>CM065381.1:39949835-40422335 GCA_033060915.1 Euryodendron excelsum | reverse complement strand
ACTCATTGCACTTATCCACTTAGGAGGGAAAGTTCTAACAAAGAGAATATCAGATTTTGTTCAAGTCAAGACCTAAACTCAAGACGAAAACCGGGGTGCTACAGGTATCATATGACAAGTAGGGCACCCTCGCCCACAAGGATAGTTCCGCCACTTGTTGGGAGTCAACTTTGATTATTGTTCTATTGAATAAAAAAAGTATTAAAACACTAGTTGAGCATAGGATGCATAGAAAATACATGTAAATGGTTTCACCCAACATACAAGGCTCCAACTTATAAGAAAGTTTGTGAGAAGTAGTAAGCAAGGTAACTCATGCCATACTTTTAGGAAAAGGTTGAATGACCTTCAATAAAAAGGTACTCGTACTAGAAACTGACAGACATGGGTCGGGAGAGAATACTTAGGGGCACGAAACAACTCTCTCAAAGGAAGTCGACATAATAACCCCGTGACAAAAGAGGTCGCAGTGACCAAGTCTGGGGGACTGTTTAGACTATGTATGGGAGCTGAAGCCTGCACAATGTCAGAAGGTCAAGGAAATTAGTGACCTAATGACAGTCTTACAACGTGACATATTGTCACTTCATGCGGTTGAGCACATGAATTCAATGTTTAGCCTTTAATACTTTTTTTTTCTTTTCTAATACAAAATTTTCATGAGCAAATTCTGAATTAGAGAATGGGTTGAGGTATTGACAATTTGATAACATCGACCAAGACAACGATTGCCATTAAAGCATCATTTGATGGGATGATGTGAGTTCATTTCTTCCCAGTAAAAAATGTGTACATACTTCATATTTTTTTTCTTAATGCTTCAGAAAGAGTGTACATACTTTATATATATCATTATATGTCGGGACTTGAATTTTAGGCCTAGTAATAGTCTTGAAAGGTAATCAAATATTATTCGAATAGTACTTAAAATTGAAATTATTAAGTGAATTTTCAATGAAGTACATTTGATAAGGAAAAACTAGAAATCACTTAATTTTGGAAATACATTTAAAATGGATCCTAATTTTAAGTTACAGACACTTGAGTTATCAAAATAAACTGATATGACAAAAATCATCTTATATAGATATATATATATATATATATCTAATAACAAAATTTTGATTAAAATAAAATGCCAAAAACATATTTGAAAAAGTACATATATATATGTAATATATATATCAATATGTATTTATGTATATATAATTTCGTCTAACAAAATGATCCTCCCCAGTCCTTGTGTTCTATTGTTTTAACCCTTTATATATATATATATATGCGCTTTATCCTTTTGAGAGAAGGCCTCTGTATCTGCCGACTAGTAATACATGACAATTTTAAGATCAAGTATGTCCAGTTCATAAGAACTTTCACTCTATTTTAATTCTAGTAAGAGGTGACCAAGTATATCCAGTTCATAAGAACTCTTACTCTATTTTTAATTCTAACTTAACCTTCAAAACTCTCTTTAGTTGATTTCAAAACACATTTTAAAACTCTCTTGAGTTTTACTTCAAAATATCTCCAAAACTCTCCTGAGTTGATTTGAAAGTATTCCAAAACTCCCTTGAGTTAGTTCTTTCGAGTTCACTTTCAAATCAAAAAGCTTCCAATACTCCCTTGAGTCTATTTTTCAAATCGTGCTCTTGCATGGACTACGAATGACTTGATTCTTGCCAAATGAGATACGTAGGCAACCTAAATAGGTGTGATCATAATCCTTATTTTAAGTCAAAGATCTTTTCAAAACTTTCCTTCTTTCAAAATCACTCTTCAAAATAAAATTTTAAAAAATTCCTATTCTTTCAAAAGTCTTTCCAAAAATATGCATCTTGCATCATTCATTCGAAAAGCATTGACTAAACCCCCATTTTCAAAATTGCACAAATGGATATAGTGAATATTAGGTAACCAGAGATTTATGAGTGAATTAAGAGTGAATAGACATGGAGGTACCCAAAATGCAGGGTAGGGTAGGGAAATGATTTTAAGATATATTTTATACACGTAACTGTAAAACCCTATCTTACTTAACATCATGGTTAGCTTAATAATATGGTTATGAGTGCCTGATTTTCCTCACTCGAGGAGCATGGTTAGCATGTTTTAATGGGAGCATATCATGTGAGGATTAACTTATTTTTAAGCATGATTAATTAGCTTAATTAATCTTCATGCTTAGCTTAATGTCAATGATGATTAATTATCATAAATATGCTTAATTAAACTAATGATGTTGATTAGTGGTGCATGGTGAATCAATGAGTTGTTAGGTGTGCTTGTGTGTGGAAGCCACCAAGGTGTCTGTTTAAGGTGTATGTTTCACCTTAATTGAGGTATGTGTTTCATTGCTAGCATATGTGTGTGTGTGTGTGTGTTAGATACATCTTGTATCTATTGCTTGCATCAAATCAAGAAGGAGAGAGAGAAGAGGAACTTGTTAGTACTTATGTTTGGCAAAAAAGAAAGGAAAAAGAGGAAAAAAGAAGAGAAGAAAGAAGGAATTGATGAAAAAGGTTGTGTTTCCATTGCTTAAGGTGAGGAATATCAAGATATGCTTGTTTCATTGCATTTGAATGGTAATTGCATGTAAAAACATCATTTCATGCCATGCACGTAAAAGTTGGAGAGAGGAGTGGAAGATAACATATAGGTATACACTAGTCTCCAAGTGTAAACCTTGAATTCTTCATATTATGCATATTTTGAGCTTAAAGTCTTGTTAGAGACTTTAGAGCATCGTTTTGGACTTGCAAGAGGCTTCATAGTGTTAGAGTGTTGGCTTAGAGTTGCCCAAACTCTAGTGTAAAAGTCCAATTTCGGACCAAGTAGGAAGGGGGTGTACTGGCGCACCTAGAGGGCTCTTAGTGGCCCACTTCTCTAAAGAGGGGCGTCACTATGGTGTAAGCACTTCATTTTTGCTCGCTTGGCAATCTTCGGCACTACCGGTCTCACATTCAAACCGACACATACACGTTCAAACCCAAATCGGCTTTTTAGATTCAATCCAGTTGATCAACCGTTTCGTGAACCCGCTAGGCCTAATTGAGGCAAACTGACCTATTGCTCAATCCAATTCTAGTTGGCACGTCTTCTTAAAGACGATAAGTCCCTTTTCAACCTCAATTCCAGTTCTAATTCCAATCCAGATTAGTCAAACTCAATTCGACTTGTCTTTCGAGAAAGTTGATCCTTTAGATGGTAAGGCCATCCATCACAGCACGTTTACCAAGAATGCACAAAATCTCTTAGAACAATAAGTCCTTTGACACCCATTAACCGAGACAGAACCCAAGTCCTTGAGAAGTAGAGCAGTTCACTTCTGGTGCCTGTAGCCCGTCAACATAGAATGTCCGCTATTTGGCACGTCAATCAGGAAAATATCTAAGGCCCTAAGATGATAAGACCATCCAGCAGCTTCCCAAGATCAGACATTCTCCAGAATGAATGCACACCATCAGAGTGGCAGAAATACTCACAAACATCGCAACCGTCAAAGTGATGGAAACACTCGCAAACAAGTCGACATCAGGAATGCCAACAAACCCCCTATGTCACAGGACCGAACACTCCTCTTGGCTGTGGCACGTTTGCCGAAGGACAGGATACCTTTGGAAACTAACTCACCATACACTGTCAGAGTGACAGAAACACTCAAAACTCAAATCAACAGTATCGCCTGCTAGCTCACTCCGGTGAAAAATGACCAAACTGCTCCTTGGGCTTACAAGCATGCTTTTCGAGAAAGTACCTAAGACCTCAGAGCAGTAAGTTCATCCCTTGCAGGATTGTCCCAAAGGGAATCCGGCAAGTTCTAGTGTCTTCCAGTCATTTCTGGATTAATTTCGAGAGCATCCGGTCAAAATGATCATTTTGCCCCTAGGCATCCAATTGCCTCTGAAAATTACACCGGCATTGGGTATCAAACTGGATACCTTACGAATGCTTCTAACAGTATTCCTAATCTTCCTATACCTTTTCGAACCATTTCAAGTCCATTTCAGTGGTTTTCGATTCAATTTACTGTTTTGCCCCTAGTGGGCCGATCGCCTTTTCCAACCACACTGGCTCTGGGTATCAAACCGGCAATCCCTTGGAGGATTCCTAATAGTGTTTCTAACCTTCAAGTCTTCTCACGGTCAACCTTGCATCGATCCCGGTGTTTCCTGGTTCAATTAATCGTTTTGTCCCTAGTTGGCCGCTCATCATTTTCAATCACCTTGGCTCTGGTCATCAAACCAGCTACCTCCGAAATACCCTTTTAGGGGTTCTTGTCCATTCCTGGTTGAGTCCCGCTACTTGAAACTTTTTGAATCATTGTTGGACTTTTCAGAGTCACTACTAGTGAAGCTAGACCAAAAATTGCATGGTAGTTACCAGGGCAGGTGCCCAAATATTTTACCTTGCATCATGTCGCACCCATATTTTTCGCACTCAAGGAATACATACACAAGCGAGAAAAACACTGTACTCTCTTGTTAGAATTCATCCTCTTAGAAGAATGAGTGTGACTAGGTTTGAATGAAAAATTAATTTGAATAAAGGGCTTTTGGAAAAAGTTTGGAGTCGCCACCTAACTTGATTAAGGTGAGTTAAGTCACCTAAAAACTAAGTACAATCCGAAAACTACACTTAGTGTTTTTGAAAATAATTTTAAAAATACTACCTCGAGAGAGAGTTTTAAAGAAAACAAGTTGTTTGGCAACCTTTAGAAAACATTTAAGCCCTTTTCGAAAATAAACTCCATTTTGGTCTTTAAAAACAGTGATCCTAGGTTCGGAGATTGGTTACGTGTAGGGAAGACACACTAAGCCATCACCCTATCTCGCCCTTGAGGTACCCACATGTCTATTTATCCTAGATTCACCTATGAGAGTCTTCAACTAATAAATATCCAATCCTATTTACTTTAGAAAATAATTTTTAAAAGACATGATGCATGATATGTAAATTCAATAGAAAAAGGGAGTTGGAAAATTGATTTGGAAATAGATTTGAAAAGAAATTGATTTGATTTAAAAAGAAATTTGAAACAATAGAATTAATTTTGAAAGAAAGTTTTGGAGATTGGAAATAGAGATTTGGAAGTAAAAGTTGGAAATAGATCATGGAATTGGAAACTTGAAGAAGATTGTAGAATTAGAGATTTGAAAGAAATTGTGGAAATAGAAATTTGAAAAAGGTTGTGACCGCACCCTTGAGGGTTATTTGCGTATCCTTTTGGAGGAATCAGGTTAGTCGTAGTTCGGACAAGAGTCCGATAGAAAATAGAAGATTTGATTGGAAAAAGAGATTTTGATTTGAATAAGGATTTGATTTGAACTTAGAATAGAATATTAGAAATTGGAATTTGGAATTAGAAAGATTGGACTTCGATTTGGAAAGATAGAACTTAGAAGAAGGATTTAGACTTGTTTTGGAAAGATTGAGATTTGGGAATCCTAGACCTAGGAAAGATAGGATTTAGAAAGGACTTGAGGTTTAAGAAATATTTGACTTGACTTGGAAGGGTTTTAGAAAAGATTTAACTCAAATGTTGGACTTGAAAGATTTAGGGAAGGTTGGATTTAGGAAAGATTCGAATTAGGGAAGTTTCAAATTAGGAAAGTGTCATTTTAGGAAAGTTCTGTTTTAGGAAAGTTTTCGAATTAGGAAAGTCTCAATTTAGGAAAGTTTTGATTTAGGAAAGTTTCGATTTAGGAAAGTTTGGAAAATAAGAAAGGTTTTGTTTTACGAAAAAGAAATGTTTTTGAAATAGGAAAGGTTTAAAGTAAGAAAGATTTGGAATTTAGAAAGTGTTTGAATTTTAGAAATTCTTGAAGTTAGGAAAGGTTTGAGTTTAAGAAAGATTTGAAAACTTAAATTTGGAAAGTTAAAATTTTGAAAGGGATGAAATTAGGAAGGAGTTGAATTAGGAAAGATTTAAAAGTTTAGATTTAGAAAATTTATGGTTTTGGAAGGTAGAAGATTAGGAAGGATTTGAATTAGGAAAGGTTTAGATTAGGAAGGATTGAGATTCCTATTTTCTAAAACAAGAGATTAGATTTTGTTTTCAAAAACAGAGGATAGGATCTAGTTTCCTAAAGGGAAGATTGGATTTGGTTTCCTAAAGGGAAAATTGGATTTGACATAGATTTTGAAAAGGGAAGGTTTAGAAATCCTAGATTTGGAAGACTATAGCTTTGATATAGAAAATAAGTTTTGGAAATCTAGGTTTTAAGGTAAGATTGAAAATTATGTTTTTGGTAAGAAAACTGGGGTTTCCTAATCGTTGGCCCTAAGGTTTAACTTGGACACTAAGAAAGAGGTTTTTTGGAAAGTGAGTTTTTTAGAAAGGGAATCTTAGGAAGGCAATCCTAGAGAGGAGTTTTTAGAAAGTGAATTTTGGAAAGAAATCCTAAAGAGGAGTTTCTAGAAGATGAATTTTGAAAAGAGAGAGTTTTTAGAAGGAAAGGTTTTGGAAAGAGATTTTAGGAAAGAGATTTTTGGAAAGAGTTGTTTAGGAAGGAAACGTAAGGAGCGTTTTTGGAGAGTGAACTTTGATGAAAGAGTTTTTGGAAAGGAGCTTTTAGGAAAGATGTTTTTAGAAAGAGATTGTTGGAAGGAAGTTTTTGAAAACAATTTTGGAAAGATATTTTGAAAAGGAGGTTGAAGAGAATTTTTAGAAAATGTATTGAAAAAGAGATTTTTAGAGGGAGAGAGTTTTGAAAAGAGAGTTTTTAGAAAGTTTATAAAAATACCTCACTTTTCTAAAGCGATTCTAACCATAAGAAGGTTAGAACCACTCTAAGATAGTGGTTTTGAAAATAACGAGGATTTTTGAAAATATGGACCATATTGGTCATTTTAAATGTAACACTTTTCTAAAGCAACCCTAGCCATGGAAAGGCTAGAACTACCTTAGGATTGTGGTTTTGAAAGAGAAGATTTCGATGCAATTTTGAAAACGATGTTAATGTAAGTTTTGAAAACGAGTTTAAATATAAATTTTGGAAAAATGCAAGATCATGATATGCATAATGTAAATTTGGGTCGTGACCATACAAGGTTAAGGCTTCACCACATAATTAAGGGGACCGAACCCATGTAGTCTCTGGTTAGACTAAAAGAAATCCCCCAACACGGTGATCTTCCAATAGCCTAATTCTACACATAGACCAGGAAGTCTCTTGTTTCAAGCATGCAAAGAAAGGGGGGGGGGGGGGGAAGAAGATGGGGGATTAAAATAGAAGAAAACCCAAGTGGGTTAGGAGAGAGAATAAAGGGGGAAGATGCGTAAACTTAAAGAGAAAGCCTACCTTGTGTCTTCTTTATTTTGCTTAGCTTTGCGCGCTTTGCTTTGCTTTGCTTGTTTTGCTTCGGTCTTCACTTCAGTCTTCAAGAATTTGTCTTCGATCTTCAAAGTTTCGTAATTGTAGCAATCCAAGCCTTTAATGAAGGGTTTGAGGCTAATGTATGAGTATATAAGAGTGTACGAGTGTATAAGAGGCTAGGGTTTGTATATGAAGGCTAGGGTTTGGGAAAACCTAAGGAGAGTAGGGTTTAGGGAGGCTACGAGCTCTGTATATCGAATAATAGGGTTTTCAGACTGAGTTGGCGGACCTTTTTCACGCTGGAGGAGGCTCTGTATTTATAGAGAGAAGAATGACCTGGCGCTTGTTGTAGTGGCGCGAGGTCAAAAATCGTTCTGGCGCCACTAGGAGTGGTGCTAGGTCAAATTTTGGCATGGCGCCACTAGCCAGTTAGGAAAGTTTTAAGGTCTACAAGCAACGTATCTTGAGAAGATTTGGGCGCTTGTACTAGTGACTACCATGCAATTTTTAGTCTGGCTTCACTAGGAGTGACTCCGGAAGGTCTGGCAAACATTTAAGGGACCGGGAATGGCTCGGAAGACTGAAAAAGGGCAGGAACCCTTAGAATAAGGTCTCGGAGGTAATGGACTTGAAAAATGATGACAAGATGTGTTGGAAGGGTTGACCGGACCATTAGGGACAAAACGCTCAATCAGGCCGGGAAGTTGCCGGGACGGACTCGGAATGTCCTGGAAGAAGGCTCGAGGTTTGGAAACATTATTTAGAAACATCCCAGGAGGTTACCGGTTTGATACCCAGAGCTGGTGTGGTCGAAAAAGGCGACCAGTCCACTAGGGGCAAAACGATCATTTGGCACCAGGTTTGTCGGAATTGACTCGAAATGATCCGAAAAAATAATGGAAGGTTGATAATACTATAAGAAGCATTCTCGGGAGATTACCGATTTGATACCCAGAGTCGGTGTGGTTCTCGGGGCGTTCGGATGCCTAGGGGCGAAATGGTCATCTTGACCGGAAAGTCTCGAAATTGGCCTGAAACTGACTAGAATGCGCCTAATCATGCCAGATTGCCTTTAAGACAATCTTGGAAGGGTGGACTTACCATTTTGAGGACTTAGGTATGTTCTCGAGAAACGTGCCAAAAAAAGGCCTTAGGGGCAATTTGGTCATTTTTCACCGAAGTGGGCTAGCAGGCACTGGTGTTGACCTAGATTTTGAGTGTTTCCGCCACTCTGACGGCAGTCTTGTGATACAGGGGATTGTTGGCAATTCCCTATATCGACCTGTTTGGGAGTATTTTTGCTATTTTGATGGTTGCAATGTTTGCGAGTACACGGACGGTTCGCGATCATTCCCGAGACTGCCTGATCTTGGGAAGCTTCTAAAGGGACTTAACGCCTAAGAAGTCAACTTTCTCAAAAGGCGTGCCAAAACAGACATGTTTGCATTGGCGGGCTAGCAGGCGCCAAAAGTGGACCGTTCTACCATCTATGGGACTTGGGTTCTCGTCCCAGTCGACAGGTTTGAAGGGACTTACCGTTCTGAAGAAACTTTATTTGAAAAACGTGCCGAATAGGATAGACTTACCATATCGAGGAATCAACTTTCTCGAGAAAGAGATTGAAATTGGACTAGAAAAAGGGACTTACCGTGTTCGGAAAGACGTGCCTACGGGATTGGAAGGGGACTTACCGTCTTCAAGAAGACCTGCCTAATTTGGAATGGGACCGAACAATGCCCCTAAGGGCATTTTGATCATTTTGATTCTATTTGGGCCTGGTGGGCCCGCGAAGTGATGAATAGATGAGATTAGACTTGGAAAGTTGATTTGACTCAAAATATGTCCACATTGACTTGAATACAAGTCTGGACGGACTGTAGACTGCTGAGCGGTCAAAAATGGGGTGCTTAAAGTAAGAGTCTCATGTTAATCGTGAGGCATTCGGAGGGACGAACTTTGAAAATTTTTTGACAATGGGGGTTTGGAAATGGATATTGGGCCTAAAAATGGCCTTCGAAAATGAGTTTTGGTGAGAAAAGGGCAAAGCTGCCTAGAATTAGCAACTGACGCCACTAGGAGTGGCACCTTTGGCAAAGTTGGCTTGGCGCCACTGCTAGTGACGCCAGGCCTGGGAACAAAACTGGAAAATTTTCTAGTTCAAACACTTGTGAGATTTTGGAAGATTTTTGCAAATCTGGGAGACATTGCGAAGAAACCCACTTGGACAATGATGGAGCACTTCTTGGGGATCAAGGGTGATTGCCGGGAGTAGACCACGTCGTCGGAAAAGCCTCCGGAAGAGAAGATTTCGCCGGAGAACTCCAAGAGGTGAGTTTTCAATTTTTTATTGATTTTGATATGTAGAATTCCGTTTAAGTCCTGTGAATAGTGAAAATTGATGTTTTGATATGTTTTGAACACTATGGTGATGTTTGTCACGCCCAAATTTTTTGCACTCAAGGAATACACACACAAGCAGGAAAAATACTGTACTCTCTTGTTAGAACTCACCCTCCTAGAAGAATGAGTGCGACTAGGTTTGAATTGAAAATAGATTTGAATAAATGGCTTTTAGAAAAGATTTGGAGTCACTATCTAACTTGATTAAGGTGAGTTAGGTCACCTAAAAACTAAGAACAATCTAAAGACTACACTTGGGGTTTTTGGAAAAAGGTTTTGAAAATATCACCTTAAGAGAGGATTTTTAAGAAAACAGGTTGTTTGGCAACCTTTAGAAAACATTTAAGCCCTTTTTGAAAAATAACTCCGTTTTTAGTCTTTGAAATCAGTGATCTAGATTCGGAGGTTGGTTACGTGTAGGGAAGACACACTAAGCCATCACCCTACCCTGCTCTTTCGGTACCTACATGTCTATTTACCCTAGATTCACCTATGAGAGTCTTCAATTAACAACTATCCAATCCTATCCACTTAAAAAAAAAGGAACGTTTAAAAGACATGCTGCATGATATGCAAATGCAAGAGAGAGAATTGAAAAATAGATTTAAAAAGAAATTGATTTGATTTGAAAAGAAAGAGATAGAAGTTTGAATTTGGAAAGAGGGTTTTGGAAATTGACAATAGAGATTTGGAAATAGGAATTTAGAATTGGAAATTTGAAAATAGATTGGAGGCTTGGAAAGATTTTATGAAGATAAAAACTTGAAAAATGTTGTGATTGCACCCATGAGGGTTGCCTATGTATCCCTTTGGAGAAATCAGGTCAGTCGTAGTTCGGACAAGAGTCCGATTGAAAATAGAAGAGTTGATTTGGAAAAGAGTTGAAATTGGATTGGAAGATTGAGAGATTGAACTTTAATTGGAAGATTTGAAAAGACTTGACTTTGGAAAACTTGGTTTTAGGAAACCTAGACTTAAGGACTTAGAAAAGAAAGATTGGATTTGACTTAGAAAGATTTTAGAGAAGAATTGACTTAAATATTGGACTTGGAAGATTATGAAAGCTTGGAATTTAGGAAAGATTCGGATTAGGAAAGTTTCAAAATAGGAAAGTGTCATTTTAGAAAAGTTTCGTTTTAGGAAAGTTTTGAATTAGAAAAAGTTCGAATTAGGAAAATGTCATTTTAGGAAAGATTTCAAATTGGGAAAGTTTTCGAATTAAGAAAGTTTCATTTTAAGAAAGGTTTTGAAATAGGAAAGTGTTGAATTTAGAAATGTTTTGAATTAGGAAAAGTTTAATTTAAGAAAGGTTTAGAATTTAGAAAGTTTCAATTTAAGAAAGTTTTGAATTTGGAAAGCTTAGAATTTTAGAAAGATTTAAATTTAGAAAGCTTTAGAATTTTTGGAAGATTCAAAGTTTGAGTTTTTGAAAGTTTTGAAAATCTAGATTTGGGAGTTAAAGTTTGGAAATGATGTGGAATTAAGAAAGGTTGGAATGAGGAAAGGTTTAGACTTTGAAGGATTTGAAGTTTAGGCAAGTTTAGAACTTAGAAAATTTTAGAGTTTGAAAGTTTCGAATTTAGAAAGTTTAGGATTTAGAAAGTTTTAAAGTTTGAGTTTTATAAAATTTTGAGATTAGGACAGGTTTGAGTTTAGGAAAGATTTGAAAATTGAATTTTAGAATTTTAGGAACGATTTTTATGTTCAAATTTTAGAAACTGAAGATTTAGGAAAGTAGAAGGTTTAGAAGGAGTTGAATTAGGAAAGATTTGGATTAGGAAGGGATTGGATTTTGTTTCTAAAAGAGAAAATTTGATTTTGTTTTAGAAAACGAAGGATTGGATCTAGTTTCCTAATTGGGAGATTAGATTTGGTTTTTTAGAGGGGAAATTGGATTTGACATGGATTTGGGAAGAAAAGTTTTTAGAAACCCTAGATTTGGAAAACTATAGTTTTGACGTAGAAAATAGGTTTTGAAAATATGTATAGTTTTGATGTAAAAAAACAAGAGGTTTTGGAAATCTAGCTTTTAATTCAAGTTTGAAAACCATGTTTTTGGAAAGAAAATTAGGGTCTCCTAATCGTGGCTCTAGGGCTTGACATGGGCTCTAAGAAAAGGGATTTTTGGAAAGTGTGTTTTTTGGAAACAAGTTTTTGGAAGGAAATACTAGAGAGGAGTTTCTAGAAAGTGAATTTGAAAAGAGTTTTAGGAAGGAGGTTTTTGGAAAGTAAAACTTTGAGAGAGCTTTGGAAACAAGATTTTGGAAGGAGATTGTTAGAAAGAGTTTTTAGGAAAGAGATTTAGGAAGTGTTTTTTAAGAAGGAAACCTAGGGAGTGTTTTTAGGAAAGGAATTTAAAAAGGAAGTTTTGAAAATAGATTTTTGGAGGGAGTTTTTGAAAACAACCTTGGAAAGGAGAGTTTTAGGTAAGTATGTTGAAAAGAGATTTCTAGGGGGAGATTTTTGAAAAGAGATTTTGGAATGTATATAAAGTATCTCACTTTCCTAAAGAGATTCTAATCATAAGAGGGCTAGAATCACTTTAAGAAAGTGGTTTTGAAAATAACAAGGAGTTGAAAATATGGACCATATTGGTCACTTTAAATGTAACACTTTCCTAAAGTAATCCTAGCCGTGGAAAGGCAAGAATCACCCTAGGATTGTGATTTTGAAAACAAATTTTGAAAAAGAAGATTTTGATGCCATTTTGAAAACAAGTTTAATGCAAGTTTTGAAAACGAGTTTGAAAATGATTTTTGGAAGAATGCAAGATCATGATATGCACAATGCAAAGAGGGTCGTGAACATACAAGGTAAAGGCTTCACCACATAATCAAGGGGGCCGAACCCATGTGGTCTCCGGTTAAACTAAAAGAAAGCCCCCGACGCGGTGACCCTCCAATAGTCCAACCCTACACATGGATCGGGAATCCCCTTATTTCAAACATGCAAAGAAAGGGGGGAAGAAGATGGGGGATTAAAATAGAGAAAACCTAAGTGGGTTAGGAGGGAGAAGAGAGAGGGGGGGAGTACGGAATCTTAAAGAGAAAACCTACCGTATGTCTTGTTTATTTCGCTTGGCTTTGCGTGCCTTGCTTTTCTTCGGTCTTCACTTCACTTCAGTCTTCGAGGGCTCGTCTTTGATCTTCAAAGCTTATATTTGTAGCAATCCAAGTCTTCGAGGGAGGGTTGGAGGCTAGTGTATAAGTGTATAGGAATGTGTATGAGTGTATAGGAGGCTAGGGTTTGGTGTATGGTGGCTAGGGTTTGGAAAACTTAGAGAAGCTAGGGTTTTGGGAGGCTACGAGCTTTGTATATTGAATATTAGGGTTTTTAGACTGAGTTTGCGGAATTTTTTCAAGCTGGAGGAGGCTCTGTATTTATAGACATGAGATAGACCTGGCGCCTGTTGTAGTGGCGCTAGGGTAAAATTCCTTTTGGCACCACTAGGAGTGGCGCCAGGCCATTTCTTGGCTTGGCGCCATTACTAGTGGTGCCAGCCAGTTAGGAAAGTTTGTTAGTCGGCAAGCAACGTATGTTGGGAAGATTTGGGCGCCTGTACTAGTGACTGCCATGCAATTTTTAGCCTGGCTTCACTAGGAGTGACTCCGAAAAGTCCGGGAAGGATTTAAGGGACCGGGATTGGCCCGGAAGGCCAGAAAAGGGCAGGAACACTTATAATAGTGTCCCAGAGGTATTTGACTTGAAAAATGAAGATAGGATGTGTTGGAAGGATTGACTGGGCCATTAGGGGCAAAAAGGTCAATCGGGCCGGAAAGCTGCTGGGACGGACCCGGAATGTCTCAGAAAAAGACTCGAGATTTGAAAACATTATTTAGAATGTTCCCAAAGGCTTGTCGGTTTGATACTTAGAACCGGTGTGGTTGGAAAGGGCGACCGGCCCATCAGGGGCAAAACAGTCATTTTCACCAGGTTTGCTGGAATGACTCATAATGATCCAGAAAGGTAAAGAAAGGTTGAGAATACTGTAGGAAGCATTCTTGGGAGGTTACCGGTTTGATACCCAGGGCTGGTGTGGCTTTTGGGGCATTCAAATGCCTAGGGGCAAAATGGTCATCTTGACCGGAAAGTCTTGGAATTGGCCCGAAACTGATTAGAAGGCACCTAATCATGCCGGATTGCCTTTAAGACAATCTTGGAAGGGTGGACTTACCATTCTAAGGACTTAGGTGTGTTCTCGGGAAACGTGCCGAAAAATGGCCCTAGGAGCAGTTTGGTCATTTTTCACCAAAGTGGGCTAGTAGGCACTGGTGTTGACCTGGGTTTTGAGTGTTTTTATCACTCTGACGGTGGTCACGTGATACGGGGGTTTGTTGGCAATTCCTTATATCGACCTGTTTGCGAATATTTTCGCTACTCTGACGGTTGCGAAGTTTGCGAGTATTTTCGTTACTCTGACGGTTCGCGATCATTCCCAAGACTGCCTGATCTCGGGAAGCTGCTGAAGGGACTTAGCACCTGAGAATCAACTTTCTCGAAAGGCGTGCCTAAACCGACATTTCTGCATTGGCGGGCTAGCAGGCGCCAAAGGTGGACTGTTCTACCATCTAGGGGACTTGGGATCTCGTCCCGATCGACAGGTTTAAAGGGACTTACCGTTTCAAAGAGATTTTTTCAAAAAACGTGCCGGTCCATCTCGAGGAATCAACTTTCTAGAGAGAGGGATTGAAATTGGAATTGGAATTGGAATTGGACTTGGAAAGGGGACTTATCGTATTCGGAAAGACGCGCCTGACTTGGAATTGGAAAGGGGACTTACCGTCTTCGGAAAGACGCGCCTCATTTGGAATTGGAAAGGGGTCTTATTGTCTTCGGAAAGACATGCCTAATTTGGAGGTGGAAAAGGGACTTACCGCCTTTGGAAAGACGGACCTGATTTGGAATTAGAAAGGGGACTTACCGTCTTTGGAAAGACGTGCCTATTTTGAAATTGGAAAGGGGACTTACTATCTTCGGAAAGACGTGCCTGACTTAGAATTGGAAAGGGGACTTACCGTCTTCAGAAAGTCGTGCTTGATTTGGAGTTGGAAAAGGGTCTTATCGTCTTCAGAAAGACGGGCCTGATTTGGGATTGGAAAGGATAATGCCCCTTAAGGGCATTTCGGTCATTTTGCCTCCATTTAGGCTCGGTGGGGCCCACGAAGCGATGAATTGACGGGATTAGACTTAGAAAATTAATTTGGATTGAAATATGTCCACAATGACTTGAACACAAGTCTGGACGAAGTGGAGACCGCTGAGCGGTAAAAAATGTGGTACTCACAATATTATTTTTGCATTTTGATGTTTGTTTGATTGAATTTGAGCGATTTTACGTGGTTATGTGAAAAGGGTTTTCTGTCGAAATTGGGGGTTTGTTCCTACAGGGTTGGGTATTGAGTTTTTTGGCTAGATTTTTATACTGTGCGCTTTAGAAAAATGTGTTTAACAACCGTGTGAAGTTTCATGATTTTTTGAAAGTTTGGTGAATTTTTAATTTTTTAAAAAATAGAAAAATTCTTAAAAAATTAGGAAAATTGGAAATTGATGAAATTAATGGAGTTTAAAATTTAGAAAAATTAGGAAATTTTTAGAAAATATTTGAAATGACTTTGACGAATTTTAGGACCTTTTTAAAAATCATTGATTTATTGAAAAAATAAAACATGTGTTTTAAAAATTTTAAAAAATTAAAAGTGTGCGCGAGTGTTGATGTTATGTGATTGTAACATTGTGAAGTGTACGGTTTGTATTTTGTGTTGATGTCATAGATGTTGTAGGGACCAAACTCTGCCGAAATTTTTAGAAATTAGGAAAAGAGGTGGAAAAGGTTTGGAAAGAAAATCTTTTTGAGGGAAACAGACGGAAAACCTGTGAGATTTGATTTGAAGTTGGAAAATCAAAAGGTATAGGAAATTTGTTTTAACTTATCATTTGAAATCCTTTTATTATTTTTTTTATTGTTTGTTGTTTATTATTTATTATTTATTTACTTTATTTTGTTATTATTTATCCGCATGTGTCGTGTATTAATACCTCTTACCTTGGCTTACCTTTTCAGGTTGGCAGACACGGGTGATGATGGTTCTGAGAGGAGACGTCGCTCGGGGAAGGTGGCTCAGACAGATTCCATCGGCAGTTCCAGTCTATCTAGAGGTAGCCGACGATCTACAGGGGAGTAGACCACCTGTCGACCCCTTTCCTCCTGTTGAGCAAGCTTTTGCGGAGGAGATTGGTGCTGGGGAGAAGGTATCGGGTCTTGGGGATCAGGTGACCGGTTATGGGAGGGCCTCCTCTAGACATAGGCAGACGGATGTTGATTTGGGTGACTTGGAGGTACCGAACATCCCACTGCTCGGGGATCTTGCTTATCACCCTAGCGTATATTCTAGACAACATTTGCCCCCTCCTCGAGTATACACAGCTTTTAGAGGGGCTGTTCATCAGGTCTTCGTGACCATGCAGCGAGTTGCTCTATCATATCGTGCCTTATTGGCTGAGATCGGATTTGGAGCCTTCATGGGATTACAGGCTAATCGCCTGAACCAGTATTTGGTACTGGCGCTTGTTGAAAGGTGGTTTGTTGAGACCGGGACCTTCCATTTTGTCGGCTTCAAGTTAGGTCCCACCCCCTTAGATTGGGTGATCATCACAGAGCTTTCCTTCATCGGCTGGCGGATCACTTTATAGTCAGTCAGTAGAGACAAGGCCTGCATTCTGCTTGACTTGCCCCCTCCCGAGTGTTCTGCTTATCCAATTTCTTGGTTCAGCCTGGATGACCGTACCTTTGCTGTTGAGCCCTCCCCCGCTCAGCGTGACATTATGAGGTGACGACTTGTTCTGTATATCATCTTCAAGTGCTTCTGCAACAAAAACAAGTCACTCGTGCCATTTTGGTTAGTGAGCATAGTAGCTGATCTTGGGGCTTTATCTGAGCTGGATTGGGGGTCCTTCTCCTTCGGCTGCTTCCTTCGATTGATGTGGGTCTGGATTTTTTCCCGTTAGGGCAGCATAACTAGTTTTTGGCCCTTTCTTGTCTGGTGGAGCTATGAGTATCTGTCTATTCGTCGCCCCGTAGTTGTCGAGGACGACCTTTATCCTCGTGCTTTGAGGTGGGCTCATGACCGGGTGGCCCAACGATCAGAGATTACTAACTTTGTGATGCTATGGGCGAACCTGGAGTTGATTGAGGCGAGGGACGTGACTTGGCGACCCTTCATTGGATCAGTTCATTATGAGACAATGTGGTACTTAGTTCCATTGTCCCTGTCGAGGGCTCCTTTTCTCAGTGATGATACTTGGGAGTCCTATCTAGGAGAGCGACACTAGCGGCAGTTTCATGAGGAGTTCTGATTAGCAGGAGCTCCACTAGAGTATATGTTTGGAGCCTTGGTGGTAGGAGTGCCTATCCCCTATCAGGAGCGGCAACCGGGTGTTGGGTTCTTACTTCCTCCAGATACGGATTACGCTACACACTTCGGGGCTCGTTCTGTCGATGCCTTCACCTGGTTTGGGGTAATAGTCGGCAGATACGCTGTGGGCCAGGAGGTGGTTGACTTGTGGCGCCGAGCCGGAGGATATGTGCTCCAGGCTGTGTTTACTGCTGTGAGGGATAAGAGGGATCGATACCAAACGGAGCGAGATTAGTATTAGGCAGAGGTGGCTTCCTTGACGGCTCGGATAACTCAGATGGGAGGTGACGGGGCATGTCGTCTTTTCTCTCCTTCTTTTTGCTCTGCAGTTGTTTAGTTCTTCTTTCATGTGGCAAATTTCGGTTCTGTCTACCCTGCAAGATGTTGGTGCTTCGAGTAGTTATCTTCCTCCTACAATGTCGGGTTTCGGGGATTTCGATCCAGATGACATTGACTTTGACCTTTGATAGATGCCCCTTGTGGAGACTCTGATATTCTTTTGCCCCTTATCCTTGAGATGTATTTATGCTAAGACAGTTTTATTCCTATAGATTTTGCATAGAGATAGACATTTATGAGCTAGCTAGTTGAGTAAATGGATAAGCAGAGATATTTATGATTTTTACAGCTAAGTATGTGATCACATGCATGCGATGGGTGATGATGCTAGCTATTTACTACATGAGTAGATATTAAACTGTTATGGGTGATCTATGTATGCGAAGCTCTTATTCTTTTTTTTTTTCTTTTTTGAAAATGTACGCACACATTAGAAATATTCTGGTTAACGGAATGACAAAAGGTGCTGTTCCACTTAATATCTTTGAAATGGTAACTCCCTCCTTTTCGGGGGCTTGGCCTTTCTTTGGCTCAATCTTACCGTAACCAAATGATAGCACTTCATAACTTTGTCAACCTTCCGACCCTTTCCGATTCTCTGTTTCAAGGTTAGTGTATGGGGTTATTGGCCTGAAACTCTCGACTCTCGGGGTTTTAGCAACAGTTTTCTCGACCTTTAGCAAAGTGATAAGCGGCCAGTCCTTTCAATCTGAGGAGACTTTGTATAGGACTGTAATGTAGGCTAGGTTATGGGGTTTTGGAAATAACGGGATATATAGGCTCAAATTCGATGTTGTTTTCAGCAGGGTTTAGATCCATACCATCCTTGACAATTTTTCTTCAAGTAGGGTTAGCATCCGTTTTTTACTTTGGCAGCGTGTTTCGCTCATTTAGATCAAGCAATCCATTTTCAATCAGAGTGGACTTTAGTAGGATTGTAATATGGGCCATGGCTTTGGGGTTTTTTCAAGAAAGGGTAAAGGCTCAAACCTATTGTTTCTACTGGGTTTCTTTGTAACCTAGGATCACTTTTAAATTTCCTTCTTACTTTTACTATATACTTCTCAGGGTGAAAATGACTCTTTTCTTTTGCCCTTTCCATTTTGAGATAAACATGACTCTCTTCGCTTTCAATCTTCTTATTATGCTTTTGAAGACGACTTAATCATGGTTTTTTTCAGGCTTTTCCTTAGATTTTTTTTTTTTTGGTATCTTGCTCCTTGGCAACTCCTTTCTTTCGCTTTTTTCTTTTTTATCTCTCTTTTTTCTTTTTATGAAATGAATAGTTCTTCAACCGTTTTTCCTTAGACCCTTTCCTTGGCGGTTCAATCTAACCCAATGTGGGCAGTGATCCCTAGGTTGGGGTTTTCTTGAAAAAATATGGATGGCTCAATGGATTTGGCAAGGGGTTGCTTCTGACTGTATAGGAAATGAAATGAAGGTCTCTCTTCACTTTGAATTAGATTGCTTGATCTATAGAGCTTTTGGTACTATTTTAGCACAGTGGGGGTGGATACCATTCCTAGAGTTCTCCAATATTGTCTACCCCAGTGTGGGGAGGACAGTCTTGGATCAGGGTTGACAAAGAAAATTTTTGCTTTCCACGAGACTCTAGGGGTTAAGCAAAGCAAATATAAGCATTTTTTTATTATTACTTTTTTTTTATATGTTGGAAAATGAAAGATGGCTCCCCTTCACTTTGATAATCTAGTCGCACATCGCTTAGTTTCGGTGTCTTGTAAGTGTTGTCTTTGGGTAGTATCCTCACTCATCCAAGAACTCTCTTTTTTCAGAAGGTTGATCGTTGAGGGAGTGGTTAACTCATGCTATCATCCCTTCAAGTCAAACTGACCCCTAAGATAAACCATGCCCCTTGCATAGAAAGTAGCTACCATTTACAAGAGACATATAAGATAGCAGCAGTGAATAAGAGGACTATCATTTGATTGTTATCGTTATTTTTATGAAAAGCATAAGGTTCTTGAGCAGTAAGAAAATGTAAACATCAATTCAATGACAGGAAATAAAAGAGATAGAAAGAAAGTGGGTGAGAGCACCCCTCTCTTGTACGCTTTTGATGGGATTCCTGTTTCAGTAAGGCCTTGGGACAATGCCCACATCTTCAATACTCCATTCATGATTCAGGTCCTTGGCCAGAACAAGACAGGCGAAGTCTTTTTCTAGAGCTCCGGACATGTCGGTAATGATGGTGCAGTCAGTAGCTTTATTGATCTCTTTCTTGTTCTTTGCAACTGGTCTTTCTGTAAATAGGATGGCTAGTTCAACTCCTTCTTACTCGAATGGCTCTGTTTGTTCTCTTGGCTCTTCTAGCCCCCAGCTCATGTCTTTATAGTTGTACTCAGTTGTGGGCCAAGGGTTTTCCAACAAGTGACTTTCAGTTGTTGCATACTTCGGGTGTAGAAACTCATCACCCCATCCATCAGCAGTTATACTTTTGATATGCTCTTTCTTCTGGAACATCGGCTCCTCAATGGGCCAGTCAAAAGCGTTAGGCACCTCATCAGGGTTATAGAGATAAATCGGGCACAATAGGAGATCCTCCTCCTAGTCATCTTCTTCATCGGTCTCTCAATCGGCCTCAAGCTCGTCGAACTCTCCCTCGCCTTCCATTTCTACTAATATCATGTTGACGGTGTGATCCGACAGAGGGTTAGTGGTCACATTGTGGGTCAGAGCAGGTTTTATCGGCTGCAAATCAATGGTCTTATTGTCGATCAAGTCTTGGATTTTGTGCTTGAGAGTGAAGCAGCTTTCGGTGTCGTGCCCTTGGCTACCCAAATGGTATTCACATGTAAGAGCGGCATTAAAGGTTAGGAGTAGAGGGCTTGGCAATGGGCGAGCAGGTATGGGCTTCAAGATATTGTTCTTCAGCAGGTTATGGTAAGCCTCAGTTTGGGTGCAGGCTAAGGTGTCAAAGGTACGAATGCGTCGAGCAGGTCTATTAAAGTTGGGTCGTGTCCCAGCGGGGCCATAGTTAGGGGTTGGAACAGGCATGGTTAAGGGGGGTAAGGGCAGGACAGGGTGTGATTGTAGTGGTGGACGGTATTGGGGTGGTTGGCCAGGCAGGATGACATACACTTCGCTTTCCTTCCTGATTGTTCCCTTTCTAGTAGCCACTCGCTTGGCTATGTTGGCGGTACTTTCTCCAGTCTTGGCATGGGGTCCGTAATCCTCCCTGTCTTGAGGCCATTTTCTATCATCTATCCCTGCATGATGGGCTTAGAGAAGCTTTTCCCTATACTTATGCAGAGCTTCTCATAGTATATACCTTGAAAAGTGTGCACAAACAGTTGTATGTACTCCTTCTCTTCCAATGGGGGATTGACTTGTGCGGCAGCTTCTCTCCATCTCAAGGCATACTTCTTGAAGCTTTCCTTTTCACCCTTGCTTATAGTCATCAGGGACCATCGGTCAGAGGTGAGATCAATATTGTGACGATATTAGGCTTTAAATACATTGACCAGCTCAATCTAAGTTGTGATCTTCCTTAAGTCCAGACGAGCAAACCATTGTAGAGCAGACCCCGTGAGGCTATGTTGGAATAGTTGCATGAGGAGCTTCGGATCGTTGCCGTGACCACTTAACGCTCCATCATAGAGACAAAGAAGAGTGACGGGGTTACCAATGCCGTCATACTTCTGGAAGTCAGGCATTTTGAACCTAGCAGGTCTCGGGTGGTCAGGAAAGAAACAGAGCACATTGTAGGAAGTGAACCCGTAAGTGTCGTGGCCATGGAGACTTCGCAGCGAATCCTCTAACCCTTGGATTTTCAGACTGAGAGGGTCTAGGGGGGCCTTCTTTACGACAGGTGAATGTAGTATGGTCTCTTCCTCTTCAGCGTTGACCCCTTTGGCATCTTCCTTATTCCTCCCAGCTTTGTCAGACTGAAGCACGATTCTTGAATTAGCGGGTTCAGGGTCCTTGGATGAAGTCATAAATGATGATGGGACTATAGCAGCATCCTTCATAGCTATAGTTTGAATGAGTTTGAATATATCATCCATCTTGGTCCTTATTTCGTTGACCTCTTATTGAGAAACTTGAGACGACTTTTCAGGGTTAGCAGCCATCAGTGATGCTCTTTGCCGAGTGATAATGGGATCCCTAGGTGGATGTTGCCCCTTCTTAGGAGCAATGTTGACTCAGTGCAGGGTGATCTCTGTAAATAAAAAGGAAAAGATAAAAAGACAGAAACACAAATTGTAAATCAGTTTCTGGTCTTTAGAGAGCTTTATGCAATGTATGTCCTAGGGTGCCCCTCTTTTGGGAGGGAAGCTAAACATGGTGAATTGGCTCACTTTCGGAGATAGGGGATTGCCCTTGTATGCAGATGCCTTACCATCAGCTGGGAACCTTTCCTTCGTTTATACATTTATTCATTCACTCATTCGCGGAAAATGAAGAAATACATTTAACTTTGGGTTTACAATATAAAAGAATTGAAATACATTTTAATAGGGGGAGAGGAAACATGTTTCTTTGGGATTTTTGCCTATCTAGTTTTACATAAGAAGTCCTAAACTACTCTTGAGTCTTCGGACTGGCCTTCCTTGGATTTGATGTTGAGGAGGTCATTGAGAGATCTTGTTGATCGATTGCCCCTTGTCTTTATGGCAATCCTATCTCCGTGAGCATAGAGGGATTGGGGCCCCTCTTATATAATGAATTGATGTGCATGCTATGAGTCCTTAGGGTTACATGAGAACCCTTAGGGTTTAGGTACGTTTAATGCAAGGGAGAGTGAACTAGGTGTCACTCTCGATGGGTTGATCATATGCATGAGAATGCAGTGACTTGAGTTACTTGGAACTCTAGTCTTGACATGGAATATGGAATGCATGAAAAGGGATACATAAAGTCTAAGGACAGAGAATACAGTTGAAGTACATATGCATGTATGAGTAGTTAGACAAGCATTATAACAGTAATAATACAGTCATTATAACAACAGAAATAAACAGGTATAAATGAAAGTAAGAGCAGTCGCCCTTTCCTCCATAGCATTGGAAAATGGCGCGCTTCTTAAATTCGATAGAGGTTCGGCTATGCAGGGTGTCTATATGAGCATGAGGTTGAGGGTTGACTAATGCGTTCTAAAAAGTCTCGGTCCCCAGATCTTCAAACCTAGGCCCACTCCCTGAGGTGGTGCCATGATCGGTTGGTGATCCGAGCGGGGGAACTATCAAGAGGCCGTAGGCGAAGAAGCTGACACAACGTTTTGCCCACAACCAATATACCGTTCCCCCTTTCTAACTAGAAGGGTCATATCAGGGTAAAAATGCAAGTATGCAGAATGCAGGTGCACATGCAGTGTGTGTGTGTGATTTTTGAAAGCGGAGGAAAGAGCCCAACAACTCCCATTCATCCTGTTCATCACATTCATGCATATCAGTTAATAAAATTTAAATAAAAAGCGCACCTACAAAATAAAGATGCAAGAGTTAGTATGTGGATGACAAATTTAATACAAGATAATATGAATAAATGCATACTTTTTGAAAACAATTTTGAAAATTTGGTTTTGAAAGTTAAAGTGAATAGGATTGAACAAGTTAATTGAAGACTCTCCATGGGTGAAGGATAAAGAGACATGACTACGGTCTAACCCTCTAAGTGTCCCAAGGAGAGTCGCCAGCTGTCGCACCCAGATTTTTCGCACTCGAGGAATACACACACGAGCGGAAAAAATATTGTACTCTCTCGTTAGAACTTATCCTACTAGAAGAATGAGTGTGACTAGCTTTGAATGAAAAATTGGTTTGAATAAAGGGCTTTTGGAAAAAGTTTGGAGTCGCCACCTAACTTGATTAAGGTGAGTTAGGTCACCTAAAAACTAAGCACAATCCGAAAACTACACTTAGGGTTTTTGAAAATGATTTTGAAAATACTACCTCGAGAGAGGGTTTTTAAGAAAACAGGTTGTTTGGCAACCTTTAGAAAACATTTAAGCCCTTTTAAAAAATAAACTCCATTTTGGTCTTTGAAAACAGTGATCCTAGGTTCGGAGGTTGGTTACGTGTAAGGAAGACGCACTAAGCCATCACCCTACCCCGCCTTAGATTCACCCTAGATTCACCTATGAGAGTTTTCAACTAACAAATGTCTAATCCTATTTACTTTAAAAAAGAATTTTTAAAAGACATGATGCATGATATGTAAATGCAATAGAAAAAGGGAGTTGGAAAATTGATTTGGAAAAAGATTTGAAAAGAAATTGATTTGATTTAAAAAGAAATTTGAAAAGATAGAATTGATTTTGAAAGAAAGTTTTGGAGATTGGAAATAGAGATTTGAAAATAGAAATTTGGAAGTAAAAGTTGGAAATAGATCATGGAATTGGAAACTTGAAGAAGATTGTAGAATGGGAGATTTGAAAGAAATTGTGGAAATAAAAATTTGAAAAAAGTTGTGATCGCACCCATGAGGGTTGCCTACATATCCTTTCAGAGGAATCAGGTCAGTCGTAGTTCGAACAAGAGTCCGACAGAAAATAGAATATTTGATTGGAAAAAGATATTTTGATTTAAATAAGGATTTGATTTGAACGTAGAATAGAATATTAGAAATTGGGATTTGGAATTAGAAAGATTGGACTTCGATTTGGAAAGATAGAACTTGGAAGAAGGATTTAGACTTGTTTTTGAAAGATTGAGATTTGGGAATCCTAGTCTTAGGAAAGATAGGATTTAAAAAGGACTTGAGGTTTAAGAAAGATTTGACTCAAATGTTGGACTTGGAAGATTTAGGGAAGGTTGGACTTAGGAAAGATTCGAATTAGGGAAGTTTCAAATTAGGAAAGTGTCATTTTAGGAAAGTTTCATTTTAGGAAAGTTTTTGTTTAGGAAAGCTTTTGAATTAGAAAAGTTTCAATTTAGGAAAGTTTTGATTTAGGAAACTTTTGATTTAGGAAAGTTTTCGAATTAGGAAAGTTTTGAGAATAAGAAAGGTTTCATTTTAGGAAAAATGAATGTTTTTGAAATAGAAAAGGTTTAAAGTAAGAAAGATTTGGAATTTAAAAAGTTTAGGATTTAGAAAGTGTTTGAGTTTTAGAAATTCTTGAAGTTAAGAAAGGTTTGAGTTTAAGAAAGATTTGAAAACTTAAATTTGGAAAGTTAAAATTTGAAAAGGGATGAAATTAGAAAGGAGTTGAATTAGGAAATATTTAAAAGTTTAGATTTAGGTAACTTTTGGTTTAGGAAGATAGGAGATTAGGAAGGATTTGAATTAGGAAAGGTTTAGACTAGGAAGGATTGAGATTCCTGTTTATTAAAATAAGGGATTGGATTTTTTTTTTAAAAAGAGATGGTGTGATTTTGTTTCCAAAAATGGAGAATAGGATCTAGTTTCCTAAAGGGGAGATTGGATTTGGTTTCCTAAAGGAAAAATTGGATTTGACATGGATTTTGAAAAGGAAAGTTTCAGAAATCCTAGATTTGGAAGACTATAGCTTTGATGTAGAAAATAGGTTTTGGAAATCTAGGTTTTAAGGTAAGATTGAAAATCATGTTTTTGGTAAGAAAACTAGGGTTTCCTAATCGTTGGCCCTAAGGTTCAACTTGGACACTAAGAAAGGGGATTTTTGGAAAGTGAGTTTTTTAGAAAGGGAATCTTAGGAAGGCAATCCTAGAGAGGAGTTTTTAGAAAGTGAATTTTGGAAATAAATCATGGAGAGGAGTTTTTAGAAGATGAATTTTGAAAAGAGAGAGTTTTTAGAAGGAAAGGTTTTAGGAAGAGATTTTAGAAAAGAGATTTTTAGAAAGAGTTGTTTAGTAAGGAAACGTAAGTAGCATTTTTGGAGAGTGAACTTTGAAGAAAGCGTTTTTGAAAATGAGCTTTTAGGAAAGATGTTTTTGGAAAGAGATTGTTGGAAGAGAGTTTTTGAAAACAATTTTAGAAAGAAATTTTGAAAAGGAAGTTGAAGAGAATTTTTAGAAAATGTATTGAAAAAGAGATTTTTAGAGGGAGAGAGTTTTGAAAAGGGAGTTTTTAGAAAGTTTATAAAAATATCTTACTTTCCTAAAGCGATTCTAACCATAAGAAGGTTAGAACCACTCTAAGATAGTGGTTTTGAAAACAACAAAGATTTTTGAAAATATGGACCATATTGGTCACTTTAAATGTAACACTTTTCTAAAGTAACTCTAGCCATGGAAAGACTAGAACCACCTTAGGATTGTGGTTTTGAAAGAGAAGATTTCAATGCAATTTTGAAAACGATGTTAGTACAAGTTTTGAAAACGAGTTTAAAAATGAATTTTGGAAGAATGCAAGATCATGATATGCACAATGCAAATTGGGGTCCTGAACATACAAAGTTAAGACTTCACCACATAATCAAGGGGACCGAACCCACGTGGTCTTTGGTTAGACTAAAAGAAAGCTCCTGACACGGTGACCTTTCAATAGCCTAATCCTACACATGGGCTGGGAAGTCCCTTGTTTCAAGCATGCAAAGAAAGGGGGAGAAGAAGATGGGGGATTAAAATAGAAGAAAACCCAAGTGGGTTAGGAGAGAGAAGACAGGGAGAAGATGCGTAAACTTAAAAAGCAAGCCTACCTTGTGTCTTCTTTATTTTGCTTAGCTTTGTGCGTTTTGCTTTACTTGCTTCACTTTGGTCTTCACTTCGGTCTTCAAGAGTTTGTCTTCGATCTTCAAAGCTTCGTAATTATAACAATCCAAGCCTTTAATGGAGGGTTTGAGGCTAATGTATGAGTATATAAGAGTGTATGAGTATATAGGACGCTAGGGTTTGTGTATGGAGGCTAGGGTTTGGGAAAACCTAAGGAGACTAGGGTTTAGGGAGGCTACTAGCTCTGTATATCGAATAATAGGGTTTTCAGACTGAGTTGGCAGACCTCTTTCACGCTGGAGGAGGCTCTGTATTTATAGAGAGAAGAATGACCTAGCGCCTGTTGGAGTGGCGTTAGGTCAAAAATCCTTCCGGCGCTACTAGTAGTGGCACCGGGCCAAATTTTGGCTTGGCGCCAGTTAGGAAAGTTTTAAGGTCGGCAAGCAACGTACCTTGAGAAGATTTGAGCGCCTGTACTAGTGACTACCATGCAATTTTTAGCATAGCTTCACTAGGAGTGACTCCAGAAGGTCCGGGAAACATTTAAGGGACCGGGGAGTGGCCTGGAAGGTCGAAAATGGGTAGGAACCCTTAGAATAGGGTCCCAGAGGTAATGTACTTGAAAAAGGATGACAAAATGTGTTGGAAGGGTTGACCGGGCCATTAGGGGCAAAACGGTCAATTGGGCTGGGAAGCTGCCGGGACGGACTCGAAATGTCCCGGAAGAAGGCTCGAGGTTTGGAAACATTATTTAGAAATGTCCCAGGAGGTTACCGGTTTGATACCCAGAGCCGGTGTGGTCAGAAAAGGTGACCGGGCCACCAAGGGCAAAACGGTCATTTCGCACTAGGTTTGTCGGAATTGACTCGGAATGATCCGAAAAGATAATGGAAGGTTTGATACCCAGAGCCGGTGTGATACCCAGAGCCGGTGTGGTCCTCGGGGTGCTCGGATGCCTAGGGATAAAATGGTAATCTTAACCGAAAAGTCTCAAAATTGGGCCGAAACTGACTAGAAGGCACCAAATCATGCCAGATTGCCTTTAAGACAACCTTGGATGGGTGAACTTACCATTCTGAGGACTTAGGTGTATTCTCGAGAAACATGCCGGAAAATGGCCCTAGGGGCAGTTTGGTCATTTTTGACCGAAGTGGGTTAGCAGGCATTGGTGTTGACCTGAGTTTTGAGTGTTTCCGCCACTCTGATGGCGGTCTCATGATACAGGGGTTTGTTGGCAATTCCCTATATCGACCTATTTGCCAGTATTTTTGCTACTTTGACGGTTGCAATGTTTGCGAGTACTTTCGCTACTCTGACGGTTCGCAATCATTCCTGAGACTGCCTAATCTCGGGAAGCTGCTAAAGGGACTTAGTGCCTGAGAAATCAACTTTCTCAGAAGGTGTGCCAAAACGGACATTTCTACATTGGCGGGCTAGTAGGCGCCAAAGGTGGACCGTTCTACCATCTAGGGGACTTGGGGTCTCGTCCCGGTCGATAGGTTCGAAGGGACTTACCGTTCTTAAGAAACTTTCTTTGAAAAACGTGCAGAATAGGATAGACTTACCGTCTCAAGGAATCAACTTTCTCGAGACAGGGATTAAAATTGGATTAGAAAAGGGGACTTATCGTGTTCTAAAAGACTTGCCTACGGGATTGGAAGGGGACTTAACGTCTTCGGGAAGACGCGCCTATTGGAATTGAAAAGGGGACTTACTATCTTCGGAAAGACATGCCTAATTTAGAATTAGATCGAACAATGCCGCTAAGGGCATTTTGGTCATTTTGCCTTTATTTGGGCCTGGTGGGCTTGCGAAGCGATGAATAGACGCGATTAGACTTGAAAAGTTGGTTTGACTCATAATATGTCCACATTGACTTGAATACAAGTCTGGACGGACCGTAGACTGGCGAGCGGTCAAAAATGGGGTGCTTACACATCACAAGAGTCACAAATCTGTTTCTTGCTGCCTTAAAGAGCTTCCTAAGTGGATGACGCTACTACAATAGGCGACAGAGCCAACTTTGGCTCCCTATAAATACAGGCTACCCCCCACGTGTTCTGGGTTAGCAAAATCACTCTAAAACTCTACCTCTATGAAAACAGGCCTCAAAACCCTAATTCTTTCAAGCCTCCTTCATACCCTAGCCTCCCTACAATCCATACACTCAAACCCTAGACTCTATACAATCTATACACTCAAATCCTAGTTTCCAAGCATCCATTGAAGATCAAAGTGCTACATAATCAAAGCTCTCAAAGTGAAAATATAGTGAAACAAACAAAGCAAGCAAAGCAATAAGAAGATAAGGTAGTTTTCTCTTTAGTTTATGCAATTTCCCTCACTCTCTTTTCTCTCTTTTAATCCACTTAGGTTTTCTTCTATTTTAATTCCCATCTTCTACCGCCTTTTCTTTTATGCTTGAAATAACAGATTTCTCAGTTCATGCCTAGAAAGTCTTGGATGAGGTCATTATGTTGGGGGCTTTCTTCAAGTTCAACCTAAGATGGCATAGGTCTGGCCCCCTTGATTATATGGTGAAGCCTAGCCTTATATGTTCACATTCCTATTACATTGTGGTTGTCATGATCATGCATTGCATTCAATATTACATTCAAAGGTGTTTTCAAACTTGCATTAAAAATTGCTTTCAAAACTTGCATTTTAAATCTTTTTCTTTCAAATTTGTTTTCAAAACCATAATCTTAAGATGATTCTAGTCATTTCATGGTTAGGGTTGTTTTAGGAAAGTGTTACATTCAATAAGACCATCAAGATCCATATTAGGGTTTCAAACCCTAGTTACTTTCAAAATCACAACCTTAAAATGGTTCTAGTCTTTTCATGATTAGAATCATTTTAGAAAAGTGAGATATTTAAGAGACTTACAAAAGTCTATATTCAAATCTTTCTAAAAACGTTTTGCAAATGTATTTCTTTAAAACTCTTTTCAAAAGATTCACTTTCCAAAAACTCTTTGTCTCGAGGTATAAGTCAAAACTTTAGAGTCCATATTTGGAAACCCTAGGTTTTTCACACAAAATCATAGCTTTTTATTTGCATCAAATCATAGATTTCTAAAACTGTTTTCAATATGAAATCAAAGATTCCCTAATTCCCAAATCACATAAATTAATAGATTTCCAAAACTAAAACTTTCCAATTTCAAACCAAATTAAATCTTGTTTAAATAGGAAACCAAATCAAATATCCTATTTTTGAAAATAAAATCTAATCCTCTATTTTAAAAATCTAATCTTTCCTAATTCCAATCTTTCCAATTTTAATGCATTGCATAAACCCTAGGTTTCAAGATTGCTTAAATCCTAAGTCACCTTAAATCTAGGTCAAACCTTTTCAAACTCAATTTTTCAAATTCAATATTTCTTAAATGAAATCTTTTCAAATTTTGACTTTCTAAATTTCAAATTTAAATCTTTCCTAATTCAAACATTTCTTAATTAAGACCTTTCCTAAATCACATCTTTCCAAAATCAAGTCTTTTCTAAAATGAAAAGTTTTCTAAAATAGAACTTTCCTAATTCAAAACTTTCCTAATTTGAACTTTTCAAAATCGAAACCTTCCTAATTCTAAATTTTCTAAAATCAAACTCTTCAATTGCATGTCCAAACCCTAGGTTACCTAAACTCTAGGATACCTAAGCCCTAATTCAACCCTAACCCTAAGTTAGGAAGCTTCAATTTTTTTTTTTCTAGATTTTAAACGTTAATCAAGATGGTTTTGAAACTCGAATTAAAGTCAAGATGATTTCAAAATTCAATTCAAGCTTTCCAAAACAAGTCCAAATTCTAAATCAAAGTTCAAATCAAAACCTTTTCAGATCAAACTTTTCAATGACCCCAAAGTGTCTATTTTTAATCGGACCCCGAATCCGGATTACAATTGACCTGATTCCCAATAAAGGGACATGTAAGCAACCCTCATGGGTGCGGTCACAACATTTTTTTAAAATTCCAATTTCCTTTAAAAAAAAGTCTCTTTTTAAATTCAAATTTTTTTCATACACTTGCATATCATGCATCATATTATCGTAAAGGTGATGACATAAACCTTTCTTCAAAATTTTCAAAGTGGATAGGATTGGACATTTGTTAATTGGAGATTCTAAATGAATGAACCTAGGGTAGTAGGATATGTAGGTACCACAAGGCCGGGATAGAGTAATTGCCTAGTACATCTTCCCTATACGTAACCAACCCTTGGACCTATAATCACTATTTTTGAAAGACCAAAACCGGAGTCATCTTTCCAAATGGGCTGAAAACATTTTCAAAGATTGCCAATCAACTTGTTTTTTTTTCAAAAATCCTTTCTTGAGAAAGTTTTTCAAAACCTTTTCAAAAAAAGCTTTAGTTTAATATTTAGATTTTACTTAGTTTTAGGTGACCTAACTCATCTAAACAAAGTTAGGTGGTGACTCCAAATCCTTTTCCTAAAGTCCTTATTCAAATCAATTTCCAATTCAAAACTAATCGCACTTGTCATTTTAGGAGGATGAGTTCTAACGAGAGAGTATCGTGTGTTGTCCACATATTCTTGAGTGACAAAAAATTGGGGCGCAACATAGGGCGCTTTGGCGCACCCGCAGGTGCATTTGCACACTCCAAGGGCACATTGGCATGCTCTAGGGGCGCATTAGCACGATCCCTTGGCTAGTTTGACCTCTGTTTGCATTTTACCTTCTTGCATTGCATTGAGAAGGGTTTAACATTTTTAATTGAGTTTCTAATGTATCATTGATGTATTATCTTTTATGTTTATAAGTTATAAGCCATAACCATACATTGATTATGCATATATTACATAAGTTTAACATGGTAATATGTGTTAGGTAAGTTAATACCTATATTTATGATATGGTGTATCCTCATTGAGTCTTACCATGTCATTGTAGCATCCTTTCTTGGTGTTGGTGAGCTATAAGCTTTGCATACATATGATTTATTATATATAACATTGTAATCTCACAAGTTTAATGTGGTAGTATGTATGTTAAGTTCGAAAGCGGTTAAAGGTACTCCAATTCCAGCTAAGGAGTGATTCAACATTGTTTTGTAAAGTGATACAAGGTGGAGGGTTTAAGATATTCATACCCCTATTGAATTGAATGTTTTATTAACAATGTTGATATTGATTGTTGGATTATGAGGTGACATTATATACAACATACATTGTGTGCATAATTTGTATTGCACCGAGAAGTTTCAGTCATGTGGGACCAACCTAAGGTTTAGTCACCCGAGACTAACCTAAAAGAATATCAAGATGGATATTCTTAGATAACAAGTCATCGATATATTGAGCAAATGTTATCAATAGAGGTGTATATATTTGGTAATATCATTCATTGTATTGGAGAGAGCATTGCATTACATAAGGCATTTTTCATTAATAATGGTGAAGGATGTATGATTATATGTCATTGAAGGTGAATTATCTATTGATGATTGATTCGGTGTTTATTTATCATTCATTTTTACGAGTTTGATTATCTTAGTAAGCATGTTGATATAGAACTTATACACACACAGATTGTTTTGTAGAAAAGATGGTGATGTTAGGTCAACTGCTACTGGTGTCAAGTTGACGAGCTGTGGAGAGCTTTTCTAGTTTCAGTTTTAGCTTTTGACAATGTATATACTTGAGTGAGGATGTCTGGTATTTGTTTACATTTTCATCTTGTAATGTTTTCAATTTTGTTTAGTAGCCTTCTTTACGTATGTATGATGATTATATGACAGTTTTAATATATAATAATGTTATCTAGTCCTTACATGATTTTTATCATTGGGATTGTTGTGAGTTATCGTTCACAAGTTGATAACCTGTGCAATCACACTTGTCCTAAGACGGCGTTAATGACGCCTAATTAAGAATGAGCGTGACAGTAACCAACTCTCGGGCCATTGATTTCTAGTTTGAAGACCAACCCCAAGTCATATTTTCAAAAGGGCTTTAAAACGTTTTCAAAAGATTGCTAAACATCTTGTTTACAAAGAACCTTTGTTTACGTGACCTAATGTACTCAAAATTTTTTTGAAAAGCCTAAGTTTAGTTTTCAGATTATACTTAGTTTTAGATGACCTAGCATATCTTTAATTATGCTAGGTAGCGACTCTAATTTTTCTTTTTTTAAAAAGTCCTTATTCAAATCAATTTTCAAAATTAAATCTCCATCGCATTTGTCTTTTTAGCAAAGTAATTCTAATAGAGAGGGTATCGTTCTTTTCCCAAGTCAAAAGGGCTTGATCGAAAAATCAAGTTATTACCAACTTAACTAACCACTTGTTAGTTGAGTGCACGAATTTGATGTTTAGCCTTCATTACTTATTTTTTTTTCTTTTCTAATTGTCATGAGCATATGCTGGTTTAGAGAATGGGTGGAGGGATTGGTAACTTTCTAATATCCAAGACAACACTGCCCATTAATTTGACGAATGAGTGTACATCATATTTTTTATTCTTCATGCTTTGGAAAGAGTGTACATACTGTCACGCCTCGTTTTCGGACGTCGGACCCTCTTTTTCTGGACGCCGGGCCCGGGGGGAATTGGTACATTGCTCTCTTGTTAAAACTCATCCTCTTAGAAGGACGAATGCGATGTGATTTAAGTTTTTGAAATGGAATTGATTAGGACTTTTTGAAAAGGTCTTTGGAGTCACCAACTAACATATATGAAGATGTGCTAGGTCATTTACACCAAGTAAAACTCGAGAGTTAAATTTAAGTTTTGGACAAGGTTTTTGAAAAATGTGCTCATGAGAGGGTTTTGAAAGGTAGGGTTGTTTGGCAACCCTAAAAACGTTGGAAAGCCCTTTTGAAAATTGACTCCGGCTTTGGTCTTTTAAACAGAAATTCCTAAGTTCGGGGGTTAATTACGTACAGGGAAGATGTCCTAAGAATATCACCCTACCCCGCCCTTACGGTACTTATATGTCTAATCACCTAATTATGACTCACCTGTTACTTATGTTTGATGCTATCCACTTAGAAAATTTTTGAAAAAAATGTTTGAAAAATGGAGTTGAGTTTGAAAAATGGTTATGGAATTGGAAATTTAAAAAACAGCACCCTATAAAGGGTTGCCTACGTACCTCCTTAAAGTGGATCAGGTTAGCCGTAATTCGGACAAGAGTCCGAAAGAGTTAGAATTTTGAAATGGGTTTCTATTTCTAAAATTTTTTTATTTTTAAAAAGGTTCCTTTTCAGGAAAGTTTGAATTTGAAAATGTTTCTTTTTCAGGAAGATTGGTTTTGAAAAAGTTTTCTTTTCAGAAAGATTTGGAAATGTTTTCTTTTCAGGAAGATTGAGATTTGATTTGAAAATATTGATTTGATTTGAAAAAGGCAAGTTTGGATTGTTTCCAAAATGGAAGGAGTTGATTTAGGTTTTTAAATTTGGAAGGTTTGAAAACAGAGTGATTAGAGGGATTTAAAATAGAATGTTTTGATTTGATCGATTTAAAAAGGAAAGTTTGGAAAAGAGAAGTTTCGATTGATTTGGAAATTGAGGATATTGAGGGTTTGAAAAAGGTATGATTTTGACTTGAAAAAGGGAAGTTTTCAAGTGGGCAAAAATGAAATTTTCCTAGGATTGGACTTCTAGGGTTTAACAAATGCGAGTTTTGTAAATGGTTCAAAAATTGAGTCATTTGAAAACATGTTTTAGGGTCTGAAACCCTAACTTGGACTTTAGACATCTAAATGAGTATCGTACTTTGGCTAAGGCCATTCTAGCCATTGAAATGCATGAATCGCTTTAGGCTTGTGGCTTCAAAAAACAATAAAGGCACGAGTCAAAAAATGTAGACCTTTTGGGTCCTTTTGAATATCACACATTTCTCAAAATAACCCTAATCATGAAAAGACTAGGATCATTCCGAGACCGTGTTTTTGAAAAGAAGCAAATGTTGGCTAATGGGAGTCATTTAAAAATATCACATTTTTCTAGGAGAACCCTAACCATAAAAGGGTTAGGATCTACCTAGAATTGTAGTTTTGAGAAAGCTACTTTAAAAATGATTTTAAAGGGTAGAGAAATGACATAAATACAAATATATGATGATGATAATAACGGTATGAAACATACAAGGTTAGGTATCACCACATTGCAATAGGGCTCTAAGGCCATGCCGTGAAGCAAGTGAGAGTCAAGAAAAAAGTCCTGATTGGTAATCTCCTCTTGTTCACTTTTGACATGAATTTAACGTCCTCTTGTTCCAAGAATGCAAGAAAGGGGGGTTTAGAGATATGGGATTAAAAAAGAAAAAAATCCAAATGGGTTTGGAGGGAGAAGAGAGAGTGGGGGAATACGGAAAGGTAAATAAAGGATTACCTTGTCTCGTTTATTCTTTCTTTGATGGAGGCTCGAGCTGAGGACTTGGGAAGACTTTGGGAGCTTTTGAGCAACGGGGTGAACCTTCGATGGAGCTCGGAAGTTAGGGTCGACAGGCAAGACTTCGAGAGAAAGAGAGATGGCTCCGAGAGCTGTTTGGAACAAAAGGGGAGAGTTTCTAGATAAAATTTTTGACCCAAAACAGTGACGGGGGAGGTCTGTATTTATAGTGTAAAAATGGGAGAGTGGTGCGCCACTCTTAGTGGCGCATGGCTTAATGTTGGCCGTGCGCCACTCTTAGAGGTGCAAGAAGGTTTAATGAGGGCTTAAAAAAAGGCTAGATACAGGCTGGTCGATTTGTAATTGATTCTGGGAGGTTATGCGCCACTATTAGTAGTGCATGGCTAAAGAATGGTCATACTTCACCCGAAGTGGAGTAAGTAGGTTTTAGTTCAAAATGGGAAGGTGTCGGACAGCGGGGCTCGGCTAGAAATGGAAGGGAATACTCTGGAAAGTGTCTCGGAGGTTGCGGATTTGATTTTTAGAGCCTGTATGGTTAAAGAGAGTGACCGGATGGCGGTCACCTCATCTCGGGAGTTTTAGGGTTGACCAAGATTGATCAGGGTTGATCGGGTTGACCAGAGTTGACTGGGGTGTTGCCAAAACTGGACATGCTGAACCTTTGGGAAAAGACCGGGGTTGACTGAATGGTACTGGACATGCTGGACCATTTAGGGATGGCTTTGGAAGGTGGTCTTACTGTTCTGAGGACTTGGTACTTTCTCGAAGAACGTGCCGAGCCTGCTGGGGACAAAATTGTCATTTTTCACCGGGACGGGCTACCAGGCGTCGGTGTTGATCGGTCTGGATCTGGTTTGGACTTTTATCTGAGGAATTGGTACTTTCTCGGTGGACAAGCTTAAAAGGGTCTTACCGCCTTGAGGGATAAACTTTCTTGAAGGTCGTGCCAGACTGGGACGGTCTTTCGTTCTTGAGGGATTTGTGCTTTCTCAAAGAATGTGCCGGACTTGGACGGTCTTCCCTTCCTGAAGGGTTGTGCTTTCTCAAAGAACGTGCTGGATTAGCAGACATTCCACATTGGCAGGCTAGTAGGCCCCAGAAGTGAACCGCTCTTCCATCTTAGGGATTTAGGTACTTTCCGGAGATGAGTGTGAAAGGGGCTTAACCGATCTAAGGAATAAACTTTCTCGGTGATTGTGCCGTGCTGGATTAAATGGTCTTACCGTCAATGAGAGATCAACTTTTTTGAATGACGGGACAAATGGATTTGATTTAGGATTTCAGTAGACTTATTGTCGTTTGGAAGACGTGTCGGTCTGGATTGGACTAATTAATGCAACAAGGGCATTTCAGTCATTTTTCCTCTAGTAGGCCCAGTGGACTCGCGAGGCAGTTGATAGATTGAATTGGATTTGGAAAGCTGGTTTGGGCTTGAGTATGCTTATGTTGATTTGGAGGTACTTTTGGTCGGGCTGGAGATCGCCAAGTGTCCAAAATGGGGTGGTAACACATACTTCATAATTCATATGTCTCATTATGTCGCGGCTTGAGTTTTAAGCCTAGTACTAGCCATGAAAGGTAATCAAATATGATTCAGTAAATACTTAAAATTGAGAGTATTAAGTGAATTTGCAATGAAATACATTTGATAAGGGAAAACAAGAAGCCACTTAATTTTGGAAATTCATTTAAAATGGCTCCTAATTTGAAGTTAAAGACACTTGAGTTATCAAAATAAACTGATATGACAAAAATCATCTAAAACAGGTAGATATAACTAATTACAGATTGTCGATCAAAATAAAATGCCAAAAAAATATAAAAAGTATATATATATATATCTATATATCAATTTGTATTTATGTATATTTAAAATGATTCTCCTTATGTTCTATTGTTCTAAGCCATTATATATATATATATATATATATATGCTTTAACACTTGGGGAGAAGACCTCTGTATTTGCCAACTAGTATAGGTCACGATCTTAAGACCAAGAATCCAATTCATCTTAAGAGTCCTGTTAGACACAATCACATAGTGAAAAATTGACCCCAAGAGTTAGCTTGGTAGTTATGGCCTGAGACTTGAGATTTGTTTTCTCTAAGTCTCAAGCTATGTTACTTGGAACTCAGACCTTTTAAATATATAGAACGGGAATGAAAACGTGGTATGCCACATGTTTAAAATATGGTACGCTAGGAGTAGAGTTGTTTAAATAACACTATTAAAATTAAAGCATTGCTAGAACAATTTTTTTTAACAATTAATCATTCAATAAAACATAATTTATATTTTTTCAAATTAATCATCTAACATCACATTTTAGAAGTATTATGTCTCATTTTTTTTTTACATATTGTTATGCTAAAATTTTATTATCCATATATTTTGATTCATTATATTTGAATTTTTTTCTCCTTAGGTGATCTATAAAGAAATAAATAGAAATAAAATTTGAAATCGCATTAAATCGTTAAATTCACTGTTTTGAAACGCTAGTGTCTCGTGTTTTGGTATGACATTCAAAAAACGTAAATTACTAGAATAGTATAGCAATACATGCCTCAAGTTAGAAACCTCCTAGCTACCATTAGCTTCTTGAAGCTATCTTAAAATTTTTTGTCTGATAATTATTCGATTTATGTAAGACGAGAGAATTGCCTAAGTCTTGAAAGTAGTTCAGATGCGCGCAAGGGTTAGAAGAAAAAAAAGAGTTAAAAATTGAGCCTAGTCTGCGTATAGGGCCATCCAAATCCCAGTCTGAGTTGAGTTCCAGAATGACAGCTTAACTTGGGACGACCATGCCATCCATGTGTCCAACTTTGGCCCCTTTTTTGCCACCACACCAACACTAAATAAATGTGGGATTGCTCGAGTCCCCATTGAAAGCCCCAACCTTATCACATTTCTTGGTATTACCAAACAGCCTTTATTTAAGTGCTGCTGATAATGATCAGAGGTAGAAGAAGTAACTGCTAGGAGTAATTTAACTTTTGTCAGTGTGGAGGTGATGAAAGGGGAGGGAGCAACCAACATCAACCCCAAAGACCCTTTCTTTTGTTGAGTCCATACTCAGTTCATCACCTGAAAAGCATTTTACTTTCCAAAACAAAAGTTTTGGAACTGTCAAACAAAGCATTCTAGTCAATAAGCCCAACCAAAAACATGATGCAATGGTGGTACAAATCATGCTCCATTTGAGACCAGCTTCTCTACTTACATGCATGAAAAATAATATATAAATATAAACAAGGGCCAGTTTGGTGTGTTAGCTCATCCTCCTCCCTACTTCTTCACATCTTATAAGCTTTTCTTCCCTTCCTCTCCATGGAACTGCCGGTGAAGACACCGTATTCCGGTGGAGACCGGAAAATCCAATATCAAATTAAAACCAAGAACCTCTCTTACAAACCATGTCCACGATACAGAGAGCTTAGCTGGTTTGGCTGGTGGGAGGAGGCCAATAATACAGATACGTACATTCTAAGGAATGTAAATTGTGAAGCCAAACCGGCAGAAATCACAGCCATTGCCGGTCCGAGCGGGGCTGGGAAGACCACATTGCTGGACATTCTGGCCGGAATGATCGTGCCTTGTAGAGTCTCTGGCCAAGTTCTTGTAAATGACCAGCCAATGAATCCTACATATTTTCGGAGCGTGTCTGGTTATGTGACACAAGAGGAAGCTCTCTTTCCACTTCTCACTGTCGAAGAAACTCTCATGTATAGTGCACGTCTCAGGCTGCAAGGTGGGCTTGACAAGGCTGCAGCTAGAGTTAGAGAGCTGTTGAAGGAGCTTGGATTAGAACGTGTCGCTGGCATGAAAATTGGTAGCGAATCAAGGCGTGGCATATCGGGTGGTGAGAAGCGGAGGGTTTCAATTGGCGTCGATCTAGTTCATGACCCTGATGTTCTTCTGATAGATGAACCAACTTCAGGACTGGACTCAGCATCGGCTCTTCATGTGGTTTTTCTGCTTAAATTCATGGCTAAGAATCACGGCAAAACAATTGTTCTAACCATCCATCAACCTGGGTTTCGAATTCTTGAGCTGTTTGATCAGGTTGTGCTGTTATCCAACGGCATTGTTCTGCACCATGGATCATTGCATCTCCTAGAGGAGCGGCTTAAGTTTGCCGGCCATTGCATCCCTCCGCATGTCAATGTGCTTGAATTTGCCATTGATGTCGTAGAGAGCCTGCTCATAGATATCCCAGAAAATGATATTGAAATGAGTGAAACTAAAGAAGAAAATCATCATCTCAGGAAAATCTCCAACTTGGATGATGTAGAACAAAATCATATCTTTTACACCAATTCTCGATTCAATGAGGTATTGATACTGAGCCAGAGATTCTCCAGAAACATATTCAGAACCAAACAGCTATTTGCTGCAAGAATGATACTAGCATTGCTTGCAGGGCTTCTACTGGGGACAATATTCATGAATGCAACCAATGATCCTAAGAGGTTTAAGCTTCAAACACAAATTGGGTTCTTTGCCTTCAGTCTCGCGTTCTTGTTGTCTTCCACAACAGAAGCTCTACCAATCTTCCTAGAAGAGAGGAGAATTTTGATGAAGGAGAACTCAAGAGGAGCCTATAGAGTCTCCTCTTATGTTATCTCAAACACTCTTGTGCTCTTTCCTTTCCTTCTAACCGTGGCTCTTCTCTACACAACCCCAGTTTATTGGCTAGTTGGATTGAGGCGAGATATCGATGGATTCCTCTATTTCTCTCTGGTGGTTTGGATAGTTGTTTTGATGTCAAACTCTTTTGTTGCATGTTTTGGTGCAGTGGTGCCAGATTTCATCATGGGGAGTTCTTTGACTGCCGGGGTTATGGGATCGTTTTTTCTCTTTTCTGGGTATTTCATATCGAAAGATGACATACCAAGCTATTGGATTTTCATGTATTACTTGAGTTTGTTCAAGTACCCATTTGAGTGCCTTATGATAAATGAGTACGGAGGAGAGAACGGGCGCGGAAGATGCTTGGAGAGTGTGGGAGGCATATGCCTATTGGATAGCAATGGCTTCTTGGTGCAGCAAGGTTTGAAAGAGTCACAAAAATGGAGCAATTTAGTTGTGATGTTCGTTTTCATCGTCGGGTACAGATGTCTTTGTTTCATGATTCTGTGGTACAGATCTTACAGAAGCAAATGTTAGAAGGATCTTCTAGCCAACATAAATGTAAAATATATATTTGGAGAAGGATGGGTTTGTTCTTTTGCCTTCTTCATCATAAGTAATCCTTTTGAGATGATTTTAAGCACCTTTACAACATGCAGGTCTGGTTTGCTTTGTTAGCCTCTGGACACAGTTTTGAAAGTCCAGGCCTCTCGGAAAAGGTCTGTTTTTACTAATAATTCAACTGGCTTGGTAGTGAACAGTTCCAGTAATTTATGCACCAGCTCAATCACCTGTGGATGGTAATGTCTACTTCAGTTTTGCAATTGCTAACCCCATCATCAGAGCTAGAAAATTCCCTCCTCAGTCTAGTTTGTACAAATTTTTATCATATTTTCTATTTATGATGCTATTATCTTCCCAGTGTTGCTTCAAGTATCCATATTTTCATCTATCAGATTTGAACTGTCACAAGGAAACTTGGCTATAGCTTTGCACACAAATTACGGTTCTAAAATATTTTAAGCCACAAGGCATACATAAAGAAAGAAATGTTGCTGTACCAGACAGCCCCCTTTAAAACATAATTCATTTTTATTTTTTATGATGAGGAACCACCCCAGGCTAGGGCCACATTGGACCCACCACATCCGTGTAAACTCCGGATACCTGCGATCACCCACAAACTCCGGATACCTGCGATAATCCACAAATCACAAGTATCAGTTAAGCCTAGGAGTCTCCAACTAGAGTCGAACCCAAAATGTGGGAGTTTACGGTGCGTCCTAGACTTCAAGCCCCTGATTGTTGGGCTATCCGTGTGGGTTTAAAACAGAATTCACTCTCAAATGTTTTTTTTTTGGCCATGCATTCATATGATTTCCACTTGCACCCTATAACGTCATAAATCAGTAAGTTTATAGTGTTTCAAAGAACCTTGTGTATCTAACAAGCATCAATTTTCACTAGTTCTTGGATATTGCTTCCCGCGCCTTTTAAATTAGACAAGATTGCAGGCTATGGCACCTTGATACGTTCGGAGGTGACAGTTGCGAAGGTGATAGCAGCAGCACAGAGCCGGAGATGACACAGTATTATTATCAGGAGAAAGATCCATAAAATATTTTCTCAGGATTTTCCTTGAAATAATTATTATGCCACAAATTGTTCGATTAAGAGACAGGATATCTTTAGAAGGAGGCGTTTGGTAGGAGAGAATCTAACTGGGATTTTTTTTTTCTTTTTCGGAACTGGGATTCATAACAGTTAGCCTGATGCACTTGCAATAAAAGAGATAAGAATTAGGGAAAAAACTGAAAGAAATTAGCATCAAAATATGTTCCATGTTTTAAATTGCTATTTTGTTTCTTTCACAGAACTAGTTCAGATATATGTCCTTTTTGTGATCTGTTCAATTAAATTGTTTCTGTTATTACTGATTTTGCGTGAAAAGTATTTTTAACCCAAGGTACTAAACCTTCGGAGACACTGTCCTTTTTTGATCCAGAACTCAATAATTCTTGGTATCATCAAACTGGGATTTTTGAGGAATGATCAGGATTTGAGTGAGTTGTCTCATTTATAGTTAATTCGCAGAAAACCAACATAAAATTCTTTACATTTAAGCAGTCATTAGTAAACCTTTAAGCTAAATGACTCTGATGATCAATAGCTGGGTCCTAGTAGGAAATAAGGCATTGCTTTTTGGAATTTTAGACCTATTTTGTTTAGCGGCTAAAAGTAATGCCAAATGCTAATATTCCGGTCATTTAGACTATGTACTTCAGATCCCACTGAAGGCTGCCTAACAGGGTTCACAAAGTGACTTCCTTCAGACCGGGTCAAAGCAATAGAGAAAAAGAAATCTAATCCAGTGGAAACGACCATGGAGAGTTGGTGTTGTTGTTGCTGTGCTTTCATTTTCACAGAAGAGGGCATTTGCTATGAAATGACTTTAGAATCCAGAAGTCTGTTAGCATTAGGCACACACGGTAATCTCAAGGGTTTAAGCAAGAATTTATTTTATTTTGGATCAGTCAAGGATATAAGCATGAAATAGGGTCATCTTATAATGAGTTTATCATGAACATGAAGCAAATCAGTGATTTTTTTTTTTTTTTTTTAAATTTTCTCAGTGCCTAGTTGCATGTTTTTTATTTGAAGGATTCTAGAGGTAGATTCGTATGGGACTGCTATTTTAGCTGGCTATCACTTGGGAAGCCTGAAAGATGATTGACTAACATAAGAAGCATGAATTAAAGGAAATCAAGGCCATGACTGTTCCAAAATGTAAGATGACCAGGTAAGAGAATTTTTAAACCCTCCCACGGGTGTTGGCATGTTTTTGAGTTTTTAGAAATACTTCTGATTGCAAAATAGTGAAGATTGATCTCCTGTTGGAGTTTTGGAATACAGGGCTAGTCTTTGGGTGACATTGTGAACTCCCACACCTGTTTCTTTCCCCTCTTCTCCCCTGCAAACGGGCATTCAGCTTCTTCCCTTGATCTTATGCTCCCACTCGAGCTCTAATTTCTTGACTTGACCAGCACATAAATAACGTAAAAACATAAAAAAGCATAAAGATTTTCAGCAGGCATAGTATCAGGAATTGGGATCTAGCTAGGAAGACACTTCAATTTGGCAGGAAATCAGTGAAAAGAGACAAGTAAGCGGTGAATTTGGTAAGATTAGCCACCTTTTCATGGATCAATGTCACTGTCCAAAGATCTTTTGATATGGTGACCAACCTAACAAGTAGTTAACCACTTGGATTGGATAAAAAGATTTAAAATACAGGGAAACACTAGCCTATAGTTTAAAATCATAATAGGTCAAATAATTTACTTGATGAAAACTGCATGTAATATATGATTGCAAATTGGATGTAGCTATTCTAAAATGTCATATGACCTGGTAAGAGAATTATTTAACCTTCTAACGGGTGTTGTCAGATGAAAACTGCATATAGTAGAATAGAAGAACAATGACAATAGCAAAGAAATAGAATATGTTCACCAAACGAAAAAGATAAAGTAAAATATAGTAAGTATGCAGCTTGATTATCATGCAAAAGTTGGGAAGCACCATAATGTCATGGATGATATAATACGACAATCACCTCAGCTTTCCAGTAAGTTTATAGCATGCATATTATATGTGTATGTAGTCTTCAAATTAGTTGTTGTTTTCTCCTGAAGCATCATCAATGATGTCAGCTTCTGCAAGCTCATTTCTTTTTGCAAAGAGTCGGCAATTAATATTCATACAAGCTTACAAGTTGGATTTCAGGAGTATATGAAATAATATGTCTATTCAAAGGATTGCTTTGTGTGCCCTCGTTTTCTACTGTGATTTTAATCAACCCCCTTCCACTATTGTGTTATGCCTAAATTCAGAGTTAAATTAAGCATCTTCAACCTTTCGAAGTTGAAAGCGCCAAAAGTGTATAATGACAAAATTATATAAGTTGTTCTTTGAATATAGCCCATTGCCACCTTAAAGTCGTATATTTTTACAACAGTGACATGTTCTGTACTAAATTGCACAAGCAAAGGGAAAGAAATGAAATAAAATGAAGATTGCAGTTAGTTGCTCTATAACAAGAAAGATGAAGCAAATTGTGTATGTAAATGATCAAGATAATTAACATCAGACATAATTTAAGTTCCGTGTATATCCAAAGACAACTCATAATTACGAATGGAGGCTTCAATACAAAATGTGAGTACATAAAGTTGGAACATGTTATAAACCTCTCAAGAAATAGGCTGCTGATTTCATTTCACAACACTTTCCATTTCCCATCGGTGTGTTTTTCACCATAGTGAGCAAACATTGCAGCTTCAGAGGCATAAGAATGGGCATTACATCTGTTTTTATCATCACAACAACCATAATCTCCTTTCGACCACTCTAAAAATTGTTTTCCGGAAACTTTATTCAACCAATAGTTTACATCAAAAGGAGTCCCAAATTTGCGAGTCCTACCTTCAGAGCAGGCACTATCCCATGATTCTCTTGGGATACAAAAGACTGGAGAAACCTATCATGTATTCATAAAACATGGAGTTGCAAGAGATCAACATTGAGCATTCTCCTTAGAACAGGGTATTTTCCACAATCGAAAAACACTATTGGTAATTGGTTTATAAAAAAGCACAGGTATGGTGATTGTTTATATCTCACGGATCACTGTTTTGAGAAGTCTTAAAACTCTTAACAATTAACATCATCACCCTAAAGCAAATTGAAAACTGGAGACTCTGAGATTATGTATTATCATGTTGACTAGTGCTGCCTGGGCTTCTGAGAAGAACCTTTCAATTTAAAGTTAGGCCAGAAACCTGTTTTCTACCAACTATTTCTCAAGTTCAACATGATACATATTTGCCTAACCGAAAAAGGTAGAATACATTCATAATCATCTACAATCAATAACATGACAGTTGCATATATATCCTCTTCCTCTTGAGTTGCAAAGTACACAAGACGTACACTATTACCTTTTGTATAACCATTGTATGCCAAAGCATATGGACATGGAAAACTAACATAATGAAAATACAAATTATCCAACAGAAGAAAAAAAAATCACCTTTATCACCAGAAATCTCCTAGTGACGATGAGCTTGAAGAATCAAAAAAATGAACTCTTCTTCTTTTGTTTGAAAGTGTATTTCTTGATGAAATCTCCTCTAAAGCATAAAACTTATCAAGTACAGACCTCAGCGTGTGGCGAAGAGAACTCACAACAACCTGGCATCCTTCAGTATCTTCCACATTCTCTTCTTTGCAGGAGGTTACAACAAAAACATAAATCATCCTGCTCCCCAAGGTAGCAATTTCTGCCCTCACTGTTTTCAGATGGAGGGCATCAAGAGCTTGCCTCAAATCAGACAAAATCTCATGTTTAGAATCACAACACAGAGATGCCCTGATAGCAAAAGAGGCTCCATTTGATCCACCCTCCTGTTGTTCAACTCTTACTTCATCAACGTCCATTGGTACAAGAATACCTTTAGTACTTTCTGCTGCATTTCTACTCAATTCTTTCAAGTGGTTGATAACTTCAGCAAGTAATGATGCTTTATCCATCTGTAATGCAAAAATTAGCTTCAGTGTCAACATGCTTATGAGAAAGAAATATTATACAACTGTAATGGCATCAATTTCTTTGGCGGCCACAAACAATAAATCATCATAATTCAAACACACATGTAAACTGGAGAACAATTAGAAAGCAATCAGCAATTAAAGGCCCATGAAATGCATGTGAAAATGAGGCCCATATAGGAGTAGTTGATTACTTGTTTGGTTATGTTGTAACCTTCAACTGCACGATACAAGCAAATGAAGTTTTCAGGAGTACTAAAAACTCTATGTTTGGGAAACAACTTGATAAGTTTTTCTTCTTCATAGTCAATATTGTTATATTCAACAAGGATGTGAATGTGGCTTTGTTTTAGATTAATGTTCCAAAGACCTTGCTTCCTGTAACAATACGTATAAATTAAATACTTAGTTTTTATCATACATCATGAGGAACAGTGTCCCCTACTTCTCTTAACCTTTGCTCACATCTGCCTAGAAATTTACCAAAAGGTAACACCCATCACCGATTTACTTGCATATGCACCACTAGAATTCAACAAATCCGTAAACCACCATAATGTATCTCATAGACTGATGCTATAGCTGGGAATTTCATCTCTACTGCTTCCAACAGTCCTACGCATTTGGAAGTTTAACGAGAATGACTTTATGAACTAGTTCGTAGTCGTTACATCCCCAATCACTGTGCACTGACCTTGACTATTTTTCTCAGAGAGAAGATCCCCTAAAGTATTTTCTCGGCAGGCCCAACAACTTCATGTAGAAATACTGACAAACATAAACATTGTTTCACCTGAAATATTACTAAGTCATAATCAATGCGATGCCCATTTGCTGTCATTATCTGTTTCAAGAGCAACTTGGCCGCATTATTACAAAAAAAAATTCTAGCCATCAAACTTACAATTCTTCCTAGAAGTGCCTCCCATAGACAGCTATAAGAATCTTTAGCGCTCCTATGAGTTGTGTTCACAGCTACTTTAGCTAAACATTATAGTTATGTAGCATGATTTAAGTAATAATCCATTCTAAGTTTCAAGTTGCATTGCAAGACATTACTCAAAATACAAATATAATCAACCAAAAAGCCAAGCTGACCTTATTTGTGCCGGGGATTAGGCTCCGAAGGGTGGCTAGATGACCATTAATCCTCTCTCTCCGCCGCCTCTCCGCCTCGCTATGATTCTTCAAAGCGGCCAGTGCCTTCTCTGCCTTTGCCCCCTTTTGGCCCGGCCTCACCAGGGCTCTCACAAGCTCTCCTCTATCACCATCCAAAACCAAGGACGAAGCCGAAGACGACCCACCTCTCATCATCTCCTGAGACCTGTAATTCTTCGAAATCCCATCGAAAGAACTCGATAATTCCATCTCTCTTCTAAACTCTCATACAAGATTGATCTCAAACGGGTAATGAATGCAGTTTCAGAAGAAGGGTGGACCAGAAGGGCGACTGGTTGGGGATGACCAAAGAGACAAGGTTGGAGGATCTAGTTCGGTTAATCATGTACTGGGTTTGCTTGTTATGGTTGGTTCTTTTTGTACCTTCCATCACTCAAAAGAGACAGAAGTTGATTGTGTAAGTGGGTTTAACCAGAAAACAACCACATTTTGCTGTTGATCATCTTGAATTTGGACATCTTTGGAGGTTTATGAATATACCCATTTGCGAAATTGGCAAGAGACTCCAAATTTTGACGAAAGCGACAGGAAAATTATCGGTGCAGAGGAAAGAGAGGCAGAGCAGAGTCCGTTTGGAAGAGAGAGAGAGAGAGACTCTCACTGATCGAGTGATGAAGTCTTGAAGAGCACAGCTACCACTTAACCCTAATATATACGTGGTTCTGTCCAATGGAGGCACATATATTAAAATAGAGGGTGACAATACACCAATTGTGGCCTAACAAACCGAAATTTCCATACACATTACACGTTGACTGATACAGATTTGTATTATGGTCGTCAAAATTAAAGATCAATGAACAACATGACTCAAACCAATTCTATGCAAAGATTGCATTATCTTAAAATAATTTTATTTTGAAAAGAGCAAATACTCATAAGATTTAACTAGATATGTAAATTTGGCCTAAGTTTCATGGCTGTTCGAGCACTGTCCAAGCTCAACTTGGGCCTAGCCCGAGCACTCTATGGGTGGGCCTGAACCCCCTTCTAGAAGTCTAAGTCCCAAGTTCTGTCCAAGAGCTCAAGCCCAAGTCCAACAGTGAGCCCGTGAATCCCTCAAACGGCTCTTTTTCTTTCAAATTCAATTTTATTTTTTTTAAACACCCTCTACCCATACATATGATCCTTCCTTTTTAAATTCAGTTTTCTTAAGCATGTTTATTAATTTTATAAATGTAATTGTATAAATAATTACCTTAGTAATTTTTAATAATTATATATAATAATAAATTTAAGTGTAAAGTTTTTTTTATATAAGTTCAAAGAAATTAAATATATATAAGCTTACAAATAAATTTTTAATTCATAGAATCATAGTGTATAATTTATTATAACTAAATTTATTAGTTTTAAAAACATAATGCTAAAAAAAAAACTAGACCAAAGTCCTAGGCTAGAGGCCCAAGGCCGTGGCCAGACCCGAAGCCCATCCCTAGGGTCGTGAGCTAGACTTGGGCCTTACCCTTTACATTTTGACTTAGCCTGGCCCGGCCCACACCCGGTGGGCCACAGCCTGAATTGAGCTGGGCCGGCTCGATTAACATCCCTAGATTTAGCATTTCTTAGTTGAGTTGGTCTCATCTCATTTTTGATTTTTAGATTTAATGACAGATTAACTCTCTACTTAAAGATAGGGTCAGAGCTTAAATTTGTTGAGAAAAGTAAAACAAAATTACTTATACATATTTATTTGTTATGAATAACAAAAAAATAATTTTAGGAGGAATGCATATTCATTTTTAATTCATATTCCTAACACAACAGCCAAAAACAAAAGGAAAGAAAATTAGTTTCTTTCTGTTATTTCCTTTTTCTGTGTTTTCTCCTTTCCCAGATGAATCCAATATCCAAACATAGAGATAATGAAATAGAGATTCTCATTCCATCCATAGATTGGAGAGGATTTCAATATAATATGCACAAACACAAACTATGTCTATGTATTTATTGATTGAGAATGGCTAGAGAAAAACTATTTTTAAAAAAATTTGGGGGCTTTTGTGGTTATGATGCCAAATACTGTGAGAAAATAGTTTTGCTTTCCAAAAAAAAAGTTTTGCCTGTTATTGGGTATGAGCGTTAACAACAATGCAAGATTTTGGCTAAAACTTAACAATGGAAATATTCACATTTGGTTGATTTTCCCAACTTTGGGGACTTGCTTTACTAAAGAAGGCTAGATCAAATAAATGTAGGATGAAGGCTAATATGAGTTGTGATGACTGTGTATTTTTGGCTGAAATTCTTATTGTTAGTATTTTTAGCAAAAATTAGTTTATGTATGTGCAAAAATGTTGATGATAAAAAATTAGAGAATAAAATCTTGAAAAACTCTATAGTACGCTATACAGAGTTTGAATATGCATAAATGTGATTGAATTGGAACTTTTATGCTGAAGCAAAGTACCTTCTGAAATAGCTTTTAATTTTAAAACACTACAATTATATCATTTTGATAGGGGATTTTGTATAAAAACATTATAAGAATAATTTTGTTTTTTAGAACTCTGTTAACTTAGTAATTTGGAGCCACCATATGGTGTATATGGTTGTCAAGAAATTACTCAGTTTTCAATAACAAAACTCCCTCTTGAGAAGATATAGTGGAGGCTATAAAATTGCAGGTATTCTTTTGGGTCCAAGCAAAGTGCAAAAGTAGAAGTACTATTTGGTGCTCCTTCCTGCATTCCATTGAAGGTGTTAAATCTCTCTCATCCTCCCTCTTGTAGCTGCTCAGCATTCTCATCAAATGCTGATTGTTCAGGTTGACCCCTCTTTCACTGCAGCCTTGAATTCTCATTCAAGGATATTGTGGGTGTTGCTACAGCTCTAAATTCCACTCCTAGAAAGCATGGTTAGTTAAGTTATCCACTGTTGATGTAGGAATGATTAGGTTGCTCATGTTTTGCAGTTTGTTTAGTTGATTACTCTTCAACTAATGTCCTCTGGTTTTGGGCTTGTCTGTAAAGCCTCCTTGGCTTGTAGCTCTCCCTTTACAGCTGTACCTTCTTATACTTAATAAAATATTTTGTTGTTCAAAAAACTTATTAATTTGTGTAGTATTACTCAGACAATTATAACACCAATGGAAATGAAATTAGTGGAAACACTTGGGAGTTCACAATTCATCTGTGTAAAGTTAGATTATATATATGGGTGGGACACATTTGATCAGACATACTAGTTAATGAATTCAACAAGCTTTGTCAGACTTATTTGGACTTCACCATACAGATGCTTTCAGCAAGATGAAAGCAAATAAAGGGAAATTCAAATGAGAGATTGCATTTGAGGAGAGGGATTAGCTGATGCACTCACTCATGTTTGTGATCTTCAGCTCGACTCGCCCTCCTCCCTCTCTTACGACTCGGGCCATTCAATGTACTGAAAAAAAAAAAAAAACACTACATTTTATATGAGTAATAGGGGGCAGTTGAGTGCATGACGAATTAGGCTTTTGCAATTACAGAGTTGTACGAGAGTCAGACCCACGTATGAAGAGGATGTTTCTGTATTTTAAAAATTGTGGATTTTCGTTTTTAGTTTTAAGGTTGGGCTAAAATAAAAATTAAAGATATTACTAGACAATTGGATCTTTTTCTTTTCTTTTTTTATTATTTTTTTATTGAAGAGTATTGAGTGTGGAAAGAGTATTGCATGACAGTAACCATGTCTTGCTTTGCACACACAACAAAAAAGAGCGGCATAGACTTTCCATAGAGCTTTGTTTCTTTCCACATATTTTTGAATGCTGCCTTAGCCATTTTGTCTCTTCCACACAAGGACTTTGACCTCCACCATGCTCTGGTCACCTGTTGGCCATATGTTTGGAAGAAATTTGTATATGCCCTATTTAAAAAATCACAATTTGGCAATGTCAAGTTAGGCCATCAACAAAGGTGATTGGGGGCCCTTGGGGGGTGGGCGGGGGAGATTGTGGAACCAGCTCATCTCTTCAGTAAGGGCCAATCAGGATATTACCAACCTCCTTTTGACATTAGTATTCTAAACCTTTTAAATGATGATGATGATGACTCCTCAATTTGAGATTTGTTTTTGAACAAATGCTCATTTATTTGCTTAGTAGTTTACTTACTTTAGTAGAGGCATTGGATGTTTTTCCTTGTCATCATCTGCCGATGAGGTGATCCTTCTTCTTCCTGAAGTAGCAATATCACAAATCAAGATCTTCAGATCAAGATTAATGTGAAATAGTCATTACATAGAACTTTTAAACTAAATTTAAAGCAGATTAGGATATCTTTTGGTGTAATACATTATAATTTTCAAACCCATAATGAATTACAATTTGTAGACCATTGATTTTGAATTTTGATGAGGTGTTGCAGTCCAATTAGAGATGTTAATCGGGCTGGCCCAACTCAGCCCAACCTGACCTGGGCCGTGGCCCACTGGGCTCGGGCCAAGCTTTGTGAGCTCTTGTCATTTTTCGAGTCGAGTTGGGCCAAAATGTGAAGGAGAAGGCTCAAGTCCAGCCCACAACCTTAGGAACAGGATTGGGCTTGGGTTTCGGGCTGGACCTCGAGCCTCAAACTTTGGCCTAGTTTTGTTTATAGTATTATGTTTTTAAAACTAATAAATTTAGTTATAATAAATTATACACTATGATTTTATGAATTAAAAATTTATTTTTAACCTTATATATATTTAATTTATTTGAACTTATGTAAAAAACTTTACACTTACATTTATTATTATACATAATTAATAAGAATTACTAAGATAAATTATTTATATAATTATATGTATAAAATTAATGAATGTGCTTAAGAAAAATGAATTTAAAAAGGAGGGGTCACGTGTATGGGTGGGAGGTGTTTAAAAAAAATCAAATTAAATTTGAAAGGGAAAGAGCTGTGGGGGGGTTCACGAGCTCATAGTTGGGCTTGGGCTCGGGCCGACGGGCTGAGCTTGGGCTAAAGGGCCGGGCTTTGGATTGGGCTCAGGCTTCTAGAAGGGGCCCACGCCTGTCCATAGGATGCTTGGACTTGGGTCAGGCTAGGCCCAAGTTGGGCTTAGGTGGCCCATGGGCCTCAGGCCGAATTTACATCCCTAAGTCCAATGCATTGAACTGAAAGAACTGGAGAGGAGTTCGATCCATGAATCGAGACTAGGTTAATTTTGTATTTGGGTTCCTCTTGCTGGGTTCAACTAATCTATAAAGAATGAGAAATATTGGAGGTAATTAGAGCTCACACATCACTAATCTACCTTGTGGAGCAAATGTTAGAAAAATAATTCCTATTTAATTACTATGTGTATAATTAGTGATCACAAACAATAAAATAACTGGAATGAATCTAATTATCAACTAGAAGAAATTTTAACTAGAAGACAATTAGAATCTGAATAAGAATAAACTAAATCGTATTGACTTACCCAGTTGTTGTTCACAAAAATAGAAATGTAGAAGTCGAAAGATAGATCGAGTCGAGTGTTTCACACTCTCTCCTTAAAGACAGATTCACCCCCCACGGCGGGGGGGGGGGGGGGGGGGGGGGGGGGCGGGGGGGGGGGGGGGGGGGGGGGGGGTTCCATAGTTCATCCCCTTTTCACAAAAGTGGGGTGCCCCTTCCGCATTGGAAAAGGTGATTTTTTGCTTTGAACCTTTCCTAGTGAAATACCATCGGATTTATTTGGCTAACCAGTAAACATGATGTCTTGAACTGGTCAGTCATTTACATAAACCAAGACAATAGTACTCATATGGTTCCTTTCCAATCATCTAGTAATCCATTCAGTTGTGTTCATTTTGGCCCTGAACAAAGCCTGGTAGCTTCATGAGTACTCTAGAGAAATTAGCCTTAAGAATTTCTCATAGAAGCGGCCCCTTCATACTTATATAGATGATCTCTTATTAAGAGTATCCTGCTATACTCCACTTGGAATTCCAAGATATAAGAATCATTAAGAGCGAAGCTCATCCTAAACACTATCTACAGGTTATCACTATTTCATCATAGAAATGGACAACGGAACGAGTTCCTCAGTGATTTGTCCTAAGTCACGCACAATTCAGTTGTCTCGTTGAACCTAGATCTTGGGATCTCTAGTCAGCTAGGTTGAGTTGCCATTATGGCGACTTTTTAAGTCATAGGCTTAAGGCCCATTCCCCTCGATGAATTCTTTACTTGATCTTTCGTCAAGCCTTTTGTAAGCAGAACCGCAATGTTGTCCTTAGACTTGATGTAATCAATGGATATAATTCCATTAGAAAGCATTTGCCTCACAGTATTGTGTCGTCGATGTATATGTCGTGACTTCCCATTATACATGTGGTTTTATGCTCTTGCTATTGCAGATTAACTATCGCAATGTATGCAGATAGCAGAGACTAGTTTTGGCCACATGGGAATATCCTCCAGAAAGTTACGAAGCCACTCAACTTCCTCTCCTGCTTTATCTAAAGTGATAAACTCAGATTCCATGGTGGATCTGGTTATGCAAGTTTGTTTTGAGGATTTCCAAGATATTGTTGCGCTTCCTAGAGTAAACACATATCCACTTGTGGATTTAGAGTCTCTAGTGTCAGATATCCAATTTATGTCTGTGTAACCTTTTACAACAGTTGGGTATCTTGTATAGTCCAACCCATAATTCAAGGTGAATCTTAGATACCTGAGAACCCTAATTATGGCCTTCCAGTGGTTTGAACTTGGGTTACTCGTATATCTGCTCAATCTGCTTACCGTATAAGCAATATCCGGACGTGTGCAATTTATGAGATACATTAAACTACCAATTATCCGTGAGTATTCTAATTGAGATATGCCCTCATCATCGTTCTTGTATAAATGTAGAGAATAATCTATGGGTGTGTTTGCTAGATCGTTATCAGACTTACTAAACTTATCAAGTATCTTCTCGACATAATGAGTCTGTGATAACGCATATCCCTCAGATGTTTTAGTAATCTTAATACCAAGTATAACATCTGCAATCCCTAGATCCTTCATGTCAAACTTACTGTTCAACAATTTCTTAGTAGCTTTAATGACATCATTATTGCTACTAATGATAATCATATCATCTACATAAAGACAAACAAGGACATAACCATGAGCAGTGTTCTTCACATAAACACATTTGTCGCATTCATTTATCTTGAAGCCGTTTGATAGCATAGCATTGCCAAACTTCTCATGCCAATGTTTTGGGGCTTGTTTTAGTTTATATAGAGACTTAAAGTTTGCAAACCTTTTTCTCTTTACTGGGAACAATGAATCCTTCAGGTTGCTCCATATAAATCTCCTCATTCAAATCTCCATTTAAGGATGCCATCTTAACATCCATTTGATGAATCTCAAGATTATGTAAAGCCGCAAAGGCTATCAAGATACGTATAGACGTTATTCTGGTTACAGGAGAATATATATCGAAATAATCCACTCCCTCAGTCTGCTTGTAGCCTTTGACTACAAGTCTGGCCTTGTATTTGTCAATTGAACCATCTGCTTTCATCTTCCTTTTGAATATCCACTTGTATCCAAGGGGTTTATTACTAGGTGGAAGATCCACTAGTTCCCATGTATGATTTTGCAGAATTGACTCAACTTCACTATGGATAGCCTCTTTCCACAAAGGTGCTTCCAGAAAGGACATTGCTTCTTTGTAACTTTGAGGTTCATTTTCTACCAAATATGTTAGAAAATCAGAACTGAATGATTTTGCAACCTTTGTCCTTTTCCCTCGTCTAGGTTCAACCTCGTTTCCTTTATCCACAGACGCATGGTCTTCATCTACAAAGGTATCATGAGTCTGTTTAAGCAAACTTGATCCATGTGTAGACTTATACGAAAACTCCTCTTCCAATAAGGATATATTCTTAGACTCCATTATTGTATTCACATGTATATATGATATTTCAGACTTGTGAACCAAAAGCCGATATGCACTGCTATGTTTGGCATAGCCAATAAATATACAATCAACTGATTGTGGTCCTAATTTTACCTTTTTAGGTAAAGGAACCGCTACCTTTGCCAAACACCCCCATACTCTCAAGTATTTATAGGAAGGTTTTCGACCTTTCCACATCTTATAAGAGGTTTTGCCAAGTTTCTTGTGGGGTATCTTGTTGAGAACATAGTTGGCGGATAGCAACGATTCCCCCCACAAATTCTGCGGTGCCCCAGAACTTATCAACATAGCATTCATCATCTCTTTTAGAGTGCGATTTTTCCACTCAGCACTTCCATTTTGCTGAGGTGAATAAGGTGCAGTGGTTTGATGTATGATACCATGTTCAACACATAGTTGTGCAAATGGTGCTTCATACTCACCACCTCTATCACTTCTTAACACTTTAATCTTTTTGCTAAGTTGATTCTCAACTTCACTCTTGTATTGTATAAACATGTCTATTGTTTCATCTTTACTTCTCATTAAGTAGACGTGACAATAGCGAGTGCAACCATTAATGAAAGTTATGAAGTATTTTTTCCCACCTCGAGTTTGAACATATTTCAAGTCACAAACGTCACTATGAATTAGTTCAAGTGGTTCCGTACTTCTTTCAATTGATTTAAACTGAGTTTTAGTCAACTTTGCCTCAACACAAGTTGCACATTTATGATTAGCATTAAAATTAAGTTTAGGCAAAGATTCTAATTTAACTAATCTATGCATGGTATCAAAGCTAACATGACCTAATCTACCATGCCATACATTTGAAGACTGAAGCAAGTAAATAGAAGATGCAATATTATTACTAGAAGGCTTAGGAGCCACAGTCATTACATTACGTTTGAAGAGCCCATTGCTCAGATATCCCTTTCCCACAAACATTCCCCCCTTCGTAAGTACAAACTTATCACTCTTAAACACCAACTTAAAGCCCTTCTTACTCAACAATGGACCAAAGACTAAATTCTTGCAAATGTCTGGCACATGGAACACCTCATTAAGAGTAAGTTCTTTGCCAGAAGTCATTTTCAGAACGATCTTCCCTTGACCTTCAACCTTTGAGGTTGCCAAGTTGCCTATGTAGAGTTGTTCATCGTCCACTGATTGGTAAGATGTGAACATCCACTTGTTGGTACAAATGTGACGAGTGGCCCCAGTATCCACCCACCATTCTTTAGTATTGCCAACCAAGTTTACCTCAGAAACTACGGCAAAGAGATTCAAGTCTTCCACATTGGCACAGAGATCGTCGGTCACATTGGCTTGAGCAGATTTCTTCTTGTGATTCTCTTGATCCTTCTTCTCAAGATCCTTACGCTTGCGACAATCCTTGGCCGTATGACCAGCCTTGTCGCAGATGTAACATCTTCCTTTGAACCTTTTAAAATCGCCACCTTTGGAACCTTGGTAGGACCCTTGGCCATCATGCTTTCGCTTTTTGTTGTTGGGTTTGGCTTGCTCCACCACTTTGCCTTTAACACCATTGGGGTGTTGACAAACTTCTTCTCGGAAGCACGGTTGTCTTCCTCAATTCTTAGCCTGACGATAAGTTCCTCAAGCCTCAGCTCCTTGCACTTATGCTTCAGATAGTTTTTGAATTCTTTCCAGGACGGCGGCAATTTTTCAATTATTGCAGCCACTTGGAAAGATTCACTCAGAACCATGCCTTCGACATAGATGTCATGAAGTATAACTTGGAGATCCTAAACCTGGCTAATAACTGTTTTAGAATCAAATATTTTTTAATCAAGGAACTTACAGACCACAAATTTCTTTGAGCTAGCATCTTCCGTCTTGTACTTCTTATCTAAAGATTCCCACAATTCTTTTGTCGTCTGCATGGCACAATACACGTTGTAGAGCGTATTATCCAGTCCATTGAGGATATAGTTCCTACATAGGATGTTAGCATGTTTCCATGCTTCCACCGCCGCAACTACTTACTGGTCGGACTCATTCTCGTTCAGAGTATGAACATCTTCATGAAGAAATTTTGCCAAGTTTAGAGTCGTCAGGTAGAACAACATTTTCTGTTGCCACCTTTTAAAATCAGTTCCATTGAACTTCTCTGGCTTTTCTCCGTGATTCACTGGCACATTAGGTGTATGCACTTGATTCACCGACACAGTTAGTGTCGGTACCGGTATCCCAATCACAGTAGGAGTTGAAGTAATAGTAGGAATAGGAATATTATCAGCCATTTCTGAATTAAACAATTTTACACAAAATTTGAGTACTAATCCAGAAACAATATATAACACGACACTAATTAACACAGTTAAAAATAGGAATATGAATTTGTCTTTAAGATTGTTGGAAAAATAATCCCTATTTAATTACTATGTGTATAATTAGTGATCACAAACAATAAAATAACTAGAATGAATCTAATTATCAACTAGAAGCAATTTTAACTAAAAGACAATTAGAATCTGAATAAGAACAAACTAAATCGTATCAACTTACTCGGTTGTTGTTCATAAAAATAGAAAATGTTGAAGTTGAAAGATAGATCGAGTCGAGTGTTTCACACTCTCTCCTTAAATAAAGATTCACCCCCCATAGTTGGTGCTTACGGGATGATGGGCATCTGACTCCCAGGATAAAACAATCTCAGCAGCCTTTAGGCAACACTTCAATAAAAACTGCTTGGTGGCTTCACAAGATGATCTGAACTCTCTCAGGAAAGTATGGGAGGAAGAAGAAGAAGAATTCGTTGTATGCAACAATTCAGAATTTTTGAATATAATGAATGCTAGAATGTTGCTCTATTTATAGAGCCCAGGTGCTTGTTCAAAATACTAGTTCGAACAGTTACCAACAGCCAAATAGCCCATTATCGGAGGGACATACCTGTTCGGCCAATGGTCACATCCGTTTGGTCAAACTGTCAGAAATTAATTAATAAAATTAATTAATTAATTTATTTCTGACCCTAACCCAAAAAGATAAGACTTAAACCAAACCCACGACCCACGCCCACGTCCCGTGCCGGACCGGACGGGCGGGCGGCGGCGGCATGCGCGTGGAGTATTGGGTCAACCCATGGGTTCCATAGGTCTTCCCTTTTTTACAAAAGTGGGGTGCCCCTTGGGGCCCAAACCTTACTCCAAATTTGGATTATATATGGACAACATATTTCTCATAAGAAATCAATGTGGAATAACCCATTTCCAACTACATAACCCATATTCAAGTGGGTGACTTTGGAGACTAATAACTCATTCAATCCTACACGGATTTGAGCAAGTAAATAGTCTAGATTCATATCCTCTCGGAGGTAAATCCAACGCACCAATGACCGGACACAAAGGATGCATGGGTCCCATATTTATATTGGCTAAAAAATTAACAAAATAATAAGTTTACACCCATTTTTTCTAACAACAAATAGTCAGGACAAAAACCAATAGGTCCGCTTGTGCTTTAAAGATTTAATTCCCCCTTTTGAGTGGAAATCTAACCTTTCCAACCAAAAGAAATAAACATATGAATCTCTCTTGCTTATGTCTTTTGAGTGATTATCGGCTTTCCACGAGCTTATTTTCTCCTTTTCTTGTCATCCAACTTTAGTTCCATTAGCAATTCCCTTTCCCTTTCCTATTATTAATTTTCTTGTCTCAGGAGAATGGGGAAGTCCAAGTACTAAGCCACATGTTACCAAGCAATTTTTGTATCTCATTTTAAGAACTTGTATTTCTTTTGTTTATTTTTAATGGATGGTTTTGTTTCAATGGATTCCATTTCACAATAATGGTTTCTAAACTAAAGAATGAGAGAGCAATACTTAATTTTGCCGTCCTTACCCGATTTTCGGACAGTGGTACTAATGCATCCATTGCAAGTGTACCAAGTTTTTGTTCTTTGTTCAGTTGTGATACCAACTGTTACTATTTTGTTCCCTTTCATGCCTTGTGGTTGTTGTATCTCACACACACACACACTCTCTCTCTCTCTCTCTATATATATATACACACGTACATGTGCACCCTCATAAGCGAAATAAGAGCTTGAAATAAGGTAAACCACATAAACAAGCATTCATACACCCAAAGAAGAAACATGAGAAGTTGAAGAAGAGCGACAGATCATAAGAATATGACAGCATTAAGGGTCTAACTGCTTAAAAGAACTCTTTCTGAATGAGAACAGCATTAACTAATCACATTTTATTATTGAGAGGTCCTCAACAAAGCAATGCTAATTAATTATTTTAGCGTTTTCCAAACACATACACACACCCACTCACTCCCTCTCTCTCTCTCTCTCTCTCTCTCTCTCTCTCTCAAAAAAACAAAATTCAGTGTTTTGTATACAAAAAAAATCCTGAGTTTCAGTAAGAAAAATATGAAATGGAGGGGAATCCATTTTCTGATCTGCATGCAGCATTGAAAAACCAGAAAGGAAATATAACATTTAATTAGACTAACAGCCTCGTGAAGCATGCATGTACATGAACAGCACTATTGATTCTCTACCAAGGCGTGATAATGGTTCCTTAGGAAATAAGTACTCATTGTAATTGACCAAAATTCACTTCAGTTTTCTATTTATATATTTTATGCTTTCTTCTTTATGAGTACAATAGGAATGCTAATTTGATGATGTCCCAAAGAAGTATATATAGGAAAAGTTTTTATATCTATTGGTGGTGTCCTATAGGTTCATATCACTCGTTTAAGTTCAGCCTGAGTATTTTCCTAATACCATTCAATAATTAATGATCTTAGGTGATTCAAACATCATTAACTAGAAGAATTAGAAAATATGAAGTTTCGTTGTGATTTACGTTATTGTAAAAGCTAGCTTGCTCACAGTCGTAATTTAAGCATAAAAATGCCACATGCATTGTTTGTATTTAGGAGTAATAATGAACGCTTTTCACAAAATAATATACAGCTTGTTTTAAACTACAGTTGCGAGAAAGCTCGTAATAGGTACCCAAAAAGAAGAAAAGAAATCAAAGAGAGAGAGAGAGAGAGAGCTCCTAATCGCTCTTTTCATTACTACTATCAAACTAAAATGAACATTCATGAACAGTTAGCAATGCTATAACAACAATTTTTTTTTTTGAAAATTTATTAATTATAAGTAATAAAATACTAATTATCTTCCTTGGATGAAGTTGGCTCTCAATAGAGAGATTATTGAGTTATGCAAGTGTTCACTATTAGAAGGTCGACTTTATTAAGATACCTATAAATAAAATTGGCATTGATCATCAAATGCCCTTTTATAGGATGAGTTTAAGCGTTGAGGTGGAAGAAACTAATACCTTTAAGCTGATCACATTTTAGGTGCCGAAACCCCCTCAAATATAATAAAAGGGTTGGGATTATTTGATTGAAAAGTTAAAAAAAAAAAAAAAAAGATGGGAGCCAAGCTTTCCCTTTTTCTGTTGCTATTTTTCATGTTTTAGGAGCATGGGGAAATCCACCACTAAGCCAAATGTTATGAAGCAATTTTTGTATCTCATTTTATTTTTAATGTTTGGTTTTTTTTTTCTTCAATGGATTCCACTTTACGATAATGATTTGAAAACTAAGGAGAGAGCAGTACTTAATTTGCCGCCCTTACCTGATTTCGGACTGTGGTGGTATTGTATCCTTTGCAAGTTTACCAAGCCTTGTGGTCTGCTGTGATAACAACTGTTACTAATTTGCGCCCTTTCACGAATTGTTCTATCCGTCTATATATATATATATATATATCTATATAAATATATGTATACATGCACGGTCACAAACGAAATAAGGCTCACTAGATAAACAAACATTCATTCACCCAAAGAAGAAACATGAGAAGTTGAAAGAAGAGAGTGACAGATGGCTTGACATTGTGGAGGAGGTCAAGTTGCAGATGGCTTTACTGTTTTGGATGTCTTTTACTCCATTCAAGGTGTGAGTAAATGATCGATTTAGCAATGACCAAACAGTTGGAAAGGATTGAGATTGATCATCCCACTTAATTCTCCTGATCTGTAGTTGTAGTTAGGATAAATCATGTATTCATTTGCTCACCTAAAAAAAGAGGACTGTTATGTAATACTGATAGCTCATCAGTCTTGCATCATCTTGTGTCTTTTGCTGTTTTTGTTGTAATTGCTCTGGTGTGCCTTGGTGAGTTCAAGCCCTTGGGGTACTTGTTCCTTTTTGGATTGTCCTATCTCTTGGCCATTTGTGTTACACCCTTTCAATGAAATTTTCTTTGTTGTTCCAAAAAAAAAAAAAAGAAAAGAAACATAACAACATTAAGGGTCTAAGTATTTAAAAAGAACTCTTTTCGAATAAGAACAGCATTAACTAATCACATTTTATTATAGAGAGATCATCAATAAAGTAACGTGAAGTAATTAATTTAGAGAGTTGTTTCTGTTCTTTGACATCTACAGCACCTCAGATGTTTTCCAAACTGTCCTTTTTTGTTTTCTCAAAAAAATTCCTTTTTTTTTTTTTTGTTGTTGACATTTAAAACCTGAGTTTCAGCAAGAAAAGTATGAAATGTTGGGGAATCAATTTTCTGATCGGCACGAAGCATTGCAAAACCAAAATGGAAATTTCCCATTTAGTTTGACTAACCACATGAAGCATGCATGTTCATGAACACTACTAATTGATCCTTTACTAAGATATGATAATGGTTTGTTAGGAAATGAATACTGATCATTGGCAATTTACCAAAATTCAGTTCAGTTTTGTATTTAGTCATTTAATTATTATTATTATTTATTTTATGCTTTCTTCTTAATCCTCACAATAGGAACGCTACATCACAAAGTATACAAGAAAAATTTATATCTATTAGTGGTGTCATATGTATACCTAGCACTCCGTTGCATAAGTTCGGCTGATTACTTTCCTAATACCATTCAATAATTAACAATTTTAGGTGATTCAAACATTGTTTTTAACTAAAAGAATTAGTAGATATTTTCTTTGTAATTTTTATTACTGATAAAGATTGCTTACATGCATATTTCTCTTTAGGATTAATGGACTTTTTTGTCACAATATATTATGTAGTATTTCTAAACCAAAATTGCAAGAAAGCTCCTAAAATATGCCCCCAGAGAGAGAGAGAGAGAGAGAGGGAGAGAGAGAGAGAGAGAGAGAGAGAGAGAGAGAGAGAGCTCCTAATCTCTCTTTTCATTATTATTGAATTACAATGAACATTCAGGAACATGTATAATAATACTATAAGAACTTTTTTTTTTCAAAATTTATTTAATTATATACAACTAATAAGAATACTAATTATCTGATGCAGTGGAAATTAAGAGAGCAATAAAATAAACCCTAATCCGTTGATTCACCACGAATACTGGATTCAGAGTCGTCCTGCAACCTGTTGATTCACCACGAATACTAGGTTTTAGGGCATCAAACACTCGTTGATTTTCGTAGAAAATATCGAATGATTGGAAAAATACAAAATCGCACACAAGTTTTATTAATCGTCAAAAGCTGTTGAAAAATATCTTAACATGAGTATAAATATGCGGCACGAAACCTTAGGGCCCGAGACAAACTAGGTCAATTAAAAAAAATAACGAAAGCCCAAAAAAAACATAAGCCCAAAACACAAAATGGGCCGAAAAACATGCTTAAAGGCGTTTTTTCACATTTTCCTAGGTCATAAAAATAATGATTTTTCCTTTTTCCCGACTCGTCGCTAGCTCCTAGAAAACATATTATAATAGAAAAACGGAGTTACGGAGCAAAAGTTATGGCCGCTTGAAGTTTACTGACCACCGGGCCGCACATAACGACGCCCCTGAGTCTCCAAGTAATCTTCTGCTATGCGATCCGTATCATCCTCCCCAGGTTGGAAAGAATTCAACCGCAAATTCACCCCCTCCTCCTCTTCAGAGCTGTCACCACGGTAGGACAGGAGATGCTTCACGTTGAACACAACAGAAGTGTTGATATGACTCGGCAGCTTTAACCGGTAGGCATTGGGATTGATCTTCTCAACAACCTCATACGGCCCAACTTTTCGAGCTGCCAGTTTGCTGTATTCATGCGCTGAATACCAATCTTTCGTCAACATAGCCCACACAAAATCCCCCACTTCAAACTCCACCAAGTGCCGCTTCTGATCAGCCGCCACCTTGTACTTCGCCTTTGACTCACGCAGATTTTGTTGCACCTGTTCATGGACAGCCTGCAGATCAGTAATTAAGTCTTTTGCCTTCTTATGGATTCTCTTCAAACTAGGAATAGGGGCTAAGTCAATCAGAGCATGCGGCTGGAATGCGTAATTGGTAAAGAATGGACTGAAACCCGAACTGCGATTCACTGACCGGTTGAAAGCAAACTCAACTTGGTACAACTTCTGGTCCCATGATTTCAGATGTTCCCCCACAAGACACTGCAACAAGTTACCCAGCGAACTGTTCACCACCTCAGTCTGCCTATCTGTTTGAGGGTGGTAGGCACTGCTAAAATCCAGTTTCGTATTAGCTAACCACCATAAACACCTCCAAAAATGACTAAGGAACTTAGAGTCCCTATCAAAAACTATGGACGTTGGCAGCCCATGAAGACGATAGACTTCCCAAAAGTAAAGCTGAGCAATATTGACAGCGTCGTTGGTCTTCTTACAAGCAATGAAGTGCGACATCTTAGTGAATCTGTCCACCACCACGAAGATAGAATCACTACCACGCTGTGTACGCGAGAGCCCCAACACGAAGTCCATACTCACATTCGCCCATGGTCTCTTCAGAATTGGTAGGGGCATATATAATCCTGCATTGGTCCCCGTCCCTTGGACACTTGATAGATTCGGCACCCATCAACAAATGTGGCCATTTCACGTCGCATAGAAGGCCAGTAATAAGAATTGGCCACAAGTTGCCAGGTTTTATCACGCCCCATATGCCCCTCCTCGTGTAGCTCCTTGATGATCTTGAGGCGTAAATTGGATTGAGGCACCCACAATTAGGTACCCTTAAACAGAAACCCATCATGCATCACAAAATCTGTGCATTACCCTGTCTCAACCTCATGAACAATAGGGGCAAACACTTGGTCAGTACTTAATAATTCACGAAATGAATCAAAACCAATTACCTCTGCCCGTAAGGTAGTAAGTAAGCAAGTGTGACGGCTAAGGGCATCGGCAACTCGATTTTGAACTCCAAATTTATGCTTGAGGGAGAAGGTGAACTGTTGGAGATACGCGGCCCACCTCGCGTGCCTTGCCGACAAATTGTGCTAGCTGTTAATGTGTTTCAAGGCATCATGATCAGAGAACAACACAAACTCACTTTGTGACAGATAGGGGTACCGGTGCTTCAAGGCTTGTATGATCGCGTAGAACTCCACGTCGTATGTACTATAATTCGCCTTAGCTCCGTTTAGTTTCTCACTGAAGTATGCAATAGGCCTGCCCTCTTGGCTAAGGACTGCCCCAATGCCTACCTTTGATGCATCAAAATGCAACTCAAAAGGCTTAGAAAAATCTAGTACTGCAAGTACAGGGGCAGTGGTCAGTTTGCGCTTGATCTCCTCAAAAGCATTAGCTGTGGCCTCCGACCAAGTAAACTACCCAACCTTCATGCAATCTGTGATAGGAGCCATAATGCCGCTAAAATTTGGGATAAAGAGCTGATAGAATGACGCCAGTCCATGGAAGCTGCGCACGTCATGAATGCTCCTTGGGGTAGGCCACCTACGGACAGCTTCAATCTTAGAATTATCCATAACAATTCCATCATGAGACACTATGTATCCCAAACATAACACACTGTCCGTCATGAAAGAACACTTAGCTCGGGCAACAAAGAATTTCTCTGTTTGTAACAAAGACTTTCTCTGTTTGTAACAAAGACAGAACCTGTCGCAAGTGCTGCAAATGCGAGGCATGATTAGGGCTGAAAATCAAAATATCATCAAAGTACATTGCCACAAACCTCCCAATAAAAGGCCGAAAAAGCTGGTTCATCACACGCATGAAGGTACTCGGAGTGTTCGACAACCCGAATGGCATAACCAACCACTCATAAAGACCTTCCCACGTCTTGAAGGTAGTCTTCCATTCGTCACCCTCACGTATCTGGATCTGATGATAACCACTCTTTAAATTCAGTTTGCTGAACACTGTAGCCCCACTAAGCTGGTCTAACAGGTCATCCAACTGTGGAATAGGGAACCGATATTGGACTGTGAGTTTGTTGATGGCCCAGCTATCCACGCACATACGCCAAGACCCATCTTTTTTTGGGGTTAAGAGCGCCGGCACGGCACAAGGACTGAGACTCTCCCGAATGTGTCCCCTGGCCAACAATTCCTCAACCTGACGTCGCAGCTCCTTATGCTCTTTAGGACTCATACGATAATGTGGGCGGTTTGGCAAAGCAGCCCCAGGAACTAAATCGATCTAATGTTGAATGTCGCGCAAAGGCGGCAAACCAGCTGGTAATTCCTCTGGAAACACGTCGCTAAACTCCTCTAGTAGTGCCTGCACCCTGTCTGGAACCTCCCCATTCTGCTGCTGCTCCTTAACCACTAGCAAATACATTATGCCAGACTCGATCATCTCCCCGCAAAATGCTGCATTGTCAGTAGGTTCAGGTTTTTCTCGGCCACCTGTTTTGACCTCTCTTCCTTGCTCGGGTACAATACCACCTTCACACTGTTGAAGACAAAGTTGTAGGTATTTTTTTGACCATCATGTTGCACAGCCCTATCATATTGCCACGGTCTACCTAACAAAATATGGCATGCATCCATCTCAACCACATCACACCAGATTGCATCTTTGTAATTGAAACCAATGGACAACGAAACTAAACAACGCTTGGAAATTGTTACCTTTTTCCCTTCTTGCAACCAAGTCAGTTTGTATGGGCTGGGATGCTCCTCTATTGGCAGCCCCAATTTTCGAGCCACCTCCTCGGAAATGACGTTCTCGCAGCTCCCCGAATCGATCACAAACTTGCAGATTTTGCCCCCAACTATGCACTTGGATTGGAAAATATTGTTCCACAGCCACTCATCATGGCTAGAATCATGAGGGGTAAGGCAAGCCCTGCGCACGACCAATAGAGGCCCATCGTCTCCGGTAACATGCTCCTCTTCCATGAACTCTTCGCCGAGCTGATCTTCGCCTGATCCCTGCACAGGTTGTTCGAACTCCACCCCAACCATTCCTTCATTATCGATAAACAGCCCCTTTTGCACAAAGGGCTTTTTACAGTTCGCAAATCGGTGGCCTGGTTCGCCACACTTAAAACAATGGCTTGTGTTGGCTGTCATGGGCTTAACCGGCTGCAGGACTGGTGGTTTTCTAGCCACACCCCCAGTTGCGCCCATCTGAACTGCCCCACGTCTAGTCCCCTGCTAAGCCACACCCCGGTTACTTGCCCCTGCCCAAGGCAGACCACTCGCCCGTCGCTTCGCTTGCTTTTTGAGCTGTAATGCCTTCTGATGGGTATCTGAAATAGAATACAAATCAAATATATTCAAGGTGTCCTGGTATTGGGGCTATAATCCCCCGATGTACCGCGAAACCAACTATTTGTCGGTCTCATTCAAATCATTGCGCGATAGCAACTGATAAAATTCAGTAGTGTATTCATCTACTGACTTCATCCCCTGTCTCAAGTTTTGAAACCTCTGGTACATTACCCACGCATAGTTATGAGGTAGAAAAGCCTCTCGAAGGTGCTTCTTTAGCTTATCCCACAAATCAATCTTTCTTTTCCCTATCTGCGCACGATTTACCTTTAACTGCTGCCACCATGCCGCAGCCCTGCCACGAAAAGTAGTCGCTACTAAAGGCACCCGTTTATTGGCCGGAACCTCTTTGAATTCCAGGACTACCTCCACAGCAAAAAGCCAGTCAAGAAAATCTTCTGCCTTCAGACCGCCCTCAAATTTAGGGATATCAATTTTCAGGCCTATCTCCCACCGATTCCAACCGCCTTCGGCTACACGCCCCCCCATCTAACGGGGATGTAGTTCGGACTGCCGCAAGGGTGCAAAAGGGTTTTCGTCCTCCTCACTATCGGCATCGGCATCGGCATCGGCATCGGCATCGGCATCCTCATCAACCCCCTTACCCACAACACGCGGATTTGGGCGCTGCTGCTGCTGCATCTGAATCTGCATGGCCGCCACGATTTCCGCTAGATTCTCAACCACCTGCTACAGCCTGGCGAGCCTATCATCCTCTATCGCGTCTTGGATTGGTCGACGTCTGAGCGGCATGATCACGAACCAATCAGAATCGGCACCTAAGGCTCTGATACCAACTGATGCAGCGAAAATTAAGAGGGCAATAAAATAAACCCTAATCCGTTGATTCACCATGAATATTGGATTCAGAGTCGTCCTGCAACCTGCTGATTCACCACGAATGCTAGGTTTTAGGGCATCAAACACTTGTTGATTTTCGTAGAAAATACCGAATGATTGGAAAAGTGCAAAATCGCACACAAGTTTTATTAATCATCAAAAGCTGCTGAAAAATATCTTAATATGAATATAAATACACGGCACGAAACTCTAGGGCCCAGGACAAACCGGGTTAATTAAAAAAAATAACGAAAGCTAAAAAAAAACATAAGCCCAAAACACAAAACTGGCCGAAAAACATAGTTAAAGGCGTTTTTTCACATTTTTCCCGGCTCGTCATTAGCTCCTCGAAAACATATTATAATAGAAAAACGGAGTTACGGAGCAAAAGTTATGGCCGCTTAAAGTTTACCGACCACCGAGCTGCGCATAACGATGCCCCCGAGTCTCTAACTAATCTTCTGCTATGCGATCCACATCATTATCCACCGAGGCTCATGAATAATTACTAATAAGTAGAGATTATTGAGTTGTACAAGTGTTCATTATCAGAAGGTCAACTTTACTAAGATAAATATAAAAAAATTGGCATTGACCATCAAATGCCACTTGATAAGTTCTTCTGGGGTGGAGATTAAATATTGAGTTGTAAGATTAACAACTAATCCCAACCTGCCGAATACATATTGAAACTAGAGTCAACCTTTAAGCTGACCACATTCAGGTGCCCGAAACCCACTCAATTATAATACAAGGATTGGGATTATTTGATTGAAAATTAAAAAAAAAAAAGTGAAAAACTAGTTTGTTGAGCTTGTTGGGATGTATTTATTCATTTAAATATAGTTTACTATCCTTAGGCAAATTGGACCCAAGAGGAACCTGGAAATATGAGCTGCCTATGCCCAAAGTTCGCCCTAATGCACTGGGGCAAGATGGATTTATACTCATAGGCACACTTCTGCTTCCAGTCAAGAAAATAAAATTTTTATCGGCTTTTTGTTATTAACTTTTTTGTTAGTAAAAAAAATTTAGTTTAAAAACTGGTAAGAAAAAAACTGCTGTAAACGAGTCTTAGGGTTTTTAGACTGTCCACTCCAGGATAGGAGTTGCCTGTTCTTTGCTTGTGTCCCTCATTTGCAATGTATTTCCACAAGAACAGTAGATTGACTCTCAAGGCCAGTTTGGTACAGTATTTTTTAAGCTTTTTCAGTTTAACTTTTTTTCACTTATAAACCAAAAAAATGATTTTTTTTCAGCTTTTTTGCTTCTTCTTCTTGTTTTTTTTTTTTGTTTTAAATTTTTTTAAAGTTATCTTAGCGTATAAAAGAAAAAAATTAAAAAAATCTATAAACTTATGTAATTGGCGAATTTCGTGATCTTTTATATGCCTTGTAATTTGGGATGTTGGTTATCTATTACAAGCATTCAAGGCAAGGATTTGTGCTCTGAAAGGTTCTTTGTTCACAAGCATTAGTTGAGAGGTGCTTGAGAGCTTGAGAGGAAGAATTTGTTGAAGACTTGAAGTACTCAACTTCGATACCAATCAATAGCGTTTGATTGAAGAAACGGAGAATGATGAAAATCAGAGATGTTTGATACCTTTTTATCGACTTCGATCGCGTCCGATTGAAGATACTGAGATTGCAGAAAATCAGAGATGTTCTATACCTTTCGATCGATTTCGACAGTATTTGATCAAATATGCTGAGAGTGTGTAGTTCGACAGATTGACTTCAATCGAATTCGCCGCAACGAGTCGCGAGAAATCTGCAGAATAGGAAACCAACATTTATGAAAGAAAATCTGTTTCTTGTATAAACAAAAAGCCTTCTAGGGTTTCTAAGAGAGAAGCTGCACCAAAAAGAGTTCTTAAAAGTTTTTTAAACATCTAAGAAGCTTCCAATTGATTCTTATTAACAACAATTTCTTCAACTTTGAATAATAGAACTCTTGATGGAGTTCAATTCAACAAATTCGTACCAAGAAAAATTATACGGTGATCAAGCACAGTAACAGTGAATCGTGGAGTGGACCAAGTATAAGGCAACTAAGAGAGTCGAGGAGTTGATGGAGATTTGATTGTAAGTGTTCTTGTGCCGTTTAATAGTGGTTTTAGTGCATGATCTTTGTCCGACAAAGTGGACAAATGATTTTTTTTTATTTGAGTTTTTACTACAAAAATCTCGTGTGTCAATTGTGTGATTGTTTTTTCACTTTGCTTAACACGTTTGTGGATGTTAGTCATAGTCATACATGCATAGCATTAGTCTAGTAATTTTTATCGAAGCTATACTTTGACATACGTTTTTCGAAATCTACTTTTTTGTTGCTTGTAATTTTGTAAGAAAAAAAAAGTAAAAGCCAAAAAATTAAATTTAAACTCTATCAAAGGAAGCCTCATTACAACGTAACTTCTAAAATTTTAATTTTACTTCTGGGCCTAAATATGTTTGTGGGCAATGAGAGTATATCCAACATCTTTGTTCTCAGTAGGCCCCTGCACAAAAAGCCCATAAAAGCAATTTTTGGTCTAGGTGTTGGTCAAGATGTTTGGTCTTCCTGTTCCTGTATCTTTCTTCCTTGTTCGTTCATGTAAGCCATGACCCAAAGAAAAGGGAGTGAGAGCATTAACATCCAGCCCAAGAAAGAAAAAAAAAAATAAAAAAAGGACAATTTTGTCCTATCATGATAAAAAAATGAAAAGAAAAGAAAAAGATGAGAAAGAAACACTACAATTTTTGTTATGATGTTTACCTTTCGGGTCGTTGATGAGTTTCTACTGTAATAATTCAAATTTTACCACTAAAAATATGTACAGACTCAAGGACACATAACACACTTAAAATTTTTGCAAGGAGCTACCCGAGGGGAGGGTTTTGAGTAAATGACTTACTCCTCAAAAAGCTATTTTGCCAAATATATTGTATCGGATTTTGCCATGATTAGGTTCTTATTTTTGGAGCATGTAAACTCTAATTAGTTGTCACAAGTTATTATTAAGGTTAGAAAATGCGCGCAGTACTTGTAACTTTAAAGTGAAGTCATCATTAAGAAAAAAAAAATATCACAAGTTGCGTTGGAATGATTGAGATAAGTTTTAAAGGGAAGGAATTTAAGGCTAAGGTTGGGCATATTAACTTGCTATGAAGAATGAAGATTAGTGAAAAAGTGCTAATCCACTCCTTGAGTATGCATTTGAGTGTTTACACATTTGTAGGGCTCAAAATATTCGAGTAGAAATTTGTGTGCATATTACTAGAAAGGTCAATATAAAGTACTAATGGGTCAAGTTAAAAATACTTCACTTTTGAGGCTTCTTGTGCATTAAATGAGTAGACCTTTAAGCTAAATAAACTGGCAAGGTAATTGTTAATCTTCCTTGTTGCGATAAGATGAAAATGTTCTGACAAATGTAGATTCAATCCCAATCGCATAATAGCCATGATCAACAAATATACGAATCACTTATCTAGAATACGAGTCAACTGTTATAAAATGCACTATTTCATTGGTGCAATATGAGTTAAATGTGACTTAAAATGTTTAGTATAAAAAAGTGAAATATTTGTAGAAATTAATTGTATAGTTTCTCTTTCTCAATATGTAACCAGTATATTCGTGAATTGTGGCTAAATCATGAATTTTGCAAAAGTGATCATGATTGAATTGTAGTTTTTGCAAAAGTAATCATATCTAAATCCTGATTTAAGAAAAAATTGTTCTTGAATTTCAATTTTAAGCCTTCCCTACGCTTTATCTATCAACCACCACTGGTTGTAAAAGCAAGAAAGATATGACAACGGGATAATAAATCAGTTGGTACCAATGAAGCTTGCATCAGTGCACTTGCAAATCAATTTTCGGAGCATGATTTAAGAGATCAATTTATATGTTACTATCAGATTTTTGAAACCTAGTTTCAACTTCATGTTTCTTGTTGCAATCTTTAAGGCAAAGTAGTTTTTGAGATTTTTGTCTTCCAAGCTAACCAAGTAGTTTGGAGCAATATCAAACCAGATTGATCTATTATGTAAACTTGCCTCTATTCTCCCAACGAAGGCATTTGCAAAGCTTAACCATCTTTGATTAACTCAACGTACTAATATATGTGTATTCATTCCTTTACGATATATAGAACATATCCTAATTTGGACGACCATTGTCGTGCTCCGGTTTTTACCGAGTTCTCTTGGCTCGGGAAAAAGAACTAATACTCTCTCTGTTAGAACTCATCCTTCTGTGGAAAGACAAGTGTGACGGGGGTTTAATTTGAAATCAATTTGAGTAAAGACTTTTTGGAAAGATTTGGAAGCACCAGCTAACATAGTTAAAGATATGCTAGGTTATCTAATACTAAGCGTAATTTGAGGACTAAACTTAGGTTTTTCAAAAATGTTTTGAAAATGTTCTCTTAAGAGGCTTTTAGAAAATGAGGTTTTTAGCAATCTTTTGAAAACATTGTAAATCCCTTTTGAAAATATGACTCTGGATTGATCTTTCAAAATAGAAATCTATAGTCTGGGATTAGTATGTGTAGGGAAGATATTCAAGATTATTACCCTACCCCAGCCTTTTGATAGATACATGTTTATTCACCCTTAATTCACTCACTAAAATTTTCGGTTATTTAATAGCCACTTATATCCACTTATATCCACTTTTTGAAGTTTTGAAAATACAGTTAAGTCATCACTTTGGGAATGAATGATGCATGATATACATTTTTAGAAAGCCTTTTGGAAGAATTGAAAGTTATTGAAGTTTGGTTTAGAAGAGTAATTTTGATGAAAACGTGTTTTGAAAAAAGGACATTTTATTTAAAATGAAAGTTATGATCGCATCTATGTAGGTTGCTTATATATATCATTTGGCAAGAATTAGATCATTCGTAATTTATGCAAGACCACGATTGAAAATGGACTCAAGGGAGTCTAAGAACGTTTTGAAACTTTGGATTCAAGAGTTTTGACTTGAATCGAACTTTGGAAATGTTTTGAAATGTCTTTGAAATGGAACTCAAGAGTTTTGGATTATTTTTTAAAATCCACTCAAAAGAGTTTTGGAATGTTTTAAAAATTAACTCGAAGGAGTTTGGAAGATGTTTTGAAAACTTGATTTAAAGATTTTGGAAATTGAATTTAGATTGAAATAAGGTAAAACCTCTTGTAAATTTGTCTTTGAAAAGTTTTGAAACCATTTTTCTATGCCTTTTACAAAGCTTGTTTTATATATTTCATCAACTTTAAGAGATTAGTTATTGATCAACTAACTCCTTTAAGACTATGACTTTTAGAAAACATTTTTAGAAAGAGGGTTAGAAACTTTCTTTTGGATTTTGAAAACTTTAGGGTTATAGAACCCTACTTGATATCTCACTTTTCTTAGGAAATCATAATCATTGAACGATTAAGATTGTCTTAAGAATGTGACATTTGAAAATCCTTTTTGAAAGAGACTTAGAAAACACTTAGGGTTTGGAACCCTAATATGAACCTTGAAAGTTTTATTTAATGTATTATTTTTCTTTGGAGACCCTAACCATAAGAGGATTAGAACCATCCTTAGGATTGTGAGTTTTTAGAAAATATTTTTGAAAGTGGTTTTGGAAAAGGGTTAAGTATCTAGCCATTTTTTTATCAAGACAATTTCAAGAGAAGTTTTGAAAACATTTTGAGAAGTTGAAGAGGTTTTAAGGAAGCTTTTGTAAAGATGATCATGGAAGACTCAAGAGAGTAACAAGTTTTGAAAACAAATTTTTTAAAATGATTTCGAATTGAAGAATGATTTGAAAAGGGTTTGAAATTGGAAACTTGGGGTTAACTAACCATAGTTAGGTTGATTAACTTAGGGTTAACTAACTTGGATTACGTTAGCCTAGGGTTGGACAATTAGGGTTAGGTTGACCTAGGGTTAACTAACTTGGGTTAGATTAATCTAGGGTTAGACAACTAGGGTTTGGTGAACCTAAGGTTTTGAATAGGGCTGTTCAAAAATCTATTCGACCCAACAAAAGCTGACCCAAACCCGACCCTAAATGATTCTATTTTGGGTGGATATTGGTTGAAAATTTTAAGACCCGAACGTATCTGGTTCGCATGTTGAGCCTTTATTTCATCAACCCGATCCGATCATCTATTGGGTGCGAATTAGTTCCAAATTTTTTCAATCCGATAGTTTCGGGTTGGATGGCGGGTGACCACCAAACTCGACCAAACTCGACCAAACTCGTGAACACCCTTAGTTTTGAAAGGTGGTTTTGAACTAGGGCTTGAATCTAGTGGTTTTGGACACTGGTTTTTTTGAACCTAATGATTTTGGAAGGTGAAAGATGGCCTTTTATGCACAAAACTTTGAAAGTGAGTTCTGGAAATCATGATTTCATATGAAAACCTTATGATTTTATGTAAAAAAAAAGGTTATGATTTTATGTGAAAAACCTAAAGAAATGTTTAGAAAAGTGTCATTTCTTATAAAAAAAGTTATTTAGTTCATGTAAAACCCTTTGGATAACTCAAGAGAGTTGTGAGTATTTTTAAAACCACTTCAATAAAACCATTGAAGTGAGTATGGGGTTCATATGGTTGATTTCTAGAGAGGGTTACCTTGGAATTATTCCAATCCCAAACTCAAGAGAGCAAAACATTGAAAATCACTCTAGAGAAGATTACTTGGAAAACCACTTGAACATTTGAAAACCCTTTTAGGGAGGGTTGTCTTGAAAACCATTTGAAAGCTCGAAAACCACTCAAATGAGGGTTGTTTTAAAAACCATTTGAAAATTTGAAAAGCACTAGAAACCACTCAAGTAAGGATAAGATTCATATGGTTGATTTTGGGAAACCACTCAAGAGAAAGTTTCATTAGGACCATTTCAATCACAAACTTAAAAGAGCAAAAACTTGAAAAACCTCTTTAGAGGGTGGTTTTGAAAACTATTTTAAAACTTGAAAACCACTCAAATGAGAAAGTGATTCATATGGTTGATACTTGGAAACCACTCAAGAGGGGTTTCATTAGGACCATTCTAATCACAAACTTAAGAGAGTAAAGCTCTTAAAAATCAATCTAGAGGGGATAGTTTTGAAAACCATTTTTGTCAAAACTCAATAGAGCCATATGAAATGATGCAAGTTTAGGACGCATCCTAAGGCATGAAAACCTAGGGTTCTTGGTTTAAACTTCAAGAAACTCTAATTTAAAGAACTTTAGAGACACTTTTTGAAAATCATTTTGACATAAGCTGTCACGCCTCGGTTTTGGACCCCAAAAGCCCTCTTGACTAGGGAAAAAGCACAGTACTCTCTTGTTAAAATTCATCCTCCTAGAAGGATGAGTGCGACTAGATTTGATCTTAAAATTGATTTGATTAAGGGCTTTTGGAAAAAGTTTGGAGTCGCCACCTAACATAGTTAAAGATGAATTAGGTCACCTAAAGCTAAGTATAATCCGAAGACTGAACTCGGGTTTTTCGAAAAGGTTTTGAAAATATCATTTTTAAGAAGGTTTTTGGAAAAGAGGTCTCAATAACCTTTTGAAAATGTGACTTCGATTTTGGTCTTCGAAATAGAAATCTATAGTCCGGGAGTTGGTTACATATAGGGAAGATATCTTAAAATCATCACCCTACCTCCCCCTTTCGGTACCTACAAGTCTAATCACCTTAGTTCACCCACTTGAATCACCGGTTACTAATTGTCCATTTGTATCCACTTTAGAGTTTTGAAGACAGGGTTTGGTCATCACCTTTTAGATGAATGATGCATGATGCATGTTTTGAAAAAGATGTTTGAAAATAGACAATTTTGAAGGGACTTTAGATAGAAATGTTGAATTGATAGAAACTTTTGAAACGGGAACTTAAGTTGAAATAAAGGTTATAACCGCACCATTTTAGGTTGCTTACGTATCTCATTAAGTCATTCGTAGTTCGAGCAAGGGCCCGATAGAAACGAGACACATTGGGGCCTTTGGAATGCTTTGAAGACACATTGAGGTCTTTGAAAAGGTTTGAAGATGCTTTGAGATATTTGAAAAAAAGAGAATTTGAGAGTTTTGAAAATGCTTTTGAGATAGGACTTAGGATGTTTGGAGTATTTCTGAAATCGGGTTTGGAGATGTTTTTAAACGTTTTTGAAATTAACTCAAGGGAGTTTTGGAATGTTTTTAAAATAACTCAAAGGAGTTTTGGAAGTTCTTTGAAGCGACTCAAGGGAGTTTTGGAAAGGTTTTAGAATAACTCAAGAGAGTTTTAAAAAATGTTTTGAAGTCTTGTTTTGAAAACTTTAGAGTTTGGTTAGGAATGCATTTGTGAACTTGTCTTTGAAAAACTTTTGAAAATAGTTTTTGAATACCTTATGAAAGGCATGTTTAATGTTTCATCACCATTATGAGGTTAGTCATTGAAGAATAAAACTCCTTTTAGGCTATGAGTTTTGAAAAGATGTTTAGAAAAGGGGGTTAAAAACTTCCCTTTTGATTTTTTAAAACTTTAGGGTTATAGAACCCTTCTTGAATATCTCACCTATACTTGATCAATCCTAACCATGGAAGGATTAGGGTTACTTCAAGAATGTGATGTTTGAAATTCATTTTTGAAATAAGCTTTCGAAAACACTTAGGGTTGTGGAATCCTAATATGGACAACCTTGAAGGTTGTAATTCAATGTATCACATTCCTTGTGTAAGCACCCCATTTTTGCTCGCTTGGCAATCTTCGATTCGATTGGACTCACATTCAAATCGGCACAGACACATTCAAGTTTTAATAAGTTTTTTAAACTTAATCTAGTCAATCAATCGCTTCATGGGCTCACTAGGCCCAATAGAGGCAAAATGACAAAAATGTCCTTGGGGCATTGCTCGATCCAATTCCAGTCGACACGTTTTCTTAAAGATGTTAAGTCCCTATTTTAACCTCAATTCTAGTTTCAATTCTAGTCTAGACCAATCAAACTCAAATAGGCACGTCTTTCAAGAAAGCTAATCCCTTAGACGGTAAGTCCATTCAATCCGGCATGTTTACCGAGAAAACTCCTTAGAATGGTAAGTCCTTTCAAATTTATCGACCAGGATGGAACCCAAGTCCTCGAGATGGTAGAATGGTTCATTTCTGGCACCTGTTAGCCCACCAATGTAGAATGTCTATTTTTTGGCACGTCTTTCGAGAAAGTTCATCCCTCAGACGATAAGTCCATTTAGCAGCTTCCCGAGATCAGGCACCGAAATGAATGCACACTGTCAGAGTGATGAAAACAATCACAAACTGGTCGATATTAGAAATTGCCAACAAAACCCCTATGTCACGGTACCGAACTCGCCTTTTAGCCATGACATATTTATCAAAGAATGAGAAACCTTTGGAAACCAACCCGTCACACACTATCAAAGTGATGGAAGCACTCAAAACCCAGGTCAACACCAGTGTCTGCTAGTCGACTTTGGTGAAAAATGACCAAACTGCCCTTTGAACCTTTTCTGGCAAATTTCTCGAGAAAGTACCTAAGTCCTTAGAGTGGTAAATCCACCCATCCAAGATTGTCCTAAAGGTAATCTGGCATGTTCAAGTACCTTCTAATTGGTTCTGAACCCATTCCGAGACCATTTGGTTCAAATGACTATTTTGCCCTTAGGCATCCGATCGCTTCCGGGAGCCATACCGGCTTTGGGTGTCAAACCGGTTATCTTCCAAGAATAATCCTGGTAGTATTCTCAACCTTCCAACACTTTTTCGGATCATTCCGAGTTTATTCTGGCAAGCTTGGTGCAAAATGACCGTTTTGCCCTTGGTGGGCTGGTCGCCTTTTTCAACCACACCAGATTTGGGTGTCAAACTAGTAACTCTATTGAACATTTTTAATAGTGTTTCCAAACTTTAAGCCTTCTCACAAGTCACTCCGAGTCCATTTTGGTGTTTCTCCAGTTCAATTAACCATGTTGCCCTAGGCGGGCCGGTCGACCTTTCCAAACATTCCAACATTGCTTCTCAAGCTAGTTACCTCCGAGACACTCTCTTGAGATTTCCCATCTATTCCCAGTCGAGTCTAGTTACTCGGAACCTTCCAGATCATTCCCAGACTTTTTAGAGTCACTCATAGTGGAGCCAAGTCAAAAATTGCATGGTAGTCACTAGGACAGGCGTCTAAATCTGTTACCTTGCATCCCAAGGGTCAAAAGATATGTGTTTTGCCATCCTAAAAACTTTCCTAAGTGGCTAATGCCACTAGTAGTGACGACCAATAAATGGCTAAGGGACACTAGGAGTGGCTCTAATGGAAATTTTACCCTAGCACCACTGCAACAGGCGCCAGGTCATTTAGTTGCCTATATATACAGACCTTTCACTTGCGTGAAAAAGGTCTGCAAACTCAGTCCAAAAACTCTGTTTCTTGAAATTTAGAGCTCGAAGTCTCTACAAAACCCAAGCCCTCTCTAGTCTCTTCAAGCCCTAGCCTCCATACACTTAAACCCTAATATCTATACGCTCTATACACTTAAACACAAGCCTCCAAAACCTCCATTGAAGACTCAAGGTGCTGCAACTTCAAGGTTCTCAAAGTCCAAATAGAGCAAAGTAAAGCAAAGCAAACAAAGCAAGCAAAGCAAGAAGAAGACAAGGTAAGCTTTCGGTTTATTTTTATACAATTCCCCCCTCTCTTCTCCCTCGTAGCCCACTTGGTCTTTCTTCTATTTTAATCTCCCATCTTCTACCTCCATTTCTTGCTTGCTTGAAACAAGGGACTTCCCAATTAATACCTAGGAAGAATAGTTGAAGGTCATCGTGTTGGGGGGCTTTCTTTAAATTCGCCCTTTGATGGTGTGGGTTTGGCCCTCTTGATTATGTGGTGAATCCTAGCCTTGTATGTTCACGACCCTTCTTGTATTGTGCATAGCATACTCATACATCTATTCAAAGTTGTTTTCAAACTCGCATCAAAATTGTTTTAAAAACTCGCATTCAAAATCCCTTTTTTAAACTTGTTTTCAAAGTTACAATTTTAGAGTGATTCTAGCCATTTCATGGTTTGGATTGTTTTAGGAAAGTGTTGTATTTAATGTGACTATCAAGGTCCACGTTTTGGGTGTAAACCCTAAAATTGTTTTTTTATCAAAACTACAATCTTAAGATGATTCTAGCTATTCCATGTCTAGGATTGTTTTAGAAAAGTGTGATATTCAATTTGATCATATTGGTCCATATTTCAAATTTATGTTGTTTTCAAAACCACCAACTTAGAATGATTCTAATCTTTTCATGATTAGAATCATTTTAGGAAAGTGAGATATTCAAAAGATTTCAAAAGTCCATATTCAAACCCCTTTCCAAATTTTCTTTTCAAACTTCTTTCCAAAAACTCTCTTAAAAAATTCACTTTCTAAAAACTCTCTTCAAACTTCTTTCCTAGAAATTCTTTTCAAAAGATCCACTTTCTAAAAACTCTTTTTATTGGAGTCTAAGTCAAGCCCTAAAAATCATGATTAGAAAATCCTAGTTTCTTTTTTAAAATCATGACTTCATCTTTTTTCTCAAATCATAGGTTTTCAAAACTTCTATTTTCTACATCAAATCATAGGTTTCCAAAACCTCTTTTTCTACCAAATCGTAAATGTCCAAATCCAAGATTTTCAAAACTCACTCTTTCCAATTCTATGTCAAATCTAACCCTCCAATTTAGGAAACTAGATCAAATCTTCCCGTTTAGAAAACTAGATCAATTCCTCCAATTTTAAAAACTAAATCAAATCATCTATTTTTGAAAATAAAATCTAATCTTATACTTTAGGAAGTAGAAATCAAATCTCTCCTAATTCCAATCTTCCCTAATTTCAAACATTTCTAAATCTCAACTTTCTAAATTATAACTTATCAAATCTTTCCTAATTTAAAACTTTTCTAATTGTAATCTTTCCAAAAATAAACTTTTTCTTTAAAAGGAAACTTTCTTAAATCAACACTTTCCTAATTTGAAAACTTCCTAAAATGAAATTTCCTTAATTTGGCACTTTCCTAAAACGGGACTTTCCTAAAAAGAAACTTTTCTAATTCAAAACGTTTCAAAATTTAATCTTTTCTAAATCCTAACTTTCTAATTTATTTCAAATCAAATATTCAAATCAAATCCTTTTCGAATCTTTCCTAACTCTAAGTTTTCTAAATTTAAACTTTCCTTAATCCAACTGTCCAAGTCTAGATCAAACTTTCTTATTTTAAATCCATGCTCTAACCTTAGGTTACCGAAATCTTAGGATACTTAAACCTTAGTCCAACCCTAATCCAAAGTTTGGAAGCTTCGACTCTTTTCTAAAACTCCTTTTTAAACCAAGATGGTTTTTCAACTTTAATCTAAATCAAAATGTTTTCGAGACTCAACTCCTTCTTTCTCAAATCAAGTTCAAGTTCTCTTTTAAAGTTCAAACCCCTTTTCCAAAGTTCAATTCTAAGTAAGTTCAAATTTCAAATCAAATCTCGATTTCATGTAATCTATTCCAAGTTCAAATGAAACCCTTTTTCGAATCAAACTCTTTTCAAATCAAACATTTTCAATTCAAACTTTTCGAAAACCTAAAAGTGTTTTATTTTTAATCGGATTCTTGTCCAAACTATAACTGATTTGATTTCCAATAAAAGGATATGTAGGCAACCCTCATAGGTGCGGTCACAACCTTTTTCAAATTTTTCATTCCATAATTTTCTTCGAGTTTTCAATTCCATAATCTATTTTCAGTTTTCAATTTCTAAAACCCTTTTTCAAATTTCAAATATCCTTTTCAAGTCTATTTTCAAAATCAAATCTTCTTTTTAAGTCTATTTTCCAAAACTAAATCTTTTTCTTACACTTGCATGTCATGCATCATGTCAAATTTCTTTTCAAAGTGGAAAGTATTGGACAATGAATAATCGAAAATTCTCAATGAGTAAACATAGGGTGAATAGACATGTAAGTACTGCAAGAGCGGGGTAAGGCTATGATCTTAGGATATTTTTCCTATAAGTAACCAACTTCCGAACCTAGAATTACTGTTCTCAAAGACAAAAAATGAAGTTATTTTCAAAAAGGGTTTAAAACTTTTCAAAGGTTGCCAAACAACCTATTTTCTTAAAAATCCTCTCTTTTCCAAAACCTTTTAAAAAACTCTAAGTTTAATCTTCAAACTGCACTTAGTTTTAAGTGACTTAACTCACCCTAGTCAAGTTAGGTGGCGACTCCAAATCTTTTCTAAAAATCCTTAATTAAATCAATTTTCAATTCAAACCAAGTCACACTCGTCCTTTTAGGAGGATTAGTTTCAACGAGAGAGTATCGTATTTTTTCTCACTTGCGCATATTTTTCCTTGAGTGTGAAAAATCGGGGCGCGACACCTTGGAATCCCTAACTCTAAAGGGGTAGGGATACTTTAGGGTTGTGAGTTCTTGAAAACATTTTGAAAATAGTTTTTGAAAAATGTTAAGTATCTAGTCATTTTAGTTGAGATAAGTTTAAGAGAACCTCTTAGAAGCATTTTTGAAGATTGAGTATGGAAGTATTTGAAAAAATTTTGGATTTGATTTTGAAAATCTCAAGAGAGTAGGATATTTTTGAAAGTATGCTATGTCTATGTTTTTGAATGGAAAGGTTATTTGAAATGGAGTCTTTGAATTGGAATATTAAAGCTTACTAACCTTAGTTGGGTTGACCTAGGGTTAACTAACTCGGGTTAGGTTAACTTAGGGTTGGACAACTAGAGTTAGGTTGGGCTAGGGTTGGTTTGACTTAGGGTTGACTAACTAGAGTTAGGTTAACCTAGGATTAAAGTGACCTAGGGTTAACTAACTTGGGTTAGGTTAGCCTAGGGTTAAAGTGACTTAGGGTTGGAAGATAGTTTTAAACTATGGTTTGGACCTAGTGGTTTTGAAAAGGAGGTTTTGAACTAGGGTTTGGACCTAGTGGTTTTGAAAAAGTGATTTTATACATGAAGCTTGGAAGTGTGTTTTGAAAATCATTTCTTGAAAACTACTCAAGTGAGAGTTGGGTTCATATGGTTGGTATTTGAAAACCACTCAAGAGAGGGTTGCCTTGGAACCATTTCAACTACTAACTCAAGAGAGTAAGACCTGTGAAAATCAATATTGAATAGGTAGTTTTGAAGACTTCTTTGATTGGGAAATTAAAGAGACTAAAACTTTGAAAATTATTTTTGGAAAGGAGGTTTTAGAAAACCACTTTTAAGATTTTGAAAACCACTTTAAAGAATAAGGGTTTATATGGTTGATTTGAAGGAAATCACTCCAAAGATGACTCCATGTGACCATTACAACCACAATATTCAAGAGAGTAAAGCTTCTAAAAATCAATATGAATGGTAGTTTTGGAAAATCATTTTTATATAAATTAAATAGAATGAAATTTTGAGAACCCTTCTTGAAGAGGGTTGTTTTGAAAACCACTTTTGGGGGTATAGAAAACCACTCTAGTGAGCTAGGGTTCCTATGGTCAATAGATGAGGATACCACTCAAAAGAGGGTTCCATGGGGACTATTCCAACCTTAAAACTCAAGAGAGTAAAAATTGAGAAAATCAATATTGAATACAAGGTTTTAAGACCATTTTAATGTAACTTGAAGATTGTAAATTGAGGTGATGCAAAACGAAGTCAAGGGACTAAAAAAGGGGGGGTCTCTAGGAAGTGAAAATTGAGGCTTCAAGGAACCAATTCTTAGTACCATTTTAGGAAAACGCTTGAATATGTAATTTGAAAAAGATGTAGAAATGAAATACTAAAGGTTTTTGAAAAATGATGATGAACATGAAAATGGAGTCAAGCAAGCAATACATGAACATGGTAACCATATACAAAGATGGGTCATGAAATCATACAAAGCTATAGGCCACACCAAATTGCAAGATGCTTCAAGGCCATGTCATCTTAAAGTAGACTAATGAGAGATCTCCCTACGCGGTGATTCCCACAAGCTTTCCTCCATGCATGAACTAGGAGTTCACTTGTTTTAAACATGCAAGAAGCAAGAAGGGGGGGGGGGGGGGGGGGGGGGGAAGGTAGAAGATGGGGGTTTAAAATAGAGAATAACCTAAGGAGGCTAGGAGGGAGAAGAGAAGAGTGGGAATGACAAAATGTAAAAGAGAATACCACCTTTATCTTCAAAGCACTTTCAAACTTCAATGGATGACTTGTCTTGAACTTGAATGGCCTTAGAGAGGCTTGAAGGGGCTAGAAATGGCTCTTCTATGGCTTTGGAAGCATTGAGGTGGAGTGTATGGGCTAGAGAAAGGTTGAATCTAACTTAGGTGCGTGGAAGGCGAGGTGTATATAGAATTTCGGAGTTTAGAGGCTATTTTTGCAGAGTTTCACTGCTGTTTTCAATCCTGGAATATGCAGAGGGGGAGGCTTATATTTGTAGGCAAACTAGAGAGGGCTGGTGTATGTAGTACATGTGCCTTGGGCAAATTTTGCTCTGACGCATGTAGCACATGCGCCAGTATTATTCCACTGTTTGAATGCCACATGGCACACTCTATACTAACTCAATCTTAAAGAGCAAGCAATGTTTTTTTATCGATCTGATCATAATCTGGGCACATGTAGCATACGCTTCGCCGTTAGAAATTTTTGTTCAAACTTTGTCTGGATAATTGTGCAATCTAGGAAGGATTTGGGAAAATCGGTCACAACCACAATATTCTTCTAGTGTTTCTCAAGAACCTAGAATTTCGGGGAGCTTGAAAGGTGTTTGGAAGAGTAAGATATCACCTTGGGAAGCGTGTATGAAAATACACTTTTGCATAGCATTTGTGATATGCTCTGTGGATGTTCAAAAGTAGCAATTTTTGGGCCCCGTGATCGAGGCCTTCGGGAAGCAATATCTCCGATCAAATCGCACCAATGGGAAGTGCTTTGGAAATACTTTTAGGAATTTTCTAATATATGCATTTCTCAAGTCGTTTAACGGTACGTTATAATTAGGGAGTTGGAAGAAAAGACAACCTTGGCAGAGCGTCTGTGAGACGCTCCAAGGGTTACCGAAAGTGGTAGTTTTTGAGCCATGCGATCGGGGACTTCGAGAAGCGTTCTATTCAATCTAGCTGTGTCGATGGAAAGACCTATGGATAAGCTTTTGAGAATTCATTGATTTATGCATTTCTCTAGTCATTTAACAGTGTGTTATAATCTAGAAATTGGGAGGAAAAGACAACCCTAGCGGAGCCTCTACAAGACGCTCTAGGGGATTTTTGTTGACTTAGAAGTGTTTAGAGTCACAGGGCTCACTTTGGATTGAACAGGGGCGTATGATAGAAACTTATAGTTTGGTACCCAGATTTAGTGTGGTTTTAGTGTCCGCTCGGGCTATTAGGGGTAAAATGGTCATTTTGACCAGAATTGGTAAAAAAGGGTCGGGATGGTTTGGAGTGGCATGTTTAGCATGATGGACTGTTTAGAGATGGTCCTGAAAGATGTTTTCACTGTTTAGTGAGATTTGTACTATGCTGAGGTGCCCAGGGGCAAACAGTTATTTTGACCAAAATTGACCAGAATGCGACCATAATTGGACCAGAGTTGGATAGGATGGCGTATTGAGTATGCCTAATTGTCTAGGAACACTTTAGAAGGGTGTACTTACCGTCTTGAAGGATTTTAAACTTTCTCAAAGAGGTGCTTGGAGGCCCAAGGGGCAGGTTTGGTCATTTTTCACTAAGTCGGGCTAGTAGGCACCGGTGTTGACCTAGGTGTTTGTTTCCGAGACTGCCTGGTCTCAGAAAGCTACCTGTGCGGTGTTGGTCCCTGAAACTGCCTGGTCTCAGAGAGCTACCTGTATAGTGGTGTTAGTTCCTGAGATCACCTGATCTTAGAAAGCTACCTGTAGAGTGGTGTTGGTCCCCGAGATTGCCTGGTCTCAGAGAACTACCAAATGACGGACATTCTACATTGGTGGGCTAGTAGGCGCTAGAAGTGAACTGTCTGGAATTTGATAAGGTGTTGGTCCCTGAGATTGCTCGATCTCGAAAAACTATCTAGATGGCGTTAGTTCCCTAGACTGCCTGGTTTCGGAAAGCTGCCTGGAGTGCCTAAGGCCAATGTGGTCTTTTCAGCTTCAATTAGGCCTTGTGGGCTTAGGAAGCAACCAGTTGATTGGATTGGAGTTTGAAAGAGTCGGCTTGGGCCGAAAATTGCTTGGCGAACAAAAATGGGGTGCTTACATGAACTTTGAAAAGCTTTGGAAGATAGAATGCAAGGGTCATGAACATACAAGTTTTAGGCCAAACGATATTTTCAAGTTCTCTAATGGTCATACTATTTTAAATTAGGCTTGCAAGAGGACCCTGGACATCGTGGCTCTTGCAAACTTTCATCCAAGCGTGGCCATAGAGCACACTTGTTTCAAGCACACAAAAAGAGAGGGTAGAAGATGACGTTTAAAGTAGAAGCATAGCTTAAGTGAGCTAGGAGGGAGAAGAGAGAGTGGAGAATTGCATAATCTTGAATAGAAGTTCACCTTGACTCTTGGACTTCTTCAATCCACCATGTTGAAGGGCTTGAGCTTCAAGAGGCCCGAAGTTCTTCTTGGATTTTTGAGAGACTTGAGATTTTTGGAATTTCGGAGCTGCTGGAGTGAATTTGGCAGAGTTTTCCCACTTTTTTCATCCCTAAATTAAGCAGGGGGTAGCCTGATATTTATAGGCTAAAAAAGTTCTAAAGGGCGCATTGTCGCACACTGATTTTTCGCGCTCAAAAAAGACAAGTGAGAAAAACACAGTGCTGTCTCGTTAGAACTCATCCTCCTAGAAGGACGAGTGCGACTAGGTTTGAATTGAAAATTGATTTTGATGAAGGGATTTTAGAAAAGATTTTGGAGTCACCATCTAACTTGATTAAGGTGAGTTAGGTCACCTAAAACAAACCACAATCTAAAAATTACACTTAGGGTTTTTGGAAAAAGATTTTGAAAATTTCTCAAGAGAGGGTTTTTTTAGAAAATAGGTTGTTTGGCAACCTTTGGTTAGATTTAAGCCCTTTTTGAAAATAACTCCATTTGGTCTGTGAAAGCAGTGGTCTAGATTTGGAGCTTGGTTATGTGTAGGGAAGAAGCACTAAGCCATCACCCTACCCCGCCCTTGCGGTACCTATAAGTCTATTCACCTTAGGTTTACTCGTTCAGAATCTTTGATTAATATATGTCCAATACTATCCACTTTAAAAAAAAAAAACTTTGAAAAAGAAGTTTGACATGATGCATACTATGCAAGTGTAAGAATTCGATTTAATTTAGAAAGTAGACTTTGAAGAAAAGATTTGAAGTTTGAGAAAAGACTTGAAAAGAAGATTTGATTTTGAAATTGGTAAGAAGGTTTTAGAAAAGATAAATTTTATTTTTGAAAGAGAGTTCTAGAAATTGGAAACAATGATTTGAAAATAGATTTTAGAATTAGAAACTTAAAAAAGGTTATGACCGCACCCATGAGGGTTGCTTACGTATCCCTTTTTGAAAATTAGGTCAATCGTAGTTTGGACAAGAATCTGATTAAAAATAGAAGATTTTGATTGAAAAAAAAAAAGTTTGATTTGAAACTTAGAATGGAAGATTGGAATCGAGATTGAACTTAGACCTAGAGTTGAACTCGAAAGAGGATTTGACCCTTGAAAGAGAACTTGGACTAGATTTGGAAAGATAGAGATTTGAAAACATTTTGAAATTTGAAATTAGAAAACTATCTTGGTTTAGAAAAGAGTTTTTAGAAAGGAGTCAAAGCTTCCTAACTCTAAGGGTTAGGGTTGAACTAGGATTTAGGCCTCCTAGGGTTTAGGCTACCTAAGATTGGAATACGTGGTTAAATTAGGAAGGTTTGATTCAGATTTGAAACTTTTGAATTTTAGAAAGTTGGACTTATGAAAGATTTGAATTAGGAAAGGTTCGAATTAGAAAAGTTGAATTTTAAGAAAGATTTTGAAAAGAAGCTTGATTTGATTTTAAAAACTTGACTTGGAATAGATTTAGAAAAGCTAAGGTTTAGAAAAGATTAGACTTTGGAAAGCTTTGGAAAGTTTGAACTTAGGAAAATTTTGCCAAATTAGAAAAATTTCCTTTTAGGAAAGTTTCATTTTAAGAAAGGTTTTGAATTTGGAAAGATTTGAATTTAGAAAGGTTGGAAATTAGGAAAGTTTTGGTTTTGGAAAGATTTCAATCTAAGAAAGATTTGGAATTTGGAAAGTTTGATTTCGGAAAGATTTAGAAAGTTTAGAAATTAAGAAAGGTTTAAATTTAGAAAGATTGGAAAGTTTGAAATTTGAAAACGTTTGACATTAGGAAAGTTTAGAATCAGGAAAGGATTGAATTAAGAAAGATTCAATTTCTATTTCCAAAAAGAGATGATTTGATTTTGTTTTCAAAAATAGGGGATTGGATGTGGTTTCCTAAGTTGGAAGACTAGATTTGATATGGAATTGGAAAGGATGAGATTTGAAAAACTTGGATTTAGAAAATATGATTTGACATGAAAAAGAGGTTTAGGAAACCTAAGAGTTTGATGTAGAAAAATAGAATTTTGAAAAGCTATGATTGGATGTGGAAAAGGAAAGTAGAAATTAGGGTTTCCTAATCATTGGCTCTAGGGCTTGACTTGGATTCCAAGAAAAAGAGATTTTAGAAAGTAAATCTTTAGAAGGAAGTTTCTAGGAGGAAAACTTGAAGAGCGATTTTAGAAAGTAGAACTTTTGAAGAGAGTTTTTGGTCTCATTAAATATAACACTTTCCTAAAGCGACTCTCACTATGGAATGGCTAGAATCACTTTAAAATTGTGATTTTGACAAAAATAATTTAGGGTTAACACTCAAAACTTATGTAACACTTTCCTAAAACAACCCTAACCATGAAGTAGCTAGAATCATCTTAGGATTGTGATTATGAAAACAAGTTTGGAAAAAGAAGATTTAATGCAAGTTTTAAAAAAGATTTTTGATGCAAGTTTTGAAAATGATTTTGAAAAGATGTATGAGTATGATACACACAATGCAAGTAGGGTTGTGAACATACAAGGTTTAGGTTTCACCACATAATCAAGGTGGTCGAATCCATATGGTCTAAGGTCGAATTAGAGGAAAGGTCCCGACACGGTGACTTTCGACCATTCTTCCTACATATGAACCGGGGATTCCCTTGTTTCAAGCATACAAGAAAGAAGGGGGGGGGGGGGGAGGGAAGAAGATAGGGGATTAAAATAGAAGAAAACTCAAGTGGGTTAGGAGAGGGAAGAGAGAAGGGGAAAAATCGTATAAACATAAATAGAAAACCAATCTTGTGTTTTCTTTGATTTGCTTGCTTTACTTCGCTTTGGTCTTTGAGAGCTTCCAGACCGCAGTAACTTGAGTCTTCAATAGTCGACTTGGAGGCTCCTATAGGCGCGTATTAAGTGTATGTATGCTAGGGTTAAAGTGTATAGGGGCTAGGGTTTGGAGAAGTCTAAGAGAGCTAGGGTTTGGAGAGAGTTTGAGGTTTGTATATCGAGAGAGAGAGAGTTTCTAGAGTTAGATTGCCGACCTTTTTCACATATGAAAGGGGCTCTGTATTTATAGACCATAGAGTGACCTGACGCCTGTTGTAGTGGTGCTAGGCTTAAAATTGCATTAATGCCATTACTAGTGGCACAAGGCCATTTTTTGGCTTGACGCCACTATAAGTGGTGCCAACTACTAAGGAAATATTTTAAGGCAGCAAGAAACGTATCTTCGACCCTTGATACGTAAGGCAAAAGATTTGGGCACTTGTCCTAATGACTACCATGCATTTTTTAGCCGGGCACCACTAGGAGTGACTCCGAAAGGTTTGGGAATGTTCTAGAGGGTCAGGAATGGTCTGAAAGGCTAAAAATGAGTAGAAACCTTTGAAATAGTGTCTCAATGGTAACGGACTTGAAAAACAAGGTCAGAATTGTCGACCGAGCTATTAGGGCAAAACGGGCAACTAGACCAGAAAACCATTGGAATAGACTCGGAATAATCCGTGTGCAGACTTGAAGGTTGGAGACACTATTTAGAGTGTTCCAAGGGAGTGCCGGTTTGATACCTAGAGTTAGAGAGGGCCTGCAGACACTGGTGTTGACTTGGATTTTGAGTGTTTCCCTCATTCTGATGGTTAATGACGAGTTGGTTGCGAAAGGTATCTCGTCCTTTGGTAAACGTGTCATAACCAAGAGACGAATTCGGTCCTATGTATCGGGGTTTGTTGGCAATTTCCAATGTCGACATGTTTACGAGTGTTTCTGCCACTCTGACGGTTGCGATATTTACTAGTGTTTTTTCCACTGTGACGATTGGCGTTCATTTCGGAGACTACCTAATCTCGGGAAGCTGCTAGGTGGACTTATTGTCTAAAGAATCAACTTTCTCAAAAGACGTGTCGAATAACAAACATTCTTCATTGGCGGGCTAGCAGGCACCAAAGGTGACCGTTCTACCATCTCGGGAACTTGGTGTCTTGTCCCGATTGATGGGTTTGAAGGGACCTACTGTTCTAAAGAGTTTTCTCAAAAAACGTGCCGGATTAGATGGTCTTATCGCCTGAGGGATCAAATTTCTCGAAAGGCGTGTCAGATTAAGTTTGATTGACTTGGACTGGAATTGGAACTGGAATTGAAGTTGAATTCGAGATTGAAATAGGGACTTACCATATCTAGGAAGACGTGCCAATTGAAATTGGACCAAGCCATGCCACAAGGGCATTTTGCTCATTCTGCTTCTATTAGGCCTAGCGGGCCTACGAAGCGATTGATTGATTGGATTAAGTTTGAAAAGTTGATTTGAACTTAAATATCACTTTGAATATGAGTTCGGTCGGACCAAAGATTGCCGAGCTGGAAAAAATGGGGTGCTTATAGTTGTCCCTCTTTTTTTGTCTTTGCTTATTGAAGACCGAAAACAATAAAGTAAGAATTCCATATTGACTGCGAGGCGATCAGAAAGACGAACTCTGGAAATTTTTTTGGAAATCAGTGCTTGAAAATGGATATTCGGCCAAAGGGGCGTTTGAAATCGAGTTTAGGCGAGAAAAAGCTGAAGCTGCCTGGAACTTGACACTGGCGCCACTAGGAGTGGCGACTAGCTTAATTTTGCCTTGGTGCCACTGCTAGTGGCCCCCGGCCTGGGATTAAAACCAACAAACTTTTTGTTCGAACCTTAGCGGTTTTCGAAAAGTAGAGAGCTATTTCGAGTGCTTTGTAAAGAGAGAAGCTTGAGTACTAAAAGAGTGATCTTTGGGGACCCTGGGGAGTTGCCTGAAGTTGTCACCGTCACCGGAAAAGTTGCCAGAGAAGAAGATTTCGCCGGAGAACTCCAAGAGGTAAGATTTTTGTTTTGTGTTGATTTTGATGTATAGAACTCCGTTTGAGTTGTGTAAATAGCCGAAATTGATGTTTCGACGTCTTTTGAACACTCTCGTGATATTATTTTGATGTTTTACTACTTGTTTGGTTTAGTCAGAGCAATTTTACATGATTATGTGAAGGGAATTTTTCCAGGAATTGAGGGTTTGTCCCTGTAGCTTTGAGTATTGAGTTTTTTTGGTTGATTTTTATCCTATGTGCCTCAGAAAAATGTGTTTAATAGTTGTGTGAAGTTTCGTGAATTTTTGATTTTTTGAAAAATAGAAAAATACTTGAAAAATAGAAAAAATTAAGGAAATTTAAGAGATTGATGGAATTATTTAGAGTTTAATATTTAGAAAAAATATGAGAATATTTTAGAAAATGATTTTGAAAATTTCCGTGACAATTTTAAAACCAAGTGAATTTTTGAAAAGCAAAAGATGTTTTCATAAATTTAAAAGTCTTGAAAGTGTGCACGGGTGTTGGTGTTATATGATTGTGATGTTGTGAAGTACATAGTTTGTGTTTAGTTCTAGTGTTATAAGCGTTGTAGGGACAATTTTTTAAGCACAATTTTGCTGAATTTTTTTGAAATTCAGAAAAGAGTTAAAAAGTTTTTGAAATAAAATCTTTTTGAAGGAAAAAGGTATAAAACCGTTGAGGGCGGGGCATTTTTGGTGGAGAAGACCCCGAGAAACCTGGGGGAGTCTAAAACTATAGGAGCAAAAATTTAGGAAGACTTTTAAAAATGGAATTTTGAATAAAAACTTTTAAGAAAATTTTTTTGGAAGATTTGAAAATGGATTTTAACTTTGGAAAACTCAGGAATAGAAATTTTGAAAGATTCGAAACTTAAGAAATTTTAATTTTGAAGAAGTCTTTTCGAAAGAAGAAGTTTTAGAAAGCCTTGATTGGGATAGAACTCTTTTGGAGTAAAAGCTTGGGATGGACTTTGATTGGAAAATTTTGAGATTTAGTTTTGAAAGTCAATTAGAAATCATTTTGAAATTTTGGACAAAATGTGTAGAAAATTCGTTTTGACCTAAAATTTGAAAACAAAGTGCTTAGAAAATTTATTTTGACTTGAAATTAAAAATATTTTGAAAGCAAAATGTATAGGAAATTCATTTTGACTCGCCAGTTGAAAATTTTCCTTTTTTAAAAGACAAAATGTGTAGAAAATTAATTTTGACCTAAAACTGGAATTTACAATCAAAATGTGTAAGAAATTCATTTTGACTTATCCTTTAAAATATATATTTTTTTCATTGTTTCCCTTTCTTTTTTTTTACTTCTCATCTCCTTTCCCTTTGTGAGTTATACTGACCTTATATCGATATTCTTACTTGGATCTTTAGGATGGCAGACACTGGCGATGACGGTTTCGAGAGGAGACGCCACTTCGGGAAGGCAGGCTAGACAAATTTTGTCAGCAGCTCTAGGCGATCCAAGGGTAGTCAACGATCTGCTGGACAAGCATCTTCCAACCAGAGCAGACGGGGGAGTAGATCTCCAGTCAACCCCTTCCCTCCAGTTGAGTGGGCTTTTGAGAAGGAGATAAATGTAGAGGAGGAGGTACCGGGTCTTGGCGATCAGGTGACTGGTTACGGGAAGGCCTCCTCTAGACATAGACAGACGGATCCTGACCTTGGTGATCTGGAGATACTGAATATTCCACCGCTGGGAGACCTTGCCTATCATCCCAGTGTCTACTCACGACAACATTTGCCTCCTCCACTAGTACACACATCTTTTAAAGGGGTTGTTTATCTGGTCTTCAGTAATATGCAGCGGGTGGCTCCATCTTACCGGGCTTTCTTGGAAGAGATTGGTTTCGGAGCCTTCATGGGACTACAAGCTAACCACTTGAACAGATATCTAGTGCTAGTTTTGATTAAGAGATGGTTCGGGGAGACCGGGACTTTCCATTTTGTGGGCTTCAAGTTAAGACCCACTCTGTTGGACTAGGCTATCATCACGGGGCTTTCCTTCGTCAGTCGGCGGATCACCTTGCAGTCAGTCAGTAGAGCCGACACATGTATTTTGCTGGACTTGCCCCCTCCTGAGCATTCTGCCTTCCCAGTCTCTTGGCTCAGTCAGGAAGACAATGCCTTTGTTGTCGAGCCACCACCTGCTCGACGATACATCATAAGGCGACGACTTGTTCTATACATCATCTTCAGCTGCTTCTGCAATAATAACAAGTTGCTCATCCCTTTTTGGTTGGTGAGTATAGTAGCCAATCTTGGGGCTTTGTTTGAGTTGGATTGGGGGTCCTTCTCCTTTGGCTACTTCTTTTGATCAATGCGGGTCTGGACTTCTGCCCGTTGGGGCAATCTGACTAGTTTCTGGCCCTTTCTTGTCTGGTGGAGTTATGAGTACCTACCAGTCTATCATCCCGAGGTTATTGAGGACGACCTTTATCCCCGTGCTTTACAGTGGGCTCGTGACCGAGTAACCTAATGATCGGAGATTACCGACTTTGTGATGATCCAAGCTAACCTAGAGCTCATTGAGGTGAGGGACGTGACTTGGCGGCCCTTCATTAGATCAGTTCATTATGAGACGGTGAGGTACTTGGTCGCGTTGTCCCTATTGAGGGCTTCCTTTCTCAGCGATGATTCCTAAGAGTCCTACTTAGGAGATTGGCACTGGTGCCAGTTTCAGGAGGAGTTCAGGTCAGCAGGAGATCTACCAGAGTACATGTTTTGAGCTTTGGTGGAGGGAGTTCCTATTCCCTATCAGGAGTGCCAGCCGGGCACCGGGTTCTTGCTTCCTCCAAAGATTGACTATGCCACACATTTTGGAGCTCATTCTGTAGGTGCCTTTACTTAATTCGAGGTGGTAGTTGGTGGGTATGTCGTTGGCCAAGAGGTGGTCGACTTGTGGTGCCAAGCTGGAGGATACGTGCCCCAGGCTAAGTTTACCGCTATGAGGGACCAGAGGGACTGATACCAGACAGAGAAGGACCAGTTCTAGATGGAGGGGGATCATTTCCAGGCAGAGGTAGCTTCCTTGATGGCGCGGTTGGCTCAGATGGGCGGCGGCAGGGTATGTTGTCCTTTTCCTCCTTCTTCTTTTTGTTCCGCAATTTTTCATCCACTTTTGCTGATTCAAAACTCTTCCTTTTTTGTGGGATGTTGATACTTCCAGTAGCTATTCGCCTCCTCCTAATCCAGGTTTGGTGATATTGATCCGGATGTTGACTTTAACCTTTGACGAGTGCTCCTTGATATAAGGCTCAACTTTTCTTATATTCTATCCTGGACATGTAGTCATTGTTAGACAGTTTATTTTTATAAATTTTATATAGAGTGGATGTTTATGATTTTAGGTAGCTAGATGTATGTATTGATGCATGAACATGCAAAGATATTTACTTAGTTAGGGATATGAATAAATGCATGTACAGGGATAATGATGATAACATATATTTATTATATGGGAGGATATTAAACTGTTATTGGTGACTTTTGTTTCTACAGGGAGCTATGTCCTATATATGCAAAACTCATGCCAAAATTTTTACAGAAATATATACACATGTTGGGGATGTAACAATTAATACAATGAATGAAACACCGTCAAATTATACATCCTTGAAATGGCAACTCCTTCCTTATCAATGGTCTGATATCTCTTCTGGCTCAACCTTACCTTGATTAGACGATAGCACTTCGTACCCTTCTCAACCTTTTTGACCGCTTACAATTTTTTTTACCTTCGATTAGTATATAGGATTACTTGGTTGGAACTCTCAACTCTCAGAGCTTTGGCAACAGCTTACCTGATCTTCAACAGAGCGACGAGCAGCCAGTTTTTCAATCCAAGGAGACTTTACTTTAGGACTGTAATGCAAGCTAGGTTATGGGGTTTTCGAAACAATGAGATATATTGGCTAAAGTTTGATGTCACTTTTAGCAGGGTTTAGATCCATACCGTCCTTGACTATTTTTTTTCGACAGGGTTAACATCCTTCTTTAACTTCGACAACATATCTGGCTCATTTAGATTAAGCAATCCATTGTCAATCAGAGTGGACTTAAATAGGGTTGTAATGTAGGCCATGGTTTGGGGTTTAACAAGAAAAGGTAAAGGCTCAAAGTTATAGTTTCGATTGGGCTTCCTTATTACCTAGGATCACCTTTGAACTTTCCTTCTTGCCTTTACTATATACCTATCAGGATTAAATGACTCTTTTATTTTCTTTCGGCCTTTCTATATGTTTTTTTTTTCGAGATAAATATGACTCTTTTCTCTTTCGGCCCTTCTATATGCTTTTCAAGATGGCACAAACAAGACTTTCTTCAGGCCTTTTCTCAGATATGCTCTTTTTTTTTTTTTTTTTTTCTCTTGCCCCTTGGCAATTATTTTTCTTTGCTTTTCTTCTTCTTTTTTTTTCTTTCATTTCTTTTCTTTCCTTTTATGAAATAAACACTTCTACAAACTTTTTTTTTCTTAGACCTTTTCCTTAACAACTCAATCTAACCTGTCGTGAGCGGTGATCCCTAGGTTCTCGAACAAAGGTAAATGGCTCAACGGGTTTGACAAGGGTTGCTTTAGACTGTATGAGAAATGAAATGAGGGCCTCTCTTCGCTTTGAACTAGATTGCTTGATCCATAGCGCCTTCAACAATGCTCCAACATGATGACGGATGGATGACATTCCTCATGGAGTTCTTAGTTATCTGTCTGTCTCAGTGTGGAGGGAACAGTCTTGGATCAGGTTTGACAAGGAAACTTTTACTTTTTGCGAGGCACTAGCAAGGTTAAGCGAAGGGAATATAAACACATTTTTTTTATGGAAAAACGAAAGACGACTCCACTTCATCTTGATAATCCGGTCACACATCGTATAGCTTCGGTGTCTTGCAAGTGTTGCCTTTGGGTGGCTTCCTCACTTATCTTTATTCTCTCTCTTTTTAGAAAGTTGATCAATCGGCGAGTGGCTAACCCATGCTATCACACCCTTCAAGTCAAATCCTCCGTAAGAATAACCATGCCCTTTTGCTTAGAAAGCATTCACCATTCACAAGAAAAATGTAAGATGACAACAATTGAATAAAAAGACTTCATCATTTTATTATGTCAATGACAAGCGTATAGTTCTTTTTAAAGGAATGGAAATGAAAACATTAATTTAAGGACAAAATGTAAAGGGATAGAAAGAAAGTGGGTGAAAACACCCCTCTCTTGTACGCTTTTGTGGAGAGTCCTTCTCAATTAGGCTTTGGGACAATATCCATGTCTTTGAAGCCCACTTGCCACTTGTCTCTGGGTAGAAGACTAGAATCTCATGGGAATAGTTGAGGTTGGTGCAATTGTTGATCTCTTCCTTCTTTATTGAGGCAGACACGATCATGCGTCCCCCAAGATTTATAACTGCCTCATGGTGTTTCCTACATTTCTTAGCTTCTCTTTGTTCAAGTCTAGCTTCCACTTTTTCTTTACTTCCTCCAAATGGATAGGTCAATTTACTTTCTTCCAACTGAACTGACTTAACTCGGGCCCTAAGTTTCTTACCTTTGCATTCGGCCATGCCCTGCTACCCCTTGGGTGCATATAACTGTAGGACCTTGGTATTAGGTATGAAAGGGCTTTGTAATTTGTGAGGGAGCAAGGTGCCATGTTGTTCTAGATCTTCCTTATCCATGTAATCTTCATCCTCATAGTATATCTCTTGGTATATAGTAGTCAGGACCCTGTTATCATCATATCTGTGATAACATTGACTGTGCGATCTGGTGGAGGGTTTGTGGCAATATTGGAAGTGTGAATGGGGCTTATCAGCTTCAAGTCAATGGTTTTACTATCTATCAAATCCTGAATCTTGTGCTTAAGGGTCCAGTAGTCATAGGTATCGTGTCTTTGGCTGCCTAAATGGTATTCACAGTATGCTTCTGGGTTAAATTGAGGTGGCAGAAGGTTAGGCTGAGGTCGAGGGGGTATAGGTTTCAATATCCCGCGGCTAGGAGACCAAAGTAGCTGTGGTTTGCGTGCAAGCAAGTTTAGTGAAAACTCGATCCTTTCCACGCATTAGCCTAGGTTGGAGAGGTGTCCTAGATGTCCTTGGAGGCCGAGGATCAAGTTCTGGTATAATGACAATTGGGTCGGTGGCTTGGGAGTCAGAAATGCTTTAGGTTTTGTTTTTCAAAATGGAACTATTCTTAGTGCCATAGCCTAGGGGCTCGGAACTGTATTCATAGGATAAGTTATATGATTTGGGGGTTTGCTTGGAGACTGACTTAAGAAGCATTGGAATGAGGTAATTGGCTTGGGGCATCTGTCGATAGGCTATGATTGGGGTCTCTTCTCGGTCCTTTCTCTTAGTCCTTCTTCGGGGCATGCATTCTTCAGAAGTTTGGCTCCGAGGTGTCCCTGCTAGTTCATGAGTTGTAATTCTTACATGGGATGAGAGCTAAGAGAGCATGGCTTCCATCTTAATCATTTTATTTCTAAATCCTCTTACTTCCTCTAGTATCTGAGTCAAGGTATCGAGTGTGAGTGATTTCATGGGTATTCCTTATCTTTTGGTCTGTAACAATGGGGAAAGTGGAAGGAGACCTACAACCAGAAGAAAAAAAAAAGTCAACGCTTCGTTTTGACAAACTTTTATGCAATACATGCTTTAAGGGTGTCCCTATTTGAGAGGGAAACTAAATATGGTGGCTTTGGCTCACTTTCGGAGACAGGGGTTTTTCCCCTGTATGCAGATACCTTACCGTCGGGTGCGAACATTCGTTCACTCATACATCCAATTGCAAAAAGTAAAAGAATAAATGGAACTTTGAATTTAGAGTACAAGAGGAAACAGAGCACACTTTAATAGGGGAAAATGAAATATTTTCCTTTGGACTTTCACCTATCTAATTTTACATTTGAAATCCTAAACTACTCTGGAGTCTTTGGATTCGCCTTCTTTGGATTTGATGTCGAGGAGGTCGTTGAGAGACCTTGTTGATTGACTGCCCATTGTCTTCTTGGCAATCCTATCTCCATGAGCATAGAAGGATTGGGGCCCCTCTTATAGAATGACTTAAAATGCATGCCATGAATCTTTAGGGTTACATGGGAACCCTTAGGGTTTGGGTTGGTTTAATGCAAGGGAGAGTAACCTTGGTGTCACTCTCAATGGGTTGATCATATGCATGAGAATGCAGTGACTTGGGTTACTTCGAAACTCTTGTCATGGGATGAAATATTGTATACATGAATATGGATGCAAAGAGTATAAGGAGAGAGAATGCAATGAAGTAAACATGCTTGCATGAACAGTTAGACGAGCATTATAACGGTAAGAGTATAGTCATTATAACAATAGGAATAAACAAATATAAAGGAAAGTAAAGCAGTTGCCCTTTCCTCAATGGTTTTCAAAACGGTGTGCGTGTTCTAAATCCGACAAAAGTTCGGCTATACATAATGTCTATATGAGCATAAGGTTGAGGGTTTACTAATACTTCCTAAAAAGGCTCAGTTTCCAGATCTTCAAACCTAAGCCCACTCCTCGAGGTGGTGCCATTATCAGTTGGTGATCCGAGCTAGGGAACCATCAAGAAGCCGTAGGTGAAGAAATTGACACAGCATCTTGCCCACAACCAATATACCATTCTCCCTTCTAACTAGAAGGGACATATCAGGGTAGAGAATGCAAATATGCAGAATGCAAGTGCACACGTAGTTTGTGTGTGATTTTTAAAAATTGGAGGAAAGAACCCAACAACTCCCATCCATCTTATCCATTCAATATATTCATTCATACATGGTAGTTAATATAACATGAAACAAATATGAACAAAGGTCCACCTATAAAAAAATATGCAAAAGTTAGTACTTGAATGACAAACTTAATACAAGATAGAATGAATATGAGTAGAGTGCAAACAATGACTTTTTTTTTTTTTTTTTTTGTTGAAACCAACTTAAAAAATTAGATTTTGAAAGTTTGAAGTGGATAGAATTGGACAAATTAATCAGAGCCTCCAAATGGGCGATGGTGAAGAGACATGATATTGGCCTAACCCTTTAAGTGTCCCTAGTGGAGTCGCCAGTTGTCGTGTCCCGATTTTTTGCACTCGAAAAAGACAAGTGAGAAAAATACAGTTCTTTCTCATTAGAACTCATCCTCCTAAAAGGACGAGTGCGACTAGGTTTAAATTAAATATTAATTTTGATTAAGGGCATTTGGAAAAGATTTTGGAATCGCTACCTAACTTTATTAAGGTGAGTTAGGTCACGTAAAACTAACCACAATCCAAAGATTACACTTAGGGTTTTTGAAAAAAGATTTTAAAAACTTCTTCAAGAGAGGGTTTTTTGAAAAATAAGTTGTTTGGCAACCTTTCAAAAAAATTTAAGCCTTTTTGAAAATAACTCCATTTGATCTGTGAAAACAGTGACCTAGGTTCGGAGATTGGTTACGTGTAGAGAAGCCGCACTAAGCCATCATCCTACCTCGCCCTTGCGGTACTTACATGTCTATTCACCCTAGGTTCACTCATTCAGAATCTTTGATTAATATATGTCCAATATTATCCACTTTAGAAAAGAATTTTGAAAAAGAAGTTTGACATGATGTATGATATGCAAGTGCAAGAATTCAATTTAATTTAGAAAGTAGACTTTGAAGAAAAGATTTGAAGTTTGAGAAAAGACTTGAAGTTTGAGAAAAGACTTGCAAAGAATATTTGATTTTGAAATTGGTAACAAGGTTTTAGAAAAGATAGATTTGGTTTTCGAAAGAGAGTTCTAGAAATTAGAAACAGGGATTTGAAAATAGATTTTGGAATTAGAAACTTGAAAAAGGTTATGACCGCACCCATGAGGGTTGCTTATGTATCCTTTTTTAAGAATCAGGTCAGTCGTAGTTCGGACAAGAGTCCAATTGAAAATAGAAGATTTTTATTGGAAAAAAGAGTTTGATTTGAAACTTAGAATGGAAGATTGGAATCGAGATTAAACTTAGATCTAGAATTGAACTTGAAAGAAGATTTAACCCTTAAAAGAGAACTTGGACTAGATTTGGAAAGATAAGGATTTGAAAACATTTTGAAGTTTGAAATTAGAAAACCATCTTGGTTTAGAAAAAAGTTTTTAAAAAGGAGTTAAAGCTTCTTAACTCTAAGGGTTAATGTTGAACTAGGAATTAGGCCTCCTAGGTTTGGGCTACCTAAGATTGGATTACGTGGTTAAATTAGAAAGGTTTGATTCAGATTTGAAAATTTTGATTTTAGAAAGTTAGACTTAGGAAAGGTTCGAATGAGGAAAGTTGGATTTTAAGAAAGATTTTGAAAAAAAGTTTGATTTAGTTTGAAAAAATCGACTTGGAATAGATTTAAAAAGGCTAAGGTTTTGGAAAGATTAGAATTTAGAAAGCTTGGAAATTAGGAAAATTTTGGTTTTGGAAAGATTTCAATCTAAGAAAGATTTGGAATTTGGAAAATTTGATTTAAGAAAGATTTAGAAAGTTTAGAAATTAGAAAAGGTTTAAATTTAGAAAGATTGGAAAGTTTAAAATTTGGAAATGATTGACGTTAATAAATTTTAGAATCAAGAAAGGATTGAATTAAGAAAGATTTAATTTCTATTTTCAAAAAGAGATGATTTGTTTTTGTTTTAAAAAACGGAGGATTGGATTTGGTTTCCTAAGTTGGAAAACTAGATTTGAGATGGAATTGGAAAGGATGAGATATGGAAAACTTGGATTTAAAAATATGATTTGACATGAAAAAGAGGTTTAGGAAACCTAAGAGTTTGATGTAGAAAAATATAATTTTGGAAAGCTATGATTGGATGTGAAAAAGGAAAGTAGAAATTAGGGTTTCCTAATCATTGGTTCCAGGGCTTGACTTGAATTCCAAGAAAAAGAGATTTTGGAAAGTATATCTTTTGAAGGGAGTTTCTTGGAGTGAAACTTGAAGAGCATTTTCAGAAAGTAGAAGTTTGAATGGAGTTTTTGGAAAGAGTTTTAAGAAAGTATGTTTGAAAAGAAATTTTGGAAAAAGAGATTTTTAGAATGTAAGTTTAAAAAGAGATTTTAGAGAGGATTTACAAAGAGGTTTTGGAAAAGAGATTTTCAAAAATTGATTTGGAAAGAGAATGGAATATGGACTTTTACAAGTCTCTAAAAATATCTCACTTTTCTAAAACATTTCTAACCATAGGATGATTAGAACTGTTCTACGATTGTGGTTTTGAAAATAATGAAGTTTTGAAAATATGGACCATATTAGTCTTATTAAATATAACACTTTCCTAAAGCGACCCTAATCATGAAATGGCCAGAATCACCTTAAAATTATGATTTTGACAAAAACAATTTAAGGTTAAGACCAAAAAGTTATGTAACATTTTCCTAAAATAACCCTAACCATGAAGTGGCTAGAATCATCTTAGGATTATGATTTTGAAAACAAGTTTGGAAAAAGAAGATTTAATACAAGTTTTGAAAAAGATTTTTGATGCAAGTTTTAAAAACAAGTTTAGAAAATGATTTTGAAAAGATGTATGAGTATGATATGTACAATGCAAATAGGGTCGTGAACATACAAAGTTTAGGCTTCACTACATAATCAAGGGGGCCAAATCCACATTGTCTAAGGTTGAATTAGAGGAAAGCCTCCGACACGGTGACTTTTGACCATTCTTCCTACATACGAACCGGAATTTCTCTTGTTTCAAGCATGCAAGAAGGGGGGGGGGGGGGGGGGGGGGGAGAAGAAGATAGGGATTAAAATAGAAGAAACCCAAGTGGGTAAGGAAAGAGAAGAGAGAAGGGGAAAAATCGCATAAACGTAAATAGAAAACCAACCTTGTGTTTTCTTTAATTTGCTTGCTTTACTTCGCTTTGATCTTTGAGAGCTTTCAAATTACAACACCTTGAGTCTTCAATGGTCAGCTTGGAGGCTCGTATGTATGCTAGGGTTAAAGTGTATGGGGGCTAGGTTTTGGAGAGAATTCGAGGGTTGTATATCGAGAGAGAGAGTTTTTGCAGTTAGATGGCTGACATTTTTCATGTAGGGAAAAGGCTCTATATTTATAGACCAAAGAGTGACTTGGCTCTTGTTGTAGTGGCGCTAGGCTTAAAATCCCATTAACGCCACTATTAATGGCACTAGGCTATTTTTTGGCTTGGCGCCACTACTAGTGGTGCCAGCTACTTAGGAAATATTTTAGGGTGGCAAGAAATGTATCTTCGACCCTTGATATGCTAGGTAAAAGATTTGGGCACCTGTCCTAGTGACTGCTATACATTTTTTAGCCAGCCTCCACTAGGAGAGACTCCGGAAGGTTTGGGAATGTTTTGCAAGGCCGGAAATGGTCCGAAAGGCCGAAAATGGGTAAAAACTCTTGAAATAGTGTTTCAGGGGTAACGAACTTAAAAAACAAGGTCGGAATTGTCGACCGGGCTATTAAGGGCAAAATGGTCAACTAGACTAGAAAACCATCGGAATGGACTCGGAATAATCCATGAGTGGATTTGAAGGTTGGAGACACTATCTAGAGTGTTCCAAGGGAGTGCCAGTATGATAACCAGAGCTGGTGTGGTTGGAAAAGGCGACCGGTCGACCAGGGGCAAAACGGTCATTTTTGCACCGTGTTTGTCGAAATGGACTCAGAATGATCCAAAAAAATAATAGAAGGTTGAGAATGTTAGCCCAAGAGGCAACCCAAGAGGAGGGGTGAATTGGGTTTTATAAAATTTATATCAAACAATGCAACTAAAAACAATTTAAACAATGTGGCAGTAAGCAATCAAACTAATAAACAAGCAAGCAAATAATAAGATGCAATACAAGGAAGTAATATGAGCAAAAAGATGAAGAACACCAAATTTATAGAGGTTCGGCCAAACCTTGCCTAGGTCCTCACTTCCTCGATCCTCTCGAAGGTATTCCACTATGTAAAATTCCCTTACACAGCTGCTAGTTTTGCTACAAGTGCCCAACTCACTCTTACAAGAGCTCTTCCCCAAGCTCTCACAACCTGAGAGATTTTGTCCAAGCTTCTCTCAAACTTACGAGTGATTTTGTCCAAGCTTCACTCAAACTTACGAGTGATTTTGTCGAAACTTCACTCAAACTTACAAGTGTTTTTCCCAAGCTACACTCAAACTCACAAGTATTTTTCTCAAGAACACTTAAACTCACAAGTTTACAAACCAACCCAATAATAGATGAAGGTTGTACAATAAATAACACTCTCTCAAAGAGTAGATAAAAAAATTTTCAGCTCACTCAAGAACTCCCCAAATGAATAAAAATAGTGTATAAGATGTAGGAGATGAAATCTCACTTGTAGCTCTTAATCTTCTGTTCTTCTCATGTTATTCTTACACCAATATGTGTTGGGAATATTGTATATATAGCCTTGGATCGATTCTAGCTGTTGGAGAAGTATGGGAGTGGTTTTGGTGGCAGATCGCACCATTACTCTTGTCAGAAAATATAGTCGTTGGTGTCAGGACTCGACTCTTTTGGAGCAGGAGTTGACTTTTTTTGTGTTTCAACAGATTTTTCAAGGTTCTGTCCAAATGAGTTGACTCTTTTGTGCCAGGGGTCGACTCTTTTTGTTTGTGACTGCAAAATCAACTCTCTATTTGAATGAGTCGACTCTTTTAGAGTGAGGGGTCGACTCTTTTGATGTTCCATCAGATTTTCAGCCTCTGTTTGAATGAGTTGACTTTTTTGCTTGAGGGGTCGACTCTTTTTAGGAAAATCCTCAACTTTTGCTATACTTCTTCAATCTTCTTTAATATTTTCAAGCTCTTCAAGGATCATCCAACTAAGGTTTCTAAGGCTTGAAAAAACTTCTTCAGAGTATGTTGACTTCAAGAGCACCTTCAACTATTCAAGATGAAATCAATTCACTTTTGATTACATTTAGAGTTTTTCAATCAACATCACTTCTTCCATTGATCTAAGTCTTCTTCAAAATCTTCAAGAGAGCTTCCAAGACTTGAGATCTCTTTTCTTCAATTGATCTTTCATGCTTATTTGAACTTCTTCAATTTCTTTGCTTGATCTTCATCAATTTGATTTCTTCTATAACTTCTTTCATCTATTCAAAACTTCAACATAATCTTCAATGAAGCTTCCAACTCTTGTGATTTCTTATCAGTACTTTCAAGACATCTTCAAAACTTCTAAGAAAGCTTCTATGTCTTTAAGTGAGTCTCTTCTTCTTCCATTCTTGCAAGATATCTTCAAATCTTCAAGATGAGCTTCCATGTCTTGTAAAAGTCATCTAAGTGAGGTTGTAACTATGAGATTGCTGAATGTGTCAACTCATCATACTTAATCAATCTTTGATCCTTCTTGACAAGCTTCTCAACAAAAGTTTTTCAATATCTTCAATGTGACAAGTTCTCCATTGTTACTTGACAAGCTTCAACTTGTTGCTCCCCCTTTCTTTTATGCTTTATGCCTCAATACATTTTCCAGATTTAGAGTAGAAAAATCAACCAATTTAGAAGTTCATAGCATACACGATGATATAATGGACTTGATATGGCCATGAGGATCGAGGGTCTTTATAGTGAAGTGTAAACCATATTTGTATGGTGCCAGCTCTTCGGCCTTCAAGTTTACTTGAAATCCTTTGTTGTATTTGCACTTCTATTTGTACTTTAGTCTTCAAGAATTGATTCCATGTCAACTTGAATACTCTTCAAATAATCTTGCTTAAGTGCTTTGTTTCTTTGAATAACTTCTTGAATCATCATAAGATCTTCAATCACTTGCATCCTTCTTTTCAATACTTGTTGAACTCCTTAAGCATGTTCAATCTCTTTAAGAATAAGATTGCCTAAATAATCTCTTGTTTGATACTCAACCGATCAACTCAATTATTTTCTTGTTATCAAATGATTATAATCTAACCTGCACACTCAATTGAAATCATTAGATAACAACCACATGGTTTTGTTGTCATCAAAATTAACATGGGGATCAACCTTGACTCAACAGAGAATACTATAAGAAGCATTCTCGGGAGGTTACCGGTTTCAAACCCAGAGCTGATATGGTTGTTGGAGGCACTCGGATGCCCAAGGGCAAAATGGTTATTTTGACTGAATGGTCTTGAAATTGGTCTGAAACCGATTGGAAGGCACTTAAACATGCCGGATCGTCTTTGGGACGATCTTGGAATGATGGACTTACCATTCTGAGGACTTAAGTACTTTCTCGAGAAGCGTGCCAGAAATTATCTAAGGGACAGTTTGGTCATTTTTCACCGGAGTGGGCTAGCAGGCACTAGTGTTGACACGGGTTTTGAGTGTTTCTGTCATTCTGACAGTTTGTGACGAGTTGGTTTCCAAAGGTATCTTGTCCTTTGGTAAAAATGTTACGGCCAAGAGGCGAATTTAGTCCTGTGACATCGAGGGTTTGTTGGCAATTCCTAATGTCGACTTGTTTACTAGTGTTTTCGCCACTTTGACGGTTGTGATATTTACGAGTGTTTCCATTACTCTAATAGTTCACGTTCATTTCGAAGACTACCTGACCTCAGGAAACTGCTAGGTGGACTTATCACCTGAGGAATCAACTTTCTCAAAATACGTGCCGAATAACAAACATTCTTCATTGGCAGACTAGCAGGCGCTAAAGGTGGACCGTTCTACCATCTCGGGGACTTGGGGTCTTGTCCCGATCGACGGGTTTGAAGGGACTTACCGTTCTGTAGAGTTTTCTCAAAAAACGTACCAGATTGGATGGTCTTATCGCCTGAGGGATCAACTTTCTCAAAAGGCATGCCAGATTAAGTTTGATTGACTTGGACTGGAATTGAAGTTGAATTCGAGATTAAAATGGGGAATCACTATCTCTAGGAAGACGTGCCAATTAAAATTGGACCAAGCCATGCCACAAGGGCATTTTGGTCATTCTGCCTCTATTGGGCCTAGTGGGTCTGCAAAGTGATTGATTGATTGGATTGAGTTTCAAAAGTTAATTTGAACTTGAATATCACTTTGAATATGAGTCCGGTCGGGCTGGAGATTGTCAAGCTGGCAAAAATGAGGTGCTTACACGCATATAGCACATATGTGAAATCCAATCATGGTGGCACTCCTGTACTATCCTATCTTGGGCTAGAAGACAAGTTTGCCTCGATTTGATCAAAATTTGGACACATGTAGCATACGCTTCGCCGCAAAAACTTTTATGCTCCCTTTGCCTTAATATTAATGCTATATGGGAATGATTTAGGGAAATCGGGTGCGTTCACAATGTTTTTCTATAGTTTTTCCTGAATCGAGTGCCCTCGAGGAGCCTTGGATATTTTTGGATGATAGAGATATTACCTTGGGAAGCATGCTTAAAAACAAGCTTTCAGGAGCATTTGTGAGACTCTCCATCGGTTTCCCAAAGGAGGAGTTTTTGCAACACACGATCGTGGCTTTCAAAAAATGATCGCCTAGATCGAACCTTACAATGGAAAGTCTTTCGAAAAGGCTTCGGGAAATTTCCTGATTTACGCATTTTGCTAGTCATTTGATGGTGCGTTTCAATCAGGGAATCAGGATTTAACATATAACACGAGGTGTACTTTTATTTTTCACAAGTGTTGAAAAACTACCCTTCTTTTGAGCTGTTCTATAACGACCTTCAGGCGAAGTTATTGACCATTGGATCATATAGATGGAAACCCTATCACTCAAGCTTCTTGTAATTTCCTAATTTGCACATTTTGTTAATCTTTTGACGGTGCGTTTTAGTAAAGGAAGTGAAGAACAAATCAACTTCGGCAGAGCGTTTGTGATATGCTCCGTTAAGCTTTATTGATTTAAATGTGTTTCAATTCGAGGGGCTCATTCGAGAATGATAGGACTCACTCTAGAGCGTCCCAGTGGATACTAGCTTAATTTTCAGGGTTGGTGTGGTCTTGAGAATGTGCTTAGGTGTACAGGGGCAAAACGGTTCTTTTGATTGAAACTTGTCAGAATGAGGCTGGAAGGGATTTTATTTGGACACTTGGGCGCACAAGACTATCTAGAGGTAGTTTAAGGGGGCTTCACCACTTTGGAGAACTTATACCTGCTGGGCGGCGTGTCGAGGTGCTCTGGAGTAAAATGGTTATTTTGAATAAAATTGACTGGAATGAGACTAAAATTGGATTGAATAGAATTTTGAACATTCCAGATTGTCCTGGGACAGTTTAAGAAGGTGGCCTTACCGTCTCAAGGGATTGGTGCTTTCTCGAAGGATGTGTTAGGGTGCTTACGGGCAAAATGGTTATTTTGATAGGTATCACCATAATAGGTCCGGAGTCAGTTTGATTGACATCTTGAATATGTTAGACTGTTGAGACACAGTCATAAAGGGTGGACTTATCATCTTCAGGAATTGGTGCTTTTTTGAAAAATGTGCTAATGTGCCTAGGAGTATAATGGTCATTTTTTATCATCTCAGGCTAGCAGGGGTTAGTGTTAACTTGAGTTTATAAGTGTTTTTGTAGCTCCAACGGTTATGGCGGGTTGGTTTCCTAAGGTATCTTGTTCTTTGGTAAACGTGCCACAGCCAAATGGTGCTTTTGGTCTTTTGACACAAGATTACTTGCGGGGTGCTTGTGTTGACTTGTTTGTGAGTGTTTTCTCGCCACTCCGACAGCTTAATAGTTTATGAGTACTTCCTTAGCTCGGCAGTTTTGACGTTGTTTCTGAAAGCCGTCTGATCTTGGGAAGCTAGGCATAATGGACATTCTACGTTAGTGGGCCAACAAGTGCTGAAAGTGAACAGTTTAAGGTTTGTGAGTGGTTTCGTCAATCTGATAGGGTGGGCAATTGGTTTTGGAGGCCAACTGGTTTTGAAAGGCTGCTTAGAGTGCCTAAGGGCATTTTGGTTATTTTGGCTTTAATTTGGCCCTACGGGCCCGGGAGGCAACCATTTTGACTTGACTTTTGTTTTGAAAAGACTATTTCGGCTTGATAGTATTGTGACATTTTACTAGAGGATTGGTTTGGATTGAAAATTGTCAAGAGGGCAAAAATGGGTTGCTTACAGCTGCCCTTCTTTTTCTATTTTTCCTTGTCGTGGATAGAAAATGATTAAGGGTCCCATGTTGGTTGTAAGGCTATTGGAGGGACAGGAACATTTTGAATTCCAAGTTTTGGAAGTTGAAAACTTTTTTTTTTTGGATTTGGAGGAATTTGAAATCTGGTTTTGGCAGGAAAAGGCAGGTTGGGAGCATATAACTCACGCGCTTGGCTAAACTTTGCTTGGGTGCATGTGCTACATACGCAAAGGCCAACTTTCCCCTAGTGCGTAAGGTAGACGCGCCTAGGTTGCTTATATATCAGCAGCAAACCCTCGAGGCAACTTCCAAGTTTGCTATGTTTTGGGACTTTTGAGAGATCTATTTTACGTTGGGTCACCTCCAAAAGTGCTTGCCGCCGTCAGATTCTTCGCCAAAAAATTTAAACTTGGCAAAAACCCCATAGTGAGAATTTTTGCATTTTTGTTGATTTCTTCATGTTGATGATGGATTCTTGCATATTGGTAATGTATCTTGGGGTTTTGGGGCATTTTGAACGTAGTGGGAGGATTGGTTTCAAGTTTTGACGGTGTTTTGTGTGTTGGGTAATTTTGCATGTTTGTTCACAAGGATTTCTCCCTGAATTGGGGATTTTGACAATGTAGCTTGTTAGGTTCTATTTTTTTGTTAGATTCTTGCTAGTTGAGTATTGGAAACATGTGTTGTGTCTCGATTTTTTGCACTCGAAAAAGTACAAGTGAGAAAAACATAGTACTCTGTTATTAGAACTTATCCTCCTAGAAAGGCGAGTGTGACTAGGTTTGAACTAGAAATTATTTTAAATAAGGGCTTTTGGAAAAAATTTGAAGTCTCCTTTATTAAAGTGAGTTAGGTCACCTAAAAGTAAGTGCAATCCGAAGATTAGACTTAGAGTTTTTGAAGAGGTTTTGAAAAACTTCCTTAAGAGAGGGTTTTTAAAGAAAACAGGTTATTTGGAAATCTTTGGAAAGATTTAAGTCCTTTTTGAAAATAACTCTATTTTTGGTCTTTCAAAAACAGTAATTCTAGGTTCGGAGGTTGGTTACGTATAGAGAAGATGCACTAGGCTATCACCCTATCCCGCCCTTGTGGTACCTACATGTCTTTTCACCCTAGGTTCACTCATTTAGAACTTTCAAGTATCCAATGTCCAATTATATCCACTTTAAAAAGAATTTTGAAAAGAGGTTTAATATGATGCATGATATGGGCATTTTGGTTATTTTGGCTTTAATTGGGCCCACGGGCCCAGGAGGCAACCATTTTGACTTGACTTTTGTTTTGAAAAGACTATTTCAGCTTGATAGTATTGTGACATTTTATAAGAGGATTGGTTTGGACTAAAAATTGTAAAGTGGCAAAAATGGGGTGTTTATAGTTGCCCTTCTTTTTTTGTTTTTCCTTGTTGAAGACAAAAACGAATGAGTAAGGGTCCCATGTTGGTTGCAAGGCTACTGGAGGGACTGGAACATTTTGAATTCCAAGTCTTGGAAGTTGAAAACTTGTTTTTTTGGATTTGGCGGCATGTGAAATATGGTTTTGGCGGGAAAAGGGAGGTTGGGAGCGTATAACTTATGTGCCTGGCCAAACTTTGCTTAGGCGCATGTGCTACATGCGCCAAGGCTAACTTTCCTTGTGGTGTATATGGCAGATGTGCCTAGGTTGTTTATATATTAGCAGTAAACCCCCAAGGCAGAGAATTGCTTTGATGATGGGATCATTGAGCTATGCAGTGCACGGAGACACTCCTTATAGAGTCAGAGAATTGCTTTGATGATGGCTAGATTATGTGGTTTGCTTCTTGTGAGTTAAGCTATACAGGAGGTTTTGGATTGTTTACCTGCTCCAATTGATCATGATCTGGATAGATGGCTACTAAACTTTGTTGGCTGCGACATCTGAGTATTGTGTTCAAAGACACCTTAGGACTTGAGAAAACTTAGGGAGATGCCTCTTGAACTTGTACCTATCTCAGTATTATGTTACCAAGATGTAACAGATTAATCTTTAACAAATGACTGAAGATATATATGTCTATTACTTTACCATGTCGAGTTTAAAAGTTTGTTACGAATGCAGGTTTCCCATAGGTTGGCATCTCTTGGCTTATTGTTGAGGTGTGAGAGGTTTTGCTACTTTGCTGAGACTATCTTGTTGCTGCTGCTTAGATTGCTAATTTATTTATTTATTTACTTTTATTTCACCATTTTTGTCACTCGTTCCCTTGCGGGTTTTTGCTAATGCCGGTTTAACCATTTGTGCATGTCAGCACCCGTTTTTGGGTCTTCATAGCGTCAGTAGTTTTGTATCTTGCCATAGCCTTACTCTTTTACCCATAGTGCCCCAGAGAGTTTTCGCTATGTGTTCAAGCCATGTTTTTTTTCTTGATTTCTCTCGTTGATGCCGACAAAGATGACTCCTTGCTTAATTAGAACATGAGTGTTGAGTGCTTTGATTTTGGAAGAATGATTGATGATGAAATCTGTTGCTGACTGAAGTTGCTGCTTTAGTTGTAGACTGTTGAAGTTACTTTTGACATTGAGCCTAGAGCTGAGTTAAAATTTCTGCTAGATAGAGCATTTTTTAATGTAATCATCTTCTTTTGAAGAGCAATGATAGCAAATACCGATTCGAAAGGTCTTTATTTTGCATTGTAATGTGGGCTTAGTTATGGGGTATTTGAAAAGAAGGGATAAAGACTCATAACATACTTGGATTTTTGAGATCTATGATCATCTTGTCCAACTAGATTCTCTCTCTTATTGCTGCTCACTCTCTATTTTCCCCTTTTGTTTTTGGATTTACCATACCTTGACTCTTATGTTTTTCTTGCTAGATCTTCACATCTTCTCTCTCTCTCTCTCTCTCTCTCTCTTAACAATCCCAGACTGTTACTTTTGCACCATGGTGTTCTTATAGATTTTCACAAAATCGATAGTTTTTGTATCATGCCTCCACCTTTTTATCTACAGTGGCCTTTCAAGTTTTTACTGTGTTCTTAAGGTCATGCTACTTTTTTTTTTTTTTTGGGCACTCCTTAAATCTACATTTGCTTTTTATTTTTCTTTTCCTATCTACTCGTTCTCGACGCATTGTGGACAGTGATCATTAGGTCGGGTTTTTCGAAGGAAAGTAATTGGCTCAACTGGGGTTTGCAAGGGGATGCTTTTAACTATATGGTAGAGGAATTGAGGGCCTCTATTAATTTGAATCATTGCTATCATTGCTCTGTCAAAGTTTTCAATTACACATAGTAGTGCTTCACCTAATCTGAGCTGATGGGTGCTGGGAAGACCTCCCTATTCGTTGGGATCAATGCTTCTTTTGTCACTATGTTATGAACTAAGGATGGACCTTTGTAGTTGGCATCAAACTTTTCTTCTGGTTTTCTACTAGGTTGGAAGTGACGAGGCTTGACTTTTCTGCTGGAGTATCCAGTGATGGTAAATGGCTACCACGCTTAAGGCTGATCATACTGCCCTGATGATTTAAATTTTCTCAAAGATAGAGAGAGCGAATTCTGTTATGGCTAGAAGAATTGCTCGTTGTAGTAGACTAGTGGTGTTGCCCCAGTCACGACTGTGACTATGATTTTGTATATGGTAGAATATCTGTTTATGTAACACTTTGTAGCTGAGTATATTGCAAAAGGACTTCTTGATGTTTTTGCCCTACTACTTCAACGGCTTCTTTTGTTTGTGGAAGGTAGGTTACTGAGTTATGGTGATTGATCTTTGAACTATGGCGAAGCTTTGCCATTATGTCATTGTTAAGGATGCTTGCATTATCTGTGATGATGGAGTCGGGGAGGCTGAGTCTATAGAGGACGTCTGGAAGTCTTTAGGGTCAAAAGATGCCAAGCTCTGGATACCCTACAAGTTTTATTTTTCTGAGAAAGATTTTATCATGACAAATACAGCATTTCACGATCAAGAGTCATGTATTTTAGATTAACATGTTATATGCTTGATATTCTACAAAGTACTTTAATTGGCTAATATCAAGGGATTCCTCCTGTAGGCTTTACTAGGGCCTTCAGGGCTTGGGAATATGAAAGGCAATCTAGTCGACCCTCTCTTTATTTGATACAGCTGGATAGATGGAATCTTTAGTAAGGTAAGCTGATGTTAGAGGATCCGTGTCCAGGACTGAGACATCTTCTTTATAAAATAAGCTTGATAGTGACTCTTTTGGGATTTGAACTGATGATTAGGACCAGAATGGTAGACAGTTGATCCATTGAATCTTTTGGATGAGGACTGCTCTATACCCGTGCCACTAGTTCTTTCTTGGGTTGACACCTTCTGTCAAGTGGCCGAGATGAGTTGGATTTTCAGATAGTATACTAACGAAGCTTTGTAGATCATGACACAATGCTGATGTTACTGTTTGAAAGGCAACACTTTGTTGATGAACAATCAATCCCTTCTGTAGGTTGGCTTCTTCCAGTCAGTGTACTCATCTTTTCATGAGTTTTAAACTAGATGTAATGTAGAAGGGTCACATAGGTTTGGCTATGCTCTTGAGCCTAAAAAAAGAAAAAGAAAAAAAAAATGTAATTAGCATGTGGAGTTGAACGTTTTACGCAATGCATGCCCTATAAAGGACCCTTTTTTGAGGGAATCTAGGCATGATGCTGAGTCCATTCTCTAGACAGGGTTTTGCCCTTATTATGCAATACAATACCTCTTCTGTATGAACCGGTTGACGATTCTCTATTTTGGCAATCCCGCCTCCATGGACGAAGAGATTTGGACCCTTCTTGAGACATGGTTCTTTGGATACCATGAATCCTTAGGGTTGAGGAACCCATAGGAGTTTTGATAGGTTCATTTAACATGAGATAGGATGACTCCTCTCTCTCTACAATTGATTGAATGCATGAGAATGTAATGACTTGAGTTTCTTGAAACTCTTGTCCTAGAATAGATATTGATGCATGAACATAATAGAGGTGAATATGTGAGTAGCATGATAACAATAAATGAATGGTTTAGAAGACCCCCTTCTTGTCTTGCTTCTACTTCAATTTTCTTGGTATTTCGAGATAAAGGGGGAGGATAGAAGACAAGAAACAAAGTATAAGTTAGTGTCATGATTTGAAAGTTTTTATACAGTGTATGTCCTAGGGGTGCCTTTGCTCTTTGAGGGGCACTAAATATGATGTGTTGGTTCATTTTTAGAGATAGGGGGTTGCCCATGTATGCAAATAGCATACCTGTGTCTGGAATCATTCATACATTCATCGGTGGAAACAAATAAAATGTAGTAACCTATTTATTGAATTCGAGTTTGAGTATATGTAATTGAAGTACATTGCAATAGAAGGAGGGGGAACATTTTCCTTGGGACCTTCACCTATCTACTTTACAATTGAAACCCTAAACTACTCTTCGAGTCTTCGAATTCGTCTTCTTTAAGTTTGACGTTGAGGAGGTCATTGAGAGACCTTGTTGTTTGGTTGCCCCTCGTCTTCTTGGCAACCTTATCTCTGTGAGCATAGAGTTATTGGGGCCCCTCTTCATGGAATGACTTGAAATGCATGCCATGAGTCCTTAGGTTTATGCGAGAACCCTTAAGATTTTGGTAGGTTTTATATAAAGGAAAGTGATCTTGGTGTCACTCTCTATGGGTTGATCATATGCGTGAGAATGCAGTGACTTGAGTTATTTTGGAACTCTTGTCTTGAAATGGAGTATCAAATGCGTGTACATGTATACAAGAGTATAGAGAGAGAGAGAGAATGCAATTGTAAAGTAAATATACATGCATGAGCATTTATACAAGCATTATAACAACATGAATAGACAAGGATAAAGGAAAGTAAAGCAGTCGCCCATTCCTCCATGGTTTTTAAAATTGATGTGCCTGTCTTAAATCTGACAAAGGTTCAGCTATGCATGATTTCTACATGAGCATGAGGTCGAGAGTTTACTAACGCTTCCTAAGAAGGCTTGGTTTCTAGATCTTCAAACCTAGGCGCACTCCCTAAGGTTGTCATTATCGGTTGGTGATCTGAGCGGGGAACCATCATGAGGCCTTAGGCTAAGAAACTGACACAGCATCCACCCACAACCAAAGTATCGTCCCTCCTTCTAACTAGAAGGGTCATAATCAGGTAATAATGCAAAGATGCAAATGCAAGTGCACGTGCAGTGTGTGTGTGAAATTTTAAAAAGCGAAGGAAAGGGTCTAACAACTTCCATCCATCCTATCAATCATGGTAATTTAAAGAAACAATAAAAGTAAACGTGAACATGATCCACCTATAAAATAAAATACAAAAAATCAGTACTTTGATTTAAAAATGGAAGTGTTCCAAGTTTGGCAAAAACAGGGTTTTCCTAGGATTGGACTTCTAAGGTTAATATGAGTTTTGAAATGGTTCGAAAATCGAGTCTTTTGAAAACATGTTTTAGGGCCCGAAATCCTAACTTGGATTTTAAACATCCAAATGAATATTACACTTTTCCTAAAGCCATTCTAGCCATTGAAAGGCTAGAATCGCTTTAGGCTTGTGGCTTTGAAAAAATAATAAAGGCACGGGCCAAAAATGTAAATCTTTCAGGCCCTTTTAGATGTCACACATTTCTTGAAACAACCATAGTCATGAAAAGACTAGGATTATTATGAGAACGGGTTTTTGAAAGGAGGCAAATGTTAAGCTATTAGAAGCCACTTAAAATGTCACACTTTTCTAGGAAAACCCTAACCACAAATGGTTAAGATCCACCTAGAATTGTGGTTTTAAGAAAACTACTTTAGAAAATAGTTTTAAGGGTAGAGGAATGATATGAATGCAAATGCAATTTGATGATAGTAACGACATAAAACATAGAAGGTTTTGGTATCACCACATTGCAAGAGGGCCCTAAGGCCCTGTCGTGAAGCAAGTAAGGGCCAAGAAGAGTCTCAATTGGTAATCTCCTCTTGTTCACACTCGACATGGACTTAACATCCTCTTGTTTTCAAGCATACAAGAAAGGGGGGTTTAGAGATAGGGGATTAAAAAAAAAAAGAAAAACCAAGTGGGTTCGGAAGGAGAAGAGAAAGTGGGGGAGTAGGGAAAGGTAAAAGTGAAAGGCTTGGACCTTTGACTTAGGAAGGCCTTGGGAACTTTCGGGCAGCGAGGCGGACCTTCGGTGGAGCTTGGAAGCTAAGGCTTTGAGAGTTCGAACTCAGACTCGGCCGACGAGACTTTGAGAGAGAGAGAGAGGGGGGGGGGGGCTCCAGGAGCTATCTGGAAAGGAGGGGGAGAGTATCTGGAGGATTTTTTTTTTACCTAAAACAGTGAAGTGGGAGGTCTGTATTTATAGTGCAAAAATGGCAGAGTGGTACGCCACTACAAGTGGTGCAGAGGGATTTAATACATACTTAAAAGAAGGCTGGATATGGGGCTGGGTGATTCGTAACTGATTCTGGGGGGTTGTACGCCACTATTAGTGGCGCACGGCCAAAGAAAGGTCATGGTTTATTCAAAGTGGAGCGAGGTTCTGGTTCGAAAAGGGAAGGTGCCGGACAGTGAGGCCCAGCTAGAAATAGAAGGGAATATTCTGAAAAGTGTCCTAGATGTTGCCGATTTGATTCCCAAAGCCGGTATGGCTAAAGAGAGTGATCGGATGACAATCATCTCATCCCGAGAGTTCTAGGGTTGACCAAGATTGACCGGGATTGACCGAGTTGATAAGAATTGACTGGGGTTGACTAGAGTTGCCTGGGGTTGACCAAAGCTGACTGGGGTGTTGCCAATTTAATACCTAGAGCTGGTGTGGTTTCCTAGGGCATTTGGACGCCTGGGGAAAAATGATCATTTTGATCGAGGAAGCTCCGGGAAAGAACCAAGGTTGATTGGATGGCACTGGACATGTCAGACCGTCTAGGAATGGCTCTGGAACGTGGTCTTACCATTTAAGGACTTTGTGCTTTCTCGAGGAACGTGTCGAGCCCGCTAGGGGCAGAAATGGTCATTTTTAATCAGAATGGGCTAGCAGGCATCGGTGTTAACCGGTCTAGATCTGGTCTGGACTTCTGTCCAAGGAATTGGTACTTTCTCGATAGGTAGGCTTGAAAGGGTCTTACCGCCTTGAGGGATAAAATTTCTCGAAGGTCATGCTGGACTGGGATGGTCTTCTATTCTTGAGGGATTTGTACTTTCTCAAAGAACATGTTGGGCTTGGACGGTCTTCCATTCTTGTGGGGTTTGTGCTTTCTCAAAGAACGTGCTAAATTAGTAGACATTCTACAATGGCGGGCTAGCAGGTGCTAAAACTGAACCGTTCTTCGATCTTGGGGACTTAGGTACTTTTTGGAGATGAGTGTGAAAAGGGCTTTACCGACCCGAGGAATAAGCCTTCTCGATGATCGTGCCATGCTGGATTGAATGGTCATATCATCAATGAGGGATCAATTTTCTCGAATGACCGAACAACTGGATTTGACTTTAGATTTGAATGGACTTATAACCTTATAGAAGATGTGCTAGTCTAGATTGAACTGGTTAATGTAACAGGGGCATTATAGTCATTTTTCCTCTAGTGGGCTTAGCGGGCCTGAGAGGCGATTGATAGATTGGATTGGATCTGGGAAGCTAGTTCAGACTTGAGTATGCTTGTGATGGTTTGCAGGTGCTTCTCGTTGGGCCGGAGATCGCCGAGTGGCCAAAATGGGGTGCTAATACTCTCACAATGAGCCGTCTCTTAATGGTGCACAAGTCCTTTAAGAACTTTGCATATGAGGTGATCTGCTTAATGGCATCTAGGAATGGAATATTGATTTTTACTTGCTTGAATACCTCATATATTTCCGAGTTTATTAATTCTTGCTTCGGCTTGGTTAATCTATGAGGAAATGGAACACATAACAAATCATCTACATCAATGTCTGTTGATTTATTCCTAGACTCATCTTCCTTAGGCTTCTTTCCTTACTCCTCCACTACCTCTTTAGGATTTTCTCTATCATTTTTTAATATTTTTTCTACTCTTTTGCTTGTTTCCTTCCTAGGTGCAGACTCTTTACTAGGAATAGTTTTATTTATAGCTTTTCCGCTCCTTAGGGTGGTTATTGCTTGAACTTGCTCATTATTTGGTGGATTTGGATTTATCTCTACACCATGAGCTTGCCTATTAGGGTTGGATAGTGGTTGTGTAGGGAATGTGCCTTTCTCTTTGGTCAATGATTGAGCAAATAAAGTCTTTAACTCTTCTATAGATTTATCAACTCTAGCATTAGTTGCTTGCTGGACTTGTATGAATTGGGTCAAAGGATCTTCTATAGTTCTCAGAGGAGGTGGTCTATACACGTTTGTTGTTGGTGTTGAAAATTATTAACCTTGTGCTTGGTATTGATTAGGGGGACCATTAAATTGTTATAGTTGTTGGAATTGTTGGGGTGCTGAGTTGCCATCATTCCTCCAACTGAAGTTGGGATGGTTCCTCCACCCTAGGTTATATATAGGTATATATGGATTTCCTTGTCCTTGTGGGGCTTGTGTTGGTTTGCTATAAAGTGCAATGGCATTTACTTGATCATGCAACACTTCCCTAAAGGCTGGAATTGTGGGAAAAAGATCTGTCCTATGCTCATTACTATCACACACACTACAATTAACTTAGGTTTCACTCTCAATTGCTGCAATTTTTTTCATTTCTAAGGCCTCTAATCGCTTAATCAATGTGGCTATCTTTAAATTATCCTCATCTAAATGCCTTAACGGGTACATGGTACCTGTCCTTAGGTTGTTTCTAATCTCAAAAGTTTTAGTCCCTGTGGTGTCCAAGTCTCTCGCGTTGTCAGCTAGAAAGTCAAAGAAGTTATAAGCTTCTTCTAGAGATTTATGATAGAAAGAATCGTTGCACATTGTCTCTACGAACCTTTTGAGTTCGGGAGTCAAGGCGGAAAAGAAAGTACTAACCAACCTACATGGGTCTTGTCCATGATGCGGGCACGAATTCAAAAGTTCTTTATATCTCTCCCAACTATGGTAAAATGTTTCATTATCGAAAGGAGTGAACTATGAAATTTGGCAACGAATCACCTCTGTGCGATGCTCAGGAAACAAATTTTTTAAAAACTCGGCCTGCAAGACATCCCATGATGGAATAGACCTTGGCCTTAAAGAGTTTAGCCAAATTTTAGCCGTATCCTTTAACGAGAATGGAAACAATTTGAGACAGATAGTCTCGACAGAGTAGGTATTATCAAAACACATGTTACAGACCTCTTCAAACGCTTTAAGATGGGTATATGAATTTTCAGAATCTATCCCATGAAAATGTGTGATTAGTTGCATGATACCTGACTTAAGATGGAATGCATTTTGATCAGGAGGTAATATGATGCAAGAGTTTGGAGTTTGTCTTTATGGGTTTAGATAATCTCTCATAGTTCTCTGTGGTGGTACAGGTACCTAGGGTTGTGGGGGTTGCACCCTCATCTCTATTCTTATCATTACCTAGTAAGTGGGTCATGTCAAAGTCTATAGGTATAGGTGTAGTATTAGGAAGAACTCTAAATCTAGTGGCATAAACAGGTGGGGTTGCTCTCAAAAGTCCACTTGAACTATCCCTTTGCCAAACTAACACGCAATGCAATGCACATAAATGCACCAATCTGCCACAACAGTGAAGTGAAAATAAACAATTTTTAATTTAAATTTCCAATTGAATTAGCAATCTCCTCATAAAATAACCACCAATTTGCAATTAAATCCTAAATCTCCTCTAAAAACAAAAATACAATTTATTTAAAAGAACTAGTAAAATAAAGAAAAGAAAAGAAAATCTAATATGCTCACAGATAGTAAGGATGGAACGAGATTACCGAATTGAGCGATTGAATTTTCTCGTAGTTGTAGTTTGATGGTGAAACTGTTTCTGCAGGAATTAATTCTTTTCGAGTTCGTTTGCTTTGTTTTTGTTCTTGTATATTTTTATTTTTACCCTATTTGTTTTTCTCACCTTAGCTTATTTGCTTTGTAAGTTCTCCGCAACGACGCCAAAAACTGATTGCTCCTAAATAGAACAATTTATATCCGCCGGTGTGTAGTTGTAATGCAGTAATAATATCACGGTAAGTCTGAAGTCGATCCACAGGGAATATAAGAATAAACTTAGTCTGGCAAGGTCTACAATCAAAACAAAAGAATAACGATCTTGGAATCAATTGAGGTTGCAGGAAAGCTTCCGAAAAGAAAATAAAAATCAATTGTTGAAGATGGTTGATTTAAATTATCAGATAATAAAATTAATCTAATTTAGGATTATATTCAAATAATATAAAAAGGTCTTGGCAGGGTTTGATCCAATAATAGGCCTACAGGTAGGTTCTCAAGATAGTTTTGATTAAAGAAACTCAAGATTCGATCACCCTCATGGAGTTGATATTTAATTATTTACTAGTGTTCATACCAAGGTCCCATTCATACTTGTCTTAGTTTATAAACCTGTCTACAAAGTATGTTTGAAGCTTAATAAAGAACAGTAGAATTCTAAAGTACTCCTAATAGGAATATATAAACAATTATAATCAATACTCTTATAAAAAATTCTAGGTATATGTATCCTTGCTTACCAATTAGTCTATACATACATGCTAGATATGATCAAGAATATTGTTTCCAAAGATATTCATGGGGAAGAAAATGAATTTTGATTCAAGATCTTGAAATTTTAGAAAATAAATAACTATATTGAATCTCTACTTATAACCTAGTTACTTTCTCAACCTATACCAAGAACGGATTTAGCAACTAAAAAACATTATAAAGACTGCAAGAATGGAAATAATAATTAAAAAAAGAAAATACTGCATTAAAAAAATATAATCTTGAATTCACAATAAGGACAAGAAGGAAAACTAAAGATTAAAAGATTCTCCCTTGAAAAATGAAAAGATTGCGTAGCCTCTAAAGATTGGATGATTCCTTCTTCCCAAAACCCCTAGAATTCTTCTCCTCCTTCAAAAAAAACTCCTAAGTCTATTCTACTACTTCCTAATCTATCTACAACTAAAAAGTGAGTTAATATACAAATCTCGTCATCAAGCATACGGATGGGTCTTATCGAGTGCTTAGACGGGCTGGGTCACTTCACAAAAGTTGTAGATCTCAAAAAGTTATATCAAATTGGCATATTATGGGCCTTAATAGCCTTTCTGGTTCAAGAGATATGGGTTTTCAAAGTTCCAACTCTGCGTGCTTCAGCAGCTTGTACTATAGTTTCAGCAGTTGGTACCTTGACATCAACCTCTTGAAACCTATAATCAAATTGTATTTAAAATCATTCCATTTAAGCTCAAAACCTACATAAGGTATAATAAACTTAATAAGTATCAAAACATAACTAGAAAGACATATATAATCATAAATTAATGCTAATAAAGCACTAATTAAAGACTTATAATTGCACTTTTAAAGCACAATCAGGGAACATTAGAGAACAGATCTATTTGCTTTAATTGCAATCAGAAAGGGCATTTAAGACAAAACTGCCCTCAAGTCATGAGAAATAAGAATGGTAATGGCAACTGGATACCTCCACAAATACTGCCAACTCGAAGTTTCCTAGTTGCTTCCACATCGATGTCTCGACAAACTACAGCGGGAAGATCTGCAACTACCTCATTCAATTCCAACCGAGTGAACCCAGGAGGAACAGAAAAGGGAAAACAAGACAGTCACACCAATACACCACAGATGTTTGTTATTCCTACGATTGTAGGAAACTATGAGAACCCCAATACCATGATCGAATTTATGATCTTACTTACAATTCATAGGTCACAGTGTTGTTTGATTTAGGAGTTATACACTTGTTCATCTCTAAGAAATGTGTAGACAATCTAGAATTAACCATTGAATTGCTATCTATACCACTCAGCATTCAGACACTCACTAGTGGAACAGTTGTGGTATGGGTAGGATGTCGATCCAGTATTATGCGGATAGGTACCTTTGAATTTACGATTGATTTAGTCCAAATAGATATAGAAGGATTTGATGCAATCTTAAAAATGAATTGGTTAGTAAAGAATAAGATAGTCATGGATTGCAGTCAGAAGTCCTTGACTTTATGGCATCCTAGTAGATGTATGGTACGTTTTCGGATAAAAAGGGCACAAACTTGGTACAACCGCTTGTGACTCTTCGAGAACAACAGAAGATAGCTGAAGGGTGTTTTTGTTTTCTTATCACTTTGTTTGAAGAGAGTGAGAACCTAATCAAGACCAAGCAATTACCAATGGTAGATGAGTTTCCTGATGTATTTCCTAAGGATCTACCTAGAGTACCCCTAGATCGGGAAATAAAATTCATAATTGAGTTGTATCTAGAAGTAGCTCCTATATCCATTGCACCTTATAGGATGGCCCCAGCAGAACTTAAAGAACTAAAGACACAGTTGGATGAATTATTGGAGAAAGGGTATATCCACCCTTGCACATCGCCCTGGTGAGCACCAGTGTTATTAGTGAAAAAGAAGGATGAAACCCTCAGGTTATGTATAGACTATAGGCAGTTGAACAAGGTTACCATTAAAAATAAATATCCACTCTCAAGAATCGAAGACTTATTTAATCAACTCACAAGGGTGACATACTTTTCTAAGATAAACCTGAGATCAGGATACCATCAGTTCAAAGTGAAGGAGTCCGATATACTCCAAACTGCCTTTAGAACCCGCTATGGTCATTTTGAATTTGTGGTGATGCCTTTTGGATTGACTAATGCACCTATTACCTTAATGGATATGATGAATAGAGTGTTTCGAGCTCAGCTATATCATTATTTTGTAATCGTTTTCATAGATGATATTCTTATATACTCACCTAATGAGGAAACCCATAAGAAACACCTAAGAATCACCCTTCAGAGCTTGAGGAAACATCAGCTTTACACCAAGAAAAGTAAATGTGATTTTTGGATGAAGGAAGTGAAGTTCTTAGGATATGTAGTGTCAAAAGAAGGGATAGTAGATCCTGCAAAGATAGAAGCAGTAATAGATTGGAAGAGACCCTCTACTGTACCAGAAATTCAAAGTTTTCTAGGAGTAGCGGGATATTACCGAAGGTTTATGGAAGGATTCTCTAAAATAGCAGGCCCTCTTACTCAGCTAACCATGAAAGGAGTAAAGTATGTCTGGACAGACAAATGTGAGGAAGCATTCCAACTATTGAAGGAAAAACTAACTACCGCACCCATTCTCACTTTTCTAGTAAGTGGAAAGCCTTATGTTTACACTAATGCCTCTCATAGATGGTTAGGATGTGTTTTGATGCAAGGAGGAAAAGTTATAGAGTATGGATTGAAATAACTCAAAAAGCATGAACAAAATTATCCTCCTCACGACCTGGAAATGGCCGCAGTAATCTTTGCCCTTAAGATCTGGATATGTAATTTGTATGGAGAAAAGTTCGAATTATTTAAAAAACCACAAGAGTTTTAAATACATGACCACTCAGAAGGACTTGAACTTAAAGGCAAAGAAGGTTGGTAGAATACGTGAAGGACTACAACTTCACCTTACAGTATCACCCAAGCAAGGCAAATGTTGTGGCAGATGCTTTAAGTAAGAAAAATTAAGGGCACATGAGTAGTATTGTGTTAGAAAAATGAAAGACTGTTCAGTTACTAGAATCCTATGAAGGGCTAGAAGATAGAAAAAGAGTACTATTTAGCATCTGAATACAATCGAAACATTAGAAGAAGTCAAACAGGCCCAATAAAGGAATCCAGAAGTATAAGAGATAAGGGAAAGAATGGAAAAAGGGATGATTGAACCAGGATGGGCCATAGATGCTAAAGGTGAACTCCGATACGGATATAGGTATTTCGTAGTAAATGAGGATGAGTTAAAACAAAAGATTGTATCTGAAGCACACCATTCTAAGTTTACAATCCATCTAGGAAATACCAAGATGTACTAGGATCTTCGACGATAGTATTATTGAAAGGGAATGAAGAAGGACGTCGCAAAGTTTGTGGCACATTACCTCACCTACCAACAAGTAAAAGCAGAACATCAATAACCAAGTGGATTATTACAACCCTTGCCAATAGCAGAATGGAAGTGGGAACATATCACCATGGACTTCATCACCGGACTACGCAGGACCCGTCAAGGATGTGATATGATTTGGGTAATCATAGACCGATTGACAAAAACTACACATTTCTTACCTATTAAGTCTACTGACAGCCTTAGTACTCTAAGTAGATTATATCTAAAAGAGGTACTACAATTACATGGAGTGCCTAGAACCATTGTATAAGATTACGACCCAAGGTTTGCTTCACAATTTTGGCAAAGTTTATAAAAAAAACCTTAGGAACCCAGGCACACATGAGTACAACTTATCACTGGCAAACTGATGGTCAATCCGAAAGAGTCATCCAAATCCTAGAGGATATGCTTTGTGCTTGTGTGTTGAAGTTTCAAGGAATTTGGAGTGATCATGTACCATTGGCTAAGTTTGTCTATAACTACAGTTACCAAACGAGTATAGAAATGGCCCCTTATGAAGCATTATATGGACAACCTTGCCAAGCACCTAACTGCTGGTTAGAACCTGGCGACAGATCCTTATATGGATCAGAGATCATTCAAGAAATCACAAAGAAGGTAAGGCTCATACAGGAACAACTTAGGACTGCCCAAAGTTGACAAAAGAGTTATGCAGATCAATATAGATGACCCTTGGAATTCTAGGTAGGCAACTAAGTGCTTTTAAAGGTAATACCTTATAAAGGTGTGATACGTTTTGGCAAGAAAGGAAAGCTTGCACCTCGATTTATTCAACCTTTCTGTATTTTAGAAAGAATTGGGCAAGTAGCATACCAACTAGAATTACCTTTGGAATTGGATTGGATACACAACGTGTTCCATATATCTATGTTGAGACAATACCACCCTGACCTTACTCATATAATTCAAGGGGAAACTATTGTGGTACAACCTCAACATTCCTACGATAAGGGACCAAGTAAGATAGTGGACCATCAAGTAAGAGTATTAAGAAATAAAGAGATTTCCCTAGTCAAAGTAATATGGCAACACCACGGGCAAGAAGAAGCAATGTGGGAAGCAGAAATGGATATGGGAATAAGGTACCCTCACCTATTCAAGACTAATTTCAAGGACGAAATTTCTTAAAAGAGGCAAGACTATAATACCCGTGATTTTTTTAATTCACTGCATTACATCCCTAATAAGACTGGAATGTCAGTCACTAGGAAATTAGGAAAAATTTCTAACACGTAGTTAAATAGTGAAACACTAGAATGACACCTTAGTTCCACATGGTAGTGCGCAAGAAGCGTTAAGGCCATAAGGTGACAACCCAATTCCTTCAACACCAATTTAAGATTACGTGTTATAGTGTATGCCACTAAATGTAGTATATGTAACAATTTGAACATCACAGGCAAAGCATTAGCACAAGATACTAGCCAATCCACATGAATTTTTCTTTCTAAGCTATTACTAAGTTATATTGTTATTTTTAATGCACCCTTTGGCTTAAATAACTGGGTACATATTCTTGTGATATAATATATATACTGAAGCACCCCTTGGCTGTATGAATGGCCAAGTCATGCCCTTAATATATTGTTAGTGCCCTTAATATAAAATTTGTGACCTTAATGAAATATTAATACATAGAATACATTACACACACCCTCCACTATGCAACTTGCACCCTACATACTGGACATGATATGTCCCATACAAGCCAACTAGTGGCTAATTAGAGAGAGAGAGAGAGAGAGAGTTACAGAGAGAAATGGAGAGGGAGAGAAACCGGTGAAAAGGTGCTCCCCATGCACTGACCAAACCACTACAACGCACCCACTCCATTATATATACACATATGGTCTGAAACCCCTCCCCGAGAGTGTTGTTCACAGAAATTCAAAGCAGAGAGATAGAGTTATAGAGAAAGAGAGAGAGAAATCATGGAAAAAGAAGACGGTGAGAGAGAGAGAGAGAGAAAGAGAGAGAGAAAGCGAGACCAGTCTCAAAGCAGGTAAGGGAACTTCTTCCTCCTCCCTTACCCTTCTAAAACAAATCAGAATCATGACCCCATCCCAGTCGTAACACCAGAGAAAATTACAGAGAGAGAGATAGAGAGAGAGAGAGAGAGAGAGAGAGAGGAATTGCATTGGTAAAGAACAGTAACAGCCAACCCAGGACCTGAGGCTTGTCACAAGGACTTGAGATTCCTCCTGGACCTCCAGGGAGTACTAGAGAGGTCTCAAATTCATGTGCATGCGCTGGAATGGCCCTAGAAGGCACTATCGTCGAAAAATCGAGGGAAAATGCTAACTCCAACCATCGGCAACCATTGCCAACATGGTCCACTGGACTTTTTCGTCTCGACATTAGGAACGAGATCCATGAAGGAAGTTTCTCCAAAAAACTATGGGAAGTGGGCCAAAAACCCAATTGAAGGTTTAGAACCCTATGGTTCCGACGTGCAAAAGGGTTTTAGGTTGAAAGCAGCCACCGTCGGCCATCATAGGTTGAGCTCCGGCTATGAGTGTGTAGCCCAGGTCCTTACTGTAAGCACCCCATTTTTGCCTGCTCGGCAATCTCTAGTCCAACCAGGCTTACATTCAAATCGACACAGACACATTCAAGTCAAAATAAGTTTTCTAGACTTAATCCAATCAATCAATCGCTTTATGAGCCCACTGGGCCCAACAGAGGCCAAATGACCTAAATGCCCTTATGGCACTACTCGGTCTTATTTCAGTTGGCATGTCTTCCTAGAGACAGTAAGTCCCCTTTCAAGTCCATTTCCAATTCAAATCAAATCCGGTATGTCTTTTGAGAAAGTTGATCCCTCAGGAAGTAAAACCATCCAGTTCGGCACGTTTTCGGAGAAAACTCTTCAAAATGGTAAGTCCTTTCAAACCCATCAATCAGGACAGAACTCAAGTCCCCGAGATGGTAGAACGCTTCACCTTTGGCACCTGCTAGCCCGCCAATGAAGAATGTCTATTATTCGACATGTCTTTCGAAAAAGTTGATTCCATAGACGATAAGTCCACTTAGCAGCTTTCTGAGATCAAGCAGTGTCTAGAATGAACGCACACCGTTAGAGTGGTAGAAACACTCGCAAACATCGCAACCGCCAGCGGGGTGAAAACATTAGCAAACAGGTCGACATTGGGAATTGCCAACAAAATTCCTATGTCACAAGACCGAATTTGCCTCTTAGCCGTGACACATTTACCAAAGGATGAAATACCTTGGAAACTAACTCGTTACAGACCGTTAGAGTAATGGAAACACTCAAAACCTGGGTCAATACTAGTACCTGCTAGCCCATTTCGGTGCAAAATGACTAAACTGCCCCTTGGGCCTTTTTTGACACTCTTATCGAGAAAGTACCTAAGTTCTCAAAGTGGTAAGTCCACCTTTTCAAGATCATCCCAAAGATGATCCTGCATGTTCAAGTGCCTTCCAGTCGATTCTGGACCAATTTCGGGACCATCCGGTCAAAATGACCATTTTGCCTCTAGGCATCCGAGTGCCTCTGGAAACCACACCGGCTCTAGGTATCAAACCAGTTACCTCTTGAGGATACTTCTAATAGTAATCTTAATCCTCTAGCACCTTTCTGGAACATTCCGAGTCTATTTCGGCAAGTCTGGTTCAAAATGACCATTTTATCCCTGGTGGGTCAATTGTCTTTTTTAACCACACCAGCTCTGGGTATCAAACTGAAAATTCTTCGAAATATTCTAAATAGTGTTTCCAACCTACAAGTCCTCTCATGATACATTCCAAGTCCATTCCAATAATTTTTCAGTCTAGTTAATCGTTTTGCCCCTAAGGGCTCGACCGACCACTTTAACAATCCTGACATTATTTTTCAAGCCCATTATCCCTGGGACACTATTTTAAGGGTTTTTATCCATTTTTGGCCTTCTAGATTATTCCTGGCCTTCTGAAACATTCCCAGACCTTCTAGAGTCACTCCTAATAAAGTCAAGCCAAAAATTGCATAGTAATCACTAATACAGGTGCCCAAATCTTTTGTTTTGCGTATCAAGGGTTGAAAGATACGTTCAAGTCAAAACAAGCTCACATTCAAATGGACACAGATACATTCAAGTCAAAACCAACTTTCTAGACTTGATCCAATTAATTAATCGCTTCGGTGGCCCACTTGGCCCAACAGAGGCAAAATGACCAAAATGCCCTTGTGGCATTGCTTAGTCTTATTCCAATTGGCACGTCTTCCTAGAGACAATAAGTCCCCTTGAAGTCTAATTCCAATTCAAATCAAATCTAGTATGCCTTTTGAGAAAGTTGATCCCTCAGGCAATAAGACCATCTAGTCTGGCACATTTTCTTAGAAAACTCTTTAAAACGGAAGTCCCTTCAAACCCGTCAATCGGGACAGAACGCAAGTCCCCGAGATGGTAGAACGGTTTACCTTTGGCGCCTACTAGCCCACCAATGAAGAATGTCTGTTATTTGACATGTTTTTTGAGAAAATTGATTCCTCAGATAATAAGTCCACTTAGCAGCTTCCCAAGATCAGATAGTCTCCGGAATGAATGCACACCGTTAGAGTGGTAGAAACACTCACAAACATCACAACCGTCAGAGTGGTAGAAACACTCGCAAACAGGTCGACATTAGGAATTGCCAACAAAATCCGTATGTCACGGGACCGAATTTGCCTCTTGGCTATGACACGTTTACCAAAGGATGAGATACCTTTGTAAACCAACTCGTCACAGACCGTCAGAGTGATGGAAACACTCAAAACCTGGGTCAACACCAGTGCCTGCTAACCCACTTCGGTGAAAGATGACCAAACTGCCCTTTAGGCCTTTTTCGACACGCTTCTTGAGAAAGTACCTAAATCCTCAAAGCGGTAAGTCCATATTTCCAAGATGGTCCCAAAGACGATCCCGCATGTTCAAGGGCCTTCCAGTAGGTTTCGAACCAATTTCAGGACCATCCGGTCAAAATGACCATTTTGCCCCTAGGCATCCGAGTGCCTCTGGGAAACACATTGGCTCTAGGTATCAAACCGGTTACCTCTTGAGGATACTTCTAATAGTATTCTCAATTCTCTAGCACCTTTCTGGAACATTTCGAGTCTATTTCGACAAGTTCGGTGCAAAATGACCATTTTGCCCCTAGAGGGCCGGTCGCCTTTTCCAACCTTACCGGCTTTGTGTATCAAATCGAAAATTTTCCGAAACAATCTAAATAGTTTTTCCAACCTTCAAGTCCTCTCATAAGACATTCCAAGTCCATTCCAGCTATTTTTCGGTCTAATTGACCGTTTTGCCCCTAAGGGTTTGACTGCCGACTTCAACAATCATGATATTGTTTTTCAAGCCTATTATCCCCGAGACACTATTTTAAAGGTTTTTATCCATTTTCGGCCTTCTAGATCATTCCCGGCCTTTTGAAATATTCTCGGATCTTCAAGAGTCACTCTTAATGAAACCAAGCCAAAAATTGCATGGTAATCACTAATACAGGCGCCTAAATCTTTTGCCTTGCGTATCAAGGGTTGAAAGATACGTTCAAGTCAAAATAGGCTCACATTCAAATCGATACAGACACATTCAAGTCAAAACCAACTTTCTAGACTTAATCCAATCAATCAATCAATCATTCGTGGGCCCACTAGGCCCAACAGAGGTAAAATGACCTAAATGCCCTTGTTGCATTTCTCAATCTTATTCTAGTTGGCACGTCTTTCTAGAGACAGTAAGTCCCCTTTAAAGTCCAATACCAATTCAAATCAAATTCGGCATGCCTTTTGAGAAAGTTGATCTCTCAGGCAATAAGACCATCCAGTCTGGCACATTTTTTGAGAAAACTCTTCGAAACGATGAGTCCCTTCAAACCTATCAATCGGGACAGAACCCAAGTCCCCGAGATGGTAGAACGGTTCACATTTGGCACCTACTTGCCAACCAATGAAGAATGTCTGTTATTCGACACGTCATTTGAGAAAGTTTATTCTTCAGATGATAAGTCAACTTAACAGCTTCCCGAGATCAAGTAGTCTCCGGAATAAACGCACACCGTTAGAGTGGCAGAAACACTTACAAACATCGCAACTGTTCGAGTGGCGAAACCACTCGCAAACAGGTCGACATTAGGAATTGCCAACAAAATCCTTATGTTACGGGACCGAATTTGCCTCTTGATTATGACACGTTTACCAAAGGATGAGATACCTTTGGAAACCAACTCGTCACAGACCGTTAGAGTGACGAAAACACTCAAAACCCGGTTCAACACTAATGCCTGCTAGCCCACTTCAGTGAAAAATGACCAAACTGCCCTTTGGGCCTTTTTCAATATGCTTGTCGAGAAAGTACCTAAGTCCTCAGAGCGATAAGTCCACCTTTCTAAGATCATCCCAAAGATGATTTCGCATGTTCAAGTTCCTTCCAATCGGCTTTCGACCAATTTCGGGACCATCCGGTCAAAATGACCATTTTGCCTCTAAGCATCTGAGTGCCTCCAGGAACCACACCGGCTCTAGGTATCAAACCGGTTACCTCTCAAGGATGCTTTTAATAGTATTCTCAATCCTCTAACACCTTTCTGGAACATTCTGAGTCTATTTCGGCAAGTAGGGTGCAAAATAACTGTTTTTCCCCTAGTAGGTCGGTCGCCTTTTCCAACCATACCGGTTTTGGATATCAAATAAAAAATTCCCTGGAACATTCTAAATAGTGTTTCCAACCTTCAAGTCCTCTCATGAGACATTCCAAGTTCATTCTAGTGGTTTTCCGGTCTAGTTGACTGTTTTGCCCCTAAAGGCTTGACCGACCACTTCAATAATCCTGACATTGTTTTTCAAGCCTGTTATCCCCAGGACACTATTTCAAGGGTTTCTATTCATTTTCAGCCTTCCAGATCATTTTCGGCTTTTCGAAACATTCCTGGACCTTCCGGAGTCACTCCTAATGAAGCCAAGCCAAAAATTGCATGGTAGTCACTAATACAGACATCCAAATCTTTTGCTTTACACGTCAAGGGTTGAAAGATACGTTTCTTGCCACCCTAAAAAATTTTCTAAGTGGTTAAGCCAAAAATTGGCTTGGTGCCACTCCTAGTGGCACCAGTGGAAACTTTGCCCTGGCACCACTGCAACAGGCATCAAGCTAGTCTTGTGTCTATAAAGTTCATATTCAAGCCTCTTTCCAAAATTGCTTTTCAAAATAATTTCTAAAAACGCTCTTTAAAAGTCTACTTTCTAAAAACTCTTTTTAAACTTTTTTCTAAAAACTCTTTTCAAACTTCCTTCCTAGAAATTATCATCAAAAGATCTTCTTTTCAAAAACTCTTTTTCTTAGAGTCCAAGTCAAGTTCTAGATTTCATGGTTAGGAAACCGTAATTCTCTTTCCTAAAATTCTGACTTCCTCTCTTGCCTTAAATCATAGGTTTCCTAAATCTTTTTTTCTACACCAAAATCATTAGCTTTTCAAATCCAAGATTTTCAAAATTCAACCTTCCCAATTCCATATCAAATCGAATCTTTCAATTTATGAAACTAAATCAAATCCTTCAATTTTATAAACTAAATCAAATCATCTATTTTTGGAAATAAAATCTAATGTTTTATTTTAAGAAATAGGAATCAAATCTTTCTTAATTCAAACTTTTCCTAATTCCAATCTTCCTTAATTGTAAATATTTCTAAATCTCAATTTTCTAAATTTTAACTTTTTAAATCTTTCTAAATCTCAACTTTTCAAATATTTCTAAACTCAAATATTTCTAAATCCAAAACTTTCCTAAATTCAAACTTTCTAAATTCAAAACTTTCTTAAAATGAAATGTTCTTAAAATAAAACTTTTCTAATTTGACACTTTCTTAAAATGGAACTTTTCTATTTTGAAACATTCCTAATTCAAAGCTTTCTAAAGTCCAACTTTTCATAAACCCTAACTTTTCAAATCATTCTAAGTCAAGTATTTTCAAATCAAATCAAATTTCTTTTCAAATCTTTCTTAAATTCAACTTTCCTAATTCGAACCTTTCTAAATCTAACTTTTAAAATCAAACTTTTCAAATCTAAATCAAATTCTTTCCAATTCAACTACATGTTCTAATCTTAGGTAACCTAAATCCTAGGAGGCCTAAAACCTAGGTCAACCATAACCGTAAAGTTAGAAAACTTCAACCCTTTTCTAGATTATTGAAATTAATCCCTCATGGTAAACGATCCAAAAGTATAGCTTGCAGCAATATAATAGAATTTACACACATTGATAAAATTTGAAAACTTGAAGCTTAACGACAATTGTCAAGTAACCGCATGTGAGACAGATGATCAATACTATAGTTATAAAGATGGTTGCTTAGTCTACCTAACGACCCTCCCTACCTTAGACTTTGAAGTTGCTACAGAGAAACTTTTTATGAAACGCATTGAATCCAAAGATAACCAGCTTGCATCATCCAAAGAACAAATTTTTATGAAAAAACAAAAAAAAAAAACCTTGATAATTTGTCTTTTTTTAAGGGAAATATGATCAAATTTGAGCTCAAAACAAAGCTTTAAAGAACCAGAAAATAAAAACGAAAAATAAAGAGCAGCCACCATAACTATATCTGACAAATACATACAATTTGGACCACAAATAAAGCCACCTAAGCATAAGACGTAAGAAAAATTATAGTACTGTTAGATTAACATTAATAGCAACCATACGTTTCGCAACATACTGAGGCCTAGAAAATATTTATGATGATAGGGATTTTAGTCACATCCCTTTGTGATTAATTTTAAAAAATTACTTACAGATTTCCAGAACCTCTCAACTACTACTAATAACAACCATATACTTTTGCAACTGCCTAAGGCTTGGAAAGTATGTAAGAGTCTGATACATTAAGAAAAACAGCTATTTGGCCAATGTTCAAATTCTCGTCCTCACTGGTACACATGAAACTGTAACATCAACATTTTCTGTTGATATGAATCTGATACCGCATTGCAAAGAATTAATAAGATCTTACAAAATTAATAACATTATAAATTCTAATGAGTTATCAAATGTCTAACAACACAAGGTCCATATACACAATAAAGATAGTCTCCTCACAACAACAGTACATTCCCAACATCCTTCTTCTTGGCACCCTCAAAGTACAAATCAAATAAATCAAATTTTTATATCAAGTTCCTATTTTCTGGGATGTGTAGGTGGAGTTCCTATTTTTTGGTATCACAGGGTTTTGGATAAGGAGGTTAAGACGGGCCCTTTGAGTATCTTTTCTTTTTAGATGTGCAAATTCAGATGGGTGTTTTTGAGTATTTATGGGCCAGTGGAAGGTTCTTCTAAATCTCAATTGTGGGAAAATTGTCAGATGTGGCTTCCAGATGTGACGTACCCCTTTTGTTTAGGTGACTAATTTTAATATTGTTTGATTTGCTTCACAAACATTTGGGATGCTTGGTCGTCTAGGCATGAGGAAGTTTTCAAATTTTATTGATGAGATATGCTTGGTCATAAATGGAGTAGTTGGATTTAGTTTTGTATCTCCTCTTATGCAGTTTGTATTTGTTTAATGGATCTCCTGTTGGTTTCTTCCAGACTTTGAGAAGCGTGTGGGAAGGGGATCCACATTTCTCGCTGTTATTCATTTTAGTTATGGATGCTTCGAGTAGGATGATTGACTAAGGTGGGTTTTTGTGGAAATTTTCGAGCTTGGTAGAGTGGATGGTGCTTCCTTATCAGTGTCTCATATGTTGCATGCAGACGACTCTTGCACAATCGTCAATCTATTTGAGGTGCTTGCTTCTATGCCTTGACCAAGCTTCTAGTTTGAAGGTGAACCTTAGCAAGTTGGCTTTGATTCCAGTTGGAGATGTCCCTAATATCAGGGTGCTAGCTTCTATTTTGGCTGCAAAGTGGAATGCTTACCTTCTCAATATTTGGGTCTTCCTTTCGGTTCTAATAAGGCAAAGCATGTTTGTGTTCGGTCATTGAGAGGGGTTCATAGGCAGCTTGGCAGGTTGGAAGAGGAAGTATGTGTCAAAAGGGGGGTAGGCTTATGTTGATTAAGAGTTCTTCATCTAGTTTGCCTACTTATTTTATGTCCTTTTCCTCTGTTTTATCATCAATAGTAAAGAGGGTTGAGAAGTTGCCAAGAGATTTTCTTTGGAAGGGGTCAGGTGACGAATTCAAACATTATATGATGGATGGAACACTGTGCAGTCACGTTCGCGATGGAGCTATGGTGATTTGTATATTAGAAACTTTTAACCAAATCCCTTTGGATAAGTGCCTGTGGAGGTTTGCATATCAGCAGGATGGGTTTTGGAGAATGGTTCTTATAACGAAACATAAAATTCTTGAGAGATTGGGCTTCTTTGGAGGTTATGATGTCCTTTAGCGCTAGTCTATGGAAGGGTATCCGCGCTAGATGGTATAATGGAGTCAATTCTTGTTTTATGATGGATAATGGGAAGGGAGTCTGATTTTGGGATCAGGCGTTGTGTGGTGAGTTGGAGTTGAAGCGGGCCTTGACTCTTGCTAGAGTGGTGTGGAACTTGGGGCAACAACTAGTGATTATCAGTGAATCGAACGCTCACTAGCATTTTGTGATGTATATGATTGGAAGTGGAGGAGTTGGTGAAGCTCTTATGTAATTTGTATTCTATCCCCCCATTGGAGAGGCTGAGGATATTTATCGTGGATGAAATCTAATTCTGTATATTTCCATCTGAGATCTTCCTCTGGTGCCTTGTTGGATCGTAGGGGTCCATACTTCCCTTGGAAAGAAGTGTCGGCTCCAGAAGCTCCTTCTAAAGTAGCGTTTTTTGTGTGGACGAGGGTGCATGGAAAGATTCTTATGGTTGATAATCTTATTAGGATGTAGGTTCCTGTTAATTCGTGCTGCATGTGTAAACAAGGTGAGGATTAATGTGAATCATCTACTTATTAACTATGCGGTGGCTAGAAAGTTATGGTTTTGATTCTTGGTCGATTAGAAGTTGTTTGGGCTTTTCCCTAGGAATATTGGAGATCTTGTTATAGCTTCGAGCGGTGTAGAGTGGGAAAGAGGAGGAAAAAAACGCGTGGATTTTGGTGTTGCATGACTAAAGAAAAAAAGGCATTTTGTTATAACAGTCTTGTGTCATTGCATATACGATTAATGTGAGCTATGACTGGCACTAGAACTTTTAACAAGAAATTGGTATACTTTTTTTTATTATTTTTATATATGAAATATGACACTAATTTGTGTGTTAAGTAAGATGACTCTACTTTGGCAAGGTCGCAAATTTTTGGGTCCGCCACTGAGCCAATGGTAGTGAGATCCGGAGTGTTGTCTTGACTTGGCATCACTTTTATATACCATTTTTCTCATCTATTTATTTACATGTAAATCAGAATATGTTACTAAACTATTGTCAAGCATGCAAGTTATGTTTCACATAGGCTTGTGAGCCTATGGGTTCACCATGATGTTTGTAACAGTGAAAAGAATCATTATCCTGACAGTAGGTGTATTTATTTACCGACACTTCAGAATATGTACTAAGCATACATTTTCTTCTTTTTCTTCTTCGTATCCTCCTCCTCCTCCTTTGTATACATATTTGTGTTCCTTTTTCCCTTTCTTACAGGAAAAAGATCCTTTGCCAGCTTCTCCAATGGGTGACAAAAGGATGTATGAAGTGTTAGATACAATACTGACTGTGTTGTATAAAGTTTTCCATATAATCTATAGCTACAATAAAATGAAATGAAACATAGTAAAATTAATGTCATGTAATCATCATAAGGTGAAATCAACAACATTGAGTAACGTGTGTGAAATAATGTAATATTATAGATTCAACAAGTCTTATATAATGAAATAATAAAAAATATGCGATGCATGGGAGATCAAGTCGAGTGTTAAACACTCTTGGCTTAAGACAGATTCGTTCCCCACACAGGTGCTCATGGGATGAACGGACGTCTATCTCCAGGATAAAATGATCACAATCTTGAATAAGTAGCACTACAATAATCAAGATTCAGCGAATCAACCTTTTGATTTTACTCTCTCAATGTATGGAATGTATGCATCATGTATGATATAAAACAAAGAGGAATTTCTGTCTAATTCTACACAGAATTATGACATTTAATTCCACACAGAAACCTACAACGTTTCTGATAAAATCAACATGATATGAAATTGAATACACTGCATTTTCTACACAGAAAAACTGCAGTTATTCTGTAGAATTTCAACACTGAAATTAACTACAAAACACAGAAGAAAGTGATAGAATTTCCACTGAAATTCATCACATAGAATATATAAAATCACGATCAGTAAAATAAGAAATTAACCGGATGAAACCTGGATAAAAATTCGATACGAATTTCTAAGGCAAAAACGAACACGAGAAATGTCGGATTGAACAGTCAGATTCTCTGGGAACAGTCGTCGGAATCTGGACAGTACGTCGCCGGAGATTCACCGCCGGAGTCTGAGCACGTCGTCGGAGGCCGAGAAAGAGAGAGAGAGACGGAAAGAATCGCACGTCGCCGGAAACTCTATATAAGACGCTCTTCTGTTCGGAGGGGGATTCTTTCTATATATATAGAAAGAATCGCACCCCTTCGAAACGGTGCCAGCCAAACGCACCCTTAGGAAATGACGCAACCGTTGGAATTTAAATTCTGAACCGAACCGGTTCACTCTAATATGGTTTTAACCCGCGTCCAAAAATATTAAACCGGCCCAAGCTAATTTAATATTAATTAATTTAATCGCACCCGCACCCGCACCCGAGCCGAGCCGAGCCGAGCCGGCCGGACGGACGGGCGGGCGGCGGCGGCGGCGGCGGCGGCGCGCTTGTGTGGTTTATTGGGGGGTTGCATAGGTCCTCCCCCTTTCACAAAAGTGGGGTGCCCCTTGGGGCCCAAACCTATCTTTAAACTTAGCCTTTATATGCCCATCACTTTTTCCATAGAAAATCAATGTGGGACAAGCCTTTAGTTCCACCCATAAACCATACTCATGGTACCTACTTTGGAGACCATTATCTCATTCAAACCTCCATGGATTTGAGCAAGTAAATGCTTGTTCTTCATCTCCTCATGGAGGAGAACACAAAGCATCTTGGACCCACTAAAACGGACATGTGGGTCCCACCTTAACAATGGCTCAAAGTTGGTGTTTACACCAAATATTCCAACAATCCCCCACATGAATGAGATTGGCTGTCAAACAATGCACAAAGAAATGCAAATGCAAATATGTATACGAGAGAGAGTAAAGCGGAAAGTTGCCGCATCAGGAAAGGTGGGGGGGGCTTTGAACCTTCCTTAGTGAAATACTATCGGGTTTATTGGCTGACCAGTGAACATGATGTCTTGAACTGTTCTGCCGTTTGTATAAACCGAGACAATAGTACTCACACGGGGTCCTTCCCTATCTAAGGTTGTTCTCCGTTGTGTTCGTTTTGGCCATGAACTATCCTGTTTCATGAGTGCTCTAGAGAATTGAAGCCTATACAATTCTCATGGAAGCGGCCCCCATCACACTCATATAGGTGATTTTTCTTATAGAGTGAGCAGACGTACATACTCCACTTGGTATCCAAGTAATAAGAATCATTAAAAGCATAGGCTTATTAATATGAGTATCCTGCCATACTCGTTCAATATTAAAAGCTGTAGCTTATCCTTACACTATTCAGGTAATCAATATTTCACCATAGAATTAGGCAGCGGAACATTGTCCTCCCATTGATTTATACTAAGTCGACCTTAATTCTGTTGTCCCGTTGAACCTAGATCTTGGGATCTCCAATCAACTAGGTTGGGTTGCCATTAAGGTAACTTTTAAGATAATCGGCTTTAAATACCTAATCCCCTCGATGAATAAATTTCGATCTCTTACCAGGCCTGATAGTAAGATGATCTCTCACTATCCTTTGATTAAATTATTAATCATTGAATAGTATATTCCTGCGAGTAATGACCTTTAATCGACTTGTTTGTCGTATTTTGTCATTATCAGGAATTCTCTGAGTCTTAAGACATTTAAGAAATCACGTGATACCTCTTCTCTAGCTTTTGATTCCTGCGCAGAATCTAGCTGTTTATTTTCATTGCGAGAATTTCCTAAGAAATTAAAGCACTTCTTGTAAGACTTATCCATTTAAAGATTTAGCGTCTCCTGATTCATAAATCTAGTTTTCACGTTGTACCCTCTCTAGTACTTCTAGATGTATATGTAATCAGAACTCATTTGTAGCATAAGGCTATCACCTTCCAGTGGTTTAACCCTGGGTTTGAATAAAATACTTTATTCCCGCCAAGATATGTATACCCTTGTCACTTGCGTGAACTCATATCACGAAGTCACAACTACCGAGATTAGATCTCGTCACATATCTAAATATTTGAGTTTCGACTCTACTCCTTGAATCATTTAGATAACCTCGTTTTAGATCTATCAAGTAGATCGTCTGTTATCCATTTAGCTTACTTCTATGTAAACTATTATGGTTCAGTTATAACGACACTTCGTACATCTCTTTACTTTACTTTACTTTACTAAAGTTATCGAGGCTGCACTTAGTTCATTTTCTCTTGAGGTTTCACCTCTGACTTTAAAAGTTAGAAACATTCGGATCAGTCATTATTTCCTTTATGTGTCTAGAACTATTCTTCCTTCCAACCATAGACTTTGAGTCTTGGAACTCTTGCTTATTCAAGAAGTCGTCAAGACTTTTAGTATGAAAAGCAAATGCACAAGGAAGTCCATTCTTAAAGAATGTACCACTCCTAGATTTAGAAAATATTCTCTTGAATGAATCTAGAGTATTAGACGAATTATCGTCTACTACAGCATTCACATGCACAACTGTGTTCAAGTAAACCAAGGAATACACCCTCACACCGTTTAATAATCTAGATTACAGATAACCCGATCTATAATTCCGTCGGTGTTAACACAGTGTTCTGTGGGGTATCCTAATGAGAACGTGAGTTGGAGAAACCAAAGGTTCCCCCCACATTTCTTGGATTATCCAGAATTAACAGAGTAGTACACATCAACTCAATTAAGAGTTGGATTCCCTTTTTCCAGCACTCAAGTTACTGAAACAACTAGGTATTTATATACAGGCGAATCTGGATGTTAAGCTACTGAAGCTACATCATCACAATGTTCAATACCTTTTCCTCGTTTACTACATTCGTTCTCAAACTCATTTGAACATTATAACATGTGCGTTGAATACATTAATTATACTATTCCAGTATTACCACTAACTATGTGGAAAAGTATACTCTCGGATGGTAACTTTCTTAATTTCATTATATTTCAAGGAACATTATGAAATACAATCAATATATGACAATTAACATAAAAGTTAGCTGTGTCATTACTATTACCAACATAGATATGCACATATACATATATGGTCACAAAAAGTGTTCCAAGTTGGCAATTAAATAAGTTAAGCAACTAAACAAGTTATACTACATCACATGAACAATACTAAACCCTAACACGAAACTAGTAAGAAATAGACGATCCTCCTAAAGAAGAGCTCTCAATCACTACCAACACAGGATCAAGCGTCCTCTTCCGCGCACGCTCGAGGGTGTTTGGCCGATAAGGAGAGTTCACCTCATGAGAACCCTCAGGTTGTGCTAGAAGCCTCAACCTCTGGAAATAAGCGGGACACGGAACACTCTTGCGAGCAGTGCATCGAATCTTCCCATAGTAGTTTCGATAGCGACTCGGTCCTGCCTCATTCGGTCCAATCACCTGTCCCCGGGGAAATAGGCAATGCCACTGGTCTAGGAAGAGCAACGTCCTCTGGACCATGGAGATGATACATCGTGTGTAACACAGGAGGATTTGCTGGTTGTGCAGGATCCTCTGACCCATCCTTACCAAACCAGTTCTGACCCACCTCTTCCCAAATATCCATCATGTGATCTGCAAACACATGGTAATATTCTTATGATTAGAAATCATAGAATAACACATTTTAATTTCATACAAGAAATTAAATACTCTAGCAATTAAATTTGCTAGTCCACACAGTATCATATGCTCATATTCTTTAAGGTTAGAAACCTTAGAATAACACCATTTTAATTTCTCAAAAGAAATTAAAACTCTAGCAATTAAATTGCTTTATCACAAAATCATGCTTTCATCAAAAAAATACATAAGCATGGCAAGACAATTAACATGTAGCATCTAAGATACATAAAGATGTACCGCTACAATTATATCATGCTAAACATGCAACGGAAATAGAACTTTAACTAATTAACAACGTATGCAAGTTAAGTTCATCACAACATAAGGATCCATGTCAAATGTTATGCATTACGAAACTCAAGTTTCTAGATTTATAACAAGTTCATTTCAGGGATGAACAATCGCTTTCTAAGTGGCAAATAAAATTAATTTTAGTGCCTTAGAATATGAAACCTTTATGTTCGTATCAAATCTGAATTCACACATCATTATGAACACCACACAACTACATGCCATTTCACATTAATACTACACATGGAAAACATATACAGGGAGAAACAACGCGATTCTGTCTTAAGATTGTTGGATAAAATACTGACTGTGTTGTATAAAGTTTTCCATATAATCTGTAGCCACAATAAAATGAAATGAAACATAGTAAAATTAATGTCATGTAATCATCATAAGGTGAAATCAACAACATTGAGTAACGTGTGTGAAATAATGTAATATTATAGATTCAACAAGTCTTATATAATGAAATAATAAAAAATATGCGATGCATGGGAGATCAAGTCAAGTGTTAAACACTCTTGGCTTAAGACAGATTCGTCCCTCACACAGGTGCTCATGGGATGAACGGACGTCTATCTCCAGGATAAAATGATCACAATCTTGAATAAGTAGCACTACAATAATCAAGATTCAGCGAATCAACCTTTTGATTTTACTCTCTCAATGTATAGAATGTATGCATCATGTATGATATAAAACAAAGAGGAATTTCTGTCTAATTCTACACAGAATTATGACATTTAATTCCACACAGAAACCTACAACGTTTCTGATAAAATCAACATGATATGAAATTGAATACACTGCATTTTCTACACAGAAAAACTGTAGTTATTCTGTAGAATTTCAACACTGAAATTAACTACAAAACACAGAAGAAAGTGATAGAATTTCCACTGAAATTCATCACATAGAATATATAAAATCACGATCAGTAAAATAAGAAATTAACCGGATGAAACCTGGATAAAAATTCGATACGAATTCCTAAGGCAGAAACGAACACGAGAAATGTCGGATTGAACAGTCAGATTCTCTGGGAACAGTCGTCGGAATCTGCACAGTACGTCGCCGGAGATTCACCGCCGGAGTCTGAGCACGTCGTCGGAGGCCGAGAAAGAGAGAGAGAGAGACAGAAAGAATCGCACGTCGCCGGAAACTCTATATAAGACGCTCTTCTGTTCGGAGGGGGATTCTTTCCAGCCAAACGCACCCTTTCCGGCCCAAGCTAATTTAATATTAATTAATCGCACCCGCACCCGAGCCGAGCCGGCCGGACGGCGGCGCGCGCGTGTGGTTTATTGGGTCAACCCATGGGTTGCATAGGTCCTCCCCCTTTCACAAAAGTGGGGTGCCCCTTGGGGCCCAAACCTATCTTTAAACTTAGCCTTTATATGCCCATCACTTTTTCCATAGAAAATCAATGTGGGACAAGCCTTTAGTTCCACCCATAAACCATACTCATGGTACCTACTTTGGAGACCATTATCTCATTCAAACCTCCATGGATTTGAGCAAGTAAATGCTTGTTCTTCATCTCCTCATGGAGGAGAACACAAAGCATCTTGGACCCACTAAAACGGACATGTGGGTCCCACCTTAACAATGGCTTAAAGTTGGTGTTTACACCAAATATTCCAACATGAAGTAGTTGAACCTGTTCTAGCAACACCTCCCATAGCAGAAGTCCGTGCAGGAATTAAGATGACTGAGGTAAGTGATCCTAAATTGGTAAGTTACATTCGATCATACTGTAAAGTTGAGTGGCCGTTCCCCATGCATCAATTGCCTTGATTGTTTGCTTCAAAGAATAAGAATGATTTTGCAATTTCATTCCCTTTTAACTATTCAAGAGGAACGTCTAAGCGATGATGAATGAAGAAGCATGAAATGGGATGTTATATGCGCTTTATGCTTGTAATTTTGGGGATATTTGAAGGTATTACTGTCATAGCTTAACTTATAGAAGGCTTTGCATCAATTAAATTTTGCAGAGAATGTCCCGTTGCGGCATATACTTTGGATGGCTTTACATTCCCTCTGCTTGATGTTTTGTGAGAACGAGATTTCTTTACTAGATATTTTACTAGATAGTGCTGATTGCTGCTGAAATAGGTTAGATAGTGCTGATTGCTGCTGAAATAGGTTGAAACGTGTAACAGGTGGTTTTTGAAAGAGTCAGATATTGCGACTCTCTGCAAGGTTTGCTGCTTGTTCCACTGCTTGTGTTCATGGCTTTCCTTAAAGATTTTTTCTTTTTTGCATTTCTCAATCTTGTCCGAGCACTTGCTTGCGCTGTCTATGATGATGAGGTGCTGCTGATGACCTTCGGGTACTGGATGTCTCATGGAAAACTAAAGCGCCAAAAATAAAGGGTAAAGCCAAGCAGATGCGTTCTTAGTGGACTGAAGAGCGGTCAAAAGAAAACAGGGGAGGCAATCTGGTTTCAAACCAGCAGAGGCCGCTCAAGCAGGCTAGGGGCAGTGTGTTGTCCGGTTTTATGAGCTCGAATCAGCTCGAGTGAACACTTCGGCAGTTTGGTCTGCTCAAAGCCAGCTTGAACCAACTCGAACGGAAGGCAACTATCTTGACTTTTCTTATCTATCTAGACTTGCAAAAACTTGCCAAAAAAGGAATTGACTACTTTTGATTACCGCTTCTGCAATTGTCTACGTTCTTTAGAGATCAGTTGAACCCCCCAAAAGGTAATTCACTGATTGGCCTTTACTAGAGAGATGAGTTGGTTCACCTTTTGATATTAGTATTCTGAACGTCCATTTGATACAGTTTTTTTTTTTCAGTTTATTTGGCTTGGTTTTTTTTTTTTTTCTATTTTTTTGCTTTTTTACTTAGTTTTTTAAAGCAAAAATGTTTTTAAAAAAATTAAACTTTTTTCTTATAAAAAAAAACGCTAAATTTAAGCTTTATCAAACGGAACTAAGCCTTTAATTAATGATGATGACTCAATTTGAGATCTGTTTGAACAAATGCACATTTATTAACTCAGTAGTTTTGTTTCCAACATTTTTTATGGGCTTGTTCAAAGGTCCTTCGAAGCCACCAAATTCCTACTACCACAAATGAGGCAAGACTTTTATAGATACTTTAAGTGAACAATTCAAGGTAGAACGTCACTCACCATGAATTGTTTGATTAGGAAACAGAGGAGATCTTTACAAGCATGGGTTTGGTAGGAGAGAAACTAACTGGGATTCATAACCTTGAAAATTTTTATGTATAATGTATATTAGTATGTATATAATATATATATATATATATATAAAAAGGGGGATACAAAACAAGGGAGATATTTAAGGGAGCTATTTACAAATTTTAAGAGTGACATTAATAAATCTCTACTATTTTAAAAGAGGGAGGATGTTTGCCACACTTTTTGTTCCAAAAATAACCCTAAATCAATGGCAAAATTCCAAAAGTAAATCCATTTAATGGCAACCTATAGTCAATCGCCGCATACCAAACGACATATCTCCTTGGACTTATAATTGTATTGCGATAACATGCAATCTCATCTCCAAAATTTCAGCCTCTTCTCTATCCAATTGAGTAAGAAATTGAGAATCGGCACTACGCTCAGTCACGTTGATTATCCTGGCCACGCCAACTACTTCAAGAACGTGATCACCAAGGCAGTCCAAAGGGAAGGCACAATCCTTGTAGTTTCCCGTGCTGATGGACCTATGCCACTAACGTAGGAACACATTTTTACTTGTAAAACTAGTGACAATGCGACATCCTCTACCACTTCGATATCCGTCCGGATCTTATGGATAAGGATCAGTCACTTTTCAATACATTTTCCACTATCTATCTATCCACACAAACTCATTTCAATCCGATCTTATCGGCAAAGGTCAGTCATTTATTCTTGTTCTTGCTTTATGCTATGTTTTTGTTTCCTTGGCAGACATAGATATGTTGGATACTTATGTAATGCATCAGAAGAAATTTGAAGGTCAGATCGGAAAACAAAGTGTCGGCGTCTCTACCCATATCATTTCGTCTTCCCTTCTTCAATCCACCATAAACACCCCCCAACAATCACCTACACCATTATAAGTTTTTTTGTTTTCGTTGCATTTTTTTGTCCTATTGAATTGGTGTCCTAATGACAAATAGAAGCATCCATGGTAATACTTCATGGACTTTAACCCACAAAATCTTAACTGATGTTATCTTTCCACATTTTTTCAAATGGTTGAGAGCAGCAAGGCACCTTCCACACGTTCTCAAGGGGTTGAGGGTAGCAAGGTACAAAAACATTGAATATTGAATGAAGCAACGGTGATACGATGTTAAGCTTTCTTTTTCCTAAAATTTTTGCAGAGTAGCACCATGTTAGTGTTTTGTTTGTGGAATGCTTTTTGGCTTTTACCTCAATTTATGTGTTATTTGATCTAAAATGCAAATCTAATGTTTTATATATTTTTTCTGGATTGGAGATAATCTAATGTTATGGTTGTTTGATCACATTGTACTTATGTATAGGTTCCTCTTGTCAATTGACATTCTGGTTTTAATTTTGCTTGAACATCTGAATGTCTCTATATTTGAATATTTTTTTTGCATTTGGAGGTTCATTGGGAGGGAAGATGTATTACCCAGTTTCAGGGTACCATAGTGGCCAAGTTGATGAAGTTTAATTTCTTGAAATTTTCTTCGATAGTTGGGATGAATGTGTAGGCAACTAGGTGTGAATCCTTTGATGAAGTTTACTGAAGAGAATGTTGAGAAAAATAGAGAGCTCAATGCAAAACAGAGCATAGAGATCACAAAGACCGGATGTAAATCAAAGATTAAACCAGAAATACTACTGGTTAGCTTTATTTCTCAAGTTTTATTTTATTTTTTTTATAACCTTGGTTTTTCAAAAATTTTCCTGTAATAACTAATAATGACTAACTTTCTTTCTAGGATAAGAAAATTGTGGGAAACAGTTGCACTGCTGTTACATATTTTCTTCTATTCCACTCTTTTCCAATTCTTTTATCTTCTCTTTGTCCTTATCAAGCATAGTTGAAGAAGGTTGAATCTGACTCCATGATTGCTAACATGGTTGGCATATCGTTGAGCGGTTTGTAGTTTCCTTTTGAATTTGTTTTGTTTTACTGCCATTGTACCAAAAAAAAAAAAAATAGTTGAAGAAAGTTATCTCTTTAAGGTGCAAGTTCTAGCCTATGACTCTTATTTATGCTTTTGTGCATGTCTAAGTAGACAAACAATAAGCTTTAATATGTCACAGTTGAATATGTCATCTAAATTGTCTATTTACTCGTCAAAAAAAAAAAAAATGTGTTAATAACTTATTTTTTATTACACATTTTTAAATATTATAAATGATCTGATAATTTCATCTACTTAAGCAATTTGTGTTTCTTTTATTTCATTTTAGGCCACCCTTTAATTTTCTATTTTGGTGAAGTCATGGCTTCGCTTTTTTGGGATTTGGTCATTTCAATAATTTTCTTGCAAAGCATCTTGAGTTTTCATTGTCTGGGACAGATAAAGTGTTTAGTTTTTTTTTTTTTTAGTAAGATTCACGTAAGTTCTCAGTCTCTATAGTTTCCTACGTTTCATTTTTGCCCATGCATCAATATCATCGAATGATGTTTACTTCGCTATGATATCTTCTTGTTTTCTGTGTAGTTTTTATGAACTGCCTGTGTTTACTTATTTTCATTTTCGTGGCACCTTGTCTAGGATTTCTTCACCTGCACGCACATGCACTTTTACTAGTATTTCTAAACTTGTAGGTAAACATGGAGTTTTTAACTTAAGGGACAATTTACAAATTTTAAGGGGAAAATGATAGAACAAAATCAGGTCTTTTGAAAATTCGAGGGGGGCAGCCGTCTCTTGAGGGTCTCTGCTGGCTCCACCGAGAAGCAAAGAAACTAGTGTCAAAGTATATCTTTCTAATAGTTAGGCGTGGACTAGTTCTAACTTAGACGGTCAGGGTGGACTAGGCCTAACGTACGAGAAAATATTCACTGCAAGGGTGATCCAACTTTGTTTTGCTAGAGTGGTGTCACAAGTCAATCAAATCATGCCAAATATGTGTATTGAAATCTAATCACCTAAAATTAAGGAGAGATTTTCTCCACCTATCCCGCTAAGTTATGATGTGTCATGGTGAGTAGAATTTTAACACATGCATTTGATATGATTTGGTTCGTGTAGGTAGTCCAGTCTGCAAAGAGAGTGCTCTTTCCTGTTTCTTAACAAGTCCAGAAGGCCAAGAGACTGATGAACCAACCTTGGTGAAAGATTCTCAAGACCCTTCTATCCAACTTCCACCACCAGCAACTCCTCAGGCACAAGAGAGAGCCTTCATCAAACCCTAGTCTATACACTCTAACATTAACCCCCAAGCACTATTGAAGGCCATCTTTAGTCCCTTCGAAGCTCTTGAAGCCATCTCAAGTCTAATATGAAGTCTCTATAGAAGCTTGAAAACAAGGTAGGGTTTCTCTTTAAGTTTTGCAACCCCCCACTCTCTCTTCTCCATCCTTGTCCACTTGGGTTATTCTCTATTTTAATCCCTATCTTCTACCTCCTCTTCTTGCATGCCTCAAGCAAGAAAACCTTGGGTTCATGCCTAAGTGTCACGAGTTGTCACCCGTGGCACGTCTAGGGCCGTAAGGGACCTTGGCGTGGGGTATGTCTGAGCATGATTGGCCGGTGGCATGGCAATCTCGTAATTTGTATTTTCCATATTTATTGGATTTATGGATTATGACTCCTCAAGGGGGTAGAATGTTTCTTGCTATCAGTTTGGAGATGGCTCAGAATGTTATTACAAGGGGGGGCATGGTGCTGACTCTACCACCCCCTGGTGCTACCGAAAGGGACAGCATTCAAGTGAGTCCCCCAAGGGAGTGGGCGAGACTTGGGGGCCGGCTGTGGCACGTGGCTGCAGTCCTCATGCTAGTCAAGGGGCTACATGGGCGGCATTGTGCCCGGTGGGGCAAATGTTGGGCATTGGCGTCGAGGATGAGGTTGTGGCATTCGCACCCGCTACGCCATAATTATAAAGTGGTGGGGCTTATGTCCATGACAGATTGGGCCTCGATGTGCACACTTGCATGCCGTGTGTCTCGTGTGCACTTGCACATTAGGTTCACGCTTGTGCACACGGCCGCTTGGTTTGGCTAGCATTGGTGTCATGGGGCACAATGTTGTGGGCTTATCAGTTACTATTCGGTGGTGCCTTTTCTTGCAGGCAACCTTGACGCGGGGAGCTAAGAGCTTCAAGGATAGAGGCGTCGTGCCTAACAGGTGATGCTTGGCTGACGCGCGTATGTCTAGTTGCACATGGCCATCTAGCTTGTGTTTCGAGAGGGACTGGCGCTAAGCACATTGCTTGCCGTGTGTGCGCGCATTTGAGTATGGCGTTGCTATCGCCTATAGCTTGGGTTGCCTTATGCCTTGAGCATCAGAGGTCCGTACTTAAAGAGTTATGCGGGGCATTACGGATGGATCCTGGACAAGCGCATAATCTTATGCCTTGGTGTTTGAGTTTGGCGGGACTATTGCTTGGTGCATAGTCGCCTCACGAGTGTATTCCGCTGCATATGATCATGGTGGGTCACATTACTGTCACCGTGTGGTGCCCGACCTACCAGCTCGTGACACTAGGGAGGTCACCGGTCGAGGACCTTTCTATAGTCTATCTTGTGACGGTGTCGTCTTGAGCCCTCTTGATTATGTGGTGAAATCTTAAACCATGTATGTTCATGACCTTTTGCATTACAATTATCATGATCATGCATTGTTTACAATTGCTTTGCTTTCAAATGCACAATCCTAGGGTAATTCTAACATTTTCATGATTAAGGTTTTTCTAGGAAAGTGACATATTTAAAGTGGCAATCGAGGTCCATATTAGGGTTTTAAAATCCTAATTTGTTTTTTCAAAATCACAACCCTACAGTGATTCTAGCCTTTTTCATAGTTAGGGTTGCTTTACGAAAGTGAAAACATTCAATCTGACTTTCAAAGTCCATATTAAGGTTTTGAACCCTAAACATCCTTTTCAAACCCTTTAGTATCATTAATCTCTACACACTTTCAAACTCTATATTCAAGGATTTTTCTAAAAATGGTTCTAAGAGTTGGTTTCTTGAAGCTTAAGTTGAAACCCTAAATTTTCATGCCTTAGGAAACCCTCCTTAAGCCTTTAACCTTCATTTTGCATTCTTGCATCTTTTTACTTTCATTGCATCAAAATGGTTTTCAAAGTCCTTGTTGCATCATACTTTTCAAAAAGTCCATAACTCCCTTGAGTTGTCTTTCAAAAAGTGACATAAAAATCACAAAATCTTTCACATAAAATCATAAGATTTTCAAATCCAATCCTATCATTTTCAACTTCAAAACAAATTAAATCTTTCTACTTTGGAAACAAAATCAAATCTTCTCATTTTGGAAACAAGTTCAAATCGTTCCTTTTTCAATGCAAATCTTTCCTTTTTCAATTTTAAATCAAATCTTTCTATTTTTAGCACAAAATCATATCTTTCCATTTTTAACATAAAATCATATCTTTCCTTTTTCAACATAAAATCATATCTTTTCTCACATAAAATCATAGATTTTTCGAACTTCCTTTTCAAGTGCATGCATAAAACCACCTTCCTAAACCTTCTCCAAACCATTAGGGTCAAACCCTAATCTCAAACCACTTTTCAAAACTACTTTCCAAAATCCTATGTCTACCAAACCCTAGGTCACCCAAACCCTAGTTTGTCTAATCTAGGACACCTAAACCTTAGTTAACCTAACCCTAGGAGGTCTAACCCTAGGTCAAGCAAACCCTAGGAGGTCCGACCCTACGTTAACCTAACCCTAGTTGGTCTAACCCAGGTCAACCAAGGTGGTCCAACCCTAGGTCAACCTAACCCTAGTTTGCCCAACCAACGTTAGGTGGCTTCAAGATTTTAACTCTAGGACCCTTTTTCAAACCCCAACTCAAACCCAAAATGATCTTTTCAAAACATGTTTTCAAAAACCTCTAACTCCTTCGAGTTTCCAAAAACCCTAATCCAAAAGTCTTTCCAAAATAATCCTCTACTCCATTCAAAAATGTTTTCAAAAGCTCTCTCAAACTTGTTACAATAAAAAATTGGCTAGACACTTACCATCTTTCAAAAAAACTACTTTAAAAAATGATTTTCAAAACACATAACCCTAAGGTGATCCTAATCCTTCCATGGTTAAGGTTTCCTAAGGAAAGTGATACATCAAATAACACCTACATGGTTCATTCTAGGGTTTTTAAACCCTAAACATCTATCAAAAACCTTTTTCAAAACCAAGTTTCAAACTTCACACGCTTGAAGTAACCCTAGGCCACCTATGGTTAGGGTTGTCTAAGTTAAAGTGAGATCTTCAAGCAAGGAAAGTTTCTAGCCCCTTTTTCTAAAAAATATTTTTCAAAATTCATAGCCTTGAAGGAGTTTAGTTCTCACATAGCTAATCTCTCAAAGACGACAAAACATCAACATACCTTTTTTAAAGTGTTCAAAAATTGTTTCTAAAAACCTTTTCAAGACTAGTTCACAAGAGCTTTTACAAGTCCAAATCCCACTTTCAAATCCCTAATCAAGTTTCTAAAACTTTCAAAACTCTCTTGAGTTATGTTAAAAAAAATATTTCAAAACACTTCAAGTCTCATTTCAAAAGCACTTCCAAAAACCTTTGCTTGGCCATGTCCTAGGGTACCATCCTCAGCTGTTTTGTGATGAAGAGTGGTTCCCAAACTTGTAAGGGATGTACGAGAGAGTACCTAAGAATGGATGGGTTAAAAGCTAGGATTTTGAAAATTTTCGAGAGCTGTCTTAAGAGAGGCAGAGTTTTTTTGTGATTTTTTGGACCTAAAATACGCTAGGGGGTGCACTATATTTATAGGCAAAAATTAGAGGAGGTAGCGTCACTCTAGGCTAGGTGCCACCACAAGTGGCGCCCAGCCCCAAATTTTGTGGAGATTTGATTTGATTCAATCTTAGGCTATAAGGCAAAGATTTGGGCACCACTTCTAATGTCTCCCAACCAGGCTCCACTACAAATTGCTTCGGTTTGATTTTGAAAGTTATTGGGCCGCATAGCCCAGTTGAAAAAGAGATAGGGGCACTCAGGAGTGTTCTAGGGTTTGTCGATTTGATACCTAGAGTCAGTGTGGTTGAAAGGGGTGACCAACCTGCTAGGAGTAAAACAGTCATTCTAACCAGGATTTACTGAAACTGGTCCAGAGTTGGTTTGAATGGCATTCTGAGCATGCTGGACTGTCTGAGTATAGTCTTGGAAGGGTGGCCTTATCACTCTGAGGACTTAGGTACTTTCATAAAAGGAGTGTTGGGTGGGGCCTACCAGGGGTGATGTGGTTATTTTTCACCGAAGCAGGCTAGCAGGTGTTGGTGTTAACTGGTCTAGATTTTGATATGAACTTTTCATCTCGAGGACTTTGTACCTTCTAGACGTGCCGATAGGGACTTATCGTTTCAAGGAATTACGTACCTTCTCGGTGAACGAGCCGACCTAAAATTTGACTCAGTGGGCTCCCGTCTTTGAGAGATTTTGTACTCCCTAAAAGACATGCCAATAGTGGAGATTCTATATTAGAGCGTCAGCAAGAGCCAGAAGTGAACCGCTTATGATTGATGTGGTGTTGGTTTCTAAGACCGCCTGGTCTTAAAAAGCTACATGTGTTGTGTTGGTTCCCGAGACCGCCCAGTTTCATAAAGCTACCTAATTATGATGGGATGCCAAGGAGACATTCTGGTCATTTGGCTTTGATTTGGCCCAATAAGCACAGGAAACGATTGATTGAATGGATTGGAGTTTGAAAAGCCGGTTTAGGCTTGAATGTGTTTGTGAAGCTCAGAAATGAGTCCGGTTAGACCAAAGATTGCCAAGCGGGCCAAAATGGGGTACTTACAGATGCCCCTCTTTTTTTGTCTTGCTTGCCAAAGACAGAAAACGACAAAGTAAGGGTCCCATGTTGACCGTGAGGCAATTAGAGGGACTGGAATAGTTCGAATTTGAAATTTAGTTACCCTGAGCCGACATTCCAAGTAGTGAAATGACACTCCTTTGGGCAGATCTAGGGTTTTGAAATTGACTGGAATTAAAACTTTTTGAACTGACCTCCCGTTTGGCGAAATAACACTCTTCTGGGGAGATGAGGGTTTTGAAATTGACTGGAATTGAAACTTTTTGAAGGAAAAGTTTGGAAAACCTAGAATTTGATTGGAATTAAAACATTTTGAAGAAAAAAGTTTTGGAAAATCAAGAAGTTCACTAGAATAAAACTTTTAGAAGAATAAAGTTTAAAAAACCTAGAAATTGACTTGAATAAACTTTTTGAGGAAAAAAGAAGCTTTAAAAACCTTGGAAATTGTTTTGAAATGGTGCTTATGAAGAGGAAAGCCCAAGAAATTGAAAATTTGATTTGAATTTGATCTTTTTCAGGAAAAAGCTTCAAATACCTTGAAAATTGTTTTGAAACGAGACTTTTGAAGGGGAAAGCAAGGGAAATTGAAAACTCGAATTTTGAACTTTTTGAGGAAAAAAGCTTTTAAAAACCTTGAAATTGATTTGAAATGGGACTTTTGAAGGGGAAAGCTGGGAAAATCGGAAGTTTGAATTAAACTTTGAACCTTTTGAGAAAAAAAGCTTAAAAATCTTAAAATTTGATTTGAAACAGTCCTTTTGATGGGGAAAGCCCGAGAAATAAGAATTTTTTTTTGAAATAGAGCTTTTTAGGGAACAAGTCCTGAAACCTTTATGAAACATTTAGAAAATTCTTTTTGACTTGAAACTTGAACTATTGAAGATAGAATGTTTAGAAAATTCATTTTCACTTGAAACTGTTGAATTTTTTTTTTTAAAGCAAAGTATTTCAAAATTTGTTTTGACTTGAAATTTCAAGCTTTTGAAAGTTTTTAAACTTGATGGTGTTTTCGGAAAACAACAAGAATTTTTAACTTTGAAATTGAGTTGAAATTAGAAATTGAAACTTTTGGTGTAAAAAGCTGTGAAAATTTTTGGATTTGAAAATTGATTTTGACTTTTAAAAGAAAGCAAGAGCTTTGATCTTTTGAATTTGAAACTTTTGTAGAAATAGTTTTGAAAGGAATTTTGAGAATTTATTTTTGAAATTGATAAAAATCAATTTTGAAATTGAAACTTTTTTGAAAATTTTTGAATTTGAGAGAAAGCAAGGGCTTTCATTCTAAAAAATTCTGATTTGATTTAGTAAGAATTATACTTTCGTTTTGAGCATGGGGGCCATGAGATATTGCTTTCTGCTTGTGTTCTTTCTATCTTGGAGTTTGAAGGAGAGGTTATTTGTTCATCTGAGGCTGAGATATCTTGAGGTTAGAATGCCCAATGGTTGCTTGGTTGCTGACTTCTGCTTTTGGCATGCGTGATATGTAAAACCTTATATTACTTAACATTATGTTTAGCCTAATTGCATATGTTGTTAAGCATGATTACACTAATTGAGAAGCTTAATTAGCATGCTTTAATGAGAGCATGCTAAGAGGGGATTATCATATTTTTTAGCATGATTAATTAGCCTAATCCATGATTAATTAGATTAATTAATCTCTATGCTTAGCTTATGTTAATCATAATTAATTATCATAGGTGTGATTAATTATATAAATCATTTGGATTAATGAAGCAAGGAGGTGTTAGGGTGTGGCACCTACGTGTGTGCTTCACCCAAGTATGGTGCGTGCATAAGGTGTGTGCCTCATCTAATGGGAGGTGTGTACTTGTTGCTAGCGTGTGTGTATGTGTGTACCATGTAGAATGATAGATACACTTTGTTTCTATTGTTGGCTTTAAGCCAAGGGAGGAGAGAGGAGAGAGGAGCTTGTGTAGTAATTGTGTTTGGCAAAAAAAAAAAAGTGAGAGAAAAGAGAAAAAGGAAGAAAAGGAAGAAAAAATTCAAGGGAAAGCTTGTGATTTCATTGTTAAATGTGAGGAATCCCATGTTCATACTTGTTTCATTGCACTTTTGTTGGTTATTGTATGCTAGCATATCATTTTATGCCTTGGAGGTCGAATTGAAGTGGAGAGGAGGAAGGATGATTATGGTTTCCAAGAAGGAAGCCTTGAATCTTCATGTTGTGCATGTTTTTGGTGTTTAAGAACTTGTTTATGCTTGTGAACTTTATTATAAATCTTTGGAGAACTTGTTGTTGTGTTGGGGTTGTTTGGGAGTCTTGAAGTGAAGTGGAGAGATTGCATTTTCAAACCACAAGGGGCTCTGACAGTTAGGACAGTCCTTGGTGTTGTCCTAACGATGGGCATTGAAGAGTGGAGTTGACTTTGGTCATCTTAACGGTCCAGATTACCGTCCTGACGATAAACCAAGATAGGCCTTTTTTTTACTTTGGTAGTCCTAACGGTTCAGATTACCGTCCTAACGATAAATCATGGTAGGCCATTTTTTCTCTAGTCATCTCGACGGTCCAGATTACCATCCCGACGATAAACCAGGGTAGGTCATTCTTATCTCTGGTGATCCTGACAGTCCAGATTACCATCCTGATGGTCAGTGAGGTTGCATTGTTATACTTTTTGACTTTATATTGCGTTGGGAAAGGGTATAACATATACCATTGAGTTTCTAATGCATCCTTGACATTCTAAATCACATGTTTAAGGAGTATAAGCTATGATCATGCATTGGTTATGAATTATAGCATCTATCTCATCAAGTTTGATGTGGTGGTGTGTGATAGGTTCAGAAGCAAAGTAAAGCACTCCGGTTTAACCAAAAGAGTAACTCAACTGTGGTTATAAAGCGGTAACTAGTGGGGATATAAAATATTCTAATTCATATAGAAGTGAATGTATTGTTATGAACATTGGTGTTGATTATGGGGATTTAAGATATTCTTTCTTGTATTAAATTGAATGTCTTACTATCTATGTTGATATTGGTGATTGGAATATGAGATGATATTATATAAAACATACATTGTGTGCATATCTTGCATTACATGGAGGAGGTTTAGTCGATGTGGGACTAACTTAAGGTTTAGCCGATGTGGGACATCTTTGATAACAAGTTATCGATATATTGGGCCAATGTTATCAAAATAGCGTGCACATTTGTTGTGTATCATACATTCCATCACCAAAGATATTACATTTCATTGGTGGTGATTTATCTATTGGTGGATTATACAACACTTATTTATCATTCATTCATTATGAGTTTGATTATCTTTGTGAGCATGTTGATATATAGCTTATACCCACACAATTTGTTTTGGCAGGTAAAATTGCAATGGAGTATCAGTTTACTATAGTTGTCGTTGTGGCCGTAGAAACTTTCGTTCTTGTGGTTGATGTCAAGTTGGAGTGCTTCAAAAAGCTTTTGTTGATGTGTTAGTGGTCCTTGACTATGTTATATATGAGATGATAGAGTTTGAAGTTTATTTATAGTTGGTTTGTAATTATTACGGATTTAATTTAGTAGTCTTTTTTTAAAGTATGATGGATTATGAGATGGTTTGTTTATATAATGATGTTGTTTATTTCTATAAGATTTTTATCTTTGATATTATGTTGAGGTTTCGCTTACAGGTTGGTGACTTGTAAAATTACGTTCATCCTAAAACAGCGTTGATGACGTCTGATTAGGAGCGGGCGCGACAGATTGGTATCAGAGTTGAGGTTTAAGACCAATATTCTATTGTTGATCTGTTGTTTAAGCCAAGGTTTACAACCGAGGCTATGTTGTGGAGTTGTTGTCTAGAGTTGCAGTGAATTGTAGGGTGTTGTTGTGTTGATTTAAGTTGGTAGGCTTATGTGGGTCATATATCATGTGCACTAATATTGAGTTGATGCAATAAGAATGGCCCAAAGAGATCCACCAAGGGAAGTTGAGGAGGAAGCGTCATCAGCTTCAATTTAGGGGTAAGGACGCCAGGAAGGGGGTGATCAAAATTCACCAAATACAGCTAATAAAGTGGCTAATATTCTTACTCAGTAGATTGAATATCAGTCTACTAGACCAGTGTAGAGGACTAGTACACTACACGAACAATTCATAAAACTAAATCCTCTAGAATTTACTAGGTAACTGATCCATTGGTGCCAGAAGAGTGGTTAAAGAAATTGGAGGCAATTTTTTAGGCAATTTCTATGACAGATGAACAAAAACTAATGTTAGCTGCATTCATGTTGAAAGGTGAAGCTCGAAATTGGTGGGAGGCGATGAGACGAATGATGGGTTCCTAGGGTGGTGGAGCACTGATTACATAGCAACAATTTGTGGAAGCATTTAATAAGCAGTACTTTCCACTTATTTACAGGTATCATAAGGAGTAGGAGTTTATCTCTCTGAAATAGAGAAAGATGACAGTATCTAAATATGTAGAGTAGTTTACAGCAATGTCACAATTTGCACTTGACTTAGTGCGTACCGAGGATGCTAAATGCAGGAGGTTCCAACAGGGGTTAGAGTTGAGCATTCGATCCCGAATTTTAGCTCTTGAAATAGTAAAGTATGCAGATTTAGTGAACAAAGCCAACATTGTAGAGCAAAATGTAAAGGAATCATCTGGAAGAAGAGAATAGTTTAAAAAGGGGAAGTTTGATGTGGGGACTAGAACGTCGGGCCAAAAATCATCAGAATCTGTAATATTTTGGGGGACAAGGAAGTTCACAATCTGGCAAGAGAATAGGAACTCGTAGATCTAGAAGTCCTAGAGGTCGTGGACCTTGGAGACCTCCGATGAGACCTTCAGGTTCGGGAACTTCTAGTGGTAGAGGTGGAGGAGTTACTGGTTACAGGTGTGGAACAAATGGACATATTGTTAGGGATTGTCTGGTGCCATAGAGTGATAAACGTTATCAGTGTGGGCAGACGGGTCATTTAGCAAGAAATTATATGCAGGGCTCTATAGCGGCTTCTACTGTGGGTAGTGTGGCTGGTGATGGAAGAGGGATGACAGGGATTGCACAGCGTGGATGTGGGATTACTTCTGAACCACGAACATAGGCACGAGTATACGCTATGACCTAGAGGGATGCTCAGGCGACGTGTACAGTAGTAACAGGTATGATATTTATGACTGATAAGGATACTTACGTATTGTTAGATCCTAGATCCACACACTCTTTCATTTCCATTATATTTAGTGAGCATCTACGTAAACCACATGCATCTATGACACAACATTTACTTGTTTCTACACTTGTGGGAGATGTGGAATTGGTGGAAGTGATATATAAAGATTTTATGTTGAAAATTGGGGAGAAAGAGTTGAATGTGGATTTGATTCCTTTGGTTATTCATGACTTTGATATAATACTGAGTATGGATTGACTATCATCTTATCATGCTTTTATTGATTGTTTTAAGAAAGACGTTATCTTTTAAATACTAAATGAATCAGAATTCAGATTGCAAGGTGAGCGGGATATGGTTCCTACCTATCTAATAATAACTTTAGAAGCCCAAAACTTATTACAAAAAAGGTTTAAGGGATATTTAGCTCATGTGATTGACACAACCAAATTAGAATCGAAGTTGTTAAATATTCTAGTGGTACGAGACTTGTGGATGTATTTTTATATGAGTTACTAGGGATTGTGCTTAATAAAGAGGTGAAATTCTCTATTGAGTTATTATCGGGAACTACTCCAATCTTCATTACACCTTGTAAAATGGCACCATTAGAGTTGAAAGAATTGAAAACTAAATTACAAGATTTTTCAAATTGGGAGTTCATTCAACCTAGTGTGTCACTGTGGAGAGCTCATGTGTTATTTGTAAAGAAGAAGGATGGAATCATAAGGCTTTATATTGATTATAGGTAGCTAAATCAGGTTACGGTGAAGAACAAGTATCCATTACCACATGTTGATGACTTGTTTGATCAATTGCAAGGAGCCAAGGTCTTTTCAAAGGTTGATTTAAGATTCGGTTATCATCAATTCAAGGTAAAGGATAGTGATGTTTCAAAAAATACTTTTCGTACACGATATGGACACTAAGAGTTTTTAATGATGTCATTTGGAGTGACTAATGCTCCAACTATCTTCATGGACTTGATGAATCGGGTATTTTGGCCTTTTCCTGATTCCTTTGTGTTTTTATTCATTAATGACATATTATTGTATTCACATAGTAAAGAGGAACATGAAGACCATTTGAGACTTATATTACAAACTTTGAGAGATAGAAAGCTATACGCCAAATTCAGTAAATGTGAGTTTTGGCTTGACAGGGTGGTATTTCTGTGGCATGTAATTTTTGATGAGGGGATTTGTGTTAATCCAAAGAAGATTGAAGCAGTAATAATATGGGAGCAATCAAAGAATGTCTAAGAAATTAGAAGTTTCTTAGAGTTAGCAGAATATTACAGACAATTCATACATGGATTCTCATCTATCGTTGTTTTGTTGACTACATTGACTCGGAATGATGTCAAATTTGAGTGATTGGATGAATACGAACGTAATTTCCAAGAATTGAAGGTTAAGTTTGCTACAGCTCCAGTGTTGACTATTCTTTTAGGGAAGGAAGATTTTGTGATTTATAGTGATGCTTCTCATTAGGGTCTTGGTTGTGTGTTAATGCAAAGAGGCAGAGTTGTTGCCTATGTTTCCAAATAGTTGAAAACTCCCGAGAGAAATTATCCTATTCTTGATTTAGAGCTAGCAGCAATGGTGTTTGCTTTGAAATTGTGGAGATACTATCTATATGGTGAGTCTTGTAAAATATTCACAGATCATCAGAGTTTGAAGTATTTGTTTACCAAAAGGGATCTAAATGAAAGATAGCGGTGATGGATGGAATTGATCAAAAACTATGAGTGTGTCATTCGTTATCACCCAGGAAGAGCTAATGTGATAGCAGATGCTTTGAGTCAAAAATCTTCAGGGAGATTGGCATGTATTCAATGTCATCGGGTAGAATTGTTTACGGAGTTTACTTCTTTGGGGGTGGAGTTTGAGCTTATAGGAGTTGATGCAGTGTTAACACAGTTTTGAGTGAGATCTTTATTGCTTGATCAAATCAGGAAGTTTCAATTACAACATTCACAATTAGAGCAAATCAGGAAGCAAGTGAAGGAAGGGGTAAGAATTGACTTTTCTATTCATGAAGACGGCGTGTTGATGTTTGGGACTCGTTTTTGTGTACCAAACAATCAAACTTTAAAGAATGAGATCTTAGAGGAGGCACATCAATCTTTGTATGCTATACACCTGAGGAGTACTAACATATATCGAGATCTCTGAAAAGTTTATTAGTGGCCTAACATAAAGAAAGAGATTGTAGAATTTGTGGCTAAATATTTGATTTGTCAATAGGTAAAGGCAAAACATCAAAAGTTGGCTTGTTTGTTGTAACCTCTTCCTATTACACAATGGAAGTGGGAGCACATTACTATGGACTTTGTGGTGGGATTATCAAGAACTCAAAGTAGATTTGATTCTATTTGGGTGATTGCTGACAGGTTGACAAAATCCTCACATTTTCTACCAGTTAAGACCACTTACACTCTTGACTAGTATGCAAAGTTTTATGTTGATGAGATTATTAAATTGCATGGAGCTCCAGTATCTATAGTGGCAAACAGGGATCCGAGATTTACTTCTAAATTTTGGCCCAATTTATAGTAGGCTATGGTTACAACTTTAAAGTTTAGCACAGCATTTCATCCTCAAACGGATGGGCAATCAAAGAGAACAAAACTATTCAAACATTGGAAGATATGTTGAGGGGGGCATGTGTACTTGATTTCAAAGGTAGTTGGGGGATCGTATAACTTTGATGGAGTTTGCTTATAATAACAGTTATCCAACCAGTATTGGGATGGCTCCATTTGAAGCTTTATGGGCGTCAATGTAAAACTCCAGTGTATTGGAGTGAGGTGGGAGAGAGACAATTGTTGGGTCCTGAGATGATTTAAGATACAACTAAGAATATTAAAGTTGTTCAAGGGTACTTGAAAGTGGCACAAAGTAGACAAAAAAGTTATGTGGATAATAAAAGAAGAGAATTAAAGTTTAAAGTTGATGACCAAGTGTTTTTGAAAGTATCTCCGTGGAAGGGTATCTTGAGATTTGAAAAGAAAGGGAAGTTGAGTTCAAGGTACATTGGACCCTATACTATTGTTGAAAGGGTTGCCACAACTGCTTACAGGTTAGATTTGCCTCCAAAGATGTCTAAATTGCGTAGTGTCTTTCATGTTTCTATGTTGAGAAAGTATATACCGGATCCTTCTCATGTATTGATTTAACAACCAGTTGAATTGGACGATGACTTGAGTTATGTTGAAGAACTTGTTCAAATTTTAGATCGTAGAGAACAAGTTCTGTGTAACAAGGTGATACAACTTGTGAAAGTATTGTGGAGGAGTCATATAATTGAGAAGGCCACTTGAGAGAGTGAGGAGACAATGAAGAATCAATATCCATATCTATTTTAGGTAAGTGAATTTCGAGATGAAATTCTAAAGAAAGGAAGGAAGAATTGTAAAACCTTATATTGCTTAGCATCATGTTTAACCTAATTGCATATGTTGCTGAGCAAGATATGGGGAGATTATTATATTTTTGTGCATGATTAATTAGTTAATCTAGGATTAATTAGCTTAATTAATCTCTATGCTTAGATTATGTTAATCGTGATTAATTATGTTAATCATGTGGATTAGTGAACCAAGTAAGTGTTAGGGTGTACCACCTAGGTGTGTGTTTCACCCAAGTGTGGTGTGTGCATAAGGTGTGTGTTTCATCTAATGCGAGTTGTGTGCTTGTTGCTAGCATGTGTGTGTGTTTGTGACATATGGACTGATAGATACACTTTATATCTATTGTTGGCTTCAAGTCAAGGGAGGAGAGGGGAGGGAGGAGCTTGTAAAGTAATTGTGTTTGGTAAAAGAGAAAGTGAGAGAAAAAGAGAGAAAAGAAGAAATTTAAGAGAAAGCTTGTGATTTTATTGTTGAAAGTGAGGAATCTCATGTTCATACTTATTTCATTGCACTTTTGTTGGTTATTGTATGCTAGCATATCATTTCATGCCATGGAGGTTGAATTGAAGTGGAGAGGAGGAAGGGTGATTAGGGTTTCCAAGAAAGAAGCCTTGAATCTTCATGTTGTGCATGCTTTTGGTGATTGAGAACTTGTTTATGCATGTAGAACTTCATTATAAATCTTTGGAGAACTTATTGTTGTGTTAGGGTTGTTTGGAAGTCTTGTAGTCAAGTAGAGAGATTGCATTTTTTAGTCACAGGGGGCTCTGACTATCAGGACAGTCCCTAGTGTCATCCTAATTATGGGCTTTGAAGGATGGAGTTGATTCTGGTTATCCTAATGGTCAAGATTACCATCTTGACGATAAACCAAGGTAGGCCATTTTTTACCCTGGTCGTGTCGATGGTCCAGATTACTGTCTTGACGATAAACTAATGTAGCCCATTTTTGTCTCTGGTGGTCCCAACGATCTAGATTACCATCCTGACGATAAACTAAGGTAGGCCATTTTTGTCTCTGGTAGTCCCGACGATCCAGATTACCGTCCTAACGGTTAGTGAGGTTGCATTGTTATACTTTTTGACTTTGTATTGCATTGGGAAAGCGTATAACATATACCATTGAGTTTCTAATGAAGGCGTATAAGCTATGATCATGTATTGGTTATGAATTATAGCATCTATCTCATCAAGTTTGATGTGGTGGTATGTGATAGGTTCAGAAGCCAAGCAAAGCCCTCCGGTTCAACTAAAAGAGTAACTTAACTATGGTTATAAAACGGTAACAGGTGGGGATATAAGATATTTTTATTCATATAGAAGTGAATGTATTGTTATGAAAGTTGGTGTTGATTGTGGGGATTTAAGATATTCTTTCTCGTATTAAATTGAATGTCTTATTATTTATATTAATATTGGTAATTGGAGTACGAGGTGATATTGCATGCAACATACATTGTGTGCATATCTTGCATTGCATGGAGGAGGTTTAGTCGATGTGGGACTAACTTAAGGTTTAACCGATGTGTGGCTAACTTGAAGGGTGTCAATGTGGGACATCCTTAATTAGAAGATATCGGTACATTGGGTCAATATTATCAAAATAGCGCACACATTTGTGTGGTATCATACATTGCATCACTAGAGATATTACATTTCATTGGTGGTGATTTATCTATTGGTGAATTATACAATGCTTATTTATCATTCATTCATTATGAGTTTAATTATCTTTGCGAGCACGTTGATATATAGTTCACACCCACACAAGTTGTTTTGGCAAATAAAATTGAGATGGAGTATCAGTTCACTACAGTTGTCGTTGTAGCCGTAGTGGCTTTTGTTCTTGTGGTTAATATCAAGTTGGAGAGCTTCGACAAGCTCTTGTTAATGTGTTAGTGGTCCTTGACTATGTTATATATGAGATGATAAAGTTTGGAGTTTATTTGCAACTGGTTTGTAATTATTACGGATTTAATTTAGTAGTCTTTTTTTTATGTAGGGTGGATTATGAGATGATTTATTTATACAATGATGTTATTTATTCTTATAAGATTTCTATCTTTGATATTATGTTGAGGTTTCGCTTACAGATTAGTGACCTGTGTGATCACGTTTGTCCTAAAATGGCGTTAATGGTGCTTGATTATGAGCGAGCACAACAATCCATTTTCTTTTGAAATTAGAAACCCCTTAGACGGGTTTCGGGACTACACCAACTTCCTCCATGCTTCACTTGCCAGGTATATCACTTGGTTGCGCTAGGCAAATCGAGCCATCATTCGTGGCATTTTGGGAGCCTGTGATGATGGTGTAGTTATGAACTTCTTCCTTCTTCTTCTCTTTAGTTTCGGCAGCTATGCCTAGGATACCCCCCATGACTTATAGGTTCTCAGTGGCTACTTCTTGTCATTCTCTTCTTTTTCCATCGATTGGTGGGAAGCAGTCCCTATGGCTTCTGTAGTTTCTTCTTGTCTAGATGTCTTGCCCAGGCTTCCCCTCAGGACTTGCAGGTTCTCGACGACTTCCTTTTCCTTGTCAGCTTCTTTATCTTTCATTGGTTGGCAGGGAACAGTCCCCATGTCTTCAGCGTTTGCTTCTTATCCAAGTGTCTTACCCAGGCTTCCCCCTAAGACTTGCAAGTTCTTACTTTCTTTAGCTTCTTGCTTTTCTCCTTCGTTGGACACAGAAATGGTGTCCTCTACAAATAGATTGGCCAGCTTGCCTTCTTTCCACTCGAAGGGTGGCTCAGGAATGATGGGCTCCTCGCTCCCATAATGGTGGCGTCAGTAGGACCTTCAACGGGGAAAGGGGGAATCTCTTCAGGGACCCAGCAATCCAATTCTTCTCCCTATCTTGTGGGGATTATAGGTGGCTCTGGGCAGAGCAAAACCCTCAACTCTTTTCTGTAGCGAGCATTCCTTTCATAGTCTCCTATTATGGGTTGGTGGCCAATTTCGAACCTGTCTAGGTTGTTCTCCAATTCCAAGAGTTGGACTTTATCATCATTCGGATCAAATTGCATGGCTTCCATGAGGCTCCGAATGGGTCCATTGTTTTAGATGGTAGATTTAGCGGCCAAGTGATGGGTAAGTACCCTTCATTGAGCTCTGGGAAGTACACCTAAGCATGTATAACTTCTTCTTCCCATTCAACTGCTGCCGGCTCCTGATTTTGAAAGAACTCAGTAGCAATTGCACCTTTAGGGTCATGACTTTTGGAAAGTGCTTTTTAGAAAAGGCTAGAAACTTTTTTTAGGGTTTTGAAAACTTTAGGGTTATAGAACCCTACTTGATATCTCGTTTTTCCTAGGTAACCATAATCATTGAATGATTAAGGTTAGTTTAAGGATGTGACTTTTGAACATCATTTTTGAAATAGATTTTTGAAAACAACTAGGGTTAGAAACCCTAATATGAACCTTGAATGTTGCATTTATATATTACTCTCTTTTGGAGGCCCTAACCATGGAAGGGTTAGGACCATCCTTAGGGTTGTGAGCTTTGAAAAACACTTTGGAAAGTAGGTTTTGAAAATGTTAAATGTCTAGCCATTTTTATCAAGACAAGTTCAAGAGAACTTTTGAAAAAATTTTGGGAAGTTAATGGGGTTTTGAAGAGAGTGTTTAAAAGATAGTCATGGAGGACTCAAGAGAGTAAGAGATTTTGAAAACATGATTTTGAAAATAGTTTTGACTTGTGGGATGTCTTAAAAGATCTTGAAATTGGAGCCTTAAAGTTAACTAACCTTAATTAGGTTGACTTAAGGTTGACGAACTTGGGTTAGGTTAACTTAAGATTAACTAACTTGGGTTAGGTTAACCAAGGGTTAAACAGCTAGGGTTAGGTGAACCCAGGGTTAATTAACTTGGGTTAGGTTAACCTAGGGTTGAACAATTAGGATAAAGCTAACCTAGGGGTTTAAAAGGTGGTTTCGAACTAAGGTTTAGACCTAATGGAACTGGAAAGTGGTTTTCGACTAGAGTTTGGACCTAGTGGTTTTGGAAAGATGGTTTTGAACTAGGGTTTGAACCTAGTGATTTTGAAAAATGGTTTTAAACTAGAGTTTGGGACCTAGGCTCCATTTGATTTACCAAAAAATATTTTTTGCATTTTCCATTATTTGATTAGATAAAACCTAAGTAAAATATTTTTTCTTAAAATTATTTTTCGTCTAAAGCCCAAAAATGACTTACGTTTTAAAAACCCGTAAGTCAACTTTGGAATTTGGTCTTAAACGCTTGCCTGCTTCGAGGCTTTCCCCTTCGGCGCTTTTCATTTCCTGTTGAGGTCAGATCATGGGTAGAACGTGAAGAGCAAGTTCCTCATCTCTTTCCATCTCTATTGTGCTATTTCTGGATTGTGGATCTCTCTCTATAGATTCGTCCTCTCGATTCTCCACTGTAAGTGCTATGATCTCAAACCCAAGTTTTCTATCTCTATCTTATTCGCAACACAGATTTATTCTAATCCTTTCCTTAGATCTCCATCTCTTTAGAAACTATGGGTTTTGTTTTGTTCTATGGTTTTATAACTCTACATTCCTTGATTTCTAAAGATCTCATGGGTGGGTTTGTGTTTTAGAAACCTATTTGTTGTGGGTGGGATTACGAGAGGGATTGCTTGGTGGTTTATGTCTCTCGTTTTTTGTTGCTCTGTTTTTTCCTGCTATTTTTTTGGCATATGGGGAAGGTAGAGAATTAATTGGTTCATGGGATTGCTGGAAATTTTTGGATGATGGTTTCAACTTTGAAATTCTTGGTGAATTTTGATGTTTTGTAGAGTCAAATGAGGAATTAATTTTTGACGTACTAGATTTACAAAAGAGCTCTTTATTTTGAGTTCAGGTTCTTCAAATGGGAATCTGGTTTCTTATGGATCATTGAATCATATTTGCTTGTAGTATGTTATTTGATTCACAGGTTCTATTTTTCACTTGTTTTTAGTATAATTTATGAGAATGATATCAGCTGTTTGACTGACCATACACATGTACTAAAACTTGCTATTTTGGGATACGATATTCGATTGAAATCTTGGCTTTAAAATAGAGTTGTATACTATCTTGGTAGTTTGTCCCCTTTTAGTTATTTTCAGCACAGATAAAAAACAGAAAATAAGGCATTAGCAAAGTCTTAAAACTCTAGTTGAAATGGGATGATAAAACAGTGTACCAATGAAGCTTGCCATATCTCAATTTAATTTGGGTGTCATAGCTTTCCATGCATGAACAGATTGTGTTGTCAAGCTTGTGTATTATGTTTGTGATACCTTTTCTTTTGAATGCTACTCTTTATTTAGATGGCTAACGATTCAAATGATGCAATTGTAACCCAAGCTGCGGTAATAGGAGCTAGCACTTCAGTCATAGCTATAGGTGTTGCGATCATTGAAACATATAGATTTAGGATTAATATACCGAGGGCACCTCTTTTCAATAGAGACCAAGCAAAGGAGAACTAAATAAATAGCATTTTGTATGCTAGTGAAGCTCACTGCATAAACCAAATACGGATGAGTCCCTTCACATTTTCAAAGTTATGTGAGCTTCTCATACATAAAGGTTTGTTGCAACCAACACTCCATGTGTCTGTGAGAGAGTAAGTACTAATTTTCTTACATATAATTGGACACAATGTGAGATTTTGAGTGATTGGTTCACGCTTTCATCGATCGACACAAACCGTTCACCACTTTTTTCTAACTGTTTTGGATGCAATTCTAAAGTTATATCCAGAGCTCATTAAACTACTAGATACTTTCATTCCTGCAGAGATACGAAATAGTGAAAGGTTTTACTCGTGGTTTGCGGTAAGTAACATATAGTATCTCAAGAATTCCATTCAAAGAATAATTAAATTGTTAGTCTAATGTTCATTGCAATTTAAATAAATAGGATTGTATGGGAGCTATAGATGGAACTCATATTCGGGCATCAGTTCCCTTTGAATTTCAAGGTTTTGTGGTCAAAAAGGAATAACAACACAAAATGTGTTAGCGGCCATCACATTTGATCTAAAGTTCACATATATGCTTGCTGGTTGGGAAGGATCATCACATGATTCTCATGTCTTAAATGATGCACTTTCAAGACCTAGGGGTCTTCAAGTCCCTAAAGGTAACTTTTTAAACTTTAAGAGTTTCTGCTCTAATAGCATTATGAATAAAAATAGATAAAAAAATATTAACTAACTATTTTAATCTTGTAGATAAATATTAACTTGCTGACTCGGGTTATGGTATTAGAAGTGGATTCATCCCTCTGTATCGTGGTATTCAATATCATTTGAAAGAGTATAGTAACCACCCTCTTGAAAGTGAAAAAAAACTCTTCAATCTTCGCCACTCATCATTGTGAACCACTATTGAACGAGATTTTAGAGTTTTAAAGAAACGGTTTCATGTGCTTGACGTTGAGCCCTTTTTAAAGTATGAACTACAAGTGGGTGTGGTATTAGCATGTTGTGTTATGCACAGCCACATTGTGGGAGTAGATCCTAATGACTTAATTATGTAAAATGCAAATCGTGAATTCCAATCTCAGAGAAATAGTGTCCCACAAACACAAAGAGAAGAGAAAGAAGAAAATAGGGAATGGACAATAAAAAGGGACACAATTGCAAATGCTATGTGCCATCAGTATCAAAATAGAAGAAATATGTAATCATTATCCTTGGATAATAGAAAACAATTGTAGTATGGTTTATGCTTTTTGATTAGTAATTAACTGTGTTTGGATTGCATTTTCAAAGAAATCGTGGTTTATTGTCCCTTATTTTATCAATGGAAGCATACTTGTAGCTTAGTTCAGTTTGCCATTGGCTCTTAATCTTACTTTAGGATCATAGAAGTATACTTTCTTTTTTTTTATATTTCTGTTTGAATAGTAGTTAGTTGGTAGATGAATGGTTTATTTGAAGTTCGTTCAATTATGCTCGTTAGCATTGTGGTTTCTTGGGCTACTTGTGAGCCGCAATATGGCTATTATTGTTCCTGTTGTGAGATAAATTATCTCTTGCAATTCTATGCTTATATTTGTTTTAAAAGGATAGGGCACTTGCTGAATTTTTTTGATATTTTTGTTTGAATAGTAACTTGTTTCTTGACTTAGAAATGGGAAAAAAATGTGAAGGTAAGAGCAAACAATTTAGGTGGTCAAAATCGATGAAGTGTGTAACGTTGGAAATTCTTGCGGATGAGGTGAAGGTTGGAAATAGACCTAATCAAACTTTTAGAACTGGCTCGTTCAATCGGGTGTCAAGTCCCATATCAGAGAAATTTGGAGTGGAATGCTCAACTGATCATGTACAACATCATCTTAGAACAGTGAAAAGTGCATGGATTATTATAGATCAGCTTCGAGGCAAATTTGGATTTAGGTGGGATGATATGGTGAAGATGATAATAGCAAGTCCCAAAGTCTACTTAGATTATGTTCAGGTAAGTTCCATCTATTGCTTTATGGTTTGCATAATTTAACTCTTAAAAAATCCTAATCATGTTGATTGTATAATTAGTTCTTGTACAATATAATTCATATTAGTTGAAATATCTTCTTTATATCTCTTCACATATTAATTATGATAGTTTCCACTGCTTCTCCATTTTGTACATTGTATCAGTTTTATTGCCATCTGTTATCTATATGTTTGTTGTGAAGTTTCTGTGGCTGTTCAAGTAGGATTTTCATTCTATCAAAAGTTGAAACTCTAGATTGCTAGTTCCATTTCATGGTCCCTTATGGTTTGCTAAGGTTAGCTTTCAGTTGTAAATAATAAGCAAGAGGTATAACATTCTATGTGGTTACTGATGTGCCTATGCATTACTCTTATGTTTTTTGCTTACCTATGCACCTCTTAGCTTGAGGTGCAATAATCAGTTTGTAGTATATAAATTATGTTACTAACTTTCTCACCTGAAAATAGGAGCATCCAACTCATGAGAAGTATCTTAAAAAGAAGATTGAGATGTTTGATGAGATGGCCCTAGTGGTAGGCAAAGATTGTGCAAGAGGAAATTTTACCAAATCATTTTTTGATATAAACTTAGAATCTAGACCAAAGTATGAAATAGTATAATTGAATGATGATACTGACATTAAAGAGATCTCAAGAGACAAGGAGGTTGGAAAATTTTCAGCATCCTCTAGTGCAACTTCATCCTAAAAAAGCCAACATCGGAAGCAAAGCTGTGACAATAATGATGGGGAACCAAATCTTCAAGCAATTTTTGAAAAACTTGGAGAGGTGGTAGATGCAATTAATAGGTTGATTGGGGATCAATTTAATGCTCAATCTCTCTATGATGAAATACTGAAGATGGAAGGTTGTGATGAGACCTTTCTTAGTTCTGCTTTCGATTATTTGGTAGAACATGAGATGCTTGGGAAGGCATTTATTGCCAAGAACAACAACTTTTGTAGGATTTGGCTTAAAAATTTTGGAAAAAAGGGAGTTATATCAATCTAAGAGGACTGTTGTGGTGAAGTATCCCTTTGTCATATTAATTTCTAGTTGCTTCTTTGTCGTATTATTGTTGGCTATATAGTTTGGAGCCTAGTTATTGCTACTACTATATTTTCTTTGAAGTATTGTGCTTATTTGGAGGTTATATGATCTTTGCTAGAACAAATACATTGTAAGGGACTTTTTTTAATGCAGTAGCATTTGTTTGATTGAAATATTGTTCAATCATTTTTCAGGGAGGAATAATTGTTCAAGAGAGTTTGGAGTTTTGAAAACCATTTTAATAAAATCACTCAAGTAAGTGTAGGGTTCATAATGTTTGAAAACCACTCAAGAAAGGGTTTCATTGGGACCATTCCAACCACTAACTTAAAAGGGTAAAGCTTTGAAAATGAATGTGCAATAAATAGTTTTGAAAACCACTTTATGAAATCCACTCAAGTAAGCGTATGGTTCATATAGTTGATGTTTGGAAATCACTCAAGGGAGGGCTGTCTTGGAACCATTCCAATCTCAAACTTAAGAGAGCTAAACATTGAAAATCACTCAAATGAGAATTTTTTGAAAAACCATTTGAAAGCTTGAAACCCACTCAAATGAGGGTTGTTTTAAAAACCATTTGAAAACCATTAAAAACTACCCAAGTAAGCATGGGATTCTAATGGTTGATACTTGGAAACCACTCCAAAGAGAGGGTTTTCTTAGGCCCAGTCCAACTACTAACTTAAGAGAGTAAAAACTTGAAAAACCTCCTTAGAGATGATTGTATTGAAAACCATTTTTTATGAAAATTCAAGAGAGTAACAATTTTGAAAACCCCTTTTAGTAGGGTTGTTTTGAAAGCCACTTTTATGCAAAACTCTAGAGAGCCACATGAAATGATGCAACATGAGATTAGGGTTTAGGAGGCATCCTAGGGCATGGAAAGCTGGGGTTCTTGGCTTAAATTTCAAGAAATTCTAATTTTAAGGCCTTTGGAGGCACCTTTTAAAAATCATTTCAACATAAACTTTTGAGAACTCTTAAAAATGGAATCAATGGAGGTTTTAAAAAGGTTTCAAACATGATAACAAGACCATCATAAGCAATACATGAACATAGTAACAACTATAATGTAAAGGGGTCATGAACCATACAAGGTTTAAGGCCATAACAAGTTGCAAGGAACTCCAATGGCCATACCATCCATAATTAAGCTCATGAAAGGTTCCCTGACATGGTAGTTCTCATAAGCCTTCATCTAGGCATGGACATGAAGCTCTCTTGTTCAAGCATGCAAGAAGAGGGGGTAGTAGATATGGATTAAAAGAGAAGCATAGTGCAAGTGGACTAGGAAGCAGAAGAGAAGGAGTGGGGAGTGCATAAGCTTAAATGAAGGTTTACCTTGGTCTTCAATTGACCACGGCTCTTCAATGGATGGCTTGGTCTTTAAGGCTTCTTGAATTCTTGGATTTTGGAGACTTGGATGGAATTTCAGAGGTTCTGGAACTATTTGGCAGAGTTTTCTCATTGTTTTTGTCTCTAAATTATGCTGGGGGTGGCCTAATATTTATAGGCAAAATTATTCCCACTCTGCACGTGTCTTACATGCTCATACCCAAAAATAAGCCATGCACATGTAATACATGCGCAAGCAGCCAACTAATGGTTCGGTACCACGTGGCACCTTTATACTATCCTCTCATAGGCTGCAAGGCAAGTTTTGGACGATCTGATCAAAATTTGAGCACATATAACACACTCTGCTGCTAGAACTTTTATGCAAACTTTGCCTTGGTATTTGTGCCATCCTGGAAAGATCTAGGGACAGTCACGTTCACGACGTTCTCCTAGAGTTTCTCTTGAACTTAGTGCCCTCAGAGAGCCTTGGATTTTTTCGGATGATATAGATATCACCTCGGGAAGCAAGCTTAAAAATAATTTTTTGGGGCCGTCTGTGAGACACACTGTTGATTTCCCAAAGTAGCAGTTTTTGTGCCTTGCAATCATGGCCTTCTGGAAGCGATCATCTTAATCAAACCTTATCGATGAAAAGTCCTCCGAAAAAGCTTTAGGGAATTGCCTAATTTGCACATTTTATTAATCGTTTGATGGCGCATTTTAGATAGGAAAGTGAAGAAAAAGTCAGTTTTGGTAGAGCGTCTGTGAAACACTTTGCGAATCATTTATTGACTTTAAGTATGTTTTAAGTCACAGGACTCTTTTGGGAATGACAAGAACCTCTTCAGAGAATTTTGTGGATGCCTGCTTAATTTTCGGGGTCAGTGTGGTCTTGAAAATTGGCCCAGGTGCACAGGGGCAAAACATTATTTTGACCAGAATGTGCCGGAATGAGACCAGAATGGACTTTATTCGTACACAAAAGTGTGTTTGACTACCTAGAGATAGTTTAAGGTGTTCTTGCTGCTTCGGGGGACTTCTACTTCTTGGAGAGCACGTTAGGGTGCTTAGGGAAAAATAGTCATTTTGACCAAAGTTGATCGAAATGAGACCAGAATTAAATTAAATGGCATATTTAACATACTGGACTATCTAGGGATAGTTTTCGAAGGTGGCCTTTCCATCTCGAGGGATTGGTGATTTCTTGAAAGATGTGCCAAGTGCTTAGAGGCAAAATGATCATTTTAACCAGATATCACTGAAATGGGTCCAGAGTCGATTTGATTGAAAACTTAATCGTGTCAGAGTATGGAGAGACAGTGGTAAGGGATGGGCTTACCATCTTGAGGAATTTGTACATTCTCAAAAGACATACCAGTCTGCCAAGGGTCAGAATGGTCATTTTTCATTGTGTCAGGCTAGCAGGCGCCAGTGTCGACCTGGGTTTATGAGTGTTTCCATCACTTCGGTGGTTGTGACGAGTTGGTCTCCGAAGCACTTTTAGGCCCGTGACACTGGGTTGATTGCAGCGAACCTGTGTCGACCTGTTTATGAGTATTTTCTCACCCCTCCACTAGCTTAATGGTTTGTTAGTACTTCCGCCACTCCGACGGTTTTGGCGTAAGTTCCAAAGATATGATCTCAAGGAAGCCGCTTAATGCCAAGTGGCATAACTAATATTCTATATCGGCGGGCTAGCAGACACCGGAAGATAACCATTTAAGGTTTGTGAGTGTTTCTGTCACTCTGACGGTGTTAGCAATTGGTTTTGGAAATCTTTCGATCTTGAAAAGCTGCCTAGAGTGCCTAAGGGCATTTTGATTATTTTTGCTTTGAGTGGGCCCCGCGAGCTTGATAAGCGACTACTTTGACTTAACTGGAGTTTTGATAAGCCGGTTTGGGTTTGATAGTGCTGTAACGTTTTACTGGAGAACTAGTGTGGACCAAAAATTATCGAGTGAGCAAAAATGGGGTACTTACAATACCTATCCTTTAAAATACTTTTGTTTTGCTATGAGGTAATGAAGACTGGATTCTTAAAAGCTTGTAAACCTTTTATTTGGGTGGATGATTGCCACCTAAAAGGTCCCTTTGGTGGTGTGTTATTTTTTGTAATTGGTTTGCATGACAATGATGGATTGTTTCCAGTTGTATTTTTTATAGTGGAAAGTGAGACCAAGGACAGTTGGAGATTCTTCATGCAACATCTATACACTTGCTTAGGGAATCTTGCAGAGAACTAACCATGGACAGTTATGTCTGATGGATAAAGGGTATGAGTTGATGAGTCCATGTGGAGTACTGATGTGCTACGTGATCTTATATAACCTCCAACTCTTCGAAGACTACCTGGTAGACCAAAGAAAAAGAGGAGGGAGGTGGCACACCATCATTTGCAGGGATTACTAGTCATAGAAAGCGGCACACCATCACTTGCAAAACTTGTGGGCAACATGGACACAATAAGAGAACTTGTGAGAAAGCTCGTGTTCAAGTAAGATCAAACCTTTAGAATCTGCTAATTGTTAAAATATATGTTTTATGTTTGTTTACTTTTAAAATATGCTAACTAATTTCAATTTTCCAGAAGAGAGCAAATACAACAGGTAGAGGAAGTAGAGAAGCTAGGAGAGGAGCAAATGCAAGAGGCAGAGGAGGTAGAGGAGGTGGGAGAAGAAGAAATGCAGGTAGTAGAGGTGCTGGGAATGCTACCAATGCTGGGAATGTAGGCAATGGCAGAGGTGCAAGTGCAAGATCAAGTGTAGCTAGTGGAACAACTATAACAGAGGGACCATTGGAGGGAAATGCAGAATGGGCATTTCTCTAAGTATGCGTAGACTATGGGTACAGTTGGACTTTTTTTTTGGGTACAATTAAGACTTTTTCTGGATACAATTAAGACTTTTTTGGGTACAGCTAGACTTTTTTGGTACTTACAGAAAGATGCTTGCACAATTAGGAAGGGCTAGCCATTATATTTGGGTGACATTAGGCACGTGGGAAATGTTTACAATGTATGAAATGTGAGGTGAGGTACCCACATAAGCATATTATTAAACATGTGGTATGCATACAAGTTTATATTATTATGAACCATGTATACCCACGTAAGCATATTATTAAACATGTGGTATGCATACAAGTTTATATCCTTATGAACCATGTAATCTTAGGTTGGGTTGCATTGAAGTACAACAACACAAATGTGTGAAATATATTTACTATGTTGTGTTTAACAAATTAATCATATTCAAATAAAACATTGAAACCTACTTTTGTAAATGTATCCAGCAAAAACCCTCCACACTTGTATTTTCCAGCAAAAACCCTTTGAAGATGGCCTCTTAATGGTGCATGAAGTCTTGTGACGTCGTCTTCAATGGAACTATATTGCATCCAGCTTCATCGGTAAAGTTGTGTGAAATCTTCAGTGGGTGGGGTGGGTTTATACAATGATAGCTATTACTTGGGGTTTTTTTTTTTTTGACATCGTACATGTGAACAAGGGTATAATAGGTATTTAGGGCAATCATTTTGTTTATATCATCACTTTCCGTCTAACAAGAGACAGAATTTGGACCGAAGGGGGTAACAATTAATAACTTTTAAAAAGTAAGGAAACCGGTGTAAATAACAAATGGTTGAGGAAGGTCCTTATCGTTTTAAAAATATTAAAGGGAGCTACATGTAATTTACCCTTAACAAAACTGAAAATGGTTGCTTCAACGCTCATAAAAACGAAATGTTGAATCGTTGATAGATATTTTCATTGCCTAGCATAGAAAAGCAATCCTAAAAAATTGGGATAAGGTTGAGTTGAGTGGCATTTCACCGAGTCAGACAAAGATTTGCTCCAAATTGAAGCAATTCTTTTTACCCTATGTAAGTGGCAGCACACCAAGCTGTTTAAACCTGTGTTATTGGACTACTTAAATTCTTTCTAGATTCTAGGCACTATTTATATGATTACTATATCTGTAAAAAGCATTCAAATAAAAATAGATATATAAAGACATGACTACATAGTATGATGTCACATATATAAGGCAATAGGAAATACTACAATTCAGTTAAAGGAAATCCAAATCCACTTGAGTCTAGAGAAGACTAAATTTGGTCATTGATTGTAAAAAATCAAAAGTTCCATTTGATAATTTGAGTTTGGAATGGTAAACTATTTTTGTAGCTCATAGATTTTGTCATCCAATTATAGGAGGCTTTGAAGATAAATGAGTTTCTGGCGGAGATAGGTGGGAAATTAAGGCTATGTCGGATGATGTTAAAGATTGAGCGGTTCCTCAGAATTGGTCTTTTCGTTGGTACAGAAAGGCAGGGAAATAGTTGTGCCCAGTGATTGGCTGCCCAAGCTTCAACTGGATAGCTCATCTTTCCTTTAGTTTATCTTCCAGAAAAGCATTGTAATTTGTCCTGTAGTTTGTTGGCCTTTGTGCGTTATGCTTCTATAAATTTTATACAAAATCAATATTTGATATGATTTCTCGTGTATACATATATCATATGTCAAACATCTTCCATGAATGATTGGACTTAGATAATTTGCGCAATTATAAGTTTTTTTTATTATTTTATTTGTAGTTGAATCCAATTGCTGAATGCTGTGAAATTTTGTTTGAAGGCGGCAGTAATCGATATTCGATACAAGCATGTCGATACGGGTAATGTGAAATTGTGCAGACTCGGTTGTTCTTCAAATGCTAGTTTACTTTTTAATATTCCTAATTTTGTATGACTCTAAAGACTTTTAAGAATTACTTACTGGAAATGCAAGTTGACTCTTGGCGTATATAGGCTGGAGCATATTATGGACTTCTTGATATTGACCTGGTATTGGCCTAGTTTAGGGAGTCTAATGTTGGTTTTGTTAAATACTTTTGGCCTAATTTCTTCATCCCAGGTATGAATTAGAGTAGGTGAAATGAAAGAAATAGTTGTCTTTTAAGTTGTTCTCAACTCACTGTGTATTAGAATTTGATTGTTCAAAATAGTGGAATTCTACTAGTAGTAGGTTAAAAAAAACAAAATAAAAAATTTAAAATCGTAAGTTTTAGTTTTAAAAAAAATTTATGCCCAAATAATATGAGATAGAAAGATTGCACTACTGTTGATTCGAATTTTTAATACCATAAAATATTTGGTAAGCTTGAATTAAGCAATAAATCGTGCAAAGGACAAAAGTTAATGTTGGAAGGCCTACTTGCATTAGGGAAGAAAATGGGTATCTTCTTCCCTATAAAGGAGTTATAGTCTAAAACTTTCAATAAAAAAATCTTTTCTTGATAATACATATGTTCATTGCTTCACTTGATTAATGAAGTGTGAGTACTTATGATGTCATTCATGAAAACGTTAGAGAGATAGCCATTGGTAAAACTTAGGTCTGCCAATGAATCGGATCCGATCCGAACCGATATGAGAATATTAAGATCCGATTTATAATAATTGGCATATAAACTATTTTACCAATGGCTATTTCTCCAACGTTTACAGTAAAACTAAACTACAAGGAAGGCTGACCACGCAAATGTCGAGCAAATTAATAATAATTAATGCCAATTATTGCCCTTTAATTTATGTGCCACCTTGTGATCTCAATCTGCATTATCATTTTCCTTATGCGACCTTATAATAATAAGTATTGCATAATATATATTACTATTTTAGGTTATATAAATTCATGCATGTGTTACTGATTTTAAGTTACGTAAATCCACATGGCACAGTTATTGCTAAACCTTTAGGATAGTATAATTGAAATTAATTACACATATCTAGATTTACACAATTTTCTCTAACTTTATATTATTACTACAAATTTGATAAATTTCGTGCATCACGCATGTTAAAGCTAGTATTACTATAGATAAGTAGGAGTAATATGCACCGCACAGTTCATTAGTGGTAATAATTCCACTTTAGAAGTATTTCATCAGGACTCATTTAACATATGTAAAGTTATACATAAACTTAACTTCTTTTTTCTTTTTTCTTTTTTTTACCCCCGTACTAGCAATAGTACACCATGCATGAATAGTAGAAATATTACGTAAAAAATTTTCTCCTCAAGTACTTTTCCCACACCCCAATGCAGTTGTATGTTTTGTCAAAATAATCTCAATAGCATAGTTTTAGAGTGTTTTGTTCTCTGAATAGAAGGTTGGGAGACAAAGAAAATCAAATTGAATGCTTTGAGAATGTACTAATTGGTTGTCCAATTGAGTGTTTTGGTGTGACAGAGAATCGTAGGTTGAGAGGTGCCATTAATGAAGATAACCATTAGTGAAGATGTCTGTTCCCAAAAGAAGTGGCTACCAATAGGCAATATCCTTGCTCATATACTCTTGAGCTAGTACAAAAGGATGGAGTGGTTTGGGGATGTACTAATGGTGGTGCTTTTACTGTAAAGTTAGCCTATTTTGTTGGTTTAGATGTTAAACACCAATGTTTGCAAGCTAGAGATTATAGGGACTTGGGATTTTTTTTTTTCTTTTTTTTTTTTTGAAAAAAGGTTTTGGCATTAGAATCCCTCTAAATTTCCCTTAATAAGTCATTGCCATTTAGATCTCAGTTAATCCAAAAAGGGATTAAAATTGATTCTAGCTCAGTATCAATTTATAGGAATGCGATGGCAAAACCCGGACTATCTTTTTAGTGCCAAACTAGAAGGAAGACTCGACATCTGAACTCGAAAATGTCCCATCCAAATAAATAAATAAAAAGTCCAAAATCAACACACTAGTTAATTTTAATAAAATTCTATTTATCCCAATATTTTTTTACAACAAATTAAAGAAAAACGTAAAAGACCTTAGCTAAAGTTGTTGCCTTAATACTCAAATTGTTTTGAGCCACCCCTCATACCATAGCTTAAAGCACTCATTTTCTAGTTTGTGGGAGAAAAGTTCATCAAGAGAGAAAGAAGAGAGACACCAAAACAACTCTACCTCGTGGAGGAATTATCTAATATATGTAGAACACCACGTCAGCATAATGGGGTGTACCTGACCTCTGAAAACTATACACATCACATTTGTTTGTCTAAAAATTAGGCAATCAACATAAAGCCCGATTTTTTTTGCCCTGAAAATTAGGTCAATTAACAAAAAAAATTAAAACATTTATTTATTTTTAATAAGTCAGGCACATCACTCATTATGTTAACATAGAGTTATAGAGTTACCGGATAATTTCTCCTACCTCATGTAATTTGTATTACACATAGCATGTGAATGTAGGATGTAACTTCTTTTTAAAGTGGGAAGTGTAAGCAGTTGCTATAACTACCACTCGGTAATGGGTCAGATTTTTTGGGCATGAACATGAACACTTGAATCCGACCCAAATAACAACAGTCCAAGATTCTTTCATTCAAAGAAAAAAACTTTTTGCAATGTGTTACTCCTAAACATGTTCGGAGAAGTCTAGATTAGGATTTGATTTCAATGAAGGTAATCCTGTCACCGTTAGAGACTGGTTTATGGAATGGGTCAAGATTACTCCTGATGATTTAGACATTTTTTAATATATTTTTATTTTTGCCAATTCAAACCAATGGACCAGGCTGAGTCTGAACCGGACCAGTTCTGTTTGCAAGATGCAGAGATAGTTCACCTAGACTAGTAATGATGGGTCAAGTCACTGGGTTGGATCTGTAGACAAGTAAGCGGGTTCCGTACTCGGATCGGCCCAGTTTAGAAAGCCCTAATATTTTAAAAAGCTGTCCAAAACTTTTGGTTTTGTTATTAAATTAGTTAAGACTTATATATCTTAGGCCTAGGTATGAACTAGGATAAGTTAAATAATAGAAATTAGGTGTACATCACATGAAGAATAAGGTTTCTTCAAATTCATACTAAAAATGCTATAAGTAATTAATCCATAAAAAAGTTATAAAATTTAAATCATGCATCACAGTGAGGCCTTTCTATTAAAAAATAATATTAAGAAATAAACTTATCCTATTCTACGGTATATGTATCTTTTTTTTTTTAAAGCTCCTAAGTAGTTGAATCTTAGTGAAATGTTCTATGGATAAAAATCAAATATATTTTGTTAATTATGAAGTAGTTTAATAAAACTTAAAAACTCCTATTTATGATATCAACTATTATTTTAAATCAAAATTAAAAAGATCTTAAATATATAATGAAAAATTATTTGGTAGGTCTCGATATCAATTATTATTTTAAATAAAAATTAAAAAGTTCTTATATATATAATAAAAAATTATTTTGTAGGCCTCGATATTAACTATTATTTTAAATAAAATTAAATGCAACAAAACACTTAATGATTTCTTTTTAAAATAAAAATCTTAATCAAATTAGAAAAAATAAATACAATACCAAGTAGAAATTCATACATATTTGTAAGCACTTCATTTTTGCCCACTCGGCAATCTCCGGTCCGACTAAACTCCCTTTCAAAACTCCGTAAGCACATTTAAGCCCAAATCAACTTTTGAACCTCTATCCAATCAATCAATAATTTTCCGGCTCCAGCGAGGCCTAATGACCATACTTGTTGCTTGGGCCTCCAGGCACGTTTTGATAAAGCTCAAAATCCCTCAAAATGGTAAGTCCATCCTTCTGAAATGTTACCGAACTATTAGGCGTACTTCACACGTCATTCGGTCCGATTCCAGTTCCATTTCGGCTAACTCCGGTCAAAATGACCTTTTTGCTCCTAAGCATCCCAGCACTGCACAAACCCCACCGAACGGTGAAAGACTCTTCCAAAACTATCCCTGAACGACCCAGTACATTTAACACAATACGCCAAATCATTCCTGACCATTTTCAACCAAACCCGACTAAAATGACCATTTTGCCCCTAACAATCCAAACTCGCTCCAAAACGACACCAGTCATTAGTTACTAAACGGCAGATCTCATCATCATCCCCCATTTAACCTAAGGAAGACCTCATGATGTTAACACTCATGTCTCGATAAAAGTTCCCTGGAGCGTCTCGCAAACGCTCCACCGAAACTGCCATTTCTCCTTGATTTCCTAGTTATAACGCACCATCAAATGACTTGAGAAATGCATACACTAGGGAATTCCCGAAAGCTTGTTTATAGATCTTTCCATCGATACGGCTCGATTGGATAGATTGCCTCCCAAAGCCTTTCATCGTATGGCTCAAACACTGTTACTTTCGACGACCTCTAGAGCATCTTGCAAATGCTTCACCAAGGTTGACTTTTTCCCCAAATTCCTTATTAAAACGCACCGTCAAATGACTTGAGAAATACGTAAATCTGAAAATTCCCGAAATTATTTCCAGAGTACTTTCCATCGATACCGTCTGATCAAAAAGATCACTTCCCAAAGGCCATAATCACACGGCACAAAACCAGCTACTTTCAAACACTCTCGGAGCGTATCACAGACGCTCCACAAAAATATCCTTTTATGCACGTTTCCCAAGACGATATCCCACGCTTCCGAATATAATTCAAACTTTTCGAAAACACGAAAGTTCACAAGAAGCTCTAGGAGAACATCTCGAGTACGGCCGATTTCCCCAAAACCTTCCCGGTTAGCTCAATTATCAGGCAAAGTTTAAACGAACCTTCCCGGTGATGGAGCGTATGCTATATGCACCCAAATTTTGATCGGATCGACCAAATTTCAAACAACCGTCGAGTTTTAACCAATACACTAGGTGTCACGTGTCATTTTGGCAATAGAACAGTACCTGCTCATATGCTACATGCGCCAAGGCAAATTTTGGCCAGGCGCATGTAGCACATGCCCTAGGCCTGTTCCAGTTTGCCTATAAATACTAGCCTTCCCCATTGCATATTCAATCCTTGAAATTGATCTAAAGCTCTGTTGAAACTACTCCAGAACTTCGAATCTCCATACATATTCTCCTCCTCAAACACTTAGGCTAGATTCCACCTCCCCCAAGCCTATACACTTCATCTACAAGGCCTTATACACTACTAAACACACCCTTCCAGCCCTTCAAGCCTTCTTGAAGTCATTCAAGCTCCAATCAAGACATCCATTAAAGACTACAAGTGTGTTGAACGCAAAAGGTGGTATCCCTTTTACATTTTTATCTTCCCCTGCTCTTCTCTTCTTCCTCCTTGCCTACTTAGGCTATTCTCTATTTTAATCTCCATCTTCACCCCCCCCCATTCTTGTATGCTTGAGCCAAGAGGCTCTTAGATCATGCTTAGAGGAAAGCAAGCGAGAGCCACCGTGTAAGAGGATCTCTCACTAGCCTACGTTAAGATGGTATGGCCTAGGAGCCCCTTGTTTATGTGGTGTAGCCTAAAAGCCTTGTATATGATCATGACCCCTTGCATATTACTATTTTGATCATGTCTTGTGTGCTTGGCTTCATTTTTATGTTTCTAACCATGTGCTACAAAGCTTGCATTATTCTTATTTCCATGCCATTTTCAAGTTCAACATTCCTCTCAAAAAATGGTTCTAAGAGTTGGTCCCTTGAAGTTTAGAATGAGACCTTAAAAATCATACCTTAGAAAATCCCCACCAACCTCTAACTCACACTTTTGTAACCTTGCATTTCAATTTGCATAAAAGTTGTTTTCAAACTCTCTAAATTTCAAATCTTCCATTCTCTCAAGTTTAGTGGTTGGAATGGCCCCATAGAACCCTCTCTTGAGTAGTCTCCCTTCTATATTGGCCATAGAAGCCTTAAATTGTTAGAATGGTCCTCTTCTCTTTTTATTCTTGCACACAAGTGGTTTCTAAACTCTTTGATTTCCAAGGTTTCCATTCTCTCAAGTTTGGTGATTGAAATGACCCCATGGAACCCTTTGTTGAGTGGTCTCCCTTTTATTTGGCCATAGGAACCCTATCTTGTTAGAATGGTTTCTTTCAAAAATAGTTTTCATCATCCTTTTTCAAAAGTGGTTTTCAAAAATTCATTATCACCATCTTTACATTAAAAATGGTGTTTCAAAAAGTTGTCATCATCATGTTAATTTTTTTGGATTTCATACACTTGTCAAGATAATGGTGATAATGGTCATAAGGAAACCTTCCTTAGAATGGTCTACAAACATCAACCATATAAACCATATTCTTGGCTAGAACCAAATTTTCATGGAAATGATCTTCGAAAGGGTTATCAACCAAAGTCCTTTGCATAACATAAGTTGTTTTCCAAAACCCTTTCCAAAAGTGCATGAAACCACCTTTCAAAACCATCTTCCAATCCAACTCTAGGTTAACTTGACCCTAGTTATCCAACCCTAGGTTAACTTGACCCTAGTTGCTTAACCCTAGGTTAATCTAACCCAAGTTAATTAACCTTAGGTTAACTTGACCCTAGTTATCTAACCCTAGGTTAACTTGACCCTAGTTGCCTAACCCTAGGTCAATCTAACCCAAGTTAGTTAACCCTTGGTTAACTTGACCCTAGTCACATTAACCCTTGGTTAACTAAACCCTAGTTAGTTAACCTTAGATCACCCCTAACCATTGGTCAACCCAACCTAGATTAGTATACTTCAAGGTTCCAACCCATGGACCCCTTTTTAAATGACATCTTTATTTAAAACTATCCTTATTACCCATTTTTTCAAAACCAACTCCATAACCTCTTCAAATGTTTATACACTCTATCTTCAAAATATCTCAAAAAATGTTCTCAAGAACTCGCAACCCTATTGTGTCCCTACCCTTTCCATGGTTAGGGACTCCAAAGGAAGGTGATATATCAAGAACAGGCCCCAAGATTATCCATATTAGAATTCCAAAGTCCTAGGTGTTTTCAAAACCATTTTAAAAAAATTTTTAACATTCCAAAATCTTACATCCAAGGTTTCCAAACAAGACTTCAAGGCATTTTTAAAACTCTCTTGAGTTATCCTAAAGCCTTTCCAAAACTCGCTTGAGTTATTCTAAATACATTTCAGAACCCCCTTTTAAGAGTTCTAAAGTTCTATTTCAAAACACTCCACTACCCGATTTCGAATCAAAACTTAAAATTTTTTATTCGAATCCAACACTCCACTACCCGATTTTGAATCAAAAAGTCTTTCCATAAACCATAAAACGGAACGTCATGCGTCCGACCCAACTGGCGGAGAACCCGAATGCCAAAGAAGGGTGTAACACCCCTCAAGCCAATCAAAGGGATAAAAACCTTGCTCGAAGTCTGTACCCGCAACGAGTCAACATTACATAAACCCACATACCACTAGACCAAATCGGACTTCCTCGTCTGGAGGAAGGTCGCCCATGACATCTGAAAATCTGGGCAGTCAACCTTGTCAATAATCTCCTGCTGAGACCTCACCAAAGCGCAGATGGGATCAACCTCCGGATACCATATATGGCAGGTAATGCGATGAATGAACAAGTGCTCAAGAGCCCACAGCTGGAAAAGAGGTCTAGACCCCCTAAAAAGGGTGTCCTCCCCACTCTGAAATCGGGAAAAGCTCACATATGTCTCACCCACTAGAAGCTGTCCTGCTCAAGGATCTCTGTGACCCGCTGCGGCCGCTCCGGGGAGAACTGGCCCTACCACCGCCCTGCGCCGAAACATCCCTACTGCCTCCGCGTGCCGTGTCACCCCGACCGCTAATCTGAGCTGAGCCGCTCAGACAGCTACCTCTAGTCGAGCTACCTCGACTACTGCCACCCTCCTCAAGCTCTATCCGTGGTATCTTCCCATGGTGCCTCTTGTTTGAATCATCACCTCCAGCCTCTAACATCTTGAAAAATGACCACATTCAAAGGGATCGGTCAATCGCTAATATACGAAAAGTGCAAAGATAAATGCATCAATATATATACCTAAAAAAAAATGAATGAATGAAAAAAAGAGAAAAGAAAAAAAAGAAGAAAAAAAAAAAGAGAAGAAAAGAAAAGAAGAAGAAAAGGAGAAAAAGAAAAAGAAAAAGGAAAAAGGTGGAAGGGCGAGGGCCCCATCTATCACGGTTCAAAATTTTCTAATAGGTTTCCAAGCTTTTTCCTCAAAAAGTTTGGTTTCTAAATTTTAAAACCAGTTTTTTGGGTTTTCTCCTTCAAAAACCCTGGTTCGAAAATTCTCTACAGGTTTTCAAGCTTTTTCCCCAACAAGTTTGGTTTCTAAATTTTAAAACCGGTTTTTCGGGTTTTCTCCTTCAAAAACCCTGGTTCGAAAATTCTCTACAGGTTTTCAAGCTTTTTCCCCAAAAAGTTTGGTTTCTAAAATTTCAAAACCGGTTTTTCGGGTTTTCTCCTTCAAAAACCCTGGTTCGAAAATTCTCTACAGGTTTTCAAGCTTTTTCCTCAAAAAGTTTGGTTTCTAAAATTTCAAAGCCGGTTTTTCGAGTTTTCTCCTTCAAAACCCTGGTTCAAAAATTCTCTACAGGTTTTCAAGCTTTTTCCCCAAAAAGTTTGATTTCTAAATTTCAAAGCCGATTTTTCAGGTTTTCTCCTTCAAAAAACCCTGGTTCGAAAGTTCTCTACAGGTTTTCAAGCTTTTTCCTCAAAAGGTTTGGTTTCTAAATTCAAACCGGATTTCGGGTTTTCTCCTTCAAAAATCCCGGTTCAAATTTTATAGGTTTTCGAGCTTTTTCCTCAAAAAGTTTGGTTTCTGAATTTTGACACCGGTTGTTTGGTCTTCCCCTTCAAAAACCCCAGTTCAAAGAGCCTCCGCAGGTTTTTAAGCTTTTTTCTCAAAAAGTTTTGTTTCTAAATTTCGAAGCCGGTTTTCCAGGCTTTCTCCCTTAAAAGCCCCTTTCTCAAAAAGATTTGCTTTATCGAAAGGTTTTTAAAACCTATAGAGATAACTATGAGCACCCCATTTTTGCCCGCTAGGCAATCTCCGGCCCGACCGGATTCGATTTCCAACATCACAACACATGCAGGTTCAAGATGAGCCTTTCAATCTCCAATCCAACCAGCTGGTCGCTTCTCGGGCCCACAAGGATCCGCTGAAGCCTTAAGCACCATTGTTCCAGGCAGTTTTCCGAACCAGGCGGTCCCGGAAACCAACGCCATCCAGGTAGCTTCCCGGGATCGTGCGATCTCAGGGACCAACACCTCATTAAAGATTCCAGACGGTTCACTTCTGGCGCCTGCTAGCCCGCCAATGTAGAATGTCCGTCATTCGGTAGTTCTCCGGGACCAGGCGTTCTCGGAGACCAACACCACCCTTCCAGACAGCTTTCTAGGACCAAGTGTTCTCAAGAACCAACACCACCCTACAGGTAGCTCTCTAAAACCAAGCGTTCTTAGAGACCAACACCACACAGGTAGTTTTTTGAGACCGGGCGGTCTCGGGAACCAACACCTAGGTCAACACCGGCGCCTGCTAGCCCGACTCGGTGAAAAATGACCAAACCTGCCCTTTTGGGCCTCCAGGCACGTTTTGGGAAAGTTCAAAATCCCTCAAAATGATAAGTCCATCCTTCCAAATGTTATCAAACCATCAGGCGTCCCCCGCACGCCATTCGGTCCAAATCCGGTCCTATTCCGGCTCACTCTGGTCAAAATGACCATTTTGCCCCTAAACGACTCAGCATGGCACAAACCCCGCTGAACGGCAACGAACTCGCTCAAAACCATCCCTGAATAGCCCTACACGCCTAACACAATATACCAGACCATTCCTAACCATTTCCAGCCAACTCCGATTAAAATGACCGTTTTGCCCCTAGAGGCCCAAAAATGCCCCGAAACAGCACCAGCCTTGGGATTTTGAGCAAAGGGTTTCACCACATGTCTTTGTTTAACCCAAGGAACACCCTACGACACTAAGCTCACACGACGCGACAAAAGTTCCTTGGAGCGTCTCGCAAACGCTCCGCCTAAATTATCTTTTCTCCCGATTCCCTGGTTATAATGCACCGTCAACCGACTTAAGAAATGCGTAAATCAGAGAATTCTCGAAAGCTCGTCCATAGATCTTCCCATCGATACGGTTCGATCAAATAGATCGCCCCCCGAAGCCCTCCATCGTACGGTGTGCAAACCATGACTTTCAGTAACCCCTGGAGCGTCTTGCAGACGCTCCGCCAAGGTTGACATTTTCTTCGATTCCCTAATCAAAACGTACCGTCAAACGACTTGAGAAATGCGTAAATTTGGAAATTCTAGAAAGTATTTCCAAAGTACTTTCCATCGGAACGGTCCGATCGAATAGATCACTTCTCGAAGGCCTCGATCACATCAAATGAAAACAGCTACTTTCGAACACACACGAAGCGTATCACAGACGCTCAGCAAAAGTGTCCTTTTTGGCACACTTCCCGAGACGATATCACTCACCTCCAAACATAATTCAAACTTTTCGAAAACATAAAAGTTCATCAGAAGCGCTAGGAAAACATCTCTAGTACGACCGATTTCCCCGAAACCTTCCCAATTGACCCAATTATCGAGGCAAAGTTTGGGCAAATCTTCCCCGTGATGGAGCGTATACTACATGCACTCAAATTTTGTTCAGATCGACTGACTTTTGATCAACGGTCGAGATTTAACCAGTACATAGGGTGCCACGTGTTATTCTAGCAATGGAACAGTACTTGCGCATGTCCTACATGCGCATGGCCAAATTTTAGCCATGCGCATGTAGCACATGCGTATGGTCTGTTCTAGATTGCCTATAAATAGAGACCTCCCCCCCTTGCATATTCAAGGTCCAAAATTGATACGAAACTCTACTGAAATCACTCCAAAAACTCGAATCTCTACTTATATTCCTCTCCTCTAACACTTAGGATAGATTCTACCCCTCCTAAGCCTATATACTCTACATACAAAGCCTCATACACACTTAGACACTCCACTCAAGCCTCTCAAGCCTTCTTGAAGTCACTTAAGCTCCAATCAAAACATCCATTGAAAACTATAAGAGTGTTGAAGACAAAAGGTGGTATCCCTTTTACATTTGTGTTCTCCCCCACTCTTCTCTTCTCCCTCCTAGCCTACTTAGGCTATTCTCTATTTTAATCCCCATCTTCAACCCCCCTTTCTTGCATGCTTGAGCCAAGAGGGCTCCTAGATCATGCCTAGAGGAAAGCAAGTGAGAGCCACTGTGTAGGGGGACCTCTCACTAGCCTACTTTAAGATGGCATGGCCTAAGAGCCCCTTGTTTGTCTGGTGAAGCCTAAGAGCCCCTTGTTTGTCTGGTGAAGCCTAAAAGCCTTGTATGTGAATCATGACCCCTTGCATATTATTATTTTGATAATGTTTTGTATGCTTGGCTTCATTTTATGTTTATTGCCATATCCCACAATGCCTACATTGCTCTTAATTTCATGACATTTTCAAGTTCTACATGTCCTTCAAAAATTGTTCCAAGAGTTGGTCCCTTGAAATTTAAGATGAAACCTTAGGAGTCATGCCTTAGAAAGTCCCTCTCAACCCCCTAATTTATACTTTTGCATCATTGTATTTCAACTTGCATGAAAATTGCTTTCAAACTCTCTAATATTTAAGGTTTCCATTCTCTCCAATTTAGTGGTTAAAAATGGCCCCATGGAACCCTCTCTTGAGTGGTCTCTCTTTATATTGGTCATAGAAACCCTAAATTGTTAGAATCGTTCCCTTTCCTCTTTATGCTTGCCTAAGAATGATGTTCAAACTCTTTGAATTCTATGGTTTCTGTTATCTTAAGTTTAGTGGTTGAAATGGACCCATGGAACCCTCTCTTGAGTGGTCTCCCATTTATTGGCCATATGAACCCTCTCTTGATGGAATGGTTCCCTTGAAAAAATGGTTTTCAAAATCCTTTTCCAAAAATGATTTAAAAAATGCACTCTCACCATCTTTGCATCAAAAATGATCCTTCAAAAATCATTATCATTATGTTAAATTTTGACCCCCTTATACTCTTGTCAAGATATTGGTTATAATGGCCATAAGGAAGTCTTCCTTGGAATGGTCTCCAATCACCAACCATATAAATCATACTCTTGGCTAGAGTCAAAATTTTCATAGCAATGATCTTCATAAAGATTACCAACTAAAGTCCATTGCATATCATGTTGTGTTTTCAAAACTCTTTCCAAGAGTGCATCAAAACAACTTTCAAGACCATCCCCCAACCTAACCCTAGGTCAATTTGACCCTAATTACCTAACCCTAGGTCAACTTGACCCTAGTTGTCTAACCCTAGGATAACTTGACCCTAGTTCACTCACCTTAGGTTAACTTGACCCTAGTTGCCTAACCCTAGGATAACTTGACCCTAGTTTACCTAACCCTAGGTTAACTTGACCCTAGTTGCCTAACCTTAGGTTAACTTGACCCTAGTTGTCCAACCCTGGGTTAACTTGACCCTAGTTGATCAACCCTAGATTAACTTGACCCTAGTTGACCAACTTGACCCTAGTTGACCAACCCTAGGTTAACTTGACCGTAGGATAACTTGACCCTAGTTCGCTCACCTTAGGTTAACCCTACCCTAGTTAGTTAACCCTAAGTCATCTTAACCTTAGGTTAACCTAACCCGAGTTAGTTAACTATAGGTCCTCCTAACCCTAGGTTGACCTAACCCTAGTTAGTTAACTTTAGGTTACCCCTAACCGTAGGCAAACTCAACCTAGGTTAGTACACTTCAAGGTTCTAACTCTTAAACCATTTTCTAAATGATCTTTCAGATCTTCAAACTATTTTTTCCAAAACCTCCTACTCTTTTTTATTTCAAAAACCAACTCCATAAACTCTTCAAATGTTCTTACATTCCCTCTTCAAGACCTTTCCAAAAATATTTTCAAAAAGTCACAAACCTAAGGTGTCCCTAACCCTCTCATGGTTAGGGATTCCAAAGACAAGTGATAAATCAAGAACAACCTCTAAGGTTGTCCATATTAAGATTCCAAACACTTAGCCCTTTCCAAAAACTACTTTCAAAAATTAATTCATCAAAACATGCCTCCAAGGTTTTCGAAACAAGGCTTCAAAAACACTTCCAAGTTCTCTTGAGACATGCCAAAGCATTTTTTCAAAACTCCCTCAAGTCAATCCAAAAACATTTTCAAGAAACACTCCATCATCCAATTTCAAGTCAAAACTTCCAAGGCCTCCAAGTGTCTTAAACTTTTCCAAGACCACAAAGAGTCTTCAACTTTCAAAGATCTCAAAGTGTCTTAAACTTCTTCAGAGACATCAATGTGTCTTCAAGCTTTCCAAAGGCCCTAATGCGCCTATTGTCCATTGGGCTCTTGTCCGAACTATAAATGACCTGATTCTCGCCAAATGAGATACGTAGGCAACCTAAAATGGTGCGGTCATAACTTTTATTTCAACCCCAATTCCTTTTTCAAAAATTTCAATCAAATCAAAATTTCTATCCCAAACTCTTTCAAAACCTCTATTATTTTCAAACATCTTCCAAAACTTGCATCATGCATTATTCATCCACAAAGTGATGACTAAACCTCATTTTCCTAAAGTGGATATAAAGTGGACCATGGTAACCGGTTATTCTAGTGAGTGAACAAAAGGGTGACTAGACATGTAGGTCCCGATAGGGTGATGATGTTAGGATATCTTCCCTACACGTAACCAACCCTTGAACCTTAGACTTCTGTTTTCGAAAGACCAAAATGGAGTTATTTGCAAAAAGGGCTTAAACATTTCAAAAGGTTGCCAAACAACCTATTTTCCTAAAAACCCTCTCTTGAGGGAGTTTCCAAAAACCTTTTTCAAAAACTCTAAGCTTGACCTTCGGATTAATGCTTAGTTTTAGGTACCCTAACTCACCTTTATCAAGTTAGGTGGCGACTCCTATTTTTCTAAAAAAACCCTTAGTCAAATCAATTTTCAAACCTAGTCGCACTTGTCCTCTTAGAAGGACGAGTTCTAGTGACAGAATTCCGTGCTTTAGGGTCTCCAAGCCAAAAGGACCTTGGAAACCCCAAAAACCAGAGCGCGATAGCTGGCGACTCTGCTGGGGACACTTAGAGGGTTAGGCCATTAACATGTCTCTTCACTCTTCACTCACCAAGAATCTCCGCTTACTTTGTCCAAGTTTATCCACTCTTCAAATTTTTCAAGCTTCCAAAGCAAACCTTACTCTTTTAAAATTATTTTCGAATGAATGTCACCACTTACATCCATTGCTCACATTTATGTTCTTGCATTGGTCATCTATTTTGCCTTGCATTGAGTTTGTCGAAAAGTTGCTAACTCGTTGCATTTTTCTTTTGTAGGTGGACCTTGGTTCACATTTTTATTTCGTTTCATGTCTTATTGCCATGTATGTGAATGAATAGACAGGATGTGATGTGTGTCGTTGGGTCCTTTCCTTCATTTTTTGAAAATTCCACACACACTTGGTGCGCTCACTTGCATTTGTATCTTACATGTATTACCTGGTTACTACCCTTCTAGATAGAAGGGGAAACAGTATATTGATTGTAGGCGGATGCTGTGTCAGTTTCTTAGCCTACAGTCTCTTGATAGTTCCCCTGCTCGAACCACCAACCAAAGATGGAGTTCACCCTTTCGGGGGTGGACGCTGGAGGTTTGAAGGTTTGGGGACCGAGCTTTTTAGAAAGCATTAGCAAAACCCCCAACCTCATGCTCATGTAGTACCCCATGCATAGCCGAACCTCTGCCGGATTTAGGACACACGCGTCAATTTCAAAATCAAGGAGGAAAGGGCGACCGATTTATTTTTTTCCTTATAAATTTTGCTTAATCCTTGCTATTATGCTATCTAACTCTTGCTGCTTCCAAGTACATGCATCATAACTGCTCATGCATTGGAATTCACTTCAAGACAAAAGTTCTCAAAGTAACTCAAGTCATTGCATCTTCATGCATCCAATCAACCCTTAGAGAAAGGTTCAAAGACCTTCTCGCTCCATTCAAGCCAACCCAAAACTCCTAAGGGTACCACGAGACCTTAAGGATTCATGGCACGCATCAAATTCATCTCATAAAGAGGCGTCCTAATCCCTCTTCGTTCATGGAGATAAGGTTGCCAAGAAGACAAGAGAGCAATCCAAATCAAGGGCTCCTGCCGACAAAGCAGATCCGGAGACTCAAGAGTAGTATAGGATCCTATAATGTAAATGTAGAAATAGGTGGAAGTGCTAAGGAAAATGTCCCCCCCTCCCCTTTTCTATGTATTTTTTGAGAAAATTCTATGTACCAAAAACAATTCATCTTAATAAAATTTTTCCTATTGTCAAATGAATGAATGAATCTACGAATGGATGAATGAACAGGGGCAGGTATGGTATTTGCATGCAGGGGCAATCCCTTATCTCCAGACATAAGCCACAGCATCATGCTTAGTTCCCCTCAAAAAGCAGGGGCATCCTTAAGACACGTATCGCATAAAACCTTTCCCAATCAAGAACCTAACTTGCAATCTTTTTGCTTTGTTTTTCTTTGTTTTCTTTTCCTTTCCCCCATCTCATTAAAAGACTAGCCATAGCTTTGGTGAGGCTGCTTGCATTGTAGGTCACCATTGCTCCGAGGAAAGGAAAAAGAGGAACACGAGTGACACCCGTCCTTCGAACGCCAGTTCGCACCCGACAAAAAACAATGCAAATGTCCAAGGAAGGTGACACTCCCGATCAACACAATCACGCCGCCCAAATCCTTGCCATAAAACGAGGGAAACAACCAATGCAAGAGGATATGGACCCTGTGGAAAAAAAGGCCACCCCACCAAAGGATCGAGCCATCGATCCAAGACAGATAGAGGGTAAATTGGGTGATATTTCCGCCACATTAAGGGCCGTCACTGATAAACTACTGAAAATTGTTCAAGATGACAAAAAAGAATGGAATCCCGATAAGGCTTGGCCGACCTCAGAGCAGCTACCTAAGGGCCTTCAAGAGATCCTCATCCCAAAGGGTACTACTCTCCTAGTCAGAATTCGAACAGCTAATCTCCTTGAAGCCACCACCCCGGAACCTTTCCTAATCATCCAGCCTATGCAAACCAGTCTAATCCTAACCACCAAATCCTTACCTCACCCTCCACATTTCTGTATCATTCTCACCCCCTACCAAGAGCCAGAAGTCCCAAAACCCATGGTCGCAATGGCCGGGTTCATCCCCCACACAAACCCTCGAAGAGCCATGAGGCCCCCACCTTCTGTGTACACTCCCATGCCTCGGGATATCCCCCTGTCACCAGTCACCTTACCCATTCTCCCCCAGATAGAAAAACCAACATCCGTTTCCCTACCAATACCACAAAGAACAACCCTACCTCTACTGACGCAACCACCCATTACCGACCTGCATAAGGTACCCTGGAACTACCCCCCAACTCCTACCATAGATGAACCTGTTGCGGAAATTGGGGGAATGACTAGGTCAGACTGATGCTATACTTCAGAAGAGATAAAAAGAAGAAGGAAAGGGAAAGATAAGGAGGGAGAGTGTTCTAATCCTTTGACAGAACACGAAATCGTCGAATTCGCCAAAGCCTTAAAGAAAAATGACTAGGATGTAATGGAGCAACTTAAGAAAACCCCTTCTCACATCTCCATGTTGGGTCTGCTTCTCACCTCCGAAACCCATTGGAACGCCTTGCTCAAGGTCCTTAAAAAAGCCCATGTGCCGGATAGCTTTACCCTTGACAACCTGCAAAACATGATGGGGCTCATCATGGCACCAAATGTCATCACTTTTACTAACGACGAGATCCCCGCTAACAGGATGGGACACACGTAGGCACTACATATAACCGTCAAAACCAAGGGGATGATCATATCAAAGGTACTGGTGGATAATGGATCGGCTCTGAATGTTTGCCCGTACTCGACCCTGGAGAGGCTTGGGATGGACCAATCCCACTTAAATCACAGCAGCATTGTCATACGGGCCTTTGATGGATCTAGGAGAGAGACAATGGGGAAAATTGAGATACCCATCGAGATAGGACCTATTACCTTTGCTATCAAATTCCAAGTTCTACAAATACCTTCAGCATATAACATGTTGCTTGGACGGCCATGGATTCATTCGGCCGGAGCAGTGCCATCCAGTCTTCATCAAAAGATTAAATTCATCATCAAGGCTAAGCTAATTTCCATCTTCGCTGAAGAGGAGTTCGCGATTTACAAAGCCGACACCGTTCCATACACCGAGTTGGCCGCCTCATCTTGTTTCCAGTCTTTGGAATTCGTCACCGCTATACATAGGGGAGACATGGTCGAGCCAAGGTATTCAGGTAATGCACAGATGATTGCTTGCTACTTCCAGAAGAACGGGTATCAGCCAGGCAAGGGGTTAGGGAGAAAGCTACAAGGAATTCCCAAAATTCCAGACATCCCGTCCCAAAGACATACTTTTGGCCTGGGGTACAAGCCGACAAAGAAAGAAATCAAGGAGCAAGCTCAAAAAAGGAAACGCCCGAGAGTTGCATCCAAAAAGGGAGGAGAGGAAGAAGTAGCACTCCAATTCATAGAATTTTGCTTAACAGAGAACAACGATGGTCTTAAGAGAGGAAAGAAGGGGGCAGGCAGTCAAGTCAATTACCTTCAAGAAGCCTTGATGATTGATGTACCTCCACCTACAGATATGGAAGTACCGGAGCATGGCACCATCAGGCCCGCCCTTTTTGGTGAGAGCCTTGATAATGGGGACAGTGAGAATCTTCTTCGAGCTCGCAAGTTTCGGTGCAAGCTTGCCGAGGCACTCCATGCATCCCTAAGCCCCTAAAACTTTGTCATCTGTCTATCTTTCCATTGTTATTTCCGCTTTCAAATCAAATGCTGTAGCATGCAAGATCTATATATAAATGAGGAGAATTACTTCCCTATTTTTGAATGACCCTCCTTGTTGTTCTGATCAGGAACCCGCTTATCCAACGTCTCGGCCAATTGATCGAAAGAACACCTATTCTGACTAATCACAATTTCGAGACTGAATTCGACTATCAACGCTTGGGAATCGAACTTGATGTCAACAATATCGATGAAATCCCGGAAGAGATTTTAGAGCAATTGGAAAAACATGACAACCGCAAAACTCCCAACATTGAGGAAACAGAGACAATCAATTTGGGAAGCAAGGAATCCCCGAAGGAAGTCAAGATAGGGACAGGATTAGATCATTGGCAACGCCAGGAAATGCTGGAGCTTCTGACTGCCCACATTGATGTCTTCGCGTGGTCTTACTAGGACATGCCAGGGCTAGAGGAATCTATTGTGGAACATCGGTTGCACCTAGATCGGCAAGTCAAGCCCATGAAGCAAAAGCTCCGAAGGCTCAAGCCCGAATGGAGTCTGAAAGTCAAAGAAGAAGTAGTCAAGCAATTCCATGCTGGATTCCTGCAAGTGGTCGAATATCCCCAATGGCTAGCCAACATCGTCCCAGTCCCAAAAAAGGATGGGAAAGTCCGGATGTGTATCGATTTTCGAGATCTCAACAAGGCCAGTCTGAAAGACGATTTCCCATTATCTCATATACACATTTTGGTGGACAATACGGCCGGTCATGAAATGTTCTCCTTTATGGATGGGTTTTCGGGATACAATCAGATCAAAATAGCTGAGGAAGACCGGGAAAAGACGGCTTTCATCACCCCATGGGGAGTGTATTGCTATAAGGTAATGCCCTTCGAGTTGAAGAACGCCGGGACAACCTATGAAAAGGCCATGGTCACTCTCTTCCACGATATGATCCATAAAAAAGTGAAGATTTATGTGGATGATATGATAGTCAAATCGAGGGCCCAAGAGGACCATTTGATCAATTTACGAAAAGTATTTGACCACCTCCGCAAGTATCAACTCAAGCACAACCCCGCCAAGTGTACTTTTGGTGTCACCTCTGGGAAATTATTGGGGTTTATTGTCAACAAGAGAGGGATAGAAATGGATTCTGCCAAGATTAAATCAATCCTCGAAATGCCACCCCCAAGGGGAGAGACCAAAATTAGATCCTTTCTGGGCAAGTTGAATTTCATTAGCAGATTCATTTCACAAATGACTCACCTCTGTGAACCAATTTTTAAATTGCTAAAGAAGAGCACCCCCAAAGAGTGGAATGAAGAATGCCAGCAAGTTTTTTAAACCATCAAGGGGTACCTCTTGAAGCCCCCGGTATTGGTGCCGCCAACCCCGGGGCGACCCCTCCTGATGTATTTAACTGTCCTCGAGACCTCAATGGGATGTGTTCTGGGGCAGCATGATGAAACTAGGAGACGGGAGCAGGCCATCTACTACCTCAGCAAAAAGTTTTTGCCCTACGAGGTCAAGTACACCATGCTCGAAAAAATTTGTTGCGCCTTGGCATGGGCGTCTCATCGACTCAGGCACTATATGCTGCATCACACCACTTACCTCATATCCCAGATAGATCCAATCAAGTACTTATTCGAAAAACTCACTCTTTCCAGCAGAGTGGCCAGATGGCATATGATTCTGGCGGAATTCGACATAGTCTTCACAACTCGCAAAGTAGTTAAAGGGCAAGTCATAGCAGATTACTTGGCAGAGAATCCTGTCGAGGAGTATCGACCCATGGACCCCAACTTCCCCAATGAAGATATCTTATACACCGAGTCTGAGGCCAAAAAACAAGAAGATCCCGGGTGGAAGATGTATTTTGAAGGAGCTTCAAATAAGAAGGGTACAGGAATTGGGGCAGTAATAGTATCCGAGAAGGGCAGTCACTACCCCATTGTGTCCAAACTAAAGTTCAACCTTTGCACCAATAATATTGCTGAATATGAAGCTTGCGTTTTGGGGTTGCGATTGGCGGTGGAAATGAAAATTGAGGAGTTAACAGTCTTCGGGGATTCTAATCTGGTGATTCAGCAAACTAAGGAGGTGTACCAGACCAGAGATGACAAACTTTCTCCTTACCATGAACAGATCAAGGGCCTCTGTCAAAGGTTTCAAAAGATAGATTTCCACCATATTCCCTGAGCTGAAAACAGTTTTACTGATGCTTTGGCCACCTTAGCTGCGGCTATCAAAGTGGATGAAGGTTTCGAAATCCTTCCTCTTCAGATCTTTGTCCGGGATGCCCCATCACACTGCCTCAACACCTCCACCAAATTAGACGGACGACCTTGGTTCTACGACATCAAAAGGTACATGCAGACTGGAGAATTCCCTACCCAGGCTGTACAAAATGAAAAGAAGATGATCCGGAGGATGGCAGCCCAATACTTTCTAGTAGGAAATGAGCTCTTCAAAAGATCCCCCCTAGGGCCCTTGAAATGCGTTGATGCAGCGGAAGCAGGAGAAATCATGAGGGAGGTCCATGAAGGAACCTATGGGCCTCACATGAACGGCCATACTCTCTCCAAAAAGATACTCAGGATAGGAAATTATTGGACAACCATGGAAACAGATTGTGTGCGATACGTCCTCCGATATCACAAATGTTAGATACACGGGGACATGATCAAGGCCCCACCCGTCGAGCTTCATTCAATGGTAGCCCTGTGGCCTTTTTCCATGTGGGGGATGGATATGATTGGCCCAATCTCTCCAAAAGCCTCGAACGGACACCGGTTCATCCTGGTTGTCATCGATTACTTCACAAAGTGGGTTGAAGCCACATCCTATGCACATGTCACAAAGAAAGTAGTGAACAAATTCCTCAAAAGCCACATTATCTGTCGATACGGGGTTCCGAAATCACTCATCACCGATAATGCTACCAATTTGAATAACGACTTGATGAGCCGGTTGTGTCAAAACTTCAAAATCACTCACCGAAACTCAGTGGGGTACCGGCCACAGATGAATGGGGCAGTAGAAGCCGCCAACAAGAACATCAAGAGGATCCTTCAAAAAATGATCGACCATTACAAAGATTGGCATGAGAAGCTCCCTTTCGCACTCATGGCCTATCGAACTACGATGAGGGTCTCTACCGGGGCAACACCGTATGAGCTGGTCTACGGAAGCGAAGCAGTGCTCCCGATCGAGATACAAGTTCCTTCTATGAGGGTGCTAATGGAGACTCAGTTAGAAGAGGCAGAATGGATCAAGGATCGTTACGCTCAGCTATGCCTGCTAGACGAAAAGCGGCTGGCCACCATCTACCACGCTCAATGCTATAAAAAGAGGGTAGCTAAGGCGTTTCATAAGAAGGTGAAACCTCGAACTTTTCAAGTCGGGGATCTGGTATTGAAGAAGATCATTTCCAGCCAAGAGGGAGCTCGAGGAAAATTCGCCCCCATTTACGAAGGGCCATTCGTAGTCAAGAAGGTCCTAACAGGGGGGGCACTAATACTGGCAGAGATGGATGGGCAAGAGTTCCCCAACCCTTTAAATTTAGACACAGTTAAACGTTGCTTTGTGTAAATTTCCATTCTCTCCTAAAGCAACAGGGAAGTCCAGTTACAATGAAAAGAGGGCCGTGAATTCTGATTAAAGGAATTGAATGTGTTCCCTTCCTAAGCCATCAAAATTCTTGCAAAGGGACTCACAAGGATTAGGTAGCTTAAATTGATATGACGAGAGGCCATCAACTCATTTTTTCATACACTATACTTTTTTGCTATAACCTTATTTTGAGCCAATCACATTCTCTCAACAAACCTAACACGGTGATCACCATCCAAAATCGTGCAAAGTAAATTTGGAAAGGCAAATGAAGGAGCAGAACTGAAAAAAAAGGGGGGGGGGCGCTTCCAGTAAAAAAAAAAAGAGAAGAATGAATGACAAAATGATGAATGAAAAAATGATTAAAATAACGATTAGTGTCTCCTTGGAGTTAATAGATTGTGCAAGCGATAACACTGGGGCAAAACCAAGGAAATGATAAGCCCTATACAAGTACAAATTCGTATAAAGAGAAGGGAGATGGAGAAAAGAAAACCACAGACAAAAGGAAAAAAACCTGGGAAGGTGATCACCGGCAAACCCCAGAAACCACACAACACCTTGAGCCTTTGACAACATCCCTTCCAAAAATTCATAACCAAGCCTCATTATAGCCTGACCCAAAAAGTCCTCTCTGATCAATGTAAACTGCCTAATCTGGATTGAGTCCAATGCAAGAAAGAAGATGATTCTCGAATAGGGGCAAACATTTGAAATTCCCAAGCTGCTGCCTCGACAAACAGGCCTACCCTCAGCTTCGAGAAAGTTCCCCCCCCCCCCCCCCCCCCCCCCCCCAAAAAAAAAAAAAAGAAAAGAAAATGCATGACCCCAAGGGCGTGGCGAAAACTCAAAAGAGCGTTGCGAGTAAAAAGACAGAGGCATGGCAAGATACAAATCTGTTGGTACGGTGAAAACCCGCAAGGGCACCGGGACACAAAAATAACAGAGTCGGGGTCAGCAAAAACCTGCAAAGGAGTTGATGACAAAAAAGGCAAGAAAAAAAAAAAAAAAGAGAACTTCCCACACTCTCCTCGAATTTACCCCAACCATCGAATGGATCATTCCCGGATCGTGATATGAAAAGATAGGGAGAGATTGTGATCGTCAAAATGGCATTCTTTCGAAATCAATGGGCCAAGAAGAAGGAACCATGCGGGTCCCTACCGAGGACACGCTAAGGAAAATTCCATTCCAGGGAATCTTGGAAGAAAGCCAAAAACCCAGAACCATAGCACAAAAAAGGGGAGAAGAAGAAAAGAAGGAACAGTCATGTCAAGGGTGAGGGACCACGATGTAGCAATTCACGTCTCCATCCGAAGAGTCCTCATCTGAATCCCCAGCAGCAAGACTCACAGGACCAGAGGTAGCAGGCAAGGGACCAGACTCACTAAATGGCGGCGCCACCAACCCTCCCCCAGAAGAGCCGGCACTGGTAGGAGCCCCGAAAGAAGAAGTCGATAACTGGCTCAACCTATGGCACTGACATCGATCAAGGAGGCTGTCCCTTTCCCGCGAAAGGGTGTGTACCATATCCCTCAACTGGACTATGAACGCGTCCCGCGGGTCGCCCCCCACTAAAGAGGAAATGTCTCGGGACCCCCAAGGGCGTCTGAGTCCCCAGGAAACATCAACTAGAGGAGAGTCTCTCGCCCTAGACGCCTCCTCCAGTTGTCTCTCTAAGTCACCCGCTCGGCCTCTGCTCGCCTCCAGCTGAGTCTCCAACTCAATTATACAGGCACGATAAAGTCTCCATAGGCGCCTCGCCATGATGGTAGCAATAGCCAAGAGATCGGCATACCCTACTGGAGCAAAAGCAACTCTAGAAGAGGATCCTGGACCGTGGCGCCCCCCAACACATACTCCCAAAAACATCTGGTGTAATCAAGGGTGGCTGTTTGCACGAATGAGAATGAGCCGTCTGAAGTATCATGCGCCCCAAGAGTCTGCCACAACCCTGTTAGCTCAGCCATTATGCCCCTCGGAACCTCGTCACCAAAATAAGCTGGATACCCTGTCATCGTGGTAGTATACGGAACGTCCTGCATCCGACCCAACTGGCGGAGAACCCGAATGCCAAAGAAGGGTGTAACACCCCTCAAGCCAATCAAAGGGATAAAAACCTTACTCAAAGTCCGTACCCACAGCGAGTCAACATTACATAAACCCACATACCACTGGACCGAATCGGACCTCCTCGTCTGGAGGAAGGTCACCCATGACATCTGAAAATCTGGGTAGTCAACCCTATCAATAATCTCTTGTTGAGACCTCACCAAAGCGCAGATGGGATCAACCTCCGGATACCATATATGGCAGGTAATGCGATGAATGAACAAGTGCTCAAGAGCCCACAGTTGGAAAAGAGGTCTAGACCCCCTAAAAAGCGTGTCCTCCCCACTCTGAAACCGGGAAAAGCTCACATATGTCTCACCCACTAGAAGCTGTCCTGCTCAAGGATCTCTGTGACCCGTTGCGGCCGCTTCGGGGAGAACTGGCCCTACCACCGCCCCTCGCCGAAACATCCCTACTGCCTTCGCGCCCCGTGTCACCCCAACCGCTAATCCGAGCTGAGCCACTCCGACAGCTACCTCTAGCCGAGCTACCCCGACTACTGCCACCCTCCTCAAGCTTTATCCGCAGCGCCTTCCCGTGGTGTCTCCTGTCTGAACCATCGCCTCCAGCCTCTGACATCCTGAAAAATGACCACATTCAAAGGGATCGGTCAGTCGCTACTATACGAAAAGTGCAAAGATAAATGCATCAATGTATATACCTAAAAAAAAAATGAATGAATGAAAAAAAGAGAAAAGAAAAAAAAAAAGAAAAAAGAAGAGAAAAAAAGAAAGGAAGAAGAAAAGGAGAAAAAGAAAAAGAAAAAGGAAAAAGGTGGAAGAGCGAGGGCCCCATTTATCACGGTTCAAAATTTTCTAATAGGTTTCCAAGCTTTTTCCTCAAAAAGTTTGGTTTCTAAATTTCAAAACCGATTTTTCAGGTTTTCTCCTTCAAAAACCCTGGTTCGAAAATTCTCTACAGGTTTTCAAGCTTTTTCCCCAAAAAGTTTGGTTTCTAAAATTTCAAAACCGGTTTTTCGGGTTTTCTCCTTCAAAAACCCTGGTTCGAAAATTCTCTACAGGTTTTCAAGCTTTTTCCCCAAAAAGTTTGGTTTCTAAAATTTCAAAGCCGGTTTTTCGGGTTTTCTCCTTCAAAACCTTGGTTCGAAAATTCTCTACAGGCTTTCAAGCTTTTTCCCCAAAAAGTTTGGTTTCTAAATTTCAAAGCCGGTTTTTCGGGTTTTCTCCTTCAAAAAACCCTGGTTCGAAAATTCTCTACAGGTTTTCAAGCTTTTTCCTCAAAAGGTTTGGTTTCTAAATTCAAACCAGATTTCGGGTTTTCTCTTTCAAAAATCCTTGTTCAAATTTTATAGGTCTTTGAGCTTTTTCTTCAAAAAGTTCGGTTTTTGAATTTTGACACCAATTTTTGGGTCTTCCCCTTCAAAAACCCCGGTTCAAAAATCCTCCACAGGTTTTTAAGCTTTTTCCTCAAAAAGTTCTATTTCTAAATTTCGAAGCCGGTTTTCCGGGCTTTCTCCCTCAAAAGCCCCTTTCTCAAAACGATTTGCTTTATCGATAGGTTTTTAAAACCTGTAGAGATAACTGTAAGCACCCCATTTTTGCCTGCTAGGTAATCTCCGGCCTGACCCAGATCAAACAGAAAAACTCGGTACCTAAATTAAAATCAAAGAACCCCATTAGGGAGCATTAATATTCCGCAACAAATTACAAAACAGAAAAACCCATTATGTGTTTCAATATCAAACAAAATAAATCTAAAAGAAATACAATCCACAAAATCAAGAACAGGGGCAATAGAAAATCACGCTATTAATGTCACAAAATCAAGAAAGATAATCCTCAAAACTAAGAATAAGAAAGCCCAATACCCAGATCAGAGTTTTGATGGAATAAGCTTGGTCACCCATGGATACTTTCACAACCCCTCGACTGAGAATAAATTAAAAAAAAACCCAAAACTCAAAGCGATGAGAAGAACAAGAGAGTAAACAAAAACCGAAACAAGGAACCAATCATATACCTTGTGGTCGGTGCGAACGTCAAATCTGCCTCCATTATGAGAACTCCAATCTACAAAATATATTAACTTTTTGACCACCATGGACAGAACAAAACTGCTAAAGAATATCAATAGAATCACAGTACTAAGACGGTAAAGCCCAATAAACTATACAAATGAAAACCCTAGTTCGAAGTTTCTACACAGAGAGAGAGAGAGGGGGGGGGGGGGAATTACCATTCTTAATTTCGGTACGAGTACGTAGATTTCTGAAGAAAACTTCCCTTTGAAAACAGATCAACCGCACTGCACTGGAGAAGATGAGGCTAAGCGGACCAAGCAAAGCCCATGTCTCATTCGAAAAACACTGAGATGCTTTGGATGTACCTCCCATCTATGAGAATCGTTCAAAATCTAAAAAAGGAAGCTAAATGAAGAATCAAAGAGCAGAGATGAGTCAGCAAAACAGCGCAAGAAGGTGGGAGCAAAACAAAGAAGAAATGACAAAAAATGTGACAGTTCAAAAAGCAAACATCTCATCTTTACAAAGGAGATGTATATCTAAAAAAGGAGACGTGGACGCCTCTGCACCATGCACAAGTAAAGAAGAGGTGGCACAAAATGGCTGAATGACACAATAACCTATTTAAAAACAAGGCTAGCGTTAATATATATCAAGTTCCGAATGGGCCAAATATCTAAAGTCAAAACAAACAAGAAGTGAGGAGAAAATGAGGGAGTCCGAAAACTGAGATCTGCCCATCATACTTAATAGATAGTTAGATATATATATTTATACGTGTAATATATCTATACATTATTGACTTGATTGACAATTGGGAAACAACCCGAACCACACAAAACCAAAAAAATAAAAAACAAAAGAAAAAGGAAAATACTCAACTAGCAACCGACCTTACCTTATTCTTCCAGTGACATTGTTATCATTCGTTTCCCCGCCGTTACCAATCCCGGTTACTAACTAATGGTCAATAATTTTACACTTGGAATGTATAGATGTATGGATGGATGGGTGAATTGCCGGCCCATATCTAAAAGATTCTTGTTTATATATATAAAAATATAGAGAGTATCATTTAATCGTCACTACAAAAAGAGGCATAATATACAGATAATACAACTTTTATATATACACATTATTGTCCTCTTTAACCCAATGTTATTTAGTCTCTATCTGATCTTGCCTAGCCAATTGAACCCATGACCATTGAACCAGGCTCTTAACTTGCTTGATTTTTGAATTGGAGTGCTTCATTTGAGTTTGAAATTTGTGAAACGAAAGGAATAGAAAAAGAAAAAAGGTAACACAAATGGAATTTTAGATTTGATGCTTTTATTTGGTTAGATTGGGAAAATAAGAACAAATGATAGGTTTTTATTAATAACAAAATAAAGGAAAGTGAAATAACACGGTTTCCTCACTTATTTCTCTTTTATTTTTTATCCATTAAGAGTAATTTTATTTCTCATCTCTTTTTGTTTTTTCTCAATAAAATTGGGATCCAAACACACCGTAAAGAAGCAACTTGAAAAAAACCCTACTTAACCCTGGTAGAAATGTACATTTGTAGCCCATAAGTGTTGAAGAAGTCTGTTATGCAATACAGTTAATGTTGTAAAATAATAATTTCATCTTATTGTTGGCATATATTATATTGATATTACACATACATAATTAAATGACCCTAATTTATTTTTAGTAAATGGGCTTCATTAAGGTATTTGTAAAGTAAGACCTAGAAGCTGTTGTTTGTATATATGGTCAAAGAATTTAAAAATAGATGAAAAAGATACTAAATATTTATATGTAGAGATACTTTTTTTTTTTAAAGAAAAAAAATTTAACATATAGAAGCATAAGCAACAAAAAAAACAAAAAAAGAAAAGGAAGTGTTCACGTAATTAATATGTTGGGTAACGCTTTTAATTTTTATGTTTTTTGTTTTTGTAAAAATTGCTTTTAGATTTTTAAGTATGAAAAGTTCAAAATGTTATCCAAAACAGGTTTTATTTGCATTTTTCAAGAATTTTGAAAACAAAACTGGAAAAAATAGAAAACAAAATCATTACCAAACAAATGGAAATGGGTTGCTTGGTGTAGTGACTATTTACCTGCTCATGATTTGGCTGCGTGTTTGTGTTTCGAAACTTAAAATTCCTCCTTTGTCAAAAACTAAAATAAAAAAAAACCTAATATATATATATATATATATATATATGTAATGCAAATGGGGTACAGGTTTAACCGCGGAATAAATTAGTTGAAGCACAGTAGTGAGAACCAATTAAAAATTAAATGAATATTATTAATAAGAAAATATTGATTGATTATTACAGATGGATAGTTTTATCCAATTCATACTCATTAATTTTAAAAATTAATTAAGTCGTAATAGTTGAGAAAGAGAGTTCTTGCATATGGATGGGCATCTAGCTTGACCTTCTCTTCCTACAAATCCAAGAGAAAAAAATTGCCTACTTAAATCTGAATCTCCACATTTCAGTGCACCCATTCAAATGTGATCACCAAAGATAACTGCCTAATAGAAAAATAAGTGATCACTGACTAGCAAGTCTCTCCCTCTATTTTACTTTCTGAATGGAAAAGAAATTGCAAGGACCAATCCTTAGTGGCGTCCATTACCATCTTATCTCCCTCAATAAATTCCCAAACAAAGAGTAAGCTACCCTTTCCCTTTACTATTTCCTTTCTTTCCAAATGCATGTCGTTGAGAACTTTCAACTATCATGTTTAAAGGCCACATACTGTTTTACAACAATTTTTCTTCTTTCTTTTTCAAACCTTGGAAAAAGAATTGAAATTTTTTGTTTGGTTTTGAGGGGAGGGAGAAATGAAGTAATTGTTTTATCTATTTTTTTTTATCACTGTTGCTTATTTGGTTGTTTATCGAGAGGGCGAAAATAAAGGAAACTAAGTAAATGTTATAAACTAAATGAATTTGAAGCAAGCAAAACACAGTATATAATAAAACGAGTTCTTCTGGAACTGTCAAATAATAATTAAATAGTTCTTCTAAGACTACGGGGATAGATCTTCTTTATCACCCAAGCATGTATTACTTTCATAAGACAAAATATAATAATTAAATAGTTTTTCTGGAACTAAGGGGATATATTTTCTTGATCATCCAAGCATGTGTTACTTTTATAAGACAAAATATAAAGACAATAGAAATGCAAATAATTTACCTACACTCTTTGCCTTTTTATGCCTTCTCTTTTCCTCTTCTTCTTTCTCTCTCTCTTCTGTCTCTCTCTCACTTTTCTCTCTTTCTTCTCTCTCTTTTCTATCTCTCTCTCTATCTGCTTCTTTCTCTTTGTTTCTCTTTTTTTCTCACAACATGTCACTGCTATATATAGAGGCAGATGGCGTAAAAGATTTGAGACAGCTCATCCACCCTGAGGTGAGCCATGACCTCACAACACTCCCCCTTGGATAACCGCAATACAGTAGGATATGTTACAACTGTCTCATTAAAACCTTGCTAGGAAAATCCAATGGGAAAAAACCTTAGCGAAGGAAAAAGAGTACAGTAATATTATGTAACATAACTTAGTATGGGTGTGTTAACACTGCCTCGTTAAAACCTTGCCAAGAAAAATTATGTAGGAAAAACCATTGGCGAAGGGAAAAGAGTACAGTACGCGACTCCCCCTCATTCATACATCTGGTATAAAGTTGAAATTGATAGCTTTAATTGTTTATAGCTTTAAGACGACGCATGCCAATGTTGTGTACCAATTTCTCAAATGTTACAGTTGGGAGTGTTTTAGTAAATAAGTCTACCAAGTTGTCACTTGAATGTATTTGCTAGACATCAATATCATCGTTTTTCTAGAGTTCATGTGCATAAAAGAATTTTGGTGATATATGTTTGGTTCTGTCACCTTTGATGTAGCCTCCCTTAATTTGTGCAATACATGCTGCATTATCTTCATATAATATTGTTGAGGTATCTTTGATCGAGGATAGTCCGCAACTATCTTGAATATGTTGGATCATTGCTTTCAACCAAATGCATTCTCAACTTGCTTCATGAATTGCGATGATCTTAGAATGATTTGAAGAAATTGCAGTTAGTGTCTACTTCACAGATCGCCAAGATATAGCAGTGTTACCATAGGTGAATACATATCCGGTTTGTGATCGTGCTTTATGTGGATCAGAGAGATAACCAGCATCTGCATAGCCAACTAACTCTGATTCTAGTCCCTTTGAATAGAATAAACCCAGATTTGTTGTTCCTCGAAGGTAACGGAATATATGCTTCACCCTTCTCCAATGTCTCTGAGTTGGTGCAGAACTATATCTTGCCAATAAATTTATAGAAAATACAATATCGGGTCTTTTGCAATTTGCAAGATACATAAGAGCCCCAATAGCACTGAGATATGGTACTTTAGGACCAAGGAGTTTTTCACTGTCTTCTTGAGGGCGAAAAGGATCCTTTTGTATATCTAATGATCAGACAATTATGGGAGAACTCAATGGATGAGCTTTATCCATATAAAATCAATTCAAAATCTTTTCTGTATATGTAGATTGATGGAGGAGAATTTCATTTGATAAATGCTCAATTTGTAATCCAAGACAAAATTTAGTTTTTCCAAGATCTTTCATTTCAAACTCCTTTAAATAATGAGCAAATGTTATCAGTTCTTCAGAAGTTCCAACAAGATTCAGATCATCGACATAGACTGCAATAATAGCAAATCCAGATTTTGATTTTTTAATAAAAATGTATGGACAAATTGTATTATTCACATATCCATTTTTCAATAAATACTCACTACGACGATTGTACCATATGCGTCCAGATTATTTTAACCCATACAGCGATAGTTGAAGCTTGATAGAATATAAGTTTCTAGATGAAATATGTGCTTCAGGCATTTTAAATCCTTCAGGAATTTTTATATATATATCATTATCTAATTTACCATACAAGTAGGTTGTCACGACGTCCATCAGACGCATATCCAGTCCTTCTGAGACTAATAAACTAATTAAGAATCTAAACGTAATGGCATCCATTACAGGAGAGTATATCTCATCATAATCAATACCAGGTCTCTGCGAGAAACCTTGTGCTACTAGTCGCGCTTTATATCTCATTATTTCATTTTTCTCATTTCGTTTTCGCACGAATACCCATTTGTATCCAACAGGTTTTACATCTTCTGGTGTTTGGACTACGGGTCCAAATACTTTGCGTTGTGCTAATGAGTTTAATTCTGTCTCAATAGTTTCTTTCTATTTTGGACAATCACTTCTATGTTGGCATTCATCAATTGTCTGTGGTTCATTCTCTACATTACTTCTTGTAATTGTAAGAGACATTTTAAATGAAAATATGTTGTCAACAACAAGTTTATTTCTATTCCATTTTTCTCCTGTATTCACATAACTTATTGAGATCTCATTATTTTCCTCTGCAGGGGATATCTCTTCAAGAGGTTTCTCTTCTGAGAATTCTTTTTCAGGAGTTCCTTCTTCTAGAGGTTTAGATACTGTGGTTTCTTCAGGAATACTGACTTGCTTATGCAGTTGTACCTTCCTCTTTCTAGGAACTGTGTCTTTTACACCAATAGGTCTCCCACGCTTCACGTGTGCTTGATATTCATTTGCTACTATATTAGCAAATTGTCCTACAGGGACATCAATACGTGTTGGGGTATTAGCAGCTGATATATATGATTTTGTTATTTTCTTAGTGTCGGTAAACACATCAGGTAATTGATTTGCAATCGTTTGCAAATAAATAATCCTGTGAACTTCTGATTCACATTGATTTGTTTGAGGATCAAGATGAAATACCGTGGAAGCATTCCAAGTAATCTCATGCTGTTTTTTTAGATGCGTTTTATATCCCCCTAATGGTGGGAAAAGTGTTTCATCAAAATGACAATCTGCAAAACGTGCAGTGAGTACATCCCTTGTTAAAGGTTTAAGATATCTAATAATAGATAGAGAATCAAAACCAATATAAATTCCAAGTCAACGTTGGGGACCCATCTTAGTACATTATGATGGAGCAATTGATACATAGATAGCACAACAAAAAATCCTTAGATGTGAAATATTTGGTTGTTGACCAAAAACAAGTTGTAATGGTGAATATTCGTGGTAAGTAGTGGGTCGGACACGGACTAATGATGCAACATGCAATATGGCATGTCCCCAAGCAGAAACAGGTAATTTTGTTCTCATAAGTAAAGGTCGAGCTATAAGCTGAAGGCGTTTGATAAAAGATTTAGCTAGACCATTTTGTGTGTGTGTATGTGCAATGGGATGTTCAACATCAATTCCTATGGACATGTAATCATCATCAAAAGCTTGAGATGTAAACTCACCAGCATTATCCAGTCGTATCGACTTAATCGAATAATCTGAAAACTGTGCTAGTAATTTGATAATTTGAGCAAGAAACCTAGCAAATGTAACATTACGAGTAGAAAGCAAACAAACATATGACCATCGAGTAGATGCATCTATTAAAACCATAAAATAACGAATTGGTCCACATGGTAGGTGTATTGGCCCACATATATCCCTCTGAATTCTTTGTAAAAAGGTTGGGGATTCAACTATTACTTTTGACGGGGATGGTCTCACAATTAATTTTCCTTGTGAACAATCGGGACATGTATAATCACTTGACAAAAAAATCTTCTGATTCTTTAGCGGATGCCCATGAGAGTTCTCAATTACTCGTCGCATCATCATTGATCTCGGATGACCAAGACGATCATGCCAAATTATAAAATTCTTTGGGTCAAAACACTTCTGGTGCATCACTTCAGGTGATCCCAAAATTCTTATATTTATATAATATAATCCAAAAGAGAAAGTAGCAAGTTTTTCTAATGTATGCTTCTGGCATGAAACAATAGAAGTAATATAAAGATATTTTTTATTATCTTCATTTGTTGTCTCTATATGATATCCATTACTACGTATATCTTTAAAACTGAGCAAATTCCTTGTAACTCTAGTTGAATACATAGCATCATCAATATAGAGTTTTGTTCCTTTTGGCAACAATATATTGACTCTTTTGGAACCTTCAATTAATTGTGTATTGCCAGATATTGTCTTAACGTTATTTTTAGCTAACATTAAGCTAATAAAATATTTTTTCTCTCGAAGAATTGTATGAATAGTTGCACTGTCTGCTAAACATATATCTCCATTGGTTATCTTGAAAGCTATTAATGCTTTGGTAGATTCCATGTTTCTATACAAAATATGAAATTGCTTATTTGATAAGAAAATAAAAACATTCATATAACAAAAACATGCTTAAAAAAATATTACACAAGATGACAATAAACTTAAAAGGAAAAGAAAATAAACTAATTGGTGTGGACATTTCCATCACCAATTAAGTGATCTATTTTTTCATCAATCTTCATCAACAAGATTTCCTTCACATCATTTTTATTGTGCATTTATTTGAATCATAATTGGCAATACTGTATTACATCCTTGTTATTACAACTTCAGGTGTACTAAATCATTGTCTTGCAACTTCAAGTGCATTCAACCATAATCTTGCAACTCCAAGCGTATTTATTGATTATCTGGCAATTCTAGGTGCATTAATAATAAGCCTTGTGAAAAATTCAATGATGATACAATGGTAAACTAACATAATCAACGACCATAATAAGCATAATTAAATAATAGCAGCAATATAAATGAAAGCAGTAGCAGGCGGCAAACCGACCTTATAAAGTAACAATAATTAAATAAACTGCGTGCAAGCCTTAATAAATATTCCATAGGAGCGCTTGATTTCTTTCATTGTATTTTTAAAATCATTACTTCTGGAATGATCTAAATATAAAATATTTAAAGCAACAAAATCTAACAATCATCAGTTAATGATCATGTTAAAATCTCTACCGAACACAGTAATGTTAGGCGAATATTATAATAAATGGTAATCAATGAAACAGTGAAAAGTATTACCATACTATTGATTACATATTGTTTATTATATATTACTATACAATTACTATTCATTACTGTTCATGAATAGTAGACTTCATCCGATCGATATATATATATTATATTACTATTTTTGTCTCCATTATAACTTTGAATCCAAATATCAAAATATAGTCAAGTCATATGTCTGTGAAAAACTATTGCAATAAGGATTCCAGATCTATAAATATCATAGGCCAAATATTTACGATCTAGGAGAAATAAACAAACAAAGTTTCAAAAAATTACTATTTATCATTATTCATCAACTATGCATCACTATTCACCGACTATATAATAAATATAAATTTTACCGTGAAGAGTGAATAATAAAGAACCCAAGATAAAGGTAAATGAACTGAAATATTAATGAAGTACATTCACTAATATAATAAAGTACCTTTCCGATATATAAGTATTTAGAGTTTCGTGCTGATAACGTATTATTAAATGAATTTGAAGTAAGCAAAACACAGTATATAATAAAACAAGTTCTCCTGGAATTGTCAAATAATAATTAAATAGTTCTTCTGGAACTATGGAAATAGATTTTCTTGATCACCCAAACATGTATTACTTTCATAAGACAAAATATAATAATTAAATAGTTCTTTTAGAATTAAGGGGATATATCTTCTTGATCATCCAATCATTTATTACTTTCATAAGACAAAATATAAAGATAATAGAAATGCAAATAATTGACCTATACTCTTCACCTTTTCCTTCCTTCTCTTTTCCTCTTCTTCTTTCTCTCTCTTCTTTCTCTCTGTCTCTCTCTCTTCTATCTCTCTCTCTCGCTTTTCTTTCTTTCTTCTCTCTCTTTTTCTTTCTCTTTGTTTCTTACAACATGCCACTACTATATATAGAGACAGATGACGTAAAAAATTTGAGGCGGCTCATCCACTCTGAGGTGATCCATGACCTCACAACAATAAATAATTATTAGGACAAAAAATTCCTTCTTTCGGGCCCACAAATTTTCTCTCTCTTTATCAAAATATGAGCAAACAAAATAAATAAAAAAAGGGATCTTTTTCAACGTTCTCTTTATTTTTTCTGCCCAGCCATATGGGATAAAATAATAGACTGTCTCTTCGTTTGTATTTGTCCACCATGTATTTGCCCTTTTCATTTCTCCACCAAGCAAGCACTGGGTACGAGTTTATCGGACTTTTGTCCCCAGTAGGCAGCGTCCAATCCCTGCGCATATGACGCACCTAGCGCATCTTAGAGATATCAAATATAAGGTTATGCAAAAATAGACTAGATAAATACGTGATCGATCAAATTCAAATGCCTGTCTTTCCATTTCCACAGTGACCCATCAATGGCGGCGGCTACGTCCTTCTCTCCCTTGGTGGCTGCTGCTTCTTCTTCGTCATCCTCGTCCAAAACCCTAAAGTCAGCTTCCAAAAGCTCAGTTCTCAATCTGGGATTTCTCTCCTCCTCGTCTTCCAAGACAGTCTTGAAGCCTCTCAAAGTTCAAGTTTTGCCCGCCAATGCTGCTGGTTCAGGCTCTGTCGGAGCTCGCATGGTCTCAATGCCTGCGATTAAGCCTCTGACTTCCGTGGATTTTGAGACGTCTGTCTTCAAGAAGGAGAAAATTACTCTTGCTGGTCATGACGAGGTATTTCTCAGCCTCCCTCTAAAAAACTATATATTTATAGATACATATTTGGATATTTTGATGTGTTGTGTGCCTATGTAGTGTATTGTGAAAGGAGGGAGAGATTTGTTCCCTTTGCTGCCGAATGCGTTGAAGGGTATTAAGCAAATTGGTGTTATCGGCTGGGGCTCACAGGTATCTTGTTCTTCTTATTATTAGTTTATTTGTTAATGTCCGGATTAAGTGTTTTCTCTTATGATTATTTAATTTTCTATTATACTCTTTGGAGAGAGAGAGAGAGAGAGAGAGAGAGAGGAATTGGAGAGAGAAAAATCTTAATGTTTATTTCACTCTGCATGAGGGAAAAATGAAGGGAAAGAAAATTGTCATAAATTTTTAAGCATTGTGCAAAAAGGCAAACTGAAAATATTTGTTATGAGAAGCTTATCTAAGCCAAATAATTTTATTAGGGTGGAGCATTTAGGTATCTCCATGTCCTAAGCAACTGATAACTCTAAGCTTTGAACTTATAACACATGTTTTGTGTTTGAAAAAGAGCAATTGGGAAAAGTACGGTCCTCCATTTCAATTCTTCTAATAGCCATCTTTGTTGATGCAAAGTTCTAAACTTATTCATGAAGTTGGAAGATGAGATATTTCATTTTTAGTTTTATCCATGGAAATTAATTACTTCTCACTGGCATAACCTTATTTAGATAATAGGTTGGATGCATTTCATTACTTGGAATAGTTTTTGTAAGGTTAATGACAATTTCTAAACATTTGGAAGTTGGAAAATGAGTTCCTTTACTTAGTGTCAGCCCGTTATTCTTTTATATTATAGGCTGCACATAGCATCTTCATACACTCATTTGAATTCTCTAGCTATTTATTTGAAACTTTGAATGATGGTGCAGCCTCAATTGACAGTCGAAACACACTTCTTTTCCTAATCTGAGGATTATGCATGTTCCATTGGAAATAAATTGGAGCATTCAGTTCTGTCTCTCATAGATGTCAACTTGTAATTTGATACCACCTCTTTGCGGGGTGGGGGTTGACATTCGCTCTCTTGTGCTTGCGTGCTTGTCTCCATTAATGTTTGTTATTAATTTTTATTTGGTGGGATAAATATAGAATTTGTGAATTTTAAAAGCACAAACACTTGAAATGCCTTCCATCTGTATGTGAGTGGCTATTTTAGTGTTTACACCAACGGTGATCTGCCCCAAAAATAAACTAGCCTTCTATATGTTTAGAAAAGAAAAGACCTGTTATTTTTAATGATTTGATTTTGGACTGAGGAAACTAATGCAGAGGATAGTGCCTTTGAACTCACCTGGTTATTTCCTGGTTAATTAGTTTACATGCACTTGTCGGCACTGTATTCCGTGAATTGTTGTGTGCAAAGGCATTGGGGAATTATGTCTAAGGTGCAAATTGATGCTCTATTGTGAATATGGATATTTCCTAGATGAACGTCATTAATACGGATATCTATTGAGACAATGGACAATCATTCTTTTTCATCATAGGGCCCTGCTCAAGCGCAGAATCTTAGGGATTCTCTTGCAGAAGCAAAATAGGACATTGTGGTCAAAGTGATGTTTGTTATTCTATGCTTTATTTTAATATTTTTTAGTAATTTTGTTGGCATTCATATTACTAATTATTTTTACTATTTTATTGATTTTTTTTTTCCTTCTTGTGGATAGCTAACTATGCAGTTGAACGGGTTCTCTATTGACATATTTGTTTTTTTTATGTTTGCTTTATAATATAGATTGGTCTCAGGAATGGTTCTCGTTCCCTCTTCGAGGCATGTGGTGTTGGTTTTACTGAAGAGAATGGAACCCTCGGTGACATATGGGAGACAATATCTGGCAGTGATTTGGTGATTCTCTTGATTTCTGATGCAGCACAGGTTGGTAGATTGTACAGTTGTATTTTTCTTAAGTATCTTGGCCAAAACATTTGAAGTTGCTAGCATGGCCATACATTTTCAGTGACCACAACTGACTGTGACTAAGGCTTTTTGTTTTGGGTTGAGTTGAGCATGGTTATACATTGCCATGCATTTTGGTTGCATCCATCAGGGTTTATGTAAGAATATGATACATAAATGTGTAACTTTCTAACTTTTATGCTTTTCTAATGCCGCGTATGTAATAATCTCCTCTTGAAAAAGTTGAATTGTAGCATATCTGCAATTTCTTATGTTGAATGTAGAGGAAATGGCTCTTTTTTTTTTGCAGAAATTATTAGTTTCTCTGTTCATGCTTTCTGTGCCTCAAAATAAAAATGAAGAGTTAAATTAATGAATCTTCCTGGCTAAACACGCCTTTGCTATTAGGGTTTAAGAAGGAATGTGATCCTGAATTTATAACTTTTGCCATTTATATTCATTAATGCTGCATCTAGAAGATTTTTAGTTCTTCCAAATCTGTTATTCCTAATGTTGGGTGTAAGAGAACTTGCATCCTCCAGAAAACTATCAATTTCTCCTATTGTCGTTCCTGCTTTTCTGCGCCATGTGTAAAAGATATAGCAATCAATTAAGGAATTGCCCCAGTTATATATTGTGATTACCATGGAGTAGAGGAAAGCAAGATGAATGCTACTTTAGCGATATCTGTTACAAATCTTGAATTGGTATTAGAGGCCTGCAGATAATTTTTTTTAAAGAAAGAAGAATATTTATCAATTATGAAGGGATTCACTGCTGCAAGGATTAATGATCCTTCAAAAAGGAAGAAAAGCAAAAGAAATACAATTCAGAGCAATGAGGGACAAATAGAGGTAAATTAACAATTCCTACACCTACTAATTCCCTGCAGGACCTCAGGGGGTGTTAAAAGTGACATCTCAGTTGGAGTGTAGCCAATTTAGTGTAGTAATGACAAATATAATGGTGAGTAAGTTTCGCTAACCATGTGGGTGTCTGCTATGTTCTTTATTCTATTTCAGTTCTCTTGTTTTTAATTTCATTTTGTATTGCAGGCTTATAATTTTCATTAAGTGTTCTCCCGCATGAAGCATCATACAGCTTACTTAATTTCAATATTTATTGCAGGCTGATAATTATGAGAAAGTACTATCCTACATGAAGCCAAACAGCATACTTGGGCTTTCCCACGGGTTTCTTCTTGGCCATTTGCAGTCAATGGGCTGTGATTTTCCCAAGAATATCAGTGTGATAGCTGTATTTCCTGAGGGAATGGGTCCATCTGTGAGGAGACTCTATGTTCAAGGGAAGGAGATAAATGGCGTTGGAATAAATTCCAGTTTTGAGGTCCACCAGGTCTCTCTCTCTCTCTCTCTCTCTCTCTCTGCATGCATTTTCTCCTTACCTCTCTGTGTTTCATAAGACTTCAAGGAGTCGATATCTTTGTGGACAGGATGTTGATGGTAGGGCCACTGAAGTTGCCCTGGATGGTCAGTTGCCCTTGGTTCTCCTTTTACATTTGCCACTACGCTGGAGCAGGAATACAAGAGTGACATATTTGGCAAGCGAGGTGATTGTGGTTTTGTTCACCCTTATTTTGTTATTCACCACAACATTATACCTAATGCTTTTGCTCTTTTTGATTAATAGGCATTTTACTCGGTGCTGCGCATGGAATTGTTGAGACCTTGTTTAGAAGGTATACTGAAAATGGAATGAGTGAAGATTTGGCTTACAAGAATACAGTTGAGTGCATAACAGGGATTCTTTCAAGGACCATATCAACTCAGGTTAATGATCAGTTCCTTGATTTCATCCCTTTGCGTTTCTATGTGCATTTGCATGTGTACTTACTTGGGTGCTGTACACAGAATTTGTGGGCTGATTCTTTACCTTTTTTGACACTCATTTACCCTTTCATAATGAGGATGTTTACCTAACCTATGTTGCTTTCTTTATTCCCTCTAAGAGGGCATGCTGGCCTTGTATAATGCTTTGTCCGAAGATGGCAAAAGGGAGTTTGAGGCTGCATATAGTGCCTCTTCTTACCCATGCATGGATGTATTATATGAGTGCTATGTAGCCACTGGTAGCGAGATCCGAAGTGTTGTCTTGGCTGGGCGTCGCTTTTATGTATGTGTGTTTCCTTATTTGTTATTCACACGTGTTAGAATATGTTACTGAAATATTGTTGTCTCAAATCATCCATGTTATGTTACATGTAGGCTTGTGAAATTTTTGGTTCTTTATGATGTTTCTGAAAAAGTGTTAGTAAGGAGATATTCATGCTAGTGTTTCTGAATGCCTTATCTTCCTTCTCTTTTTTTTCTCTTTTTCTTTTTCTTTTTCTTTCTCTTCCTCTCTTTTTTGGCTCTTTTTTCCCCATCGTTTAGGAAAAAGATGGTTTGCCACCTTTCCCAATGTGTAAAATTGATCAGATGCGCATGTGGAAAGTAGGTGAAGGGGTTTGAGCAGCACGTCCAGCAGATGACCTAGGCCCATTATATCCCTTTACAGCAGGTGTTCATGTGGCACTAATGATGGCCCAGGTAAGCACTGGTCTACACTGATAAGTTTTGTTTGATAAGATTTGGCTAAAGGTGATTGATAATGTATCATGCATCAATTGTAGGGTTTGCTTTAAAGAATATGGTTCATTTTTCAATTTAATTCCTTGTAACTATGCAAGAGGAACATCTAAGTGCGGTCAATGAAGAACATTGATATATTAGATAGATCTTTGTTAAATTACACGAAATAATGGCGCCTTTTGATTTTTGTGTTTGATTATTATCTTTTTCTGTTTTAGTAAATTTATGCGTATGTCTTGTGATTCGAAAAGGAGACCATGCAAGGGATTACAAGGAAGTGGACGTCAGAGAAACCATTTGGCAATGTAGTTATGAATTTCAGAGTGTTTGATCAATTATGAGTACAGGAGCAGGGGAGCACGTGGCAAATGAATAGTAAGGGGAAGGGTTTGTTGTATTTACCTTCATGAATATCAACATGATTAGTTTTGAAATGTATGGCTTGAATTTTTTAGACAAAAATAGATCTTTAAAAGCTTTTTAAAGGAGTGGAGAGTTGATGTGAGTTGCATATAGGAGATCAAGATGGAAGAGGTAAGAAGGTTTTATTTATTTATTTCATTTGGGTGGGGTGTTGATATTTGGGTGGGAATATTTGGGGGCTGTGGGGTGTTGAGGTGGAGTTATTATTTGGGATCACAGGGGTATTGATAAGGAGCCTTTTCAGTATCTTGTCTTTTTAGATGTGTGGATGACGAATGGAGATGGGTGTTTTCGAGTATTTACGGGCCAATGGAAGATTCTTCTAATTCTCAACTTTGGGAGGAATTGTCAGATGTAGCTTTTACATTTGTGTTTAGGTGACGATTTTAATATTGTTGCTTCACAAAGATTTGAGATGCTTGGTTGTGTCTTGGCATGTGAGGAATTTTTGTAATTTTATTGATGAGCTATGCTTGGTGGTTTTTCTAGTTTTCCCAGTGGATGTTTTACATGATCAAATCATATTTATCATATCCGAACTGGTGCTTAAACAGGCCAAGATACCGGTTCAATTGTTCAACCGCTCCTATCTACAAATATATTTAAGCAGAATATAAAAATTGAAAGAAATGATCAAAACTCAATAATGTTAAACTCCATACCATGACTTGTAAAAAGAACATAACAATTAAAGCAAATCGTCAAAACTCAATAATGTTAAATTCCATACCATAACTCATAACAAGAATAAAAAAGTAAAAGGAAATTGCCAAAACTCAATAATGCTAAATTCCATACAATATCTCATAACAAGTATAAGAAAAAGCATCAATGCATATATATAACTTTGAAGGTTCAAGTTCAGTAGGTAAATGGTATAGTTTGAAAAGAAGATGAATTACCTCTTAAAATAGAAATATCTATATATTACTACTGTCCCCCTTTAAGATCCAAACAATGTTTGTTACTACTGCAATCTTTTAAATCCATTGATGATTGCTAACGTTTTTTTTTCAAGCATTAAGCAATTAAAATTCTGAAAATTTTCCGAATAATTGCCATCTTAACTTAGAAATTCGAATTTTAGTATTTCTAGCCTTTCTTCATTTGTTATTCGAAGACCAGGTTCCCACTATTTTTTTTCCTGTTATTAACTAGTGTATAATTTAAATATTGATTTGGATTAAATACATTATGGATCATAAAGTGCTCATCCTGAATAGGCTATGAATTGATACAGAGATAGACTGTTGGGTGTTTTTTTCTTTTAATTTTTGAACTTCTATATTTTTATATCAAAAGACCAAAATGTACATTTTCCCCAAAAAACGAAAATCCTAAACAATACTTGTCGTGTCCAATTCTCATTAAACTGCTTGTGAAGAGGCACATACACTTCTAAGAAGGTATTGTGTCCATGTTGGATGTCGTATAGACACTTTTCCACTTGAGTCCAAAAATGTTATTATTTTATTAATTTTTTAAAAATCAGACACATTTCCTAGACTTGGAGACACACTTGTCCGTCATTTGGATAACTGAGTCCATTTCTTAGACATATATGAAATACGTTTCAAGTTTGAAGAAAATAACTTGGGATCCAATTAAAAAATAAAAGCAATGTCATTTATATCTAATTTAACATTTAATTATGAAATATATGGCTTTTAGTTTTATTTAGTATTAATGTTATTTTTTATTGACTATAATATTTCTATATGACAAGAAATATGTATAATATATAGTTTTGCCATATTCCCACCATGTCGTGTCTTGCATCTTTGGTTCAATTGTTATTAAAAACAGGCTGGTTCTATTGCCTCAATCTAGTTCATGTGCATTTTTGGTAAAATAATGAAATCGTAATGGTTGAGAGCTTGATCCTGGTTCAACTGGTTGAACCAGCAAGTTTGGCCCGGTTTCGATAACATTGGGTCAAATAATCAAGAGGCTCTTTTCTTGTTTAGGTTGTACCGCATTCTCGTGGCTACTAAGTGAGAGGAACACTTTCCTAATCTGGTTCAGAGTTTGCTTCCAAGGCTGACGTCAAATCACTTTTGTATTTTGCTTGACTGTGGTGGCAATAGGAGAGGTGAAGACCTTTCAAATTTGAGAACATGTGGCTTCAGGTGGAGCTTCAAGAAAAAAGTTGGGGAGAAGTGGAAGGCAACCCAAGCAAGGTGGTGGCCAAAAAGGTGAAATTGTTGAAGGAAGACTTGAAGAGGTGGAATTGACATGAATTAGAGAATGTGGGTATCCAAAAAGCAAAGGTTTTAGATGAGATGTTAGCTCTAGATGAGTCAGAAGGGTATTAGGCCTTACAGATGACGAAAAGTAGTGGAGGGTTAATAAAAGGGAGGAATTTAGAAAATTAGTGAATATGGGCCAAATTAGTTGGCATTAGCATCCAGGAAGCTAATGCTTAAGGGTAGTGAAATACTCGGTTTTTTCATTAGATGGCTAATATTGACTAGTGGGCCAACCTCATTGGTAAGATCTGAGTTGGGCATGGTGTGTTGAGCAGCGAGGAGCAAATTAGGAGTGGTATAACCGGATGCTATGCGGAGCTCTATTTTGATCCTAGGAGGTGGAGTCCTATGCTTGATGGGATTGAGTTCTGTCATATTTCTTATGAGCTTTCTTGGTTGGAACGACTTCAGAAGAGGTGGTTTTGGCCTTGAAATCCCTCAATGGGGAAAAGGCTCCAAGCCCTGATGGTATGGCTCGTTAGTCTTGCCTTTTTCCAACATTGTGGGAGTGTTGTTAGGGAGGATGTTATGGGGTTGTTTTCTTTGTTTTGAGAAGAGAGAATTGTGAAGAGCTTGAATACTTCTTTTGTCCTGTTCATTCCGAAGAAGGGAGGAGTGGACTATATTAGAGACCTGGGACGCATGGACACTCTTTTTAGGGTGTCGATTATGTGTCCAACAATGTCAGATTCACATGTTTCTCGGACACACCAGGATTCGTGACAAAGGAGGGCGTGTCCAAAATTTTTGTTATTAGTGGACACGTCTCGGACATGCGTGTCCTATAATTGAACACATTTTGGGACATGGCGAGGTTGAAATGTCATTTTTAAAATGATTAAATGGAGTCGAATTTGTAAATTTCAAAACTTTAAAACACTAAAAACTAATTCCGTGAATCCTTACCTTATTAGTTGTTTTATTATAATGGTAAATTTGTTAAGTGTTTTTCATCTCCTTTTTGGTGGTTTGTGAATTGTTACATTGTAAATAAAAATATTTAAAAATATATATTTTTTTGTTGTATCTTTATCTCATTTTTTGAAAATGTCATTTCTGTGTTTGTGTCCATATATGTACCTGTGTACCGTGTCCATATCCCTGCTTCTTATTTGGAAACTTTGTGTGTACAAATAATTGACTAAAGTTTTGGCTCAACGGTTTGAAGGAGCTATTATCTAAATTGCAAAATGCTTTTGTGGGGGTCGTTAGATTCTAGATGTGGTGCTTGTGGTTAATGAGAGCTGGATTTGAGATTGAGTAGGGGTCTAGGTTTGATTTGTAAACTGGACATTGAGAAGGTTTATGATCATGTATATTGGGAGTTCTGTCTATGTATGTTGAAGAGGATGGGTTTTGGTCAGAAATGGAGTAATTGGATTCAGTTTTGTATATCTTACAGATTTTATGTTTTGGTTAATAGGTTTCCTATTGGTTTTTTCCATACTTTGAGTGGCATGTGCAAGGGGAACCACTTTTCTCTCTGTTTTAGTTATGGATGCTTTGACTAGGATGATTCACAGGGTTGTCCAAGGGGGGTTTTGTGGAAGGTTTCTAGCTTGGTAGAGTGGATGGTGCTTCCTTGTCAGTGTCTGATGTGTTGTATGCAGATGACTATTGCACAAATCATTAATCTATTTGAGGTGTGTGCTTGTATGCTGTGATGCAGTTTTTATATTGAAAGTAAACTTTAGGAAGTCAGCTTTGATTCCAGTTGGAGATGTCCCTAATATCTGGGTGCTAGCTCCTATTTTGGCTGTAAAGTGGAATCTTTCCTTCGAAGTATTTGGGACTTCCTTTAGGTTTCTCCTATAAGGCAGAGCATGTTTGCCTTCAGTCATTTAGTGGTTTCATAGGCGGCTGGCTGGTTGGAAGAGGAATTCTTTATCAAAGGGCTAGAGTTATGTTGATCAAGAGTACTTTATCTAGTTTACTACTTTTTTTTATGTCCTTTTCTCATATTTTATCGTCGTAGTAAAAACAGTTGAGAAGTTGCCAATAGATTTTCTTTGGAAGGGGTCAGGTGAGGAATTCAAATATCATATGATGGATTGGAACACCATTTTGTCACATTCGTGATGCTGCTATGGGGATTTGTAGATTATAACTTTTTAACCAAGTTCTTTTGGGTAAGTGCTTGTGGAAGTTTGCATGTGAGTGGATAGATTTTGGAGAATGATTGTTATAACGAAACATGGCAGTTTTTTGAGAGATTGGTCTTCTATGGAGGTTATGATGTCCTTTAGCACTACTTTATGGAAGGGTATCTGTGCTAGATGGAATGATTTCAGGATTCATTCTTGTTTTGCGGTGGGTAATGGGGAGATTCTAATTTCGGGATGAGCTGTTTTATGGTGAGTCGAAGTTGAAGCAGGCCTTCTCGACTCTTGCTAGAGTTGGGTGGAACAGGGGGCAATAATTGGTGATTATCGGTGAATCAAGGGCTCACTAGTATTTTTGGATGTATCTTTTAGGCATGAGTTGAATGATTGAAAGTGGAGGAGTTGGTGGAGCTCTTAGGTAAGTTGGAGAAAAAATGAGTGGTTTTTGTGTTGCATGACTACTTGTGGATTATTTGGAGAGAGCATAACAGGAGGACTTTTGATGGTGTTGAACAAACTATATTTAGGGTTGAAAGTAGAATTTCTCTTTCGTGTGGTGTTGATCCCACTTTGAACTTATGGATTTTGTGGTTTTGTTTGGAGTAAATTGACGTATAGAAGATATAGGTATTTTTTGGTCCTCTACCTTTTTGGTAAATAGGGTACCCCCTTGGTACCTTATGTATGTATATTTTTACTTGCCAAAAGAAAAGAAAAAAAAAAAAAAAGAAGCTTTTTATGTTATAACTGCCTTGTGTCATAGCATATGATTAATGTGAACTATAATTGGCACTAAAACTTTTTAACATGAACTTAGTATGCTTTTTGTGATTAAAGATGACATTTGTGTTAAGTAGGATGAGACTCTGCTTTGGCACCCTTGCAAAATTCTTTGGTCCGCCACTAAAGCCCATGGTAGCGAGATCCAGAGTGTTGCCTTGACTTGGTGTTGCTTTTATGTATGTTTGTTTTCTCATCTATTTATTTACCTGAAAGTCAGAATATGTTATAAACTATTGTCATGTCAAAGCATGCAAGTTATGGTTCACAAAGGCTTGTGAGCCTTTGGGTTCACCTGATTTTAAGAAGCATGGACAATTCTAAGAGATGCGCTGCGTCCGTGTTGGATGCAACACTCATTGGACACTCCACTGACATATGTCGGACATGTGTCAAAGTGTGTTTATTATTTTCAAATTCATTTGGAACTAGGGACACTTGAGGTACACACGTATCCATCACTTAATTGCACATGAAACACTTTGCAAGTTTAAAGAAAATAACTTGGGATTCTATTGTAAAACAAAAGCAACGTGGATTTATGCCTAATTAAACGTTTAAGCTATGGAATGCATGATCTTTAATTTTAACTAGTGTTATCTTTGAGTTTTTTCCTTATCTTTGAATATCACTTTCATATATATGGTAGATAACAATGTAGAAAATACATTTTACTGCCATGTACCTGCCGTGTTATCTCATGTATTTTTTGAAATTGCCATGTCGGAGTATTGGAGTCTGTGCTATGCTTCTTACCCCTGTAAAAATGTGTGGAAACAATCATTATCCTCCCACTGTTTTTGTATATACTTACATATCATAATATGTACTAAGGATGCTTTTTTCTTTACCTCTCTCTCTCTCTCTCTCTCTCTCTCTCTCTCTCCAGGAAAAAGACGGTTTGCCAGACTCTCCAATGGTGTGTGAAGTAGTTGAACCTGTTCTAGCAACACCTCCCATAGCAGAACTCTGTTCAGGAATTAAGATGACCGAGGTAAGTGATCCTAAATTGGTAAGTTACATTCAATCATACTGTAAAGGTGAGTTGCCATTCCCCATGCATCAATTGCCTTGGTTGCTTGGTTTAAAGAGTAGGATTGATTTTGCAATTTCATTCCTTTTAACTATTCAAGAGGAAAATCTAAGCGATGATGAATGAAGCAGCATGATATCCTTGAGTTGATTTTTGTTAATCTGAATCAATGGTGGCACTATAATTTAATGCCCAAAATTTTTTTCTTCTGGGAATTCACCTGGTGAATGCAAATGAACGACTCTCAAAACACTTTTTAAAAGATTACGTGGTACAGCTATAGCCCTTAGTGCTTATGATCCATATTTTATCATGTAGATAATTTCTTGTCAAGATGACTATTCCATGATCCAACATCATAGCTCTTTGATTGGTATTGCTTATACCCGTAGGAGTCTGGGCCATGTCTCAGTCCCAGTGTGGCTGATCTGTTTTTTATACTGTAGAACCTCGATAAAATGCATTGAGTACATATTTGCCAGCTTCCTCAATGGTCTGACACTATCTTTTTTTCTTATTCTTTTTTATGAAAAGAGAAAAAAACAGTCTGTGATTCCAACCAAGGACGGGTGCTACAAATCTGAGAGCTTAAAGGAAACTGTTGTTGTCGCTCATGCTTAGCTGGTAATGGGCAATGGTGCCCCCGTTAAAATTTTGTTCGTATCATTGATTTCTATGGTAGTTGGGGTTGTGGCTATTATATCTGGTAAATTTTATCAGAAATCCCGAATGCCAAGAAAAGCCAAAAGCCAAATAAATTAAGCTCGTCGGCAACTTTTCGTTCGATTACCTGCATGGGGCAATGGAGGTCTGTGCTCAGCTGCGATGCACTGTTCTTACATTTTATTTGAGCATGCTAAATTTTTTGTTTTAGGCGATGTTTGTGGGAGATCTTCTCTTGAATGTAAGGAGCACTATGGTTTTGCCTAACCTACTTGACAGTTAATTCAATATTTGTGAACTTCTTTGTGTGTTGTGATTCTGCTGAAGGAAATGAGATGTTGTATCCGCTTTATGCTTGTAATTTGGGTATATATACTGTCATAGCTTTAACCTATAGAAGGCTTTGCATCACATCACTTAAATTGTGGAGAGAATTTCATATTCCGGCATACACTTTGGATGGCTTTGCATTCCCTCTGCTTGATGTTTTGTTCCAAGGAGATTTCTTTACTAGTTATTGCTGATTGCTGCTGAAATAGCTAGGTTGAAAGGTGTAACAGGTGGTTTTTAAGAGTCAGATATTTTGACTCTTTGCAAGGTTTGCTGCTGCTGCTTCTTCCACTGCTTGTGCTCATGGCTTTCCTTAAAAGATTTTTTTGGGATTTCTCAATCATGGCCGAGCAACTTTGGTTGCCCATCTATGATGATGAGGCGCTGCTGGTGACTTTCGGGCACTGGATTTCTCATGGAAAGAGAGAGATGAATAGGGAGCCAGAGAAGCTAAAGCCAAGCAGATGCATTCTTAGTGGACTGAAGAGCGGTAAAAAGAGAGCAGCGAGAGCAAGCTGGTTTCAAACCAGCAGAAGGCTGCTCGAGCAGGCTAGGGGCAGTGTGTAATCCGGTTTTACGAGCTCGAGTCAGCTCTCGAGTGAACACTTTAGCAGTTTGGTCTGCTCAATGCTATAAGCTTGAACCAACTCGAGCATAAGGCAACAATCAAGGCTATAGACTTGCAAAAGCTTGCCAAAAAGGAATTTGAGTATGTCTGAGTACTGCTTCAGCATTGGTTTGCCTTCTTCAAAAAATAAAGCAAATAAATGTCCCTGTAGAAAATTAGATACAAAAATATAAATTTGGATCCTTTCCATTCTATAGAGAAAATGAAGATCTCTATTTTGTTGACTGAGGTGTTGAGACGTTAGTGAAAATAAATATAAAAAGTTTGCATGAGATAGACTACTGAAAACTTATTGGAAAATAAATGATTTTGTGGGTATACATGAGGAAATACATTTAAATATAAAGCATCAAATGTTGTTTTGGTAAAATATTTTATAAGGTGTCATCCAATCCACTGGTTGGTAGAATGTAGATCTCCGTTCTTCGTTCGATGGTATCAGAAAACAATGTTCATAGTATGTGCCTTAATAAAATGGGACAACCGATTTAACATTGGTATCAGATAGTTGTAACTATACTTGTCCGAGATAAATTGGTTTTCAGCACACTGCTAATGGTGTTTATTCACGGGGTTTAAATATCATATGCTCAAAATTAAAAGGAAGGGGGGTGTTACTTGTTTGTTTCGTTTTTTGTGGAAGGGTTATATTTACTCTCCAATTGGGCTATTGGTTTTTCTCATTATCATTTGCTCGACAAGGTGGGTTAGTGAGGCGAAGTCGTCTTTGTTTGGGTACTTTTTTACTTTATTTATTTAGCTTTTAAATTTTTTTTGTGGATACTTTGTCAACTTACATTAATGTTTTACTTTACAAGAGTGTTTGGATGAGTTTTATAAGCTATAAACCAGTTTCAAACAGTTACTTTTTAAATGACTTTTAAAAAAAAACATAATTAGATATAAATAGTTTTTTTAAGTCACTTTTTTGTGATCAGTAAAACACAATTCAAAAAAAACTATAAGCTTAAACCATAAATTACTAAATAAGTTAAGTCTAAACACCCTCTATTTGTGGACTTTTATTTTAGAATTTTTTTAATGCCACGAAACAAACGTAAAAGTTATTAAAAAAATCATAAATCAAAGTTAAAAAAAACCAATAAGAAAGATGATTTAACTTCAATATTTCCTAGTCTTTAGAGATATGTTGAACCCACGATAGAGGTACCCAAAAGGTAATTGCCCTGATTGGCCTTCTCTAAAGAGCATAGTTAGTAAAATTCAGTACGAAAAGAAAAACGAGTACGAATACGTACAAGTATAATTCGGTTTTTAAATAAAAAATTCTGTGAAAAATTCGGTATAGAAAATCGAAAACCAAATAGTTCGTATAATAATATATAAGAGTATAATAGGTGTCTCGATCAAAAGTTCAGGACAAAAAATTTGGCGATGTGTACATACATAAATAGACTTCCATATCATCTACCTATAGTACAACTTACTTACAAAGTTAATAAAGTAAAATTTCAAATTTGATATATGGCATAAAGTAAATCACATATTTAACTATTTAAACCTTTATCACCAAAAGTCAATCTTTAAAAATAAGAGAGAATTATGTGAGTATCAATGCTGAGAAACATAAATTAATTCATTATATTTTGACAAACTAACTGAAGAAAAAATCATATCCATCCACTATAAATCTGTCAAAATCACAATAAAGAGTCAAAGACTATCATCCACAATGAAAAAGTCAATAAAAGATAATCCATATGCCAGATTCGATCCACCATCTAATCTAACAAAGCGAGATGATCATCAACAATTAAACTATTCTCTGGATTCTCATTTGTAAAGTCTGATGGAAAATCCACCTCATCATTCTCATGATCTACATATTCAGGTAGTTCACTAAGTTTCTCAAGATTTATCGGCTCCAAGTCTTGTGCTTCTAATTCATTGAACTTCTCAATCATCATCGTATTCATCCTTACGTACACAAGATCGTCCAACATCTTTGGTATTAACCTATTCCTCTTCTTTGTTTGAGCAGCTTCCCATACACTCCAATTTCGCTCACATGAAAAAGAGCTACATAGTTGACTTAGAATTTGAATTGCATACTTTTGTAATATTGGCAGACAATCACTACAATAATCCTACTATACTCCTGCAAACAATAAGGTAATTAATACAGAATTAAAAGGTTCACTTGAAACATAATATAATTGAGAAAAAATGAAAAGTTATTGCAACTTACAAGGATGAGATGTTTTTAGTATTGTCATTGCTGTAATAGTGAATAAATTTGATGTTTTCATGATATTAAATTGTACTTGCCTAATAAAGTCTTCTTTTTCCTTCACAAGAACCAGATTTGTAAGCATAAAGCTTATGCCCTCTTTCATTTCATGATCTTCTTTGAAATTTTCACTACACATGTAAGCAGGATTTAAAAATGCCGCTGCTACATGTATCAGATGGATTATATTTTCACTTCTCATTTCCTCAAATAACTTCTATATTTGTATTAGCTTGATTATTTTCATAACATTGTTTGATTGCTTCCTTTGCTTCATACAAATACCCTGAAGTAGACCCATCACCATCTATCAATCGAAGGACCCGAACTAATGGTTCTAACATTTCTAAAACTTCTTTTTCTTGATTCCAAAATTCTGTGTTCTGAATTATGTTCATGACATTTTTTGCCACTTCTTTTCTATTATAATCTAATCCCCTCCACTCCGGAGATGTTACAAGTAGTCACAATCCATCTTCAACTCCCAAAATTGATTGAAGCATAAGAAAATTAGATGCAAATCTAGTTGCACAAGGATGCTCTAGTTGCTTGTTATTTGTTTATTCTCTCATCATTGACAAGATTATTATAGTATGCTTGTACATGTAAGTCACAATTAACTTTGCATTATCAGCAATATTTTGCACCCACTGAATTTCAGAGTATATATCCTTCAAAAGTAATTACATTCCATGAGCAACACATTTGGTTTTATGCATTGGAGGATATTTTCCAATAAGCATATCCCCCGCCGACTCAAAGTTTGATGCATTATTAGTGATAAATTATACAACATGGTCAAGTCCTACATCTTCAATCACTGAAGACACAATGTCTCTAAGACAGAGACCAATTTTTTTATCCATGGAAATTTCAAACGCACTCATAATTATTGCTCCTCCAAGAGAATATGCAATAATATTAATAGCACGTTACTTCGTGTCACTCCAAATATCAGACATTAGTGTGCAACTAGTCTCAACCCAAAACATCTTAATGTTTGTAATGTATGCCTCAACCTCCATTCTAGAATTTGGAACAAACTTTGCACGTAAAGTTGAATAACTTGGTAACTTGTAAGTTGGCCCAAATTCTGCTACGCTCTTTACAAAAGTAATGAAAGATGAAATTTGGATAACATTGAATGCAACGTTATTCAAAATAATGTGTTTTGCAGGCAGTTTATCTATGGAACTCTTATCCATCTTCTTACACATATCTGGTATGGTAGATTGATGCAAACCCTTTGATAAAGAGGTGCAAATTGTGTGAAAAATTCAGTTATCTCAACATTACTCGAATTACTTGTAGTTTTAGCTTTCTTATAGTTTTAGCTTTCTTATTTGGAGCACCAATTGCCAAAAATGCAGTAGCTTGAACTTTGTTAGGGACTTTTGTACAAACTTCAATATCACGGTCTTTTACTCCAGATAAATGTGATTTGATTATAGTAATACCTCTAGAATACTCAATTTGACAATATTTGCACTTAAAACAACCTTCTAATTGCTGAACATGCTCCCAAAGGGGATCCTGCTTACGAACTATTCTTTTTCTATATTTGATAAAGAAATAAAACACATTAATAAAAAGACAAGAGAAAATATTTAAATACATACTGTACAAAACGAATTAATTTTAAGAAAGTTAAAAGTAAAAAAAATTATTAAATTAAAATAATCAATAAAGACCCAAAGTACAATAATTAAGATAAAATAAAAGCTAAAAATAATTAAAATCTCAAATAATTCTCCAATTCTCCACAGAACTCTCTGCATTAACCTAGGAACTCGTAGAGTAGTTGTATAATAAAGTATCAAAAATAACTTGCAATTGAATTGACAAGTCACATTAACAAAAAAATAATAAAAATAGAAACATTACTTTGGCTACATGTTGAACACAGTGACATAGAAATCCAAAGTCCCCCATTCCCACAAAAGTAGTTTTTCATGTCTCTACTCTCAAGTCCCATATCAATCAACTTACTCATCATTGTTTTTTTTATAATAAAGTAGGATTTATTCGTTCAGTATTGGACAGCACTGTTGTAGCCTTATAGGTTAGAAATTAGGTCTTTTAGTTATCTTTTTTCTTTTGCTTGCGAATTTTTACAAATCAACAGTACATCCACCAAACACCACGAATAAGTTGGTACACATGTTAAAAAACGCGTTTTATTTCGTACTATTAAAAATAGAACGCCAAACGAGAGTATTTTTGAAGTATTCGTATTGATGCGTATAATATGCATATTATACGCGAATTTACTAGCTAAGAAAAGAGATGAGTTGGTTGCTGCTTTTGACATTCTCAGCCTTTGATTAATGATGATGACTCAATTTGAGATTTGTTTGAACAAATGCACGTTTATTAAATCAGTAGTTCTCTTTGTAACAATTTTTGTGGGCCTGTTCCAAAGGTCTTTCATAACCACCAAATTCCTGCTACCCCAAATAAATTTAGAATTTTGTCAACTCAAGTGTTCCATTAGGAAACAGAGAATATCTGCACAAGCCGGGGGTTTGGCAAGAGAAACAAACTGGTATTCATAACCTTCAAAATTTTTATTTGTAATCGAAGAAAGATTTTATATGTATAATGTATATATAATTTTATACCTATAATATAAAAGGGTGGTTGAAAAAACAAACTCACTCTGTAAAGGAGCTATTTACAAATTTTAAGAGTGACAAATTAATAAATATTGTTAAACTTGATGGTAAAAATGGAGTTTTTAAAAATTTGTGGGATAATTTACAAATTTCAAGGGAAAACTATAGAACAAAATGAGGTTTTTTGAAGAACCGAGAAGGGGCAGCCGCCTCTCGAGAACCTAAGCGGGTCCACCGAGAAGGAAATGAACTAGTGTCAGAAGGGGCAGACTTCATTTGCATTTTAGAAGCATTTCTTTTGTAGTTGTTTGGGGAAAAATATAATAAAAAATTAAAAACTATAAATTAAAACCAAAAAAAAAGGAAAAAAGAAGCAAGACGAGGATTTAAAAAAAGGATCAGGTAAATAATGCACATTGCTCTTTCTCACCTTGCATTATTTTCTTATTTTGAATTTATTTTTCTATATATTTCTCAAATTACAATTAGATATATCAACATAAGTGTACATAAACATAAATTGAATCATTAACATTTTTTATTTTTTATTTTTATTTAAGAATATTTATCATTTATTAATATTAAAAATCAGTGAAATGTTGACCCGGCACAATGACCGGTGCAATCACTAGTTCTGTTTTAATAATTATGACTAAAAATTCAAATTATTTCTTTAAAAACGATTACTAATTTTACAGTATCCTTCCATTAATTTCCGCATCTCGCGCCGTAAACAATGCACAATCTCGTAATGGATTCCCATTGTGAGATGGGTCATGGATCCTAGTAGAGGGAGAGAAATGAGGGGGTGTACTAGTTCTAAAATAGATGAGTCGGGTGGACTTGGTCTAATGTAGGCAAGATCGGGTGAAGTAATTAACCTTTATATAGACCTATTTATATATAAAAGGGTCAACCTGCCCTTAACTGGAGTAATTGTTAGATGAAGTAGGTTTGTATGCATGAATTGGGTGCAGTAGTTTTTATATGAAGTTTGTTCTCACAAAGATGGGTCAGGGTTCTCATATATAAATTAGATAGTGAGTCTAAATTGTAATTGAAAACTCAAACCTATCCCACACCTTTGACTTCAAGCTCTAGACCGAGCCCCCCAGCTGTATTTTTTATCCTTTGATAGGATATATATATATATATATATATATAGAAATACTGTAATTTGTCTCTCTTCTCTCATCCTCGGATAATTAGCCTTCCACACTCTCTTTATCCTTTTGTATTCTTCCATTGCTCTCTCACTTCAAATAAGTCTGTCTCTCCCTCTCCCTCTACAAATTCATGTGTATGCGCATGTATATACGAACATGTAAATCTTTCTATCCATCTCTCTTCACATTTATATGCGTATATATATGTATATTTGTACATTCACCTTGAGCTTGTACACACTCCAAATATTTATTGACATTTGTGTTGTTAATTGTAACTCCGTCACTTCTTATTTGAAATGAAAAAAAAAAAGAAAAATGGAAAACCAGCACCATATTGTTTGTTTGGTCCAATCAAAACTAGTATTGTTTACTCTTGGGGTCTTCAATCGTGTAGAGATTTCCTTCCCCTTCCTCCCAAAAAAAATTCTTTCATTTAGCAAGGCCCCACACATTTTACTTAGTGAAGTCCCTCTTCCGGCGAGCCTTCTCCCTACAGTATTCGGCTTTGGATTTTTCCCCTTAGGCCGTTTTCCCTGTGTTTTTGCCATCTAAAAAAAAAAAAAGAAGTTCAAAATACATTTGACTTAAGCCTCTGGACTATTCTCCTCTCTCTTTCTCTAACTGAATCAAAATTGGCTTTCCATCCCCTCTTTATCTTTCTATTCTTCCACCACTCTCTCTTAATATCAATAAGTCTCTCTTTACATATACATATACATATATCTATATATGTGTATGTAAATACAACTTGTAGTCACTCTAATATTTGTTGATGTAAATGATCGTGTTGTTAATTGTAGCTCTATTACTTATGTTGGAATTAGAAAAAGAATCATAATTAATATTGTTTGCTCTTGGGATTTGATTCCCCAATAATGAGGTCCTACATATATTCTTTAGTAAAATTTAAATGAAACAATCAAACCAAACGCATCCCAATCAAAATACATTTGACATAAGGCTCTCGACCAATATCCCTTCTGTCTGTATTTGTAATGCATTGGGAGCATATATATATATATATATATATTATGACTCATCTCTTTTCTCTCATCATCGTCAAATTGGTTTTCCATCCCCTCTCCATCTTTCTATTCTATCATCACCCTCTCACTCTCGATAAGTCTTTCTGTATATGTACATATTTGTTTATTTATGTACATATTTGTACACACTGAATATTCGTCGGTACAAATATTGTTGTTGTTAGTTGTAGCTCTATTGCCTTTGATTTGAGACAGATACAGAGATACCAAATACCAAATTGTTTATTTGATCTAATTAATATTAATACTAAAGCGTCTATTATAATAAACAAATCAAACCCATCCAAATTATAACACATTTGACTTAAGGCTCTGGACTGACCTTCCCTCACTCTATATATATGATGCCATTGTAGTATATGTGTATGCACTGTAATTTGCCTCTCCTATTTCATTATTAGCAAATTGGTTTCTATTCTGCCATCTCTCTCTCCCTCTTAGTAAGTCTCTCTCCCTCTCTTTCTGTCTGTACATATATAAATATACATACATATTTTACACATTGAATTTTCGTTGATACAGATCATTGTGGTGTTAATTCTATCTCTATTGCTTTTGATTTGAAGCAAAAAAGAAAAAAAAAGGAAATCAACCTATATAGTATATATCCAATTACTGTTGGGGCTTTTTCCTCTTGGGATCTCTCAATTTTAAAGATGCTACCCTTCCCCACCCCCCCGCCCCAATCAAAATACATTTGACATAAGGCTCTCGACCAATATCCCTTCTGTCTGTATTTGTAATGCATTGGGAGCATATATATATATATATATATATATATATATGACTCATCTCTTTTCTCTCATCATCGTCAAATTGGTTTTCCATCCCCTCTCCATCTTTCTATTCTATCATCACCCTCTCACTCTCGATAAGTCTTTCTGTATATGTACATATTTGTTTATTTATGTACATATTTGTACACACTGAATATTCGTCGGTACAAATATTGTTGTTGTTAGTTGTAGCTCTATTGCCTTTGATTTGAGACAGATACAGAGATACCAAATACCAAATTGTTTATTTGATCTAATTAATATTAATACTAAAGCGTCTATTATAATAAACAAATCAAACCCATCCAAATTATAACACATTTGACTTAAGGCTCTGGACTGACCTTCCCTCACTCTATATATATGATGCCATTGTAGTATATGTGTATGCACTGTAATTTGCCTCTCCTATTTCATTATTAGCAAATTGGTTTCTATTCTGCCATCTCTCTCTCCCTCTTAGTAAGTCTCTCTCCCTCTCTTTTCTGTCTGTACATATATAAATATACATACATATTTTACACATTGAATTTTCGTTGATACAGATACAGATCATTGTGGTGTTAATTCTATCTCTATTGCTTTTGATTTGAAGCAAAAAAGAAAAAAAAAGGAAATCAACCTATATAGTATATATCCAATTACTGTTGGGGCTTTTTCCTCTTGGGATCTCTCAATTTTAAAGATGCTACCCTTCCCCACCCCCCCGCCCCAATCAAAATACATTTGACATAAGGCTCTCGACCAATATCCCTTCTGTCTGTATTTGTAATGCATTGGGAGCATATATATATATATATATATATATATTATGACTCATCTCTTTTCTCTCATCATCGTCAAATTGGTTTTCCATCCCCTCTCCATCTTTCTATTCTATCATCACCCTCTCACTCTCGATAAGTCTTTCTGTATATGTACATATTTGTTTATTTATGTACATATTTGTACACACTGAATATTCGTCGGTACAAATATTGTTGTTGTTAGTTGTAGCTCTATTGCCTTTGATTTGAGACAGATACAGAGATACCAAATACCAAATTGTTTATTTGATCTAATTAATATTAATACTAAAGCGTCTATTATAATAAACAAATCAAACCCATCCAAATTATAACACATTTGACTTAAGGCTCTGGACTGACCTTCCCTCACTCTATATATATATGATGCCATTGTAGTATATGTGTATGCACTGTAATTTGCCTCTCCTATTTCATTATTAGCAAATTGGTTTCTATTCTGCCATCTCTCTCTCCCTCTTAGTAAGTCTCTCTCCCTCTCTTTCTGTCTGTACATATATAAATATACATACATATTTTACACATTGAATTTTCGTTGATACAGATCATTGTGGTGTTAATTCTATCTCTATTGCTTTTGATTTGAAGCAAAAAAGAAAAAAAAAGGAAATCAACCTATATAGTATATATCCAATTACTGTTGGGGCTTTTTCCTCTTGGGATCTCTCAATTTTAAAGATGCTACCCTTCCCCACCCCCCCCCCCCCCCCCCCCCCCCCCCCCCCCCCCCCCCCCCCCCCCCAAAACCCAAAAAAAAAAAAAAAAAAAAAAAAAAAGGAATCAAAAAACAAAAGACAAAAAGGAAGAAAGAATACATATCTTAGGTTAAGATGGCCCCATATATAATTTAGTTAGTGTAAATTGTAAGAAAAAAATCGTGCCCACCCAAATTTGAACATATTTCGCTTAGGGCTTTGGATAAAAAAAATCGAGTCCAGCATAATATAAATATTTTCAATTATCTGCTGTAAAATTTTATAAATGCTCCACAAGTTTTAAGATATTTATTTTTACCTATAATTAAAGAAATATTTTTTTAACTTTTGCCCATTAAAACTTTGTAAATACTCTCTTAAATAATTATTTTATTTGAAAGACCCATTTGTACATACAAATTAGTGTACATCACGCACATGTATAAAATTCAAGTGTTCTATTGTTGATTAATAAGAAAATTTTTTTGTTATAATCAATGGTTGCCCATTAAACAAATTTTCTGGATCGCCACAGCCTCTACATACCTAGCCTGTACATCTAGATACACCTTTTACACAGTGTTTAATAGTTGATTAAATCTGTGTTGTTAATTTTAGCTCTATTTTCTGATTTGAGACCAAAAAAAAAAAAAAAAAAAAGGAGAGGGAGAGAAAGGAAACCAACGCATTATTTATCAGATCCAATTAATATTAGCACTGTTTGCTCTCGGGATCTCTCAATAGAATCTCTCAATTTTAGTGTTGTATATTAATATGGCCCTAAATATTGTTTAGTGAGTTTAAATTGCAGTAAAAAAATCAAACCCATCGAAATTAGAACACATTTTACTTGGGGCTTTGGACCGACCTCCCTTCACGCTATTCAAGATGCATTGGCGGTATATACATATGTATATGTGCTCTAATGTGTCTCTCCTCTCTTATCATTAGCAAATTGGCTTTCCATCTTGCCAAGTCTCTCTTTATCTCTCTTTTTGTAGGTACATAAATCTATATACAACTTTTATATTATTGGATATCAAGTCGGGTCATGAATTCAAATCGGGCGGTTATAGTGACTGACTAGTAATAATGGGTACATATACATATATATACAGTAGATAAAAATATACATACCTTTTGAATAATGATTAATGACTTGTAGACATGTCTCTTTGGGGCCGGGGAGTATATAAACTGTTAGACATCCAACTTGATAACTTGGTCATAAATAACATTCTGCTTAATGTTGTATCCTATCCCGCTATGCCACCACCCACCAAACCCTCTCTGCATCTCTCCCAGACATTCACACGGACTCATCAGTGGCGGCAGCTACCTCCTTCTCTCCCTTCGTTGCTGCGGCTTCTTTTTCATCATCCTCTTCCAAAACACTAGAGTGAGCTTCCAAATCTTAGTTCTCAATCATAGTTTTCTCCCCGTCGTCTTCGAAGTCGGTCTTGAAACCTCTCAAAGTTCAAGTTTTTCCACCATTGGTGCTGATTCAGGCACTCTCGGTGTTCGCATGGTCTCTATGCCTGCTATTAAGCCTCCGACTTCACTAGATTTTGAGACCTCCGTCTTCAAGAAGGAGAAAATTATTCTTGCTGGTCATGATGACGAGGTATTTCTCATCCTCTCTCTAAACATCTATATAGTCATATGTATATATACACATATATGGATATTTGGTAGTTGTTTTGTCTATATGGAGTATATTGTGAAAGGTGGGATTTGTTTTCTTTGCTACCGGACGCGTTCAAGGGTATCAAGCAAATTAGTGTTATTGGCTGGGGGTCACAGGTCTCTTGTAACACTTATTATTAATATATTATGATTGTTGTTATTATTATTATTTGTTAGTGTGATTTTCCTGATCAATTTGAGCATTGAGTGTTTAAGGTTCACTATGATTATTTAGTTTGTCTGTTCTACTGTTCGTAGAGTGAAAGGAATTGGAGAAAGAAAAAATTAATATTTATTTTCACTCTGCATGAGGAAAACATGAAGGAAAAGAAAATAGTCATAATTTTTAAGCCTTGTGCAAACGGGAAACTGAAAATATTTGTTCCCAAATGATAAATTTATCTAAGCCAAATAATTTTAATAGGGTGGAGCATTTTGATACCTCTACGTCCCAAGCGACAGATAACTCTAAACTTTGAGCTTTTAACACATTTTTTGTGAGAAAGTGCGTTTCGGCAAGACTACGGAAAGGTCCTCTATTGAAATTCTTCGAGTAGCCATCTTTGTTGATGTAAATTTCTAAACTTATCCATGAAGTCGGAAGATGAGATATTTCATTTTTAGTTTTATCCATAGAAATGTATTGCTTTGCGTTGGCATAATCTTATTTGCATAATGAGTTGGATGCATTTCATTCCCTATAAAATTTTTGTAGGGTTAGTGACAATTTCTAAACATTTGGAAGTTGGAAAATGAGTTCCTTTAATTAGTGTCAGCCCACTATTCTTTTGTATCATAGGCTGCATATAGCATCATCATACACACATTCGAATTCTCTAACTACTTATTTGAAACTTTGTATGATGGTGCAGCCACAATTGACAGTTGAATTTCTTTTCCTAATCTGAGCATTATAAATGTTCCATTGAAAATAGATTAATTGGAGCATTCAATTTTGTCTCTCGTAGATGTCAACATGCATTTTGATTATGTGGATGGGAATTTTTGTGTCCCCAGATCCGCACAACGAACTTCAAAGATGAAGTCTGAAGAACTACGAGAACAAACAAAGTGAGAATACATCAACCTTCTTGAGGTTGAAGGCACTCCGAAAATTAAATCAGACAAACTTAATAAAAGAAAAAAACAATGCAATCTAACTCTCAATTGTGCATACCTTACTTTCTTCAATATTGCCTTATTTATTAGTTTCGGAGGTCCTACTTTCTTGTAGGTCGGTCCTAGCCTTGTGGTGGACTTGTTATTCTTAGAGATCGGACTTTTATGCCCACAATTGCCTCCTCACCCTTGTTCCCTATTTGGTTGGACATAGGGAGAAAAGGGATGGAATACTTAGCGGTAATAAACTCATTAGTTTCTGCTTGATATGATCATGGCCTGTCGTTTGAGGGGTGAAGTGACTTAATCGTAGAGGTGTAATGATGGCACCATTTATCATTTTTGAAGCGACGAAAGTTGTGTATGAAAGCAGGGCTTTCGATTCTTCATCTCCATCTTAGTCCGAAAAAGAAGGCTTTCTTTCTGAGTGAGTGCTAATCTAAGAATCTTATAAGTTATATCATCATTTCTTCAATCCATCTTTTCCTTTTTGGTTTCCGAGCTTACTTTTAGTTCAAATGGACCGTTTATGGAATATAATTGGCTCCCAGAAGCCATTGCTTCTTTTAAACTTAGTTATCAGTTCCCCGAAGGGATAGATATCAGGCTGGCCACAGATGATGATGATACTTCTGTAGAATCAGTGGTGGGATGCCCTGTCCACTTATCACCATAGTAAAAAGGGGAGTTCAGTTTCCCCTTTATCCTCCTTAGATTTCTTGTATATTATCAAATGTGTCCTTCTCAGTTGGCCTCTAATACTTTTCGTATAGTTATGGGCATAGTTGAGAGTTGACTTGCATTTTAAAAGTAGACATAGGCTTGGATGAGATCAAGTACAATTACACCTTGGTTATTGTCAATAAACCAGGTGTAAAGTATTATCTTAGGATGAAAACGACAGAGCAACAGCTAGTTCAAGTTGTTCCTGATATTGAAAATACAACAAAGAGAAGAAAATAAGACATCAAGATTTATCATGATTTGACTTCAACTCCAAAGTCTACATCCACTCCCCAAGGCTCCTTCTTTGAGATTTTTCTCCACTATATCCAAACCGTAAATACAGCCACTAGCCTTTTAACTCAGGCTAGTCTTCATTTACAATTAGTTTTTTTCAAAGATGCTAGGCACACTCCTCCAACTAGTTTTTACATAGGTGGTAGTCACACCCAACCCAGTGATCTCTCACTCCAACTAGTTTTTATACAGATGCTAGTCATATTCAACTCTTAGCTATTTTTCCTAGCTAAACAAAAGTATAACCATTCTTGCTTACAAATAAAATTTCTCAAAGAATAGATATGCCAATGAAGCTCTCAAAACATTACAAGATAAAAGACAATTAAGCTCTCAAAGACTTTGTAAGATGAATATCACTTTGATGCATAATCTTTTATTGCTCTTGATGTTGTCTTTTGCTCCTCCAGTGTATATCTATTTATAGAAGAAGATGGGAGGATGATTTGTAGCTTCAAATTTGTTTCTAGCCGTTTGAGAAAGCATTGAAGATTTATTCCCGTTGAGTAATTTGCTGCCAGATATGATTTTGAATTTCAGATCATATGTCTTCATTTCCACCTCAATTTTTTTCTTGATAACATTCGAATATGGAAATAGTTATAAGAGAAAAGTTATAGACATAGAAGTCAGATTTTCAGAACCTCAAGAATAAGGTCGATCCAATGGTTAGATAAAAAATTATGATCAAATTACTTGAGTTGTCTCCCAGCTAGCCTATTTGAATTTTTGCATAGTTATGTCAACTTGAATCAGCTTTTTCATATAGCAAACGTTCAATTATGAAAATATCTATAGGATATGAAATGTAGATATGGACGTTATATTTTTATATTCTCAAGAATCAAAGCATTTGAAGATCAGAGTCAAACATGTGAGTAAAATACTCAGACTGTCTCTCTAGTTGTCATTTTTGGATTTCTACAGCACTAAGTTAGACGTATACTCCTTTTTCATCTTGATAACATTCGAATTTGAAGTTTCATAAAAGATATAAAATGTATATATGGATGTTAGCTTTTCATAACTTCAAGAATAGATCATTTGGGCATCTGGATCAAAAGATATGGTCAAATAATCATGACTATCTCCAAGCTGCCATATTTTGAATTTCAAATCCAAGAAGTCACCTTCCAGCTCATTTTCGATCAAGAAAATATAATTTTCATGAAAACTTCATAAAACACCACAATTAGACATTTGAGTTTCTTTCTAATTCCTTAAGAAACAGATCAATCCAACGGTTGAATCAAAAGATATGTGTAATAAACTAAGGCTGTATCATAGGATATAGTTTTATTGAATTTCCAAGCTTAGAAAAAAATTATGTCCTCTAATTTTGTTCTTTGATTCAAGTTTCTTTAAAACATGATTCTCAAGAATTTAGATATAACTTTCCAAGTCTTGATCTTTCTTTCAAGTGCTTTATAATCCTGCAAAACTTTATTACACCAATTAGACCAAGAATTAAAAGTGTTGAATATATTTAAAAAAGAAAATATTTATAAATCAAAGTAAGTTATCATCAAAACTCTATATAAAATTCCATATGAATAAACTTAGGGCTAATAATTGGATTAAGATCAAGCGCTTACCACTACACTAAAAGTAATTGCTGTTAGCCAAGGCGCAACTTTATTTCCTTATACCTTAGCAGTGCAGAGCCCCGCACTAAGTGACAGGTGGGCATGAGGGTCTGTGCCATGTAAGCACCACGGGTTGGCCAGTTACATACTCTATGTGGGTCCTCAATAAAACTCAACCAAGTCAAAGGTCAATTGCTGACCTCCATAAAGCCAACAATTGTTACTAGGAACTAGGAGTTCAGCAATATCCCTAAGGATGATCAACTCCTATATTGGTGCCCCAGGCGCCTTGGGGAACCAGGTTGCTCTTGTAAGTAGTAGTGCTAAGCTTTTTCAATACATTATTATTTCTTGTGCTAATAGTGCCTTATATTCTCTCTTTTAAAGGATTATACAGAGTTTGGAAGCGGAACGTGAACGAACATTGGTGAGTTAGTTTTAACTTCCTAAGAATGGTGTGGGCCTACAAAGGGGTTAAAGGACAACGGGGAGTTGGCCAAGATGCTCTTGGAGGAGAGTCAAGCTCTATCATAGGTTCTAATTCGGCTTTGAGCTCCGCGACAGTGTTCGACCACTGAGAAGTCATCCAACTGAGCAAAGGGGAAGAGGAGAACTTATGCCTCCAAGAAATCTGGCTGACATTCTTACTAAAAGTAAGGGGACCGGTGGTAATCGTACTACTTCCCCCGTGATGTGGCATGCTTCTACTGTACAGGCTGCAGTTCCTCCAACGGAGAGGACTGTAGAAAAAAAGCTTGTTGGTGATCTGTCGCCCCAATCTCCTCATCTGAGGAGGGAAAGTAAAGAGGGTGCAAGTGTTGAGGGTGAAGTTGGTTTTGATCAATAGCCAACTATTCCCCAACTAGTTATTCTTAAGCCAAAGGTCGGTCAACAACCAGTTTGTGACAATGATTCAGCAGTAAAGAGGGCTGTTCAGTACATTCTTCCCAGTGATGCTAGGAATGCTATCCGAGCTTCTGACCATACTTTGTTCAATTGGGCCGTTCAGTATAGTATGTGATAAGCAAATTTGTTTTTGTTTAACTCTTCCTTTATTTTTCTTCTATTAGTTAACCTTGTACTTCTTATTTTTGGGGTTTGCAGCAAATGGCCGAGTCGATGTAGTGGTTTATAAACCAGTCTGAGAAGCTGAATTTGGCCGACGATGAAAGGGCCATGATGTAAGAGAAGCTTTCTAACCTTAGTGCTACTCTCCTTAAGCAACAAGAAGAGGCTTCATGTTCCTTAACTGAGCTAAAGAAAAGTGAAGAGGCATTATAATTTGCCTTGTTCGAGCTTGGGAAGAAGGACGAGCAGATCTTAGCATTTAAAATCTTGAGAATAAGAAGAAGGCCTTCTACACCAAAGGTTATGATAAAGCTGGGGAAGAGCACACGCTCCAGATCTTGTCACTAAACAAGTATTTCAAGGACGACTGGGTAGCTACACTGAGTGGGTAGTTACTATTCCTAGGTCTCTGCCTTTGTGGACCAATATCCCTTAGCTACTACTTGATGAGCCCATCCCTAATGATCTGGTCACGGAAGAGGTCGTCCTTCATCTGCTTTTTTTTTCCATTGATCTAACTATCTCTAATGCTTCTCCCGCCTTTACGAGTTTGGTGATTCCATTTATCCTTCTCTGTACCTTTTATTTGTAAGCTTCTGTTTTGTAAGCCATCAGTTCTTTCAATGTATAATCAATCTTCTTTCACAATCTAAGTGTTGATTTCTATTTGTACTTGGTTTTCTTTTAAACAGAGCTTTTCCATACTTAGGAAATTTGGCCTTTTAGCCCACCAAACTTAGGTGGGTCAGACTAAGTTCTTTACTTAGTCAATTCTTTTGGCTTCCATTGAGTCCACCTACCAAACTTAGGCAGGTTGGACTAAACTCTTTATTTAGCCAATTCTTCTAGCTTTCTTTAAGCTGGCCTGCCAATCTTAGGCAGGTTGGACTAAGCTCTTGACTTAGCCAATTCTTTTGGCTTTCTTTAAGCTGGCCTGCCAAACTTAGGCAGGTTAGACTAAGCTATTTCCTTAGCAAATTCTTTTGGATTTCTTTGAGCCAACTTCCCAAACTTAAGAAAGTTAGACTAAGCTTTTTGCTTGGCCAATTCTTCTAGCTTTCTTTGAGCCAAGCTGCCAAACTTTGGGAGGTTGGACTAAGCTTTATGCTTAGCCAATTTTTTTGGCTTTCTTTGGGCCGACATGTAAAACGTAAGCAATGTTTACTAATTAAAGCTTTATTTCTAAAAAATTAAAAAGGAACATCTTCTGCCCACTACCTGGCAGTTCTTGCTCTATACTACTGACTAAGCTACCAGTTACGTTATTAATCTCCTAATTACTAAAGGAAGTTCTTTAGGTTTTGTATATTCCATTGTTGGGGTATTTGGTGCCCTTCGACAGTTTCTAAGCGGTATACTCTAACACCGACTTGATATGTGACTCTATAAGGTCCCTCCCAATTTAGTCTGAGCTTTTTGTTTATCGGGTTCTTTGTTCTTACAAGTACTTTTCTTAGTACTAGGTCACCTAGAGCAAATGTTGTTGAATGGACCCTTCTGTTGTAAGATTAGCTAAGTTGTTGGTGGTATGATGTAAGTCTTGGTAGGGCACCTTCCTTCTTCTCGTTAATGTGGTATAGGTCCCTTGCTAATGCTTGTTCATTGTTACTGGTGTCATATGGTACCGATCTAATAATTGGGAGCCCGACTTCCAAAGGGATGATTGCTTCCATCCCATAAGCTAGCGAATAGGGGGTTTCAATCGTTGACCATTTTAGGGTGGTTCTACATAACCATAAAACATTAGGGAGTTGTTTGATCCATCTTCCTTTCGCTTTCTCCAACTATTTTTTGATCCCATCCAATACAAATTTGTTGGAGATCTTTACTTGTCCATTGCATTGAGATTAGGCTAGAGCTAAGTAATAATTTCTTACATTGAGCTCAAAGTAGAATCCTTAAAATATAAACCTATCGAACTGTATGTATTGTCTAAAACAACTGCCAAGGGGATGTTGAATCTAGTAATCATGTTTTTCTAGATGAATATTTTTGCATCTATTTCTCTTATGGTGGTCACTGGTATCGCTTCAACCTATTTTGTGAAGAAGTCAGTTGCTAGAATTAGAAATTTTGTGTTAACTGGAGCTTGAAGGAGAGGTCTGACAATATCTAGAGCCCATTATGCAAAGGGCCAGGGGCTGGTTATTATACTGAGGTCTTCTACAAGTTATTGTATTAGGGGTGAGAACTTTTGATATTTTTCACACTTTATCACATGTTGCGTGGCATTTTTCTACATATAAGGCCACCAGTAACCTTGGGAGGTAACTCAATGAGCCGTTGATCTTCCCTTGGTTTGACTTTCGCAGATCTCTTCATGGATCTCGAAAAGCATATATTGAACCTTATTAGGATGGACACAATACAAAAAGGGTCCAAAGAAGGACTTTTAGTGAAATTTTTTGTCAGGCGAGAGCTAAAACTTGACTGCCTTGTACCTAATACTTCATGCTTCATTTCTATCTTCAGGTACTAAATCATCCTTCAAGAATGCTTTTTGATTGGATCCATCCATAAAGAGCCTTGTGGTTCCACTAGTAGAATGAGTTCTTGTGTTTACTCAATGCTCGGATTAGCTAACGATTCTATATAGATAGTTCTTTTGTATCCAGATTAGACGATTGGGAAAATCGGTTGCGTCCATGATGTTCTCCTAGTGTTTCTCAAGAATTTTGAATTTTTAGGGAGCTTGAAAGGTGTTTGGAAGAATGAGATGTTGTCTCAGGAAGTGTGCATGAAAATACACTTTTGCAGAGCGTCTGTGATACGCTCCGCAAATGTTCAAAAGTAGTCATTTTTGGGCCATGTGATCGGGGCCTTCGGGAAGTGATCTCTCAGATCGAATTGTACTGATGGAAAGTACTCTGAAAATACATTCAAGAATTCTTTAATTTAAACATTTCTCAAGTCGTTTGATGGTGCGTTATAATTAGGGAATTGGAGAAAAAAATAACTTTGCCAGAGCGTCTGTGAGACGCTCCAGGAGTTACTGAAAGTGACAGTTTTTGAGCCATGCAATCAGGGTCTTTGGGAAGTGATCTATTCATTCGAGCCATATCAATGGAAAGACCTATGATCGGCTTCTAGGATTTCTCTAATTTACACATTTCTCAAGTAATTTAACAATGCAATATAATCAAGGAATCGGGAGAAAAGACAATCCTAGCAGAACGTCTATGAGACGCTCCAGGGGACTCTCATTGACTTGGAAGTGTTTACAATCATGAGACCTACCTTAGGTAAACATAGGCGCATGATAAGATCTGTCTTTCGATACTTAGAGCCGGTGTGATTTCGAGGCGCATTTGGGCCACTAGGGGTAAAATGGTTATTTTGACCAGAATTGGTCGAAAAGGGCTAGGATGGATTGGAGTGGCATATTAAGCGTGCCGGACTATTCGAGGATGGTCCTAGAAGATTTTTCCACTGTTTGGTGGGATTCGTGCTGTGCTAGGGTGTTCAGGGACAAAATGGTCATTGGAGTGGCATATTAAGGATGGATTGGAGTGATATATTAAGCGTGCTAGAGTTGACCGAAATGGGATTGGAATTGGCTAGGATGGCGTATTGAGTATGCCTAACTATCTAAGAACATTTTAGAATGGTGGACTTACCGTCTTGAGTGATTTTAAACTTTCTCAAAGACCTGCAGGGAGGCCCAAGGGGCAGGCTTGATTATTAGGCCTCTGTCGGGCCCAGTGGGCCCGAGAAACTGTTAACTGATTGAATAAGGGTCTAAAAGTTGATTTGGGCTTGAATGTGTCTACGGAGTTTTGAAAGGAATTCGGTCAGGCTGGAGATTATCGAGCAAGCAAAAATGGAGTGCTTACACAAAGATTAAGTTGGATAAGCTTAATCAAAGAGAATGAAAAGCCAGTATTCTAATTCTTGATTGTCCGTACCTTACTCTTTTCAACCTTGCCTCATTTATAAGCCTACGAAAGTCTTATTTCTTCAAGGAGTTTGTTCTATGATCCCTTTCTTTTTGGGCTTATCTTTCCCTAGTCTAAATTGAAGAAGGATTGTCTCTTTCAAGTCCTTCTCATGTTTGGACCATACTTGTTTTTAGTGATGGGTCTTTAGGGCTTGGGCCTGTTCTTTGTAATGGGCCTACTTTCTTTGTGTGTGCTTATTTCCATTAACGTTTGTTATTAGTTTTTATTTGGTGGCATAAATATGGTATTGAATGGGATTGTAGAATTTGCGAATTTTGAAAGCACAGACCCTTTAAATGCTTGCCATCCTTATGCATTTGGCTATTTTAGTGTTTAGACCAATGGTGATCTGCTTTAAATGTGCCTTAGTTGAGTCTTCATGATGGGGGAGACCAATACGAGAGGGCATAGAGGCACACCCGAAAAGGGAGCAACGGATAGGCAAGGAAAAGCTAACTAAACCTTATTCAAATACCAGTTAGCCAAGGAAAAGAAGCGACTCCACTATAGAAGGAAAGACCGGAATATTATGTGCAAAAAAGGAACTTGTTGCAAAAAAAAGGGCCGCTCCTCTAAGAGCTGTCCTACTAGCAACTGGCGGGGGGTTTCCCTTTCTGAACCAAAAAGAGAGCTAAGTAGTTGCTATGCCAAGTCTCTCTGGAGTAAACACCGACTTCCGGACGTGGGACGAGGAATGAAATAAACTGGCCTTCTACATTTTTAGAAAAGAAAAGACGTGTTAATTTTAATGATTTGATTTTGCACGGAGGAAATTGATGCAAAGTAGCACGAACAGCTCAAAGTATTTGGTACCTTTGAACTTTACCTGGTTAATGGCATTCTAAGAAGCAACAGGAACAGCTCCAAGTAGTTACCGTGTTCGTGTTGGATACTCTCCTGACATGTGTTGGACATGCATCCAAGCGTGCCTTATTAATTTATTACATGTTTTAGACGCTTGGAGAACATGTGACACGTCACTTGACAACCATGTCCATGTTGTAAGTTCGAAAAAAATAATTTCGAACCCAATTGTAAAACAAAATCAATATGATTTTATACCTAATTAGATGTTTAAACTATAAAATACATGGTTTTTAATTTTAATTAGTGTTATTCAACATTTTCATTATCTTTGAATAAAATATTCTTATATATGATATAAAAAAATATAATTTTGTCTTGTCGTGTTCTGTATTTTTTAAGAATTGTCAAGTTTGCATCGTGGCTTGGCCACGTGGAGTGTCTGTGTCCATGCTTCTTAGATGAATTTATATGCACTTGTCGTGGCTTGCGGATAATATTTTTATAAGAAAAAGAATATTTATCAATATGAAGGGATTCACTGCTGCAAGGACTAATGTTCCTTCAAAGAGGAAGAAAAGCAAAAGAATTTAATTCAGTGCAATTGGAGGACAAATAGTAGCAAATAAAACAATTCCTACACCTAGTAATGGCCTAGAGGACCTCAGGGGTGGTTTAAAGTGACCTCTCATAGGAATAACCAGATTATGAGACCCAGCTGGAGTGAAGCCAATTTAGTGTAGTAATGACAAATATAATTGTGAGTTAGTATTACTGGTCATGTTTGTGTCTGTTATGTTCTTTATTCTATTTCAGTTCTATTGTTCTTAATTTCATTTTGTATTGGAGGCTTATAATTATGAATAAGTATTCTCCCACATGAAGCTAAACAGCTTACTTAATTTCAATATGTATTGCAGGTTGATAATTACCAGAAATTACCGTACGTCCTACATGAAGCCAAACAGCATACTTGGGCTTTCCCACAGGTTTCTTCTTGGACATTTGCAGTCAATGGGCTGTGATTTCCCCAAGAACATCATTGTGGTAGCTTCCAGTTTTGCAGTCCAGCAGCTCTCTCTCTCTCTCTCTCTCTCTCTCTCTCTCTCTCTCCGCGACGTGTCTCTCTTTGATTCATGCATTTTCTTCTTGCCTCGCTGTGTTGTGAATTACTTCAGCTACTCAATATTTCTGTGGACAGGATGTTGATGGTAGGGTCACTGATGTTGCCCTTGGATGGTCAGTTGCCCTTGGTTCTTTTACATTTGCCACTATGCTGGAGCAGGAATACAAGAGTTACATATTTGGCAAGCAAGGTGATTGACGATGGTTCCTTCACCATTATTTTGTTATTCACCACAATATTATATCTGAGATTTTCGCTCTTTTTGATTAATAGGCATTTGTGCACGGAATTGTTGAAACCTTATTTAGAACTTAGAAGAAGGTACACTGAAAATAGAATGACTGAAGATTTGGCTTACAAAAATACTGTTGAGTGCATAAAAGGGATTATTTCGCAGACCATTTCCACTCAGGTTAATGATCAATTCCTTGATTTTACCATTTCATAATGAGAATGTTTAGCTAACCTATGTTGCTGCTTTCTTTATTCCCTCTAACAGGGCATGCTGGCTTTGTACAATGCTTTGTCCGAAGATGGCAAAAGGGAGTTTGAGGCTGCATATGGTGCCTCTTATCAAGGGTGGAAGTCGCAGAACTGCATGATATGTGACGGGTGCCATGGTACCCCAACCTTCTGGCTAGTCTTCTTCTATATAATATAGGTGCATAATGTTCTGGCAACAATTTATTCTGACTGTCTTATGTTAGAGGTAGGCTTATGGAAGGATCTATTCATAGACCAAGGGGGGCATCGCCCACAAACGTTTAAGAAGCTCGCCTGAAAATTGATCAGGGTTGTTGAAAGTAGGTTTGCTTTAAAGAATAATGTTCACTTTGCAATTTAATGCCTTTTAACCATGCAAGAGGAACATCTAAGCACAGTCAACGAAGGAGAGTGATTTATTAGATTTATCTTTATTAAATTTAACCAGATCATGACGCCTTTTGAATTTTAATGCTCGATTTTTATCTTTTTATAGGTCTTTTTGCCTGGTGGTGAATATACGGAATATATTATAAAATTTTGATAAATTGCTTTGAGAACATGTTATTTATCCTCAATTATTTGATCTGACACGATCTTTTTAAATTTGATTATTAAAATAACAGATTGAGATTATGAGAAAGAAAAGGACACTCCTACTTTGTCAATGAAAGCATAATTGAGGCAGTGGATTCTTTAAATCTTTTTATGCATGCCTGTGGAGTCTCATTAATGTTTGATAATTGTCCAACAACAGTGCCAATAGGATCAAGGAATTGTGCCCGGCGTTTTGATTATTTTCTGACCCAGCAGGCTGTTGGTAGCAGTAGATAATGGTGCTACCTTCAACCAAGACCTTATTAGCAAGCTCAGATCCTATCGATGGGGGTAATGGAGGTACGTGCTCAACCGAGACCTAATTTGGACATCTCTGTGCCCCTGATGCTGACTTTTTTCGGCCAGATTGCATGAGTCTAACAGCTAAGTATTAAAAAAACATATTAACTGAAGGATGGGTAGTTTCAAGGGACCGGAATGGAAAAGTTTTCTTCAGTTGTAGGAGCAGTATAGTTTTGCATACTCTGACCGATAATCGAGAGTGGTAGAATTGCTTCGCATGTTGTGATTCTGTCGATTGAATGAGACATTATATGCTCTTTATGAAGGCATTTACAAGATTGCATCCATGTAATTTTGAAGGCATTAATTACTAGCGAAGCCTTGAGCTTGAGAAGGGCTTCAGAGAATGTCGTTCCTGAAATAATACCAAAATCTATTTGAACGTACCCAAAGCTTGTAGCTACCATCCTCCACGTGAGAAATATGCTAGTCCATTTTGCACAAATTCATAACGTGATTTGGTCTGTCAATTATTCGTTTGGTTATTGTGGTTTGGAGAATTGATGAGTTAGAGAAAGTGGTCTGATTCTCATGCTAAGTATGAGATTTTAAGTTTGATACTTTTTAATGTTACTTCCTAGTCAATTATTATTTATTTAATGCATGAAATTTATATGATTCTTATAAATAATGATCTTACACGAACTTGAGAGAATAGTTAGTCAAAAACTTAGATAACTTGTAGACAAAAAAAAAAAAAAATAAAGAAAGAAGTTGCAATGGTAGGGGTTAGAGGGGGACAGAAATGAGAGGGTGGACTAGGTCTAAAATAGACGGGGTGGAGCAGGTCTATCAAAGACGTGGTCGAGTGAAGTCTCTTTTATATGGACCTTTTTGTATGGATGGGTCAACCTACTTTTAATTGGAGAAATTTTTATATGAAGTAGGTGGAGTAGGTTCATATGAAATGGATGGAAAGGTTTTTATATGAAGGAGTTCTCACGAAGATGGGTAGCGTGATGTAATTCCCATACGTAAATTATAAAGCGATTTTGAATTGTAATTAACAAATCAAACCCATTCAACACATTTGACTTAGAGCTCTAGTCCGACCTCCCCTAGTTATATATTTGATGCGTTGGTAGTATTTATATATATTATAATTTCTCTCTTCTTTCACATTGACAAATTGGCTTACCATCATCTTTCCATCTTTTCACTCTCTCTCTCTCTCTGAGTAAGTCTCTTACCATCTTCCCTATATACATATATGCATATGCATGTACACCCTGTACACTCTGTGTATTTGTGATGCACTAAAAGTTTAATATGTACAATAACTTGTCTCTCCTCTCTCATCATATCAAATTGGCTTTCCATCCTTTTTTTTTCCATTAGTCTCTATCACTCTCGGTAAAGTCTTATCACTCCATATGTATGTACATATGAATATACAAGTCCGTCAATCGCTCTCTACACATTCATATGTGTATATGTATATATATATATATATATGTACATATACCTTGTACACACTTTGAATATTTGTAGATACAAATTGTTATGTTTTAATTGTAACTCTATTAGTTCTTATTTGAAATAGAAAATTAGAAAACCAACACTATATTTTTTGTATGATCCAATTAAAATTATTATTGTTTGCTCTTGGCATCTTTCAATCGCAAAGAAGTTCCCTTCCCCCTCAAGGCAAACCCATATATATATATATATATATATTATTTGGGAACGCCACACAAATTTATTTAATAAGTTTAAAATGTAATAATCAAACCCAACCCAAATCAAAATACATTTGACGCAACGCTCGGGACCAATCTCCCCTCTCTTTGCATTTGTGATGCATTAGAAGTATAAATACATATCTATGTACATATTGTGATTCGTTTCTCCTCCCTTATCATTATCAAATTGGCTCTCCGTCCCTCTTTATCTTTCTATTTTCCATCACTCTCGATAAGTCTCTCCATATCTACATATATATATGTATGTATATATGTACACACATCTTGTACAACTCTGAATATTTGTTCATATAAATTGTTGTGTTATTAATTTTAGCTCTATCACTTCTTATTAATTTGAAATAGAAGAGGAGAGAATCAACACCATATTGTTTATTTGATCCAATTAAAATTTCTATTGTTTTCTCTTGGGATCTCCCAATCGTGGGGAGGTTCTCCTCCCCGACCCTATAAAATAATTCCTTTATATTAATAAGGAGTAATATATTTATCTAGTGAGTTTAAAATGTAAAAATCAAATGAAACCCAGCCCAATCAAAATACATTTGACTTAAGGCTTTGGATCAATCTCTCCTCTCTATGTATTTGTGATGCCATAGGAGTATCTATATGTATATGTGTGTGTATATTGCGGTTCGTCTCGCTTCTCTCAAAATTGTCAACTTAGCTTTCCATCCCCTCTCCATCTTTCTATTCGTGCATTACTCTTTACCTATAGATAAGTCTCTCTCTATATGTACATATATGGATATGTATGTATATATGCATATACACCTCGTACTCACGCTGAATATTCATGCTATAGATTTGGTTGTTATCTCTACTGCTTCTAATTTGAAACAGATAAAGAGAAAACTACTTACATATTGTTTATCTAATCTAATTAATGTTAGTATTGTTTGTTGCTGGGATCTCTCAATCTAAAGAGGTCCACCCCCAACCAAAAGAAACAAGGAAGAAAACAAATATTATACTGATAAGGCCCCACATATATTATTTAGTGAGTTTCCGTTGTAATAGACAAACCAAAACCCATCCAAATTTTAACACCTTTGACTTAGGGCTTTCGATTATATTGGCATGATGCAATTGTAGTATATGAATATACTGTTATTTGTCTCTCCTCTCTCATCCTTGGAAAATTGACTGTCTATCCTCTCTCTACTTTCAATTCTTCCATCACTCTTTATCTTGATAAGTCTCTGCCCCCATCTCTATATGTATGTATATATATGTATGTATACCTCGTTTACACACATTGAATTTCATAGATATACATCATTGTGTTATTAATTGTAGCTCTATTGCTTTTGATTTGAAGTAAAGAAAAAAATCGAGCCATGTTATTTATTTGATCCAATTAATGTTAGCACTATGTTCTCTTGGGATCTCTCAATTTCAAAGATGTCCACGAAAACAAAACAAAAAGAAAGAAATAAAACTTATTTTAGGTTTTTTTATTAGTTTTTATTTTAGGTTAATAAGGCCTATATATGTTATTTAGTGAGTTTAAATTGTAAGAAGAAAATTCAAATTTGAACACATTTTTCTTAAAAGTGTCGTAATGTGTCTCTCCTTTATGACCATTTGCAAATTTGCTTTCCATCCTCTCCTCATCTTTCTATTCTTCCATCACTTTTTGACTCTTTGTAATTCTCTTTATCTCTCTTTATATGCACAGATGTATATACTTACATATATGTATATACAGCTTTTACACTCTTAATATTAGTTGATATAAATCGTTGTGTTGTTAATTGTAGCTTTATTTTCTTGATTCAAGGGGAAAAAAAAAAAAAAACAAACAGGAGACAAAACCAACCCATATTATTTGTCTGATCCAATTACTTTTTGTATTGTTTGCTCTTGGGATCTCTTAATTGTAAAGAACATTTCTCAATTTTGGTATTGTTTCATATATTAAGGCCCCAAATATTATTTAACAGTTTAAATTTCAATAAAACAAAATCAAACCCATTCATATTAGAACAAATTTTATTTAAGCCTCTGGACTAATCTCCCCTCTTTGTATTTAAGATGCATTGGCAGTGCAATATATGTAATATGTATATATATATATATATATAAATGTGTGTGTGTGTGCGAGCGCGCGCACATATGTGTGTGTGGTAAGCACTCTATTTTTGCTTGCTCGGTAATTCTCGGTGAAAATAGCTAAAATGCCACTTGGCTATCATTGTGCCTCTAGGCATTACATATAAGCTTTCTAAGACGAAGCGGTCTCCAAAAACAACTGCCAACACTGTCAGAGTGGTGGAAGCACTCACAACCCTTACACGGTTCACTCTGGCGTCCGCTAGCACTATCGATGTAGAATGTCTACTATTCCTCTTGGCATTAGTTTCTGAAACGAATCAACAGAACCGCCAAAGCAGCAGAAACATTCACAAACTATCAAGCCATCCGAGTAGTGGAAATACTCACAAATATGTTAATATTGGCACACCACAAACTACCAAATGTCAAAAGATTGACACGTCTCTAGGTCGTGGCATGTTTATCGAGAACGAGATACCACTGGAAACCAACTCATCACAACCATTAAAGTGACGGGAACACTCGTAAACCCAAGTTAACACCAATACCCACCAGCCCTGACAGGTGAAAAATGATCATTTTGCCTCTAGGCATACTGACACGTCTTTCGAGAAAGCACAAGTCCCTCAAGACGATAAGATAAGACCACCTTCATACTATCTCTAGACAGTTTGACATGTTTGATATGCCATTCAAACCAACTCTTATCCCATTATAGAGAATCCCAATCAAATGACTATTTTGCCCCTAGGCAGCTCGACACGCCTCTCATAAAGGACACATCCTCTGAAGTGGTAAGATCATTCTAAATTACCTCTAGGTAGTTAGGCAGAATAAAGTCAACCCTAATCTCATTCCGAAAAGCTTCACTCAAAATGACCATTTACTCTAACGTGCCTTAGCGTGCTTTTGAAGACCACACCGACTCTAGGAATTAAGTCGACCCCACTAGAACACTCCAATAAAGGTTTCATTACCTTCCAGAGTGAGCCTCGCAGCTCATGACACAATTTATCTAATAAAAGCTACGAGAAGCGCGTCACAGATGCTTCTTAAAAGCAAACTATTTCTTCACTTCCAAATTATAACTCATCATCCAATAGGCTTTCTATTGGTCCAATCCAATTGTCGAAACCATTGCCTGAATACTGTGATTGGATGGTTCAAAGTAAGATACTTTTAGAAACATGGGAAGTGTATGAAAGATGCTTCTTATTTCCAGTTTTAAATCCTAATTTCCTTATTTTAACGCAATGTCAAATAGTTAACAAAATGGACAAATTAGGAGTTCTCGAAAGCCTTTCCAGAGGTCTTTCAATTGATACAGTCTGATTAAGAAGATCGCTTCCTAAAGGCTATGATGGCATGGATCAAAGATGGTTATTTTGGAAAATTAAATAAGTGTCTCGAAACGCTCCCAAAAGATTATTTTGAAGCTCACTTCTCAGGGCATTATCCCCATCAATCAGGATCAACCAGAGCCTCCTAGTGGCATTGAGTCGAAAAGAAACTACAAAACAACCTCGCCAACAGGCCCGATTCTTTTGGATCATCCCCGGTTGACATGAATATCAAGAAAAAGTAAGCATAAAAGTCCCGACATGGAATCATTTGTTGCTTGTTGTCCATATTTTGATCAGATCTAGACATAAAACTTAGATTGTTACCTAAGTTAGCAGGTACAGCGAGTACCATGTGGCACTCTCTGAGTGGTTAGAGCTAGACGCACAACTGCTAGAACATAATGCCTATAAATATTAGGCCCCAGATCCTGTATTTTAATACACGAAAATTGTAAGAAAACTTTGTTAAAATTGTCGCTCAAACTTGAAAATACATCCCAAGTCTTCCAAGTCCAAACAGATCCAACCCTTGAAGAATAAAAAGAAAAGCCATGGTTGATTGAAGACTAAAGTGTAGGTCAATTTATGTTTATGTCTTCCTATTCTCTATTCTCTCTCTCAAGGCTCACTTGAGCCCTTCTCCTTTTGACCCCATCTTTTACCCCCTTTTCTTTCCATGCTTGAAACAAATGAACCCGTTTTCCATCCCTAGGCACAAGCTTGAAAAACCCATGCTACCCGAGAAAGTTGTCAAGCCAAGCTTATCATGGTATGACCTTAAGGTTTATTTGCTATGTGATGAAGTCAAGTATTGTATGTTCATTCATCTTGTATTTTACTAATTGTTATGCTCATTTCTTACATTCTAAACATTTTTTCAATATCTAAAAACTATTGTCAACCCGCCTTTGATCTGGTTTTCAAAAAGCTTTCAAAAGGTTTTTTTTTTTTTTTTTTTTTTTTGTAAATGTTTCAAAAGTTCATCTCTAAATTTTTTGCAAAAAGTCTCCTCAAATTTGTTTCCCTTAGTGTTTCGTGCCAAAACCCTAAGTTTCTTGACCTTACGGTGTCTCTAAGTCCATTAAATCTTTAACTTGCATGTTTACAAAAATCTACATTTGTCAAGTTTGTTTTAGAAAATACACAACTCTCTTCAGTTAGTTTTCAAATTCATTTCACAAAAATCACAACTCTGTTGAGCTGGTTTTCAAGTTTGTTTTCCAAAACACATGAATGTCTTAAGTTGATTTTCCAAGTTATTTTACAAAACATACAACTCTCTTGAGTTGATTATTCAAGATGTTTTACAACACACATAACACCCTTGAGTTGGTTTTTCAAAAAGAATTTCATATAAATCATAGGTTTCAAGTTTCGTTTTCCAAAGTTATTCACATGAAATGACATTTCTTAAGCATCAAAACCAGTATGTTTAACATTAGGTTCAAAACCCTAGTTTAAAATCATTTTTGAAAACCACTAGGTTCAAAAACCTAGTTTGAAAACCACCTCTTAAAAACCACCATGTTCCAAAACCACTTAGTTTCAAAATTTTAATTTTGAAAACAAATGTTTTCCAAAACCACTAGGTTCAAAACCCTAACTCAAAACCCTACCTAACCCTAGTTAGTAAATTCTAGGTTTACCTACCCTTAGTTAGTAAACCATAAGTACACCTAACGCTAGTTAACCAAACTCTAGGTTACCTAACCCTAGTTAGTAAACGCTAGGTCACTAATTCTATTTTCCCTAGAACTTGTTCAAATCCAAATTGTTACCAAACTTTCCTTTTCAAAAAAAAAAAAAAAAATCTCTTACTCTCTTGAGTATTGCATTCCAAAATTTCTTTTATAAAAATTTGCTATTATACTTTTCATCTAACTCCTTTCAACAACCCTCTTGGATTGTGCTTCAAGTTATTTTCTAAAAACTTTGTTAAACTTGTCTCAATAAAATTGTTAGAAACTTTATATCTTCAAAAGTTTATGATGCGAACCTTAACAAACACGCGTTAAGACCCAACAACAATATTGAAATATGTGCCCAAGAAAGCTAAAAGTCATACTTTGAAAAAAACTCTAACCCAACACTTATAACTAAAATGCGAACTGAATCTATAGAGTAACTCACCCCGACCCAATGATCATGTGGAATCATGAATCGAAGGTATAAAATTTGAATACCACAAGGAAGAATGCTTTATAAATTCACAAGTTCTCTGAAGAACCAATAAAAGAAATAACATTCATGTGTTTTTTTTTTATTTTTTTTATTTTTATCTCAATTCAATGTTTTTTCATTACAAACAATGCATGTTATTTATAGAACATCATTGAGAAAAAAAGATTACAAATCAGCCCATAATTGATGGGCAATCAGCCAATCAATTAACTAAGTCACAAGACTACTCAAAAGACTATAAATCAGCCCCTAATTAATGGACAATCAGCCAATCAATTAGCCAAGTCAAAAGACTACTCAAAAGACTATAAATCAGCTCCTAATTGATGGAAAATCAACTAATCAATTAGCCAAGTTAAAAGACTACTAATAAGTCCATCAATAGCTTGAATTAAATTTACTATGCCTTCATCTTCCTTTGGGCCAAGCTTGGAATGCCCCATTTTAGAATCATTAGAAATCTCATGAATTAACTCGTTAATTGCTTCTTTGATCTTCTTGGATCTTGCTCTTGTAATAGGCCAACTGGAATATGTAATGGGTCCTTTAATGGTGCTTGTTGATTCTTATCATTCCCCTTTTCTTCAAAAGAATTCGTCCTCGAATTGTCACCTACATCAAAAAGAGAAAGATCAAAGACATTAAATGTAGCACTAATGTTATACTCACCTGGAAGATCCAACTTATAGGCATTATCATTGAGCCGCTTAAGGACTTGAAATAGACCATCCCCTCTAGGATGTAGTTTGGACCACCTATGGGCTGGAAATCTTTTCTTTCTCATATAGACCCAACCCAATCTCCTGGTTCAAAGATGACTTGTCTATGGCCCTTGTTAGCTTTGGTCACATATTGCTCATTTTTCTTCTCTAAGTGTTGTCATATACTTTCATGGAGTTTCTTCACCATCTCAGCCTTCTTTTGACCATCCAAACTAGTCCTTTCATTAACTAGGAAAGACAGCAAATCCAAAGGAGTTAGGGGATTAAAACCATAGACAATCTCAAATGGTGAAAAATCAATAGTAGAATGGACACTCCAATTATATCCAAACTCAATGAATGACAAACAATCCTCCTAATTTTTTAAGTTCTTCTAAATTATAGTATGCAACGAAGTAGATAAAGTTTTATTCACTATCTCGGTTTGTCCATCTTTTTGGGGGTGACAGGTAGTCGAAAACAACAATTTAGTTCCCAACTTTCCCCACAAGACTTTCCAAAAGTAGCTAAGGAACTTAACATCATGATCAGACACAATACTCCTTGGAACACCATGGAGTCGTACTATCTTTCAAAAGAATAAATCAGCAATATGAGTTGCATCATCGATTTTATGACAAGAGATAAAATCTGCCATCTTAGAAAACATATTAGCAACCACAAAAATTGAATCTCTTCCTATCCTCAACCTAGGCAAGCCTAAAACAAAGTCCATAGAAATATCTATCCAAGGCGCACTAGGTACAGGTAAAGGAGTGTATAAACCATGTGGTAAGACTCTAGATTTGGCCTGCCGACATGTAACGCATCTAGTATAAATTTTCTCCACATCACGTTTTATCTTTGGCCAAAAAATATGTTCATGTAACACGTCTAAAGTCTTCCTTACACAAAAATGACCCATCAAACCACCTCCATGTGCCTCACGCACAAGAAACTCTCGTATAAAACTATTAGACACACAACGTCTATTATCTCTAAACAAATACCCACCTGGTTTATAGAACTTACCAAACACTGCCTTTTCATAACTCCATACATACTAGCAAAGTCATCATCTTTAGCATACAATTCTTTAACATATTCAAATCCCAATAACTTTGTATTTAAAGTAGAGACAAGGGCATACCTTCTTGATAATTCATCAGCCACAATGTTTTCCTTACCTTGGTTGTATTTGATTACGTAAGGGAAGATCTTAACGAATTACATCCACTTGGCATGCCTTCTATTCAACTTACTTTGTCCTTTCAAGTGCTTTAAGGACTCATAGTCAATATGTATGACAAATTCTTTTGGCCAAAGTTAATGTTGCCAAGTCTCCAATGCATAAAGCTCCTTGTCATATGTTGAGTAGTTCAAAGCTGCCCCATTTAGTTTTTTACTAAAATAGGCTATTGACCACTTCTCCTGCATCAAAATAGCTCCAATACCTATTCTTAAGGCATCACACTCAATCTTAAAAGTTTTAGAAAGATCAAGTAATGCTAATAAAGGAGTACCACACAACCTTTCTTTAATCTCATGAAATGCACGATCTTGTTCACTACCCCATTTAAAACCCATGGATTTTTTAACAATTTCAATGAGTGGTGAGGCTAGTGTAGTGAAATTTTTGACGAATTGTCGATAAAAACTAGCCAAACCATGAAAATTTCTTACCTATGTGATTGACTTAGGGGTTTGGGCCATTCCTTGATAACCTTCACCTTTTCCTCATCTACCTTAATTTCTTTTGCGCTAACAACATAACCAAGAAATACAACTTTATCCATACAAAAGGAACATTTCTTTAAATTGGCATATAGTTTTTTTTTTCTCAAAACATCAAGCACATAATGCAAATGATCAATATGCTCATCCAAGCTATTGTTATACATCAAAATGTCATCAAAATAGACCATAACAAAATTTGCGTATAAACGCACACAATGAATGATTCATTAACCTGATGAATATACTTGGCGCATTAGTTAGACCAAAAGCTATAACCAACCACTCTCACAATCCATATTTAGTTTTAAAGGCAGTTTTCCATTCATCACTCTCTTTTATCCTAATTTGATAACACCCACTTTTCAAATTAATTTTTATGAAAATAGATGACCGATGCAACTCATCCAACATGTCATCTAGCCTAGGAATTGGATGTCTATACTTTAACGTAATGTTGTTAATACCCTTGCAATTAAGACACATTCTCCAAGTTCCATCATTCTTGGGTACAAGTAGCACTGGTACTACGCACGGACTCATACTCTCTCTCACGTGTCCTTTGGCCAGCAATTCCTCCACTTGCCTTTAAAATTCCTTTATCTCCTCTAGATTACTCCTATACGCTGGTCGGTTAGGAATTGTCGCACCTGGCACAAAATCAATTTGATGCTCTATATCTCTAATAGGTGGCAACCCACTAGGCACATCGGTAGGAAACACATCCTCATATTCCTGCAACAAAGAGACAACAACACTAGGCAAAGATTCATCAAGTTCGTTAGTATTAAAACATGCCTCTTTGTATAATAGTAAAAATATAGGCTAGTTTGTATAAAAAGCACTCTTGACATCACTTGCCTTAGCATAAAAACTCGCTTGTTTTTTTGTTTCTCTCTTATTTTTTTCACGCTCTCTTTTCTTTTCACTCTCCTTTTTCTGTTCACTCTCTTTTTTCTTTTCAGTCCTTTTTTCATCATCTTTTTTTGAATTTTCAGTCTCATAATTTTTTTTCAACTTATTCTCTCTTTTCAGTTTCATTTTATCTTCATACACTTATCTTGAAGTCAATGGGATAAGAGTAATGATTTTGTTATTCTTTACAAAAGAATGCCTATTTTTGAACCCATCATGAGTGACATTCCTATCAAATTGTCATCGCCTACCCAATAATATGTGACCTGCTTGCGTTGGAACAACATTACAAAGTACTTTATCCTTGTACTTTCCAATTAAAAAAGAAACTAGCACTTTTTTATTCACCTTAACCTCCCCACAACCATTCAACCACGGCAGCTTATACGGTCTAGAGTGTCTCAAGGTAGATAAATTCAAATTTTCAACTAGAGTAGTGCTAGCCACATTAGTACAACTTCCCCCATCAATGATCATACTACATACCTTGTTGCTGACGTGGCACCCAATATGAAAAATATTCTCCCTTTGTTGTTCCATGCCATCCTCTTTGACTTGGGCACTTAGAGCACGCCTAGCCACAAGTGACTCACCCTCCACCAAATGCTCCACATCATCGTCACAAGCGTCTACAAGTGATGGCATGTGGTCATCATTGCTATCGCTTTTAGTTTTCACTTCTCCATCAACACGTGCGATCATGGTCCTCTTATTTGGGTATTGTGAAGCAATGTGACCTACTCCCAAACAACGAAAACACTTAATATCACGATTATGAGTTTCAGATTCGATTTTACCTTTGTTAACATTGGTTCAGTTTGGACTTAGAAACAGCCTCTTCATCTTTCCTCCAATTCAACCTCCATGAAGTATAGGAGCCCAGATTTTGAGGTAATCGAGTTCTTTTCCTTTTAAGCTGTTATTCCACCTTGATTGCCATGTGCACCATTTCTTCCAACTCCACGTAGTGTTGCAACTCCACCACATTGCCAATGTCTCGGTTCATCTTATTCAAAAACCTTGCCATGGTAGCTTCTCTATCCTCCTCTACATTAGCCCGAATCATGGCGATCTCTATCTCCTTATAATAGTCATCCACGCTCCTATAGCCTTAAGTAAGACTTTGTAATTTTTTATACAAGTCCCTATAGTAGTGACTAGGGACAAACCGCCTCCTCATGATGGCCTTTATTTCCTCCCAAGTTGCAATAGAACTCTTATGGTTTCTCCTTCTGTTCATCACAAGTTGATCACACCATATAATAGCATAGTCAGTAAACTCAATGACAGTGAGTTTTACCTTTTTCTCCTCAAAGTAGTTGTGACATTCAAAAATTAACTCCACCTTCTTTTCTCATTCCAAGTATGCTTCAGGATCGTTTTTTCCTTAGAATGACGGTATCTTCATTTTGATGTTTCCTAGATTTCTGTCAGTTCCATCTCGCCATCTCGGATCTCTTCGGAAGCCTTTATCATGCCTTTTTCCCCTTGGTATGAATCTGCCCTTGCGGTTCAATGAAGCATGATCCTCTTCATCTTCGAACTCATCCTCGTGGTTGCCATCAACACCATCCACAAGCGCACCCCTTTCTTGCCTCCTAGAAATATGGACTCTTTGGGGACGCCCCTCACGCCAAGTAGCAATAACAACATCTTACAGATCCATCCGATCCTGAATTTCATTAAATACCACGTTCATGCATTCGAATTATTGTTGCATAGCCTACAACACGAAGAACGACTCCTCCCGTCCTTCTTTTTGTGATGTGTCGTCCTTGAAAGACATATTTTTTTTAAACTACAGAGAAATATTAGAAACAATCCCTTACAGTACTCTCTCACATATTTGCACTCAAATTATGTCACTCGCTCTCGTGTTTCACTCTAAAATTAACTTTGTTCTAATATTAGTCTCACACTCTTTTGCCTTTTTCCACTCCTAGCTTCCCCCCTTTTAGTTCTTCATTAAACTAATAAACTTACTCAAGAAATTCTACTTTTAGTATTTAAACCAATACTGATGGCAAGAAAAAATATTATAGAGACAACGAATCAAGGGAAAATGACAGAAGTCAAATTTGTTTTTTAAGAGAACTGAAACTACGAAAGTCACGATTCAAGAAAAAATAACTTTGATAAGTATGGTGAATAATAGTATCTGTTGTCTCAGTATCACCTTTTGCTTTTTTTTTTTTGAACTTGGTGTATGACACAAGGCAAGAACAAGAAGTAATGAACACAAATAGAACACGATGGATGATAGCAAAAAGCAAAAGATAAAGGGATAGTAAACCTGATTTTAGAATTTGGCTTTGATACCAAATCATGCGAACCTTAACCAACACGCGTTGAGACCCAACAACAATATCGGAATACTTACCTAAGAAAGCTAAAAGTCAGATTTTGAAAGAAAACCCCGACCCAACACTAATAATTGAAATACAAATCAAAGGTATAGAGTAACTCATCCCGACCCAATGATTACATGGAATCACGAACCAAAGGTATAAAATTTGAACGCCACAAGGAAGAATCCTTGGTAAGTTCACAAGTTCTCTAAAAAACCAATAGAGGAAACAACATTCATGTGTTTTTTTTATTTATCTCAATTCAATATTTTTTATTACAAAGAATGCATGTTATTTATAGAACATGGTTGAGAAAAAAAGGACTACAAATCAACCCATAATTGATGGGCAATTAGCCAATGAATTAACTAAGTCAAAAGACTACAAATCAACCCCTAATTGATGGGCAATCAGACAATCAATTAGCCAAATCAAAAGACTACTCAAAAGAGCCAATCAATTAGCCAAGTCAAAATACTACTCAAAGACTACAAATTAGCACCTAATTAATGAAAAATTAGCCAAATCAATTAGCCAAGTCAAAAGACTACTAATCTGCCCCATCAATAGCTTGAATTAAATTTATTATACCTTCATCTTTCTTTGGGCCAAGCTTGGAATGCCCCATTTTGGAATCAGCCCAGATCTCATGAATCAGCCCATTAATTGCTTCTTTGATCTTGCTTTTGTAATAGGCCCAACTGGAACATGTAATGGATCCTTTAATGGTGCTTATTGATTCTAATCAGTTTCTTTCACAAATGCTTTCAAAATTCACACTCTAAGGATGCTCCTAACTATTCCATGATTAGGATTTCAGCAAGAAAGTGAAATATCAAATGAAACCTTCATGGATCATATTAAGGTCTCATATCCTAAATATTTTCAAAACCTTTCTTCAAAAATAATTTTTTGATTTGACCTTCATAAAACAATCTTAATCTTTCCATGATTAGGGTTTCAAAGGTAAGTGAGATAATGACAATGACCACCATGGTCCAAACTAGGGTTTCTTACCACTAATAGTTTCAAAAAACAAAAGAAAGTCTCTAAAAACCTTTTCCAAAATGTGTTTCCGAAAAGCTACAACCCTAAAAGAGCTTAGTTCGTTCAATAACTAATCTCTTGAAGATAATAAAACCTGCAAACATGGTAAACATGCTTTCTACAAGACATAGAAAATGATATAAAAAAAATTTCAAAAGAACAAGTTTTCAATTGTTCTTGTTGTATTTTATTGCAAACACTATTTTAACAGATCTCCAATCAACATTACAAATCATGTCAAAACTCTGTTGAGTTCATTTAAAAAAATCATTTCAGAAACTCTTTTGCGTTCATTTCAAAACTCTTTGAGTTCACTTCGAAACATTTCAAAATTCTCTTGAGTTTACTTTCAAAAATGCTTCAAAACTCCCTTCAGTTCATTTTTAGAAAAAACATTTCTAAACCCACTTGGGATTTATTTCAAACACATTTACAAACTCTCTTGAATTCATTTTCAAAAATGTTTCAAAACTGTCTTGAGTTCACTTCAAAATCAAGTCCAAACTCTCTTTAGTTCATTTTCAAAATCATTTCAAAACTCTCCTGAGTTTTTTTTTTTAATCATTTCAAAAATTCTCTTGGGTTCATTTCAAAAATCATTTTAAAACTCTCTTGAGTTTATTTTAAAATCATTCAAAACTCTCTTGAGTTCATTTTAAAAAAAAAAAAAAAAACACCTTTAAACCTCCCTTGAGTTCATTTTAAAAACATTTCAAAAAACTATCTTGAGTTTACTTTTAAAAATACTTCCAAGCTCTCTTGACTTGATTTCAAAAACATTTCCAAACTCTCTTGAGTTAGTTTTTCAAACCTTTCAAGAACTCTCTTAAGTTCACTTTAAAACTACTTTGAAACTCTCGTGAGTTTGTTATCAAATCTTTTAAATCGTACTCTTGTACGAACTACAAATGACCTAGTTCTCTCCAAATGAAATACGTAGGCAACTTAGAAAAACCTAGGTTCGGTCATCACCTCCTTCAAATGAACACCACATCCTTCAATGGACAGTTTTCAAAAATATTTCAATCTTACAATTTTCAAAACTCACACCTTATACACCTATCAAATCTTGCAAATCGTGCTCTTACACAAACTATTGATGACCTGACTCTCGCCAAATAAGATACATAGGCAACTTAGGAAAACCTAAGTGCCGTCACCACGTCTTTCAAATGGACACCACATCCTTCTGATGGACATTTGCTTAAAACCTTCCATTTAATCAAATCATTTTTCAAAACACAATTTAAACCTTCTATTTTCAAGAAACAAATCTTCTTAAAAACATGCATCATGCATCATTTATCCTTAAAGTGGTGACAAAATCTTGTCTTTAAAACTATGAAAGTAAATATTAAGTAATCGAGATTAGTGAGTGAATTAATGGTGAATTGACATGTAGGTACCAATAATCTTACAATATCTTCTCTACATATAGCCAACCCCCAGACCATAGATTTCTAGTGCGAATACCAACAAGGAATCATGTTTTCAAAAAGGCTTTCAAACTTTTTCAAAAGGTTGCTAAACACCCTCCTTTCTAAGACCTATTCTAGAAGGCATTTTCAAAGCATCTTTGAAAAACCTAAGTTTGTCCGTTGGATCACGCTTAATTTTATGTGACCTACCACATCTTTAACCATGTTGGGTAGCGACTTCGAATTTTTTTCAAAAAGTCCTTGCAAAATTCAATTTCAAGAATTAAACCCCCGTCACACTTGTTCTTTTTCTAAGAATGAGTTCTATCAGAGAGAGTATCGGTTTTTTTTTAGCCAAGAGACGCTCGGTTAAAAATGAAGACGTGACGTGTGTGTGTGTGTGTGTGTGTGTGTGTGTGGTGTGTGTGTTCTAGTATGTCTCTCCTATCTAATTATTGTTTCTATTGTTCCATGGCTCTCTATCACCCTTGGTTTGTCTTTTTCCATCTCTCTTTCTATAGGTACATATAGGTATATATAGCTTTTAAACTGTTGGACATCATATCAGGTCATGAACCTAAAGCAACCATGGCCCGAGTAAATAATAGGTACATATATGTCTATTTGAAAGAATTAACATGCTTATAGGATAGTGACCTTTAGAGATGTCACTTGGGTGCGAACATAAACCTTTTAGGCATCCAAACTTAATAGCATGATAAAAAAAATTAAAAAAAAAAAAAACATTTTATATAACGTTGTATCCTCTCTCTCTCTCCCCCCACCCTTCTATATATATGTGTGTGTGTGTGTGTGTGTGTGTAGTACTAAACATGTTTGAGAAGGCTCTTGTACTTTGAATCAGATGAGTGTTGTTTGTAATACGTAATAACACTCCATCTTAAAAAGATAAGTATAAACCATCTTCATAAAAATGAAAAGGCTTTTAGGCTTTTGGTTTTTTGTTATTTTCACTACTGTACTTGGGAAATTGTTTCCTATGTTTTGATAAAGGCTCCTAGGCTTCTATTTTTCTATTGTTTTCACTCATTGTGCTTGGGACATTTTCTTTCTTGTTTTAATTTTTCAGCAATTGAAAATTTATTTTGTAATTTTGTTTTGGAAAAATCAATAAGATTCTCACTCACACGTAGGGGAACATGGGATATGGTTTTGGGACATAGTTCATGTCAAATCACTTCTAATACACTTTCCACATTGCATATTTTATTTGTATGTTTTCATCCATATATGACATTTGTTTTGTCATTATTAGACCTTTGTGAAAGTACTCCTTGACAAGAATATTTGATACTCTATTTATGTGCATGCCATCGAAGGGAATTGATAGTTGGTAACATGATTAGAGATGCCTTATTTAGTAGGAAGCTTGTTAGATAATTAGCACATTTCACTCCCAAAAATCAAAATGCTACATTGAGTGGGAGGTTTCATCGGTGGAAGAGAAACATATGATTTCATTATTAAAAAACTAAAATTTTGTACACGCATTGAATTAAAACATTCCCAATCATTGCTTGTAGTGAGGGAGATGATTGAGAGCATAGCAAAATTTTGACCTTGCAACTTGTAAAAATTATCATTATTTCATTGAAATTCATAATGCACAATTGTGTTTTATGCTAATATCCCTATGCACATTTTAAGATGATATCTCACATGGATGTTTGTATATAAAATTGTATTTGAGGTAAAATAAATTAGAGACTTTGGATTAGGATCACGTAAAAGTGAGCCAATAGACCAAGAAATTAATGTGTCTAAGCAGAACAACATAACATTGCTATGATCTTGCTCCTTACTATAATTGACGCAACATGGATTGCTATATGCACTATGATGGCTGGCATAGCAATTTTTTTGATTGGCAAGTTTGGTATAAAACTGCATATAAGAGAAACACTCATGAATGTCTTGTGGTTTGATATGTGATGTATCAACTATTTGAGTTGATCATGATTTGACAATTATTTGAGATAGCTATCAACGCTAGAAATCACGAAGTTTAGGATCAAAAAAGCGAATAACGTGTCTAAATAGTAAATTGGCCTCTATCCAATTTTTATGATCCCTAATATAGCATAATGGAGCATTTTAAAAAGTACTAAATGAACAATAGCACGTCTTAAAAAGTATTAGGTGAACTCTTTCAAGTTGTTTCATCTATGACTCTACTTTTGGATATGTAATTAGACACTACATAATTTGAATGATGCTGCTAAGGAAAAGCAACGAAAGGCAACAACTTTCACTTTTATTGTTTATTGATGAGCGCATTGGTGGAAATTGTTGATTTAACTCAGTCTACTATACATTAGGCATTGGTGCCCATGCGTAAGACTAGAAAGTGTTTCCATATTGGTTGTCGATACTAGGCTCACAGTTGCAAAGGCAATAACCACTAAGAGCAAGAGATAACTAGCATGGTGGTATGAGGTCAAGACTAAGATGGTAACGACTAGTTAAAGATGCTCTGCTCGTGCAGGTCTTGAGTCGAAGTAATACTCTAAAGCTAGTTTTCTAGTATGGCCTGTCATAAGAGTAGCCATGAGTCCTTTGTATACTCTCTTTTCATATGGATAGCAGAATTATAAACAATCGACTAGAAATTGGAAACATAAATAGCTAATTAGAATATCTTCACAAAAAGTTAGAGTACATCTATGGAGATTTTTTAGCTTGTTTGTGCATGTGGTTAGCAATACCAAGCTAGACGTGACTAAGGTGCACTTGGTAATTCTATGATGTTTTTTAGAAAAATTTGTTCTTAGTAGTACCGTGTTGAGTCTAATCTTCATGATAGGATATTTGGAGATTTGAACATTGATTGTATATAGCATTGATATTTGTCTCCCTTACTTGTTGGATGACACAAATGTGTTTTTGTGAGATTGTTTCCCAAATTAGGCCACATAAGTTATTAGAGCATACTACTCATACAAATTAGTCGACTTTAGTATTTTTTTTTTTTTTAAGAATAAGAGAATTAGACTTATATCTTCATATTTCATCACATATATAGATCCTTTATGCATCTTGATCTAGTTATTATTGGGATAATAGCCCATGTCTATGATCTCCCACATGTCGAAAGCATTAGCTGCTTTAGATATTGCATAATTTGGTTAATAGTCATTGAGACAATAGCATTAAGGCTATATTGACTAAGGATTAAGTATTTATTTAAGCAATTTGCAAGCCTCTATAGTTGAATAAAGGAAAGCTTAGATAGTTGATTGGTTATTACACACCACAGCAATATGTTGGAATAAAGACAAGGGATCAATCATCGTCCATATGGTTGAGTTGATAAAAGCACAAGATAATATTCATGTCTGGGGACATGTATCTTTGATTGCTACCTAGATTGCTAACAATCCTATCTACATCTTATTTGAGTTATGGACCAACAAAGTGCTTGTTTAGGTAATTTATGTCCATTGAATTAACAGTATCAGTTCATATTCCTTTCTTAATTTTTGGGAAGTTAGGTCTTAAAGAATGGAAGCATATTATTATTTGTTGTGTAAGAACTCTAAGAGCCCTATGGTTTTTGGAAGGGGTGTTATGTAGCCTAGTTGAGAATGAGGGATATATTCTTCAATCTGCTATGGACAGTGGAAGCAACTTGACTAATAGCTAATTACTTTAACTACTGTAACTTTCTTAAGCGTCAATAGCCTAGTTGGGGATATCATACATAAATAATTCCAAAATGTGACTAATTGGGTTAAGACATAACCTTATCATGATTGCTCAATAAGATGTCATTGTGCTTTGGATAAAGCCATGAGACATGGTCATCCCTTACTTGGAGAGTGAATTGGTGTTGTCCATAATTAAAAGAGTGTGCAAGGACAACCATTTCTAGAACTTGATTTACTCCCATCATGGTGCAAGTCTAATAAGCACACTTAGGTTTCTTATATTGTTCACAACTGGGAGAATTGTGTCACTTAAAGGTGTGAGGTTTACTTTGTGGTGCAAGAGTAAAGTAAGGTGCGAGATTCACTTTGTGGTGCAAAAATTACATCTTTTAGCTTCTCCTATTTCTAGCTATTATCGTGCATTAGTATTTGAACTTTTCCGTATGGCTATTATGACTACATTTCTCATTATCAATATTTGGATTTGTGTATCTACAAAGACTCATTTACCACTTTGTGACCAAAGATTGCGCGCACAGAAGGTGAGAACCCTTGTGCTTTGGTTGTGGTCTAAAGCATCATCCAAATAGTAGTATTCTAAATTACATCAAACCATTACCTTTAATGGGTTAACAATGATTGGTGAATACTACCAAGTGCATGTCAAATTTTTACATATATTGTATGTAATTGATAACATATTGTATGCTAGAAATGATAAGAAGTTTTTTTTTTTAACAACTAAATAGTTGGCAAGCTAATATGATAAAATAGATTCTGTGCTAAGATTTAATTTCTTGAGATACAGAGCAAAAATTCATGAGCCTTGAAATGAATTTTAATGACTTTATCATAGAGAACATAGGTAGTCCATGTCTCTTATTCTTGAGTAAGATCTACAGTATGCTATGATGCATACCTAACCTAGGTTCTTCAATCTTACACAATTAAGAGCCTGGAGTATACTATGGTGCATATTCGGCACGTGTTCTCTATTTTCATGGTATTAGAATATTAATATTATTCTATGGTATCTACTTGGTCTAAGTTGTACTACAAGTCTTGACTGGCCAACAAAAAATAGTTTTAAGTATTTTAATGCTAATTGCATCTGATTTAGAAGATGTTGAGTTTTCTTGAAAAGACAACATAAATTCTACTTAAGATATTTGCATTTTTTATGATCTCATTTATGCTAATTGGAAGGGCAACTTGAGAGAGTGCATATGAGATACCTTAATATTGCACCAATTAGAGAGTCAATTTGGATAAGTGAAAAAGAGATCATCAATGTTGTAGTTGCGCAATATCTAGTGATTTTGAATCATATTCTATGAGTCTCATAGTTGTAGGTTCCTTATCTAAATCATTCATTTGATAACTGATAACGATTGTGTAGAATCTAAGACTATATAAATAATGATAGTTTTAGTTTTTAAATAGATCACTTGCATTTGTACATGCTTGATTAGGATATTATGACAACTTTATGTGTAGTCTAATTGATATGCATCCATGTATCATTTATTTTGTTATGACTGTAGTGGTATCAGAGGCAATATACACAATAGTATGTCGACAGGCGTGATTGCTCACTCACATAAACAATTGCCTTTGGCCCTTATGGTAAGCCTGCCTTGGACATTTATGACAGTTGCATATCGTACTTGAGATAGTGAGCAAAGATGAGACGAAGTAGGCTATAATTTTACCCTATTTAGAGACATGATGAGACCTAAGATGAAAGATGATAATGGTCATAGCCCTGTGTCTATTATGCCTACTTGTTGGTAATTTGAACTTATCTAGATGTGAGATCTTTAGCGCCTTTGGGTGGCATGGTTATAAAGAAGTCAAGTTAGACGCTTTTGTTAATCAAAATATTCTATCGTAGCATATAGTTCATACTACATTTTCTTACGACATATTAAGGACGTGTGAATGAATGGATCCCTATTTTCTCACCATGTAAACCTTTGGTCATTTTTATGCGACCATCATTTTTACATGACTTACTGGTACTAGTACTCTTTTGTGATATTGACTGTCATAAGGTGAAAAACTAATACTCAGCTACTTTGGATATTATTAAATTGAACTAAGTGGCGTAGGGCGACTGAAGACGATCTAAAGCATCTCACATTGTATTCACTACTAATAACTTATGTCAATGTTGTGTACTGCGATAAAGTGTGAATATATGGTGAAATTCTTAAAGGGTTAATCATGCTTTTGTTTGAGAGATTAGAAATGTTTGAACCGGTATGTTTGGATGGCTTTGGGGCATATGAGACACTATTTGTTTGTTTTGGGTTTATGAGGATTGATGTCTCTATGTTGGCTCTAATTGAGTTTCTAGTATAAAGCTCCAAAATTGTAGGTGTGCTTAGCAATAGCTTGACCCATTAGCTTGTATAAACTCATGCTTACGTATTATATGCTATTGAGACAAATGACAATATCTTGCCCACCATGTGTGAGTGGCAGATGTTGGACATCGAGTAGGGCTAGTAAGAACATATATGCCTATTGGATAGCAGCCTTTAAAGATATTTCTCTTATCTTTACATAATACTAAACACATTGGGAAGGCTATTGTGTCGTGAATCGGGTGAATGTTATTGTTAATATGTAATAACACTCCACTGAAAGTAACTAACACGTATAGATCATGGTCATAAATAGTGTGGTTTTGGTTCATATTCAGGGTTTAATCAAATAAGGTACGCTTTTGCATTACCTTATGATTTCTTACCTACATAATCTTAATATTTCATATCAATCATTGTGGCGTTAATTGTAGTTCTATTGCTTCTTATTTAAAACAAGAACAAACCAAAAAAAAGAAAAAGAAAAACCAACCCATATTATTTATCTAATTTTATTAACGCTAGTAATGATTGCCCTTGGATCACTCAATCGTAAAAGCGTTCCCCCAATCCAAAAATAAAATATAATAAATCAAAAAAAAATTTGACATTAATAATTAAGGCCTCTTTATGAAAAAAAAAATAATAAGTAAGGACTCCAGTTCATGTAGTGAGTTCAAATTGCAATAAACAAATCAAAACCATCCAAATTAGAACACATTTAAATTAGGATTTTGGATTGACCTCCTCTCTATATATACATGGTAATTTGTCTTTCCGCCCTCAACATTAGCGAATTGGCTTTTCATACTATACCTCTCTCCATCTTTGTATTCTTCCATCACTCTCTTTAACTCTCAACAAGTCTTTCCCCACCTCTCTCTATCTATGTGTACATATATGCATTATGTATGTATATATATATGAATAAACACCTACTTCTCACTCTTAATATTCATTGACAATCATTATATTGTTAATTGTAGCTCTTTTGCTTTTGATTTGAAAACAAAAAAAAAAAAAAAGAGAAAACCAATACCATATCATTTATCTAATTGTTTAGTCAAACTAAATAGATCTTTTGGAAGTCGACTTGATGTTTCTCACCCCTAAACAAATTTGGAAAGAATCGGTAGTATAGATTTGGACTTCCGTGTTAGGTTTCTCTTTTTCTTCTTTTTTTTTTTTTGGTTCAGAATTGGTTTAATTAGGCAAATGGTACGGTTTTAAGAGTCTATTTGTCCAAATATATATATATATATATATAATAAAACACAACTCTTTTTGAAAATATCTCCCTCACATTTGTCTCTGATAGCTCAAATTCAATTTTGGATTGCAATCAATAGTTGAGATCAGTTAAGCCTTTTGTCTCAAATCCAAATCCTGCCTAACAAGTCGTGGGTCTCATAACGAGTAAAAATCTTCTAAAGCTTTTTTTATTGTTGTTTGGGCAGTTTTTCACATTCATGTGGGTCCTATGCCCTTTCACATTCACATTCAAATGTTGTGGCATATTTTTCACATTTAATTTATCAAAAGTTAAATAAAATATTTTGTTGGAAGTGCCGTAGGCACGGATTATATCTAGTACATATATATGGCAAAGGGCTATATAAAATTTTCTCTTTTATCCTTGTACGAAGGCATCAAAATTAAGTGAAAGCAGTGTTTTAGAACACAAACAGCATATTGAGCCATTAATGGCAATCATTTGAACAATGCATATGGGTTATGATATTATTGACATAATTTAATAGTTTTGATGCTCTGTCATGTTTTGCTTTTCGTTAAATTTTTTCATGTGTTCTTTTACTTTTATTGATTTCTTTGGAGTAGTTAAGATAGCTAAGGTTTGTGCTAACTAAACCAGGTTGACGATTGATGATACTTTCCAATATTTTGATTGGGACTTGAAACCTTATATAAAGGTACGATTCCTTAGGCTTATTATTCTTTTATAGTTGTTCTTTTTGTTTTTTTTAATCTAGTTTTAAATTTTAGAATAGTTAAAAATTACAAGAAATTATTATTGTTCTTGCCTAAGTGTATTTTCATGTTGATGGATTTATAGGATGTTATTTCAGAATTCCTCTTTCAAGTGAGATGATGTTATAATGTCTTAAAAACTTAGACTTTGATGTATTAATTTATTCATTGCAATTGCTAAAACCCACATAGTAGCTTTCAACAATTAGATATATTGAAACATATCTTATAAAATATGGTTACATTATTTTAAGGTTATATAAGGGATGTGAAATTGAAAATACAGGATTACATAGTGAAGAGAACTATAATTGATGCCTCCTTCCAAAAGAGTGATTCTCAAAACTTGGAAAATAGTGGACCACCTTCGGTTGAGTTAAGAGTCCTCTTAACTTTAATGTTAAAGCTTCAATCTCCGAACATCATCCTTCAATTCTCGAACATCGTCAAATAGTTGATAGTTGCATAAATAACCTCTTCCTTGAGTTGCTATCACCTTTTGTATAACCATCTCGTATGCTTAAGTGCAAGGATATAAAAAAAACTCAAATAAAAAGAAATATAAATTATCAACAAAATAAAAACCATTTCACCAAAAATTTCCTAATGAAGATAAGCTTGAAGAGTAAAAGAGAGAGACTCTTCTTTGCTTGTTTGAAATATTTCTCGATGAAATCTCCTTTGAAGCATAAAATTTAGCAAGTACAAATCTCAGGGTGTGGCGAATATAACTTACAAGAAGTTGTCATCCTTCAATATCTTCCATGTTCTCTTCTCTTCTTTACAACGGGGTATGACAAAAAAGTAAGGGTAAATTACTCTTTTTTACCCCTATTCTTTACACTCAATCTTACTTCGGTCCCCTGACAATCAACCCCATACGCTTACAGTCAAGTCACAATATGGACCTTCCGTCAACTGTCATTTATCCAACTAACAAAAAATGTCCCTGAGGTATTAAAGTGACATTTTGTATAAAGTATAAGAGTATTACGTGTAATCATCTTATTTTACTTGTGATTGTTTTGAAGGAAAAGATTATTACAGCTAGCACCCTTATATTTTATACCAAATGTCACCTCATGGACATTTTCTATCAATTGGACAAATGGCAACTAATAGATTGTTCATTGCATCTTGACTATAACTGTAGGGTGTTTATTGTCAAGGATCAAAGTGAGATTTAGTGTAAAGAATAGAGGTAAAAAGTATAATTTATCTAAAATATAAATAATTCTGCTTCCATTATAGCAATTCCTACCTCGCTATTTTCATATCGAAGGCATCAAAAGCTTGCCTCAAATCAAAGAAAATCACATGGTTATAATCACAACATAGCGATGCACTGATAGCATAAGAGACTTCATTTGATCCATCTTCCAATTGTTCGACTTTTACTTCATTAATATCTATTCATATAAAAATATCTTTACGCTATTGTCGCGCCCAGATTTTTCGCACTCAAGGAATACTCACACAAGTGGGAAAAATGTTATACTCTCTCGTTAGAACTCACCCTCCTAGAAGATTGTGTACGACTAGGTTTGAATTAAAAATCTGATTTGAATAAAGGGCTTTTGGAAAAAGTTTGGAGTCGCCACCTAATTTGATTAAGGTGAGTTAGGTCACCTAAAAACTAAGAATAATCTGGAGACTACACTTAGGGTTTTTGGAAATCCTCAAGAGAGGGTTTTTAAGAAAAAGGTTGTTTGGCAACCTTTGGAAAACATTTAGCCTTTCTATGAAAAAAACTCCTTTTGGTCTTTCGAACACAGTGATTTAGATTCGGAGGTTAGTTAAGTGTAGGAAAGACGCACTAAGCCATCACTCTACCCCGCCCTTTCAGTACCTACATGTCAATCTACCCTAGATTCACCTATGAGAGTCTTTAACTAACTAATGGTTCAATTCTATTTACTTTGAAAAAGAATGCTTGAAAAGAAACTAACATGATACATGATATGCAAGTGCAAGGAAAAAGAATTAAAAAATAGATTTGGAAAGAGATTGATTTGAAATTGATTTGATTGGAAAATAGATTTAAAGAGATGGAATTGAAATTGGAAAGTTTGAAAATTTGGAAATAGAAATTTGAAATTGGAAGTTTGAAAATAGATTAGAGATTTGAAAAGATTGTAGAATTTGAGATTTGAAAAATGTGGTGGAATTTGAAATTTGAAAGAAGTTGTGACCGCACCCATGAGAGTTGCCTACGTATTCTTTTGGAGGAATCAGGTCAGTCGTAGTTCGGATAAGAGTTCAATTGAAAAGAGATTGATTTGAAAGAAAGAGATTGAATTGGAAATTGGATTAGAAAATTGAGAGATTGAACTTAGAATAGAAGATTGAAAATTAGAATTTAGAATTCTGGAATTGAAGAAATTGGATTTTGATTTGAAAAGATAGAACTTGGAAGAAAGATTTAGACTTGTTTTGGAAAAATGAAAGTTTAGGAAACCTAGACTTAGGAAAGATTTGACTTGACTTGGAAGGTTTAAGAGATTAGGAAAGATTAGATTTAGGAAATGTTTGAATTAGGAAAGGTCCGATTTAGGAAAGTTTCGAATTAGGAAAGGTCCGATTTAAAAAATTTAGGAAAGTTTTGCAGAAAGTTTTGAAATTAGGAAAGTTTTGAATTAAGAAAGTTTGAACTTAGGAAAGTTTTGGATTAAGAAAGGTTTAAAATTTAGAAAGTTTCAAGTTAAGAAAGTTTTGAATTTTGGAATGTTTTGAAATAGGGAAGTTTTGAAAGTGGGAAAGTTTAGAAAACAAGGAAGTTTTAAAAATAAGAAAGTTTTGAGTTTAGAAAGTTTTGGATTTGGAAAGATTTGAAATTTAGAAAGTTTAAGATTTAGAAAATTTTAGGGTTTTAGAAAATCTTGAGATTAGGAAAGGTTTGAATTTAAGAAAGGTTTGAAAGCTTAGATTTGAAAAGTTGAGATTTGGAAAGGGGTAGAATTAAGAAAGAGTGGAGTTAGGAAAGATGTAGAAATTGAGTTTTAAAATTTAGGAAAGATTTTTATTTTCAAGTTTTGGAAACTTAAGATTTAAGAAGGGAGAAATTTAGGAAAGACTTGAATTAGGAAAGATTTGGATTAGGACGGGATTGGATTTGGTTTCTAAAAGAGAAAGTTTGATTTCGTTTCCAAAAACGGAGGATTGGATTTGGTTTCCTAAACGGGTAAATTAGATTTAGTTTCCTAAAGGGAAGATAGGATTTGGCAAGGAGATTCTAGAAATCCTAGATTTGAAAGTGTAGAATTTTAACGTAGAAAAGAGGTTTTGGAAATGTGTATAGTTTGGGCATAGAAAACAAGAGATTTTGGAAACCTAGGTTTGGGGCAAAGTTTGAAAATCATATTTTTGGAAAGAAAATTGGGGTTTCCTAATTGTGAGTTCTAGGGCTTGACTTGGGCTCTAAGGAAAGAGGAGTTTTTAAAAGTGCGTTTTTAGAAACGAAAGTTTTCTAGAAGGGAATCCTAGGGAGGAGTTTTTGGAAAGTGAATTTGAAGATAGAGTTTTTAAAAAAAGATTTTAAAGAGAAGGAATTTTTTAAAAGTGTGTTTTTTGGAAACGAAGATTTTAGAAGGAAAATACTAGAGGGGAATTTCTAGAAGGAAGATTTTGGGAAGAGAGTTTTTAAAAAGATTTTTAGGGAGCGTTTTTAGAAAGTGGATTTTGGGGAGAGCATTTTGGAAAGGAGTTGAAAAAGGAGGTTTGGAAAAAATAGATTTTTGGAAAGAGTTTTTAGAAAACAACTTTGGAAAGAAGAACTTTTTGGAAAGCACGTTGGAAAAGAGATTTTCAGGAGGAGGGATTTGGAAAGAGAGTTTTTAGAAGATATAAAAACATCTCACTTTCCTAAAGCAATTCTAGTCATAGGAAGGCTAGAACCACTTTAAAAAAGTGGTTTTGAAAACAACGAAGGTTAAAAATATGGACCATGTTGGCCACTTTAAATGTAATACTTTCCTAAAGCAACCCTAGCCATGGAAAAGCTAGAATTACCCTAGGATTGTGATTTTGAAAACACGTTTTGAAAAAAGAGATTTTGATGCAATTTTGGAAACAAGTTTGAAAACAATTTTGAAAACGAGTTTGAAAACGATTTTTGGAAGATGCATGATCATGATATGCACAATGCAATTTTGGGGTCGTGAACATACAAGGCTAAGGCTTCACCACATAATCAAGGGGGCCAAACCCACGTGGTGTCTGGTTAGACTAGAAGGAAGCCCCCGACACAGTGACTCTCCAATAGTCTAATCCTACACATGGACCAGGAGTCCCCTTGTTTCAAGCATGCAAAGAAAGGGGGGGAAAGAGATGGGGGATTAAAATAGAAAAAACCCAAGTGGGTTAGGAGAAAGAAGAGAGAGGGGGAAGTGCGAAAATTTAAATGGAGAGCCTACCTTGTATCTTGTTTATTTTGTGCACCTTGCTTTCTTCAGTCTTCGTCTCGATTTCATCTTTAATCTTCAAAAGCCGCCTTCATCTTCAAACTTCAGATTGCAACTCTTCAAGTCTTCGAAGGAGAGTTGAAGGTTAGTGTATGAGTGTATGGGGGTGTCTATGAGTGTATAGGAGGCTAGGGTTTAGTGTATGGTGGCTAGGGTTTAGGAGGTGCTCGAGCTCTGTATATCGAAATATAGGATTTTTAGATTGAGTTTACGGACCTCTTTCACGTTAGAAGAGGCTATGTATTTATAGAGATTGGACAAACCAGGCCAAACTTTACAGTGGCGCCACTCCTAGTGGCGCCAGGCCAATTTTTGGCCTGGCGCCACTACTAGTGGCGCTAGCCATTTAGGAAATATTTAAGGTCGGCAAGCAACGTATCTTTGACTAGATTTGGGTGTCTGTACTAGTGACTACCATGCAATCTTTAGCCTAGCTTCACTAGGAGTGACTCCGGAAAGTTCGGGAATGATTTTAAGAGATCGGGAATGGCTCGGAAGGCCGGAAAAGAGCAGGAACACTTAGAATAGTATCCTGAAGGTATTTGACTTGAAAAATGAAGATAAGATGTGTCGGAGGGGCTGACCGGGCCTTTAGGGGCAAAACGGTCAATCAGGTCGAGAAGCTGCCAGGACAGACTCGGACTGTCCCAGAAGAAGACTTGAAATTTGAAAACATTATTCAGAATGTTCTCAAAGGTTTCTGGTTTGATTCCCAGAGCCGGTGTGATCGGAAAAGGTGACCGGCCCACCAAGGGCAAAACGGTCATTTTGTACTGGATTTGCCGGAACTGACTCGGAATGATCTAAAAAGATAAGAAAAGGTTGAGAATAGTAAAAGGAGCAATCTCAGAGGATTACCGATTTGATACCCAGAGCCGGTGTGGTCAAAAAAGAAGACCGACCCACCAAGGGCAAAACGGTCATTTTGTACCGGGTTTGCCGAAACTGACTCGGAATGATCCGAAAAGATAAAGTGAGGTTGAGAATACTATAATAAGCATTCTCGGGAAGTTACTAAAGGGGCCCTGATTGGAACCGTCTCGAGGAATAAACTGTCTCGAGAGAGGGATTGGAAAGGGGACTTACCATCTTCGAAAAGACGTGCCTGAATTGGAACCGTCTCGAGGAATAAATTGTCGAGAGAGAGGGATTGGAAAGGGGACTTACCGTCTTCGAAAAGACGCGCCTGATTGGAACCGTCTCGAGGAATAAACTGTCTTGAGAGAGTGATTGGAAAGGGGACTTACCGTCTTCGAAAAGACGTGCCTGATTGGAACCTTCTCGAGGAATAAACTGTCTCAAGAGAGGGATTGGAAAGGGGACTTATCGTCTTCGAAAAGACGCGCCTGATTAAAACCGTCTTGAGGAATAAACTGTCTCGAGAGAGGGATTGGAAAGGAGACTTATCGTCTCCAGAAAGACGTGCCTGATTGAAACTGTCTCGAGGAATAAACTATCTCGAGAGGGGGATTGGAGTTGGAAAAAACAATGCCCCTAAGGGCATTTTGGTCATTTTACCTCTATTTGGGCCTGGCAGGTCCGCGAAGTGATGGACAGACGGGATTTTGACTTAGAAAGTTGGTTTCGGTTGGAATACGCCCACAATGAGTTGAACACAAGTCTGGACGGAGTGTGGACTGCCGAGCGGTCAAAAATGGGATGCTTACAACTATGTTTAGATCTTGAATTTATTAAGTGAAAAGAAAAAAAGAATGAAAAATAAAATTACTTTAGTTGTTTGGTTATAAGGGAAAGTGGAGAGTAAAATAAAATAAAAGAAAAATGAGTGAAAAAATCGTGTTCTCTCATTTATCTTCACTTTGGAATTGATAAATGCCTATCTATTTCCTTTTCGTTTTCCCAGTGTAACTAAATAAAAGCATGAAATTTGAAATCCCATTCTTGTTCCTTTTTCGTTCCCTTTTCCTTTTCCTTTTTCATTTTCTCAATAAATTCGAGATCTAAACACATCATTAATATATTTCTACTGCATTTCTCCTTAATTCGTGTTTGAGAACTTCAGCAAGTAATGCTTTGTCCATTTGTAAATGCGAAATTTAGTTGCACCATAAACATGCTCATGATAAAAATTAAATTATATTATTGAAATGCATATTGACACCAATTTCCTTGACTGGCTGATGTTAATATCAATTCCTGCCCTAAAACCATTTCTAAGACAATGACCATCGAGACTTGGAGAACACTTACAATAGAAAGCAACCATCCATTACCAATATCCATTATTGAAAGACCCATAAAATGCATTTGATAATAGGCCCATATAGGAGTGAAGTTGACTACTTAGTTATGTTTAGCCGGGATCCAAGATTTCTATCAAATGTGGGACGAAGTTTTCACATAATCATATCCGAAATTGTGAACGAAACCAACTCTTAATGAAAGCCTTTATTTTAACAAATTGAACCCTAACTGTTGTGATAGAATTTAGTTAGTATAGCCCTTTGGCGTAAGTCATTGGTAGAATTTGACCAAATCTTTCTACTATCCAAAATGCAGAACCTTTAAATATCTAAACTTCTATTTACATAAGAAAAGCTCAGGCCGAAAAAGTTACATGCTATAATCAAACACATGCCCACTCCCAAAAGGAAAAAATGTCAAATATATCAATTTAATTTATGTTGCAACAAAATTTATTTTTTGATTTTTTAATCTTTGACAATATGATGTCAATTCTACTGGGAAAGAGGAAAAGAAAAGAGAATAGATAAATATTCTCAAAATTTTGATCACCCACACTTATAAAAGAAATCACCATATTTTTTTTTATATATCTAGCAAATAATTGTTGCAAAAGCCAATAAAACGAATTTTAGCCAAGTCAGTCACAACTTATGGTAGCCTTCATTCTTCTTTTATTGGATAGAAAATTCTATACTTATATAACGTTTATACATAAAATCCACAAGATTAATGTGATATTGTTATTTAAAAGTTATGAGCCAAAATTATGGGTTTTTCAATTAGAAATTTTATGGAAGTTACGTACAAAAGTTTTTATTTGTATCTCACTTGTATAAACATTGTGTACAAAAATCTCAATATAGCTGCCTTTCTCACAGAATTTGGCATCATTACATAAGAGCCCCAAAATCACAGCAATTGGCATCAGAACCAAAGAGACCCCAAAATTTGTTACTAACGTTTTTGTTTTATTATTTAATGTATCTTACTTTTGTTCGGATTTCAAAATTTTTCACGATTCGACTATAATGTATACGTATAATAATAAAAAAAATCCAATATGATTAGCAAAGACTAATTAACGTTATTAGAATCATACCTTCGAAATCTCTCTGGTTTGATCCTGAATAACAGCAGGTATGAACTTCAAAATCCTTTTACTTTGATCTCGAATAGCAGGTAACAACGACAAGCATGAATTAATTACTCAAACTTAACCCTTGGACTTCTATTGTATCCCTCATATATACCTTACTCCATAGAAAGTGGACTCATAACTGCTAGAGTTTCTCTTCCTCACAAAAACGTGTATCTCCCAATTATAAGTAAGTGTAACCCTAGCTGCTCCTATAGTGCATATATATAGAGGCTACAGTAAGAATTATAAGATTAATATAACTAGGACTTTCTACACAAATAAGAATTCTTAATCTAATCAGGATTAATCCCTATTTACATAAATTATAATTTATACTACTAATGAATTATAGTTGCACTTCCTGTCATACTAGGAATTATATTTCGATCTCTATATTATTAAATGCTTGTTTATCTCTGCATGTTAATGTTATAAATACCCGTCTATTAAATTAATTAATGATAATTAAATTTAATAGACTTATTTAATTCATTAAAACCTTTCACTTAACTTATTTGATATGTCGAATTCATAATCCACCTGCAAGGTTTGACATAATCAAAACTTATAAGCTTCTTCAAGGGGGTATCATCAATCCTTATACCAGGACGTAAATTCCATCAATAATTAATATTCACCATACACGTAATGTTATTGTCCAACTCCCTGAGTTTATTGACCTACAAAAAATTTCACTCTTTTATGAATCAAAACAATAAACACTACATGGACGTGTTTATTTTTTTATGTTAGAATTAAGAGCATAAACACTTATAATAATTATGAGGTATTAATTATTTTATATAGTCAGTATAAAAATAATTACCTCAACATGGTACTGTCTAATACATACAAAGTGTATTAATGTAAGGAGTTAGAACTATACCGTTCTCCATAGTCAAGACAGACCTATTAAAATCTTGTACTACAGTTCTACTGATGTGTGTTCAGTTCCATCTAAGACTGAACGATAAACTTATATTTCATAAGAACTGATGATTTGATTTTCCGTATGTAAGTCGTGCTCTACACACACCAAATTATCTACTATATAAAATAAGAGACAAACATGCATAATCATTAAATAAATAACGCAATGCAAACATTGCTCACACAAATTCTCATTAAAATAGAATAACTAATTTATTAATAAATACTAAAATCATTACACAAAACATTTCTTTTAATATAAATCTCTAACAACTTTTGACTTTTTACTAACTTATAATTAACTTCCATTTTGAAAATCTTAAAAGCCAATAAATTAGTTACTTCAAAACCTACCACAGTTAGTGCCACTATCACTATTGCTTCACTATGTATAGAGAAACATATATATTACTGGGAGCAGTCTTCTTTAATATTTGATATGGGAGTGTCCTTTTTCCTTTTCTTTTTGTTTTTTCCAAAGAAGCAGTTCTCCCTCTCTAGTTGTCGGGAAACATGTTTGAAAAAGAAAATGCAATTTCAGTACAAGTACGAAATTTGTTTAAAATTTAAAGAAAAATATTTTGAAAACTTTTGTGGTACTCAGCGAAAACTCTTGAAAATTAAGGAGAAATAGATAAGAAACTCTACGGAATTTATTTAAAAACTTGAAGTATTAATTTTTATACATTTTTTCTTAAGTATATATTAAATTATTCGTATCGATTTTCATTAAGTTATCCACAATTGTCTTGAAAATTTCTACTAAGTTTCGTTATAAAGGTTTCCTTTAAGTATTGCAAAAGTTTCTTAATTCCTATTAAGTTTCTTAAGTAATTATCAATAGTTTTTCGCTTCCCATTTCTTCTATTTTTTTGACTGTCTTTTCACTGCCCGTTTCCCCAAAGTATTTCGCTTCTTATTTTGGTAACTATTAGGTTCTCCCAACTCTGCCTCACTTTCCCATGTGCCATCTTCTTCAATATTCCTATGAAGGACATAGGACTGCATGTATGCTATGGGCAAAGTCCATTATCAATTGATGCATGATGTTCATCTCTAGGTGGATATTGTAATCTTATTTACCAATTACAAACGGGAAATTTTGCTTAAGTCCTCCCGCTAAACAAGTTTTCTTTATCAATAAGGTTTCTATAGACACTACCAACTCTCTAATCTTGATGCAATCATTATGAATGATGCAAAATAAAAAAATAAGACAATCTATGAAAAAATCTATCGCGTATAGATGAAATTTCCTTCTAGGTAGAATAATTGGGTCTCAATTTCGCCCGCACGCTTTTCTAAGCTCGGGTTGTGAATGGTGAGGTTTGACCATGCATGGATAGTTGATCAACAAACATCAACACATGTTTGTCAAATCTCAATATTAGTTTGATATCTATTATCTAAACTAATTGATGGAGTTCACTCAATTAATGAACTCTAGTGCTAAATGGGAAATTTACTCAGATTATTCAAAATTAAGGAGGAAAGGCGATGATTTATTTACCCTTTGGCTTTAAGGGTATAGATTCAAATATTATTGTATAGGTATGTAGGATCAAAGTTTGAACTGACATCTACAGTGGGAATCAACTTTTAAAATGACTCGACCATAAAGTAGAGCCTCATTTTCTTTAATATGTCTATTGAAAAGGTTTGAGAATTTTTTTGTTTTTACAATTTGATTAAGTTTTTTATTTGGTTATTTTCAAACTTTCCTCTTCCCTCGGCGACCCAAAACCATGAAAAAATGGCAGAAGCTATAAGGACATAGATTCATCTATTAATCCTCTCTCCGCCGCCTGATACAAATCCAACCTGTTAAGGAAGAGCAAAACCTCAAGCAATTCTCACAAACCATAAAAAAAAAAAAAAACAAAAAGAGAGAAGCTTAGGGTCTGTTTGGTAAATATTTTGTATCCGTTTGAAAGTGCTCTCAGTTTTTATTTTTTGTTGTATACCATAGGTGTGTGTTTTTATTTTTTTTTTTTTATGGTCTGATGATGGCATTTATAAGTTACCATTCTGCTAACAGTATTATACCAATATTTTAGAATTAAAAAATTAACCTATTTTAGTGTTTTTTTTATTTTCAAAAAAACAAAAACCAAACGGATTCTGTTTTTGTTTTTTGTTTTTTTCAAAATAAAAAACAAAAAAAACACTAAAATAGGTGTGTTTTTTGTTTTCAAAATATTTGTATGATATTATTAGTAGAACGGTAATCTATAAATGCTATCACTAGACCATAAAAAATAAAAAATAAAAACACACCTCTATGACATACAACCAAAAATAAAAACTGACAGTACTTTCAAATGGACCCTTAAAAAATTTGCTATTATTTTTATACTCAATTTGTCTACACTTTTCTCGTCCTCCTCCTCAATTCTACAACTTTTTCTTAACAAAATCTTCAGCAAACAACTAACGGTAACTAACTTGCTAATAGCTAACTAGTTTTAACTTTGATTCACTGATTCTGTTACCATCAATAATCTGCTACTGTAAGTTCAATAATGTTCAGCCGAGACCTTTGCTTTGCTCTGTTTTCTCAATTCCTCCTAATAGTCCCTTCTTTGGAAGCTTCTCTATAATTCTTCCTTAGTTCAATCTTAGCATAGGTCGTATCACATTTTTGCCTCTCGTTTTGTTTCCTGTGAGCCAATGATTTTTCTGTGTAGGAAAATATATATGGGGTATACAGAATACCTTATGTAAATAACAATAATATGTATAGATCGTCTTGCTTGCTTTGCGAGCCCTTCGCGCAACACGTGCAGTATACCACAAATCAATCTAAGATCTTCTTTGTGTCTTCCTCGTCGTACAGTAGAGGGCTACTAGAGTCCAATACGAAAAACACATATTCCAAATCCTAAGTCACTAAGATGGTAACCTTAAAGAGAACTAGAGAGAGAAAGTAATTTAGGTAGATAGTCTATATCTAATAATATGTACGTTCTACTCCTAATACAATCTGTGTACAACAAATATACACCATGGTAAAGATAAGACCCACTTATATGTATCTTCTGGGAGTTCAAATCTAATAAGGATAAATCATTATCTCCTTATCAATAAGCGTTGAAATATATACCAAATATATATCCATGTGCCCACATGGACATTTGGTGGGCCCCATGCAACATCTCCCACTTAGACACAAGGGGCATCAATAATCTCATTTCATAAATCTCTCATCTTGTTTAACTCCTCATACAAGAAATGGAACGTGCAACAGATGAGAAAGGTACCGATAAGGAATGTTATAGTAAGTTACCATAACTAACATAGCACTACAACTCAATCATCTTATGTATACTCCAAATTACCAAACCACACCAGATCTTACACCTCTAACCTCTCGTGTAACTAATACAAAGTCATACAAGACCTCTCAATGCATTTGTGCTCATGATCATATCAAAAACTAATATTAACACGATCACTCGAGCTATGAGCAACAAATCATGAGTGTGATGTCAAATGATATTTCCTTATCCACTTATGTTAATCCATCTAAACTCAACTGCTTTCCTAGACATGCTCCGTTGGATCGTATTCCTCGTAACCCTTGGATAACATGCTAAAGTAACAACATAAAGCTTCAAATTCATGATATAGTGCTAAGTCTCAAAGGGTATAGACTTGGACTTAAAGTCCATAGGGCTCACACAGTGACAAAGCAGGGAGCCATTCTGTAACTCCCACATTGGTCATCTTATAGCACATACAGTATGATATTTATGCTATGATGGAGCTCCCACTCAATGTCTGTCACACTCTAACACCAAACGGATCTTAGTCTAGTCACTCTGACCAGCGCCTAACTTGAGCATCTCGAGAATCTCATATCGGGCTTTTTACAGGTTTCATGGAGGTGTGGATAACTCTATGTTCAACTCATACAATCTCATCTTAGCTCTTACTAAGGCGACAGATAAATAAACATCAACCCTTGCTCGCTTTCTAAGCACCAAGGAGATCACATTATCATAATACCTATGTGATCATTTAGTGTCTCATCCTGCTCGCTATCTTAGTGCCAGGGTGATCGTCAGTGTGAAAGGGCCGATCATAAAGCCTAGTGACATTTACTCATAATACAAGATATGTACCCTAACTAAATCAAGTATCAATCATGCCCATTAAATGAAAACTCATCTTATAATGCATAACATATAATCCAAAGCGTCCAACAAAATAAGCATATCAAACCCTACGTAATCCCAAACCTCTAACATGCCTATGAAAAACATCTCAGCCAATGGGTTTGGTCAATGGGTCAGCAATCATATCGTTGGTGGAGACATGCCTTAGGATCACTTGCCCTTGCGTAATGATGGCTGGTATGAAGTGATATCGAGTATCAATGTGCTTAGTCCTACCATGGTACTTGGGATCCTTTGCATAAGCTATAGCGGTTGTGTTATCACAATGAATCACAACAGCCTCATCAAGATGCCTTGTGATGCTGAAGCTTTGTAAGAAGCTCCTCAACCATATAACCTCATGAATAGCAATAGTACATTCCACATACTCTGACTCCATGGTGGATAGAGAGACACACTACTGTTTCTTGCTACACCAAGAAATAGCACCACCTCTGAGTATAAAGGCATACCCCATGACAGCTTTACGCTCATCTCTATCAGCGGATCCATCTGCATCACTATATCTAGCCAATCTAAGACTACCACCTTGGTAGCATAAAACGAGGTATGCAGTCCCTCACAAATACCAAAATATCCTCTTAACTGCAGCCTAATGTGCAGCTCCTGGATTACTTTGATGCTGGTTGACCATACCAACTGCAAAACATATGTCGAGTCGAGTACACATCATAGCATACATCAGACTGCCGACTGCACTGGCATATGAAACATTGGCCATTTGCTTCTTCTTTTCCTCCGTCTTAGGACACTGCTCAATGTTAAGAATTTGACCCTTGTCCATTGGAGTGTCTATATGTCTCGAATAGTGCATACAAAACCGTTCTAAAATCTTCTTTATGTAAGTCTCTCGAGACAAACTAAGAAGCCTCTTAGACCGATCTCTTGATATCTTAACCCCAAGTACATAATCCGCCTAACCCATGTCCTTCATCTCAAATGTGGAGGACAGCTACTCTTAAGTGGCGACAATCATCTCCATGTCATTTTCAGCTAACAAAATATCGTCCACATAAAGCGAGAGAATAAGAAACTTATTCTTACTCTTTTTAACATACACAAAATGGTCCACTTCAGTCATCGTGAAGCCCATAGAGATAATGGCTTGATGAAACTAAAAATACCACTGCCTAGACGATTGTTTCAAGCCATAGATGAAGCGTTTCAAGCCATAGATGAAGTGTTTCAAGCGACAAACCTTACACGCTTGTCCCTCTGCCTGAAAACCAATGGGTTGATCCATGTAGATCTCCTTGTCTAAGTCTTCATTGAGAAATGTTGTTTTCACATCCATTTAGAACAATTTCAAATCTAAATGTGCAACGATAGCTAGAATTAGGCGAATGGAGGAAAATCTCACCACAGAGGAGAACGTCTCCTCATAGTCTACACCTTCCTGTTGAGTATAACCTTTTGCCACAAGACGGGCCTTATACTTGTCAATTGACCCATCAGCCTTGCGCTTGATCTTTAAAACCCATCTGTTGCCAATGGTCTTACGCCCAAGTAGAAGATCAACCAACTCCCATACATTATTCTTAGTCATTGAGCTTATCTCTTCCTACATAGCAACTAGCCATTTCTCAAAAGCAGGTGAAGTTATAGCTTCAGTATATGAAGCTGGCTCATCAACATCTATATATATGCTTATGAAGGACTCTTCTTCAATATCGAAGCGGCAACGAGGAACTATTCCTCGAGCGCTTCTATGTAACTGTGAATCATGAGAGTCTTGTAATACTATACTCCCACTAGGTAAGGGATCGCTCCTACTGTCTCTGGCAACTACAAGATGAGGTTGGGATTCCTCATCATGCTAATGAGATAAAAGTGCGTCTCCTTGGGGTTCCTCTAACTCATAGAGTTCAAGATCCCTCTTAACTTCACCAATGCTTGGGAAATCCTCCTCTAGGAAATCAACATCGCGTGACTCAATTTCAGTCATTCCCCCATCTAGGTGTTCACCGTACATAATATAACCCTTAGAATGTTTTGAATATCTAATAAAAACACATTTATTAGCTCTAAGGCCTAATTTCCCATACTTATAGGAGGAATTATGAACATAACCAGCGGATCCCCATGGGCACAAGCCATCCAAGTTAGGCTTCTCGCCTTTCCATAATTCATATGGAGTGGTAGGAACTGACTTTGAAGGCACTCGGCTAAGGTTGTAGGCGGCAGTCAAAAGAGCATCTCCCCAGAAACTTATTGGGAGGTTTGCTTGAGCCATCATTGACCTAACCATATCTACAAAAGTACGATTCCTTCTCTCTGCAACACCATTTTATTGTGGAGTACCAGGAATCGTTAACTGCCTGCGTATCCCCTTTTCTTTATATATATCTTTGAACTGATCACATAAATATTCTCGACTTGTATCAGTTTGAAGAACTTTCAAAGTCTTCTCTTTCTGATTCTCAACCTCTGCTACAAAGCGTTTGAAACAATCCAAAGCCTCATAATGATGAGACAACAGAAATACTAAACCAAATTAAGAGAAGTCATCTATAAATGTAATAAAGTAGGATGCGTCATGTCGTGGCTTGACATTCATTGGTCCGCATATGTTAGAATGGACTAGCTCTAATGGATGAAAAGCCCTAATTGCCTTACCAAAAGGCTTTCTACATGACTTTCCAGCTAGACAAGGCTTAAAAATAGGTAGGCTTATTTTGGCGAGAGAGCCTAAAAGCCCTTCTTTAACCAGTCTAGCCATTCTTTCTTGTCCTATGTGACCAAGTCTAGCATGCCATTTAATTGAGTCAGACATCACATTAGAAGAAGAAGAAGAAGAAGAAGATGTAACACAAATAACAGAATTATTTGAATCCAAATCCAACACAAAAAAATCATCCTTTAATGTACCATGATCATAAAGCTCACTATCGAGATAAATAGACAAACTACTATTCTCAAATTGGAAAGAAAATCCTAACTGTAATAATGAGATAACTAAAAGTAGATTATATCGGACAGTGGGTGCATGAAGTACATCATGAAGGAGCAAATTATGCCCAGTGTGCATTTTAAGCTGATAACTTCCAACTCCTAAGACATCTTCCTACGCTCCGTTTCCCATAATCACCTGGTGTCTACCCGCTGGGACCCAATAATAATCTACATATCTAGCTCTATCTCTTGTTATATGTTTGGTTGCTCCTGTGTCTACAATCTAACCAGGGAGACAATGAGTCACAAAGACATGCGAGCAAACAAAAATTTTGAAAGAGCTAAAATCAGGGTTTACCTTCTTCGGCTCAGTACAATCCTGAGCGAAGTAACCCTTTTGTCCATAGTTACAGCACTTCAGCTTGGACTTATCTTTCTTTCCACCATGCCTGCCTCTACAAAGTTTGGACACTCTGTCATCTTTGGGCACCAGATTCTTTAGTTTTCCTTGTCTAGCTCCACCTTGCTGTTTATTACGTTAGGGTTTGTAACCCCTACGATGTCCAGCTTGGGCAACAAGTGCAATGCTACGAATCGCTTCAACGCGCCCTGCCTCAAGCCCTAAATGGCGAGATATGTCATCAAAGTTCTTGATCCCCTCATTATGGGTGAGCACAAGTTTCACCTATCCCCACGTAGGTTCAAGTAAGGACTGAATGACAGCTAGAATCTGCTACTCGTCTATGAGATCGTTGCCAGCTGCTTTCATCTCTCTAATCATAGTAGACATCACCCTACGGTGCTCAGACATAGCATGCTTTGGGTCCATTACATACTGATTGAACATCAGAGTCAAGGCAAGCAGCCGAGTAGCAGTAGTGCCACCATACTTAAGACGCAATTGTTCCCACATTTCTTTGGCAGCGAGAAATTTCTTAAATTCTCCCATGAGATCATCATGCATGCAACTTAACATAGTAAAGCACATAGTTCTGTCCCTCTTAAACAAAGTGTCATAAGCTTGTTCATCAAGACGATGCTAGCCCGTGCTACCTGATTTAGGTGGGGTCATGTTGTTGGTCAAAGGGTCGAGCAACTCTTGCTCATTGAAGAGGTACTAAACCTTCCTCTGCCAGATATCATAGTTCTTTCCATCAAGTTTCTAAGGTCAGCAATTATCTTTTTTGAAGCCATTGCACTACATACATTGTGCAAGGAATTAATTAGGCACATATCTATAATATTTTATCCTAAATTCAGTTATACCACAAAATTCTTTCTTACATCAAAAAATCAAAAATTTTCTATTTTTAGGTACTAATAATCATCTCCTATAATGTAAGTTAGAATTAAATGTCCAATTAATTTAGAATAAAATATGGGGTACTATTCCCTCTTTCTACAATGTCAATTTATAAGCATATAATAAAAAAAATGAACCCAAGTTAGGACTCCATTAGCAATTTGGTGTATCATACTAAAATAATTCAATATTTACAAATTTGGTGCAAAACACATCCCCTTACAAGGCTCCTCATAAATAATTAAAAATTACATCCCTTCTTTTTTTTTTTTTTTTACCAAATGAGAAAAACCTACTACATCAAATCTAATAAACAATTGAGTAACTAGGGATGCCGCACCTCCTTTGTATCTAATGAATTATTTTGTAATAACAATAAATAAATAACATACATTCATCACATGAGCACCTCAAAATGTCAATGCCACCTCCATTCTATTCCATACATAACATACATTGGTCACTTGAATGGAGAGTAACCATACTCACCACCTATGGGAATGAGTATATGGTCCAAAAATAATCCTAAAGTGTCAAAATATAGTATGCCCATGTGGCACGCAAAATATCACATCATTATTTAATAGATAATTTAATAAATATGACCAGAAATAATTTAAATGCTACTATTGCAATAAATGTGATGTAATGACGCTAGGAAAAAATTAAAACCATTAAACTATTTTAAAATTTATTTAAAATATATATGTTTTAAATTATTATTTATTTATCTAGAAAATAATAAAATATTTTTTAAAGGATATTTACATCAAATAAAATACACAGTTATGATGTACATGGTAAAATGAGTCTATAGCAGAAAATCATGTCAAAAATAGAGTTTGATAAGCACTAAAACATGCTACACGCGCAACTCATTCGTTTTGGGTCTCGTAGATGTCCAGATAACATGTACATGTCAGTGGCAGCATATGACATACATGCTACAAATTAATCACGTGCAACATGTCAGTGGCAGCATATGACATACATGCTACAAATTAATCACGCGCAACCGAACGTGACGTACAACATGCTACACGCAACCGATCGCGACGTACATGTCTAGATGACATCATCAATGACACAGCATATGACATTAACAAATAATGCATTGCTGGTGTCAGCAACATGCAAAGTCACGACGCGTCGCCAATCCTAGTTAGGAACAAAACCTAGATTTAGCAAAACCATTATTCTGTGAGTTCTACTTTGGATTGCTAAAACCATTATTCTGTGAGTTCTACTTTGGATTGCTCAATCTCACTAATCTGAGATCGGTTTTTCACAAAAATTATATAGTTGGAAAGATCTCACGACATAAAACATATCTATATAAATTTTGGAGTTTGAAAAACTAATTTTTTGATCCAAAAATAAGGCCAAATTTTTAAATTTACCACAAATTTTTGAAAACTTTGAATCAAGATTTCTCTCAAACTGTGTAACAAAAAATTATGAAAATTTAAGGGTGAGTTCTTGACACTGCAAGGGACGTTTTGATATAAATTTTATCAACCAAACTCAGTATATAGAAAAATTCCATTAACACCCAAAGGTATGCATGTATACAAAATATTTATATTCATGGCATAATATAGGCGAAAACAAGCATAATAATACTCCGATATCAATGTAGAAAAATATATATTGGGTATACGGAATACCTTATGTGGATAACAATAAGATGTACGGATAGTCTCGCTTGCTTTACGAGGCCTTCGCGCAACACGTGCAATATATCATGAATCAATCCAAGATCTTATTTGTGTCTTCCTTGACATACAGTAGAGGGCTACTAGAATTCAATACGAAGAACACTAAGATGGTAATCCTACAGAGAACTAGAGAGATAAAGTAATTTAGAGAGAGAGTCGGTATCTGATAATACGTACGTTCTACTCCTGATACAATTTGTGTATAACAAATATACACCATGATAAAGATAAGAACCACTTATCTTTATCTTCTAAGAGTTCAAATCTAATAAGTATAACTCATTTTCTCCTTATTAATAGGAGGTGAAATATATACTAAATATATATCCATTTGCCCATGTGGACATACCGTGGGCCCCATGCAACACTCTACCTATACGCCCTTTTGCTATGGCCTCTCCATAGCCCCCCACTGACGACCCACCTCTTATTATCTCCAGAAACCTTTGATCCTTTGAAATCCCATCACAAGAACTCTCGATAATTCCATCGAACCCCCTTACAAGATTGATCTCAGACAGGTTCTGAATGCAGTTTCAAAGGAATTTTGGACTGGAGCCGGAGGGCGACTATTTGGAAATGACCAGAAATGAAAGGTTAGACAAACTAGTCCGGTTATTATTCCTATAATGGGTTTGCTTGTTACGGTTTTTTTCCCTTCCATCACTTAATAGAGAGAGAGAGAGAGTTGTTTGTGCATGTTGGTTTAACAAGAAAACAATACATTAGAGGTTTTTGGGTATACCCAGTTACAGAATTGGCAAGAATCTCCAAAACTGAACGCTTAGACTACAAAATTAGCTATGCAAAGGTCAGAAAATAAGGGAGCGCAGAGAGAACCCTTGCTTTAAAACCAAAAAAAAAGGGCCCGGGGGGGGGGGGGAGGGAAGACTCCCGCATCGAATATTAAAAAAGACAACTTCGACTTTAATACTAATATACAGGTGGCTATATGGCTTATAAGAATTCATGGAAGGGGAAGAGATGGTTAAACTAAATTGAATTTGCCTGCTTTGATGTAACTAATTTATTGGCTTTTGGCTTTTATGATTTTTAGAATAGAAGTTAGTTCTGAAGTTAGCAAAAAGTCAATAGTCAATAAATAACTTTTTGTTATAAAATAAATGGATATTAAGCAAACAAATAATCCAAACACAGTATATAATAAGATTAGTTTTTTTGGAACTATTAGAGATAGATCTTCTTGATCACCCAAGAATGTATTTCTTTCACAAGACAAAATATAAAAACAACTGAAAATTAAATAGTTTACTTAACACTCTTTGCTTTCTTCTTTCTTCTCTATTTTCTCTCTTCTTCTTTCTCTTTCTTTTCTCTCTCTCTTTTTTTTCTCCCTATGAAGTTTCATTTATAGACAGGGAAGCAGAGTTGGTAATCACATGCTACCAACTCCACCTTCAATCATCCATACACCTTCCTACCAACTCTTCCATAACACTCCCGCTTGAATGACCGCTACAAAAAAACCTTATACAATCGTAGTGAAAGAAAAATGGGTGTGCTAAAATTGTCTCGTTAAAACCTTACCAAGAAAAAATTCTATGGGAAAAAAAACTGTTGGCGAAAGAAAAAGAGTACAGCTTGGGGCTCCCCTTTATTCATACATCTGGTATGATGTTGAAGTTGATAGCTTCAATTGTTCAGAGCTTTAAGACGATGCATGCCAATGTTGTGTACTAATTTCTCAAATGCTGCAGTTGGGAGTGCTTTAGTAAATAAGTCTGCCAAGTTGTCACTTGAACGTATCTGCTGGACATCAATATCACCATTTTTCTAGAGTTCATATACATAATAGAATTTTGGCAATATATGTTTAGTTCTGTCACCTTTGATGTAGTCTCCTTTAATTTGTGTAATACATGCTACATTATCTTCATATAATATTGTTGATGTATCCTTGATCGAGGATAATCCGCAACTATCTTGAATATGTTGGATCATAGATTTCAACCAAATATATTCTCGACTTACTTCATGAATTGCGATGATCTCAGATGATTTGAAGAAGTTGTAGTTAGTGTCTGCTTCACAGATCGCCAAGATATAGCAGTGTTATCATAGATAAATACATAACCGGTTTGTGATCGTGCTTTATGTCGATCAGAAAGATAACCAGCATCTACATAGCCAACTAACTCTAATTCTGGTCCCTTTAAATAGAACAAACTCAAATCTGTTATTGCTCGGAGGTAATGGAATATGTGTTTCACCCCTTTCCAATGTCTCTGAATTGGTAGAGAACTATATTTTGCCAATAAATTTACAAAAAATGCAATATCGGGTCTTGTGCAATTTGCAAGATACATAAGAGCCCCAATAGCACTGAGGTATGGTACTTCGAGACCAAAGAGTTCTTCACCGTCTTCTTGACAGCGAAAAGGATCCTTTTGTATATCTAGTGATCGGACAATCATGAGAGAACTCAATGGATGAGATTTATCCATATAAAATCGATTCAGAACCTTTTCTGTGTATGTGGATTGATGGATGATAATTTCATTTGATAAATGCTCAATTTATAATCCAAGACAAAATTTATTTTTTCCAAGATTTTTCATTTCAAACTCATTCTTTAAATAACTAGTAGTTATTGTAAGCTTTTCATGAGTTCCAATAAGATTCAAATCATCGACATAGACTACAATAATAGCAAATCCATATTCTGATTTCTTAATAGAAACACATGGAAAAATTGTATTATTCACATATCCATTTTTCAATAGATACTTACTGAGACAATTGTACCACATGCGTCCAGATTGTTTTAATCTATACAAAAATCTTTGAAGCTTGATAGAATATAAGCTTTGAGATTTTGAAATATTTGCTTTAGGTATTTTAAATCTTTCAGGAATTTTCATATATATATCATTATCTAATTCACCATACAAGTAGGCTGTCACGACGCCTATCAAATGTATATCCAGTCCTTCTAAGACTGACAAACTAATTAAGAATCTGAACGTAATGGCATCCATGACAGAAGAGTATGTCTCATTATAATCAATACCAGGTCTATACGAGAAACCTTGTGCTACTAGTCGCGCTTTATATCTCACAATTTCATTTTTCTTATTTCGTTTTTGCACGACTACCCATTTGCATCCAACCGGTTTTACATCTTCTGGTGTTTGGACTACGGGTCCAAATACTTTGTATTATGCTAATGAGTTTAATTCTATCTCAATAGCTTCTTTCCATTTTGGCCAATCACTTATATGTTGACATTCGTCAACTGTTTATGGTTCATTCTTTGCATTACTTCTTGTAATTGCAAGAGCCACTTCAAATGAAAATATGTTGTCGACAACAATTTTATTTCTATTCCATTTTTCTCCTGTATTCACATAATTTATTGAGGTCTCATTACGTTCCTCTGCAGGGAATATCTCTTCAGGAGGTTCCTCTTCTGAAAATTCTTTTACAAGAGTTCTTTTTTCTGGAGGTTTAGATACTGTAGTTTCTTTAGGAATACTGACTTGCTTATGCATTTGTACCTTCCTCTTTCTAGGAACTGTGACTTTTGCACCAACAGGTCTCCCACGCTTCATGTGTACTTGAGATTCATTTGCTGCTATATTAGTAGATAGTCCAACAAAGACATCAATATGTGCTGGGGTAAACACATCCCTTGTTATCTTCTTTGTGTTGGTAAATATATCAGGTAATTGATTTGTAATTATTTATAAATAAATAATCCTGTGAACTTCTGATTCACATTGATTTGTTCTAGGATGAAGATGAGATACCGTGGAAGCATTTCAAGTAATCTCGTGTTGTTTTTCCAGTTGCATCTTATCTCTCCCTAATAGTGGAAAAAGTGTCTCATCAAAATGACAATCCGCAAAACGTGTAGTGAATACATCCCCTGTTAAAGGTTCAAGATATCTAATAATAGATGGAGAATCAAAACTAATATAAATCCCAAGTCGACGTTGAGGACCCATCTTAGTACGTTGTGGTGGCGCAATTGGTACATATATAGCATAACCAAAAACCCTTAAATGTGAAATATTTGGTCGTTAACCAAAAACAAGTTATAATGGTAAATATTTGTGATAAGCAGTGGGTCGGACACGGACTAATGATGCAGCATGCAATATGGCATATCCCCAAGCAAAAACAGGTAATTTTGTTCTCATAAGTAAAGGTCGAGTTATAAGCTAAAGGTGTTTGATAAAAGATTCAGCTAGACCATTTTGTGCGTGTGTATGTGCAATAGGATGTTCAATATCAATTCCTATGAACATGCAATAATCATAAAAAACTTGAGATGTAAACTCACCAACATTATCCAGTCGTATTGACTTAATCGAGTAATCTGAAAACTATGCTCATAATTTGATAATTTGAGCAAAAAGCCTAGCAAAAACAACATTACGAGTAGAAAGCAAACAAACATATAATCATCGAGTGGATGCATCTATTAAAACCATAAAATAACGAAATGGTCAACATGGTGGGTGTATCAGCCCACATATATCCCCCTGAATTCTTTATAAAAAGGTTGGGGATTCAACTATTACTTTTAAAGGGGATGGTCTCACAATTAATTTCTCTTATAAACAAACGGGACATGTATAATCATTTGACAAAAGAATCTTTTGATTCTTTAGTGGATGCCCATAAGAGTTCTCAATTATTCGGTGCATCATCGTTGATCCCAGATGACCAAGACGATCATGCCAAAGTATAAAATTCTTTGGGTCAAAACACTTTTGGTACATCACTTCAGGTGATCCCAAAATTCTTATAGTTGTATAATATAATCCAGAAAAGAAGGTAGCAAATTTTCTATTATATGCTTCTAGCATGAAATAATAGAAGTAATATAAAGATATTCTTTATCATCTTTATTTGTTGTCTCTATATTATACCTATTATTACATATATCTCTAAAACTGAACAAATTCTTTATACCTCTAGTTGAATACATAACATCATCAATATAGAGTTTTGTTCCTTTTGGCAACAATATATTAGTTTTTTTAAAACCTTCAATTAATTTTTTACTGTCAGATATTGTCCTAACATTATTTTCAGCTAACGTTAAACTAACAAAATATTTTTTCTCTCGAAGAATTATATGGGTTGTTGCACTGTCTACTAAACATATATCTCTATCGTGCATCATGAAAACTATTAATGCTTTAGTAGATTCCATGTCTCTATACAAAATATTAAAATTACTTATTTATAAAAAAAAATAAAAATATTCATTTAAAATAAACATGCTTAGAAAAACATTACACAAGATGACAATAAACTTAAAAGAACAAGAACATAAACTAGTTAGTGTGGACCTTTTTATCACCAATTAAGTGATTTATTTTTTCATCATGATCTTCAAAGAAATCTGAAACATCAAGGTGAGTGATTTCTACTGAATCATCAAAGTTTGTGAAATTTATTTCAACATTTTTTCCTTTATGTTGTGTTGATACTCAGTAAAGATCCACTAATGGTTTGGGCGTACGACTAATACATGACCAATGCCCTTTCATACCACACCTGTAACAAACATCTTCATAATTTTTGGAAGGTTTATTCTGTAAACTTTTTTCCTTTTCTTGTTTTGTTTCAGAGTTATTCCACTGCTGGTGGTGTAGTGTAGTATTTTTAACTCGAGAACTTGAAGAATTATAACTGTTATAATTGTTACCTCCACGATAGCCCCCACGATGACGAAAATTATTTCTACCGTGTCCACAACCACGACCACGACCACGTCCATAAAATGAGACCGCATTCACTTCAGGGAATAGTGTAGAGTCGATCGGGCGAGACTGGAGGTTTTTTATCAGAAACTCATTATTTTGTTCAACCAAAAGGAGACATGATATCACTTCTGAATATTTTTTAAAACCTCGCTCTCAATATTGCTGCTGCAGGAGCACATTCGGGGCATAAAATGTAGAGTATGTTTTTTCTAATATATCTTCATCAGTAATAGTTTGCCCACATAATTTCAATTGTGAGCTTATTTTAAATAATGCAAAATTATACTCACTAACAATTTTAAAATCTTACAACCTCAGATGCATCCAATCATAACGAGCTCTAGAGAGAAACATGATTTTTTAGTACTCATATCTCTCCTTTAAATTTTGTCATAGTGCCAGTGGGTCTTTTACCGTGAAGTATTTAGTTTTTAATTATTTGTGAATATGATGACGACGACAAATCATTACTTTTGCACGACCCTACTGGAATTTGCCATTTTCTTCTTTTATAGTATTTTCAAGAGCCTTTGCACACAAATGGATCCAGCATCAACTACCCAAGATAAATAGTTCTTGCTTAAAATGTTAAGAGTGATAAATTTTAGTTTTGCGAGATTTGATATTTTCAGAATGCTGTACTCACAAGATAACAAAGTTTTAGAATCATAATAAACAAAAATAATATAAAGAAGACATACTATAAAATTTTGGTCAAATATTTTATACAAATCCCACTCATCCGAATCTTTAACCGGAAAATAAATTTCATTTATTAATACTATTCATCAATAGTAAAATTAATATTTATGAATAGTAATTACTATAGTTGCACAGTATCATATCTAATTTGTATATATAAATATATATATATATATATATATATTATTATTTTTGTCCATATTATAACTTTTAATTTAGACATCAAAATATAATCAAGGCACATGTCTATGGTAAGGTATTGAAATAAGAATTCTAAATATATAAATATCATAGGCCAAAAATTTAAGATTCGGGAGAAATAAACAAACAAAGTTTTGAAATATCATTATTTCTCAACTATGCATCACTATTCAACAAATATAAATTATACCATGAATTGAAGAGTGAACAGTAAAGAACCCAAAATAAAGATAAATTAACTGAAATGTTAATGACACATAAAATAAAGTACCTTCACTAATATAATGAAGAACATTCCTGATATAAAAAAGAACACAATTATATTTTTTACGAGCACTTAGAGTTTCGTGTTGATAACGTGTTATAAACTAAATGAATATTAAGCAAGCAAATTATTCAAATACAGTATATAATAAAACTAGTTCTTCTGGAACTGTTAAATAATAATTAAATAGTTCTTCTAGAACTATTAGGAATAGATCTTCTTGATCACCCAAGAATGTATTTCTTTCACAAGACAAAATATAAAAACAACTGAAAATTAAATAGTTTACTTACACTCTTTGTTTTCTTCTTTTTTCTCTATTTTCTCTCTTCTTCTTTCTCTTTCTTTTCTCTCTCTTTTTTTTCTTCTTATGAAGTTTCTTTTATAGATAGGGAGGCGAAGTTGGTAATTACATACTACCAACTCCACCTTCGATCGTCCATTCACCTTCCTACCAACTCTTTCATAACACTTTTATGATTTTTAGAATAGAAGTTAATTTTGAAGTTAGCAAAAAGTCAATAGTTAATAAATAAGATATGTTTAAAAACACATGAAAATTTTTAGTAACAAAATTTGGCATTTAATTTGGTTATGATGCCATCTGGGGCTTTCTAGTTACAATGTTTAATATGGGCTCTCACAAAAGAGAAAAAATGTTTGGGATATATAAAAATTTTTGCATAAAATTTTATAGGGGTACAAAAAAAAGTTTTGTACATTATTTTTATATAAAAAAATGTAGTGATCTTTTTATTTTAGATCAAAATATGCATTATCTTAGATAAAAGTACCCATTATTTTGGTTTATAATTTTTAAAATAGTACTGCAACATTATTCTTGACGAGTTTTATTTATAAAAATTTTATAAGGATAGAATTTTGAATGAAGGAGAATAAAAATTGACATGAGTTGTGATTGACGTGGCTAAAATTCATTTTATTAGCTTTGCAGCAATTATTTGCGTACAATGATGGTGATTTGTTTTATGTTCACTTAGCGATTTCTTTTTGTTGTTTGACGTTGGATTTGGCTTTATATTTGATTTTGTTTTCTTTGTTTTTCAATTAATATTATGTACTCACTGTATGTTTGTTGTAGCTTCATGTTTTATCTATGATTATGTGATTTTATTCGCAATTTTACTCAAAGTAGGGCTTTGTTTCTAAGTCTACTAATATGGCAGTGGAAATGGATAGCTTTCAGAAACATATTTGACATCCAATGTGACACAATGAAAGCTATCCTAATAGAACAAGAGTTTTGATTTCTCAATTTTCTGATTCCAACATATACTACCTTTGAGGAACCCAGTGACTTGATGGATTACAACCCAATGGCTTCAAAGTTGAAAGGTATTTTAGTTATAAAAATCAAAAGTTCATTTGGCAATTTGAGTTTTGGATGGTAAACTCTTTTTGTAGCTCATAGATTTTGTCATCAATTTATAGGAGGTTTTTAAGGTAAATGACCTCTTTGCAACTCTTGATATGATTTTTTCGTACGTACAATACGTACATATGGTAAAACATCTTCCATGAATTATTGGACCCAAAAAATTTGTGCAATTAGGAGTTGTAGATAGAAATTATAGTCATGAATACACTAACTGTTGGATAAAATAATGACTGAGTTGTATAAAGTTTTCCATATAATCTGTAGCCACAATAAAATGAAATGAAACATAGTAATATTAATGTCATGTAATCATTATAAGGTGAAATCAACATCATTGAATAACGTGTGTGAAATAATGTAATATTATAGATTCAACAAGTCTTATATAATGAAATAATAAAAAAATATGCGATGCATGGGAGATCAAGTCGAGTGTTAAACACTCTTGGCTTAAGACAGATTCGTCCCTCACACAGGTGCTCATGGGATGAACGGACGTCTATCTCCAGGATAAAATGATCACAATCTTGAATAAGTAGCACTACAATAATCAAGATTCAGCGAATCAACCTTTTGATTTTACTCTCTCAATGTATGGAATGTATGCATCATGTATGATATAAAACAAAGAGGAATTTCTGTCTAATTCTACACAGAATTATGACATTTAATTCCACACAGAAACCTACAACGTTTCTGATAAAATCAACATGATATGAAATTGAATACACTGCATTTTCTACACAGAAAAACTGCAGTTATTCTGTAGAATTTCAACACTGAAATTAACTACAAAACACAGAAGAAAGTGATAGAATTTCCACTGAAATTCATCACATAGAATATATAAAATCACGATCAGTAAAATAAGAAATTAACCGGATGAAACCTGGATAGAAATTCGATACGAATTTCTAAGGCAGAAACGAACACGAGAAATGTCGGATTGAACAGTCAGATTCTGTCTGGGAACAGTCGTCGGAATCTGGACAGTACGTCGCCGGAGATTCACCGCTGAAATCCGCCGGAGTCTGAGCACGTCGTCGGAGGCCGAGAAAGAGAGAGAGAGAGACGGAAAAACTCTATATCAGACGCTCTACTGTTCGGAGGGGGATTCTTTCTATATATAGAAAGAATCGCACCCCTTCGAAACGGTGCCAGCCAAACGCACCCTTAGGAAAGGACGCAACCGTTGGAATTTAAATTCTGAACCGGTTCACTCTAATATGGTTTAACCCGCGTCCAAAAATATTAAACCGGCCCAAGCTAATTTAATATTAATTAATTTAATCGCACCCGCACCCGCCGGCCGGACGGGCGGCGGCGCGCGCGTGTGGTTTATTGGGTCAACCCATGGGTTGCATAGGTCCTCCCCCTTTCACAAAAGTGGGGTGCCCCTTGGGGCCCAAACCTATCTTTAAACTTAGCCTTTATATGCCCATCACTTTTCCCGTAGAAAATCAATGTGGGACAAGTCTTTAGTTCCACCCATAAACCATACTTATGGTACCTACTTTGGAGACCATTATCTCATTCAAACCTCCATGGATTTGAGCAAGTAAATGCTTGTTCTTCATCTCCTTATGGAGGAGAACACAAAGCATCTTGGACCCACTAAAACGGACATGTGGGTCCCACCTTAACAATGGCTCAAAGTTGGTGTTTACACCAAATATTCCAACACTAACTTATGAGTTTATCTTTTGTTTTGTAGTTTTTTTTTTATAGTTATAGTCATGAATACATTAAATGCTCACAAATCAACGGATTTGTGTTGAATTTAACTGCTGAATGTAGTGAAAATTTTATTTGCAGGTGGCATTGATCGATACAAGCATGTCAATACGGGTACTGTGAAATTGTGCACAATCTGTTGTTCGCAATGTGGGCTTACTTTTTTAATTTTATATAACTCTGGATTTAAGAATTACTTACTTGACACGTGGCGTATATGGGGTGGAGCATATTATGGGCTCCTTCTTGTTGTCCTGATATTGGCCTAGTTTAGGAAGCCTAATTTTGGCCCTAATTTCTTCATCCCAAGTATGAACCCAAATAAGTAAAATGACAAAAACTGTTAAGGGTCTGTTTGGTATTTTTTTTTTTTGGTTTTTTGTTTTTTTTTTGAAAAAAAAAAGTGTTTATTTTCTGTTTTTTGTTTTTAGTTGTTTACAAAACTAAAAAAAAATATTAAAATTAGTGTGTTTTTCTATTTTTAAAATATTGGTCTGGTACATTAGCACAATAATAATCTACAAATATCCATCATCAAACCATAAAAAAACATAGCAAAAAATGAAAATTGACAGTATTACCAAACGAACCCTAGCCTTTGAAGTTGTTCTCAACTCAGTGAACTCACTATGTATTAGTGTTTGATTGTTCAAAATAGTGGAATTCTACGACAAGTAATTTTAAAAAATTAATTTTTAAATTTTACAATCATACGTTTTTGTTAAAAACAAAAAATTTATGCTTGCATAATTTGAAGTAGAAATACTGTAGTGATGTTGATTTGTTGTTATGTGTGGATAATGCATATTGAAAACTTAAGTAAACTAAGTAGAGAGGTTAGTTCAATGGTAGTAGCGCCTTTATCCATTAATATGATCATGAATTTAACTCACTCTCGCCCAAAGCTTTGGCCCTCTACTATACTGAAAAACAAACTATTAGCTAGACTTAAATTTGGTCAATTTTATTTATTTTATGTATAAAAAAAGAATTTAAGTTTAATACTATGAAATGGGTTTTCCATGAAATTGTGATTTTAGTTTAAGCTCGTGAAATTTTTCATAAAACTGATTAATAAAATTACCTTGTATTAATTCTATTAATACCGTGAGTGATCCACTAATATTAAACTGTACATAAGTAAGAGTAATATGCATGGCACAGTTCATAAGTAGTAATAATACTACTTTGCTAGTTTCATCGGGGCTCATTTAACATACGCAAAGTCATACATTAAATAGTAGAAATATTACGTAAAAATTAGCTCTTGCAGTGCTTTTCTCACATCCCAATGCAGTTGTTTGCTCCGTCACAACTAATCCCAACCGTCTTGCCCTCACTTTTGACGCCATTAATGATGAAAAATATCAACAGTCTAGTTTCGTTGTACTTTGTTTCTTGGAGAGAAGGTTGTGAGACAAATAAAACCAACTTGAACGCTTTGAGAATATGCTCATTGCTTGTCGGTTTGAATACTTTTGTCTAAGCTAGGATGGTAGGTTGACTAGTGCCATATGTGTATATATATAAACTAATAAAGTCAAGTTCAAAACATTACAATTAGATAAAAAGAAAACAAAAAAATTAAATTTTAAATTCAAGAGATGCATTTATCATTAAGAGATGGTATCGACATGTGTCACTATCTTTCCTTATGTTGGAAGGAAAGATATCTCCATTGTCGTATATCTGTCCATCTGTAACTCATATAATGAATAGATACGTTGGTCAATGGACAGCATTGTTAGGAATATAATCAAAAAATCAGAAACTCAAAGGTTTTGAGACATATCAATGGATGCTATTTTTAAAGTGATATTTGTCCTTACTATACTGCTGCAGGGTTATAGACAAATCCATTTTAGAAAATAACAAAATGCATCAAAATATGTGAAAATGTATTCAAACTTCAGAACTTGAAAGAGAGAAAAGAATATGAAAGAGAGAAAAGAATATATCAAATTCATTCCTCTATTCTAGAATTAGTTTTGTAGACTACAATGGTTGCGAAAATGCCCTTCAAAAGATCATACTTGTTAGTTTAACGAAAAATAATTATAATCACATGATTTAATCACAAATGCACACGTCAGGTGACTTGTACGCACATGTGTGTGAGATGCAAATCATAAGATAACTACAAAAACACTTCAATTTTAAGTTACATTAGTGGAGCGTGTAAAGTCATATAATAATAACGAATGTTTTATAAACTTTTTATGAAGGACAAAGTCCTACGTACAAAACCCATAAATTACTATAACATTACAAGCTACAAATATGAAATTGTATAACAAGCATTAGCGAAATGTCTATTCTTAGAAGGAGTGACTACCAATATCCTTGTTCAACTTATTCTTGAGACGGTGCAAAAGGATGGGATGGTTTGGGGATATGCTAAAATGGCTCTTTTATTGTAAAGTTAGCCTATTTTGTTGGTTTAGAAGTTAAACACCCATGTTTAAAAGCTGTAGATTATAAGGTGTTAGTTTTTGGGGGGAAAAAAAAAAGGATTTGGCATTAGAATTCTCCCAAATTGGATAAGAATTTTCTCCAACCTCTCATACCCTTACGTGATAACACATTAAATTTTCATATATTAAAATTAAATTATTAATCTACATTATCTACTTAAACTTTTTTTAAAATTTTAGGCACAATTCAAAGTATTATTATATCTGTAAAAGATATTCAAATAAAAAATTAATACATGGTCAAATGGTATTTTGCCACATGCACAACGTCGTAGGAATTCCTCTAACCTAAGTTAGAGGAAATCCATGTCCCCCAATATGTTCATTAAAAATTCATTGCCATGTAAATCTCTATTAATTTCAAAAGGAATTAGAATTGATTCTCATTATCTATAAAGAATTTAAATCAATGCGGAGGTGAAACTCGAACTTACTTTTTCAGTGCTAAATCGAAAAGAGGACCCAAGATCTCAACCTGAAAATGTCTCGTGTCATGCTACGAACTCTCCTGTAGAGTGCTCGCAATTGGGTATAATCAAACTCTCGTGGAGTCAATTATATTAAACATATCACAACTTAGAGCACTCATATTGTAGTTAATAGGAGAGAAATTCATCTAAGGAGAAGAAGAGAGAGACCAAAGAAACTCTACTCAATGTGATTTGTATTACACATAGCTTCTAAATATACGACGTAACATCCCTTTAAAATAACAAGTGTGAGTAGTTACTATAACTATCATCCTGGGAGGGGTCAAGAGTTTTGATTTTGGGCATGAGGCGCATGCTCATTAGCGACCGAATCCGACCCAAATATCAACTGTCCAAGATGCTTTCATGCTAAAAAAAAAAAAAAAAACACTCTTTGCAATGTGTTACTCCTAAACATGTTTGGAGAAGTCTAGATTAGGATTTGATTTCAATGAAGGTAATCCTGTCCCGTTAGAGATTGGTTTATGGCATGGGGTCAAGACTACTCATCATGATTTGGACATTATTGAATATATTTTCATTTTAGGCGATTCAGACCAATGGACCAGGCTGACTCTGAACCGGACCAGTTCTATTCGTAAGATGCAGAAATAGTTCAGCTAGACCGGTAATGATGGGTCAAGTCACTGGGTTGGATGAGTTAACTTGGGTGTTGAATGGGGGGTATATGGGCTTCTGGTTATTAACATAGCATTAGCCCAGTTTATGAAGCCCTGATATTTTAAAAAGCTGCCCAAAACTTTTGGTTTGATTAAAATAATGTTAGGCACACATATCTTAGGCCTAGGAATGAACTAGGTCATCTTCAACTCAATGTTGTCCCAACTTAGCCTAGCCTAGCCGATTGAACCCATGACCCATTGAATCGGGCTCTTGATCTGCTAGATTTCTCATTTGGATTACTTAATGCTTTATTGCGTCTCGAATTTGTGGAAAGAAAGGAAAAAGAAAAGGTAATTAAAAAAAAGTAACAAAAATGAAATTCCATATTTGACGCTCTCATTTGATTAGATTGGGAAAACAAGAAGGAAATGATAGATATTTGTCAATAACAAAATAAAAGAAAGTAAAATAACACGGTTTCCTCACTTATTTCTTTTCTAATTTGTTTTACCCATAATTTTTTTTTACAATCAAACAATAAGAGCAATTTTATTTCTCATCCCTTTTCTTTTTCCCTCAATAAATTAAGAATCCAAACACAAGGTAAAGAAGCAACCCAAAAAACCCACTTAACGTAATAGGAATGCACATTTGTAGCTGATAACTGTTCAATAAATCTCTTATGCAATACAATTAATGTTGTAAATTAATAGTTACATCTTGTTGTTGGCATATATTGCATTTATATTACAAATATACTATTAAATGGCCTAAATTTTTTTTGGAAATGGGCTTCATTAAGTATTAGTGAAGTAAAACCTAGACGTTGTTGTGTTGTTTATGTATATGAACAAAGAACTTTATAAATAGATGAAAAAGATACTAAATATTTCAATATAGAGATATCTTTTTGAATTAACATATAGATGCATATTGTAGTCTCAAAATTATTATTCATTATTGATTATGTATTAAAAATATTTGTGTAATATGTGATGGGTGATGGCAGTGTTGGTGTCAATGGTAGTGGTGGCTGGCCCTGATGGGTGGCCAACTTTTCGAAAATTGCTTGTAGATTTTTTAATGCAAAATATTTAAAAATAGTTATCCAAACAGGTTTTATTTTTATTTTCCAAAAAATTTGAAAACAAACGAGAAAAAATAGAAAACGAAATGATTACCAAACAATGAAAGATGCCCGTCCATATGTAAGAATTCCCGTCTTGCTAATCGGTGTCCAGATTAACTTGTGCGCACTTCAACTAATCTTGAAACTTGTATAGTCTCTCTGTCCAATACAAACTAGGTAATTACAAGGCGAAAGGTCTTGGGAAAAACTCTTGCACTTGGTAACAGTCAAACCCCTGACCTTTTTTGAGAGACCATAAGTTCTGGTCAACTAGGCTAGTTCGGTTTGATATGCAAGAATTATCTTTCTAACTACTATGACTTAATTAATTTTTAAAATTAATGAGTACAAATTGGATAAAACTATCCATGTATATAATCTATCATATTTTCTTATTAAATACATAATATTAGTTTACTTTCTACATGAAAATATATATTTAATAATATGAAGTTTGACCAATTTATCAAGCGGTTAATTAAACTAGCGCCCCCACCCAATCCCTTTAGTCGCTTCTGACTACTATGCTCCAACCAATTTATTCAGCAGTTAAACTGGTGCCCATCCGCATTATATATATATATATATATAAATGTATTAGTATTAATTTTCTGTTTTTGAGCTGGGGAGAAATTCTAAATCTAGAAACACTCGCATGCACAAAATCAAACGACAGTAGAGCGGGTAAATGGTCACTATCGTTAGCTTCTCTTCCTGTAAACCCGAGAGGATAAATTGCCTACCTAAATCTGAAGCTCTACATTTCGGTGCACCTATTCAAATGTGATAACTAAAGATAATTGCCTAACAGAAAAATAGGCTATCACTGACTAGCAATTCTCTCACTTTGTTTTATCTTATTGATGAAAACAAACTTGGTAAGGGCTGACTCTTAAAAAAAGTTACTTATGCCTAATCATAATTTTTTAAAAAATTTATTTTAAAAAGTGACTTATTAAAACTAGCTTACAAGCAGAACACCCAAACACTCTCAAAGAGAGGATAAGAAATACTTTATGCTAAAAAATTTACTTTTTAGACAAAACTTAAGCTTAAAAAAGTCATTTAAATAAATGACTTTTTAAACTAGTTTATCGCTTATGAATTTTTTAAAAAGTGATCCAAAAACCCCCCCTTAATCGCAGGCATAGAGACCATGCGAGCTCTAATAGAGCCTGAACCCGCCAAGAAGCAGCAGCAACTGAGGGAGAGAAGGATGTAGCCGCCACCATTGATGAGTCAGTGTGATTTTGTGAATGTCTGGGAGGGATGCAGAGAGAAGGATTTGAACGATCTTGCATGTATTTCATATATATATATATATATATATGTTTTTGTTAACCGAGTGTTCGGACCAGCTTGTACGTACCTCGATTAATCTTGTGATCTATGTAATCCCCTCGTCCTACACACAAATTGAGTAATTACATAATCAAAAACCTTAGAATAACCCCAAAGAGTTAATAGCACTTAAAATATTTTATATATAGTCTACTTTTAAATAACCATATATTTGAAATATCTAAGATGCACCAGGTGTGTCATAGACACGAGAAATTATCCGCAATTACTGGCCCTTGCTCGCCTCACTTGTGAAGTAATTATCCAGATTCACCATCATATCATATTATTATGTTTACAATAGTATGACATTCCATTCAAATTATAAACTTTTCTCATGACGTAAATTTTAAATTTAAAAACTCAATAATTTAACTATGATAATACCTATAATTTCTAAAAAAGTATCATTTTCTCATTCGTGGACCCACACGAGGGAGAAATTATCTAAGATGATTTTCATACCACATCATCTTATCTATGTGATGTAAAGGTTTATTCATGTGATGTCATGTATGTATATAGAGCGACAATACTTTTTAAAAAAATTACAAGTATTATGTAAAAAAAATTTACAAGTGTTAAATTTGAATGAAATATCACATCACATAAATATAATAACGTGGTATGACGCATAATTAGTAAAATACGGGACAACAAATGACTAGTACGTAATACGTACAGTCTAATATGATTTTTCTTTAAAAATACAATAATTTGGCATAAAAATATGAGAACGTAAAAAATACAAATACATAATTATACGAGTATCATACGAATATTAGTTAAAAAAAATTGGTTTAAAAAATACAATAACGTTTATAAGTAAATTCTTCTTGTACACATTAGTAGGTAGTATTTTTGTTTTATATATATTAATTTTTTGAAGCATATTATTAACAAACAGCTAAACTAAAGTTGTAGATAAATAAATTTTAGTTTTCTTATTTTATTCTTTCAATACTTGCTATAAGAATAGGTTGATTAATTTTAATTTTTAGTTTAATATTTTGATTATTAATAAAAAGTTATAAAAAAATTTGTTTAATAATTTAAATATATCAAGTATTAGAAAAGGTCACAAATATATATGACATTATACTAGTAGAGATAATCCATAAGTTATACAAGCTTTTTCTATAATTGATAAAGTCAAATAAGTTTATTAGTAGTAATTGTACAATTATAATTATATATCAATGATAGAATCAATAATGTGCTAAAATTATATTAGATTGTATTTAATTTTTAATTGAGTTTTTTTGAAAGTATGATACGTTTAATGTTTATAACTTGTATTACACGGCCTAACTCAAAAAATGAGTACTTTTTGTTAAGTTTTGAATCTGGACAGAATATAAAAAAAAAAATTATTTATAAGTACATATAAATATTATATATAAATAGTACCGAGTATTTATATGACGCTCACTGTAAATAATTACTTCACATGAGCGGTGGGTGAGAGCCATTGGTTATGACACATCCGGCGGAACTTGGATATCTAAAAGAAATGGTTAAATAAAAGTAGAATATACAAAGCTAGAAACTTTGAGAGGTTTCAAAATTGTCTTGCACGTGTTTTAAAAGTAGACTATAAAACCACATGCAAGATCGATCAAATCCCTCTCTCAGCATCTCTCCCACACATTCACAGCGACTCATCAATGGCGGCGACTACCTCCTTCTGTCCCTAAGTGGTGGCTTCTTCTTCATCATCCTCGCTCAAAACCCTAAAGTCTGCTTCCAAAAGCTTAGGGCTCAATCTGGGATTTCTCTCCTCGTTGTCTTCGAAGACAGTCTTGAACTCTCTCAAAGTTCTAGTTTTGCCAACCAATGGTGCTAGTTCAGGCTCTCTCGGAGCTTGCGTGATGTCTAAGCGTTCGACTAAGCGTCTGACTTCACTAGATTTTGAGACCTCTGTTTTCAAGAAGGAGAAAATTACTCTTGCCGGTCATGACGAGGTATCTCTCTTGTTCTCTCTAAACATCTATATATTTATATACATATGTGTGTGTGTGAATATGTGATAATTGTTTTGCCTGCATGTAATATATTGTGAAAGGAGGGAGGGATTTTGTTTTCTTTGCTACTAGATGCGTTCAAGGGTATCAAGCAAATTGGTATTGTCAGCTGGGGTTCGTGCCGCGCCCTATTTTTTTTTTCTTTGAACCAAGCCTTCTTGGCTTGGAACAAAGCATGGTGCTCTCTCGTTGTAACACATCTTCGTCGAAGGACAAATGTGACATAATTTGAATTTTTTAGATGGAATTGATTAGAGTTTTTTGAAAAGGTCTTTAGAGTTACCACCAAACATATTTAAATATGTGGTAGGTCATCTACATCAAGTAAAACTTGAGAGTTAAACTTAGGTCTTAGAAAGTATTTTTGAAAAATATCCTCATGAGAGGTTTTTAAAAGGTGGGGTTGTTTAACAACCCTAAAAAGTTGGAAAGCCTTTTTAAAAATTGACTTCAGTTTTGGTCTTTAAAATAGAAATTCTTAGGTTCGGGGGTTAGTTACATGTAGCGAAGATGTCCTAAGACTATCACCCTACCCCGCCCTTGCGGTACCTATATGTCTATTCACCTTTTACTGACCTAATTACGACTCACCGATTATCTATGTTTAATGCTATCCACTTAGAAAACATTTGAAAACAAAGTTTGAAAAAGAGTTTGAAAGATGGAATTGAGTTTGAAAAATGGTTATGAAATTTGGAAAGGATTGTGAAATTAAAAATTTGAAAAGGGTTATGGAATTGAAAATTTAAAAAGGGTTGTGACTGCACCCCATGAAGGGTTGCCTACGTACCTACCTCCTTAAAGAGGATCAAGTCAGCCGTGGTTTGGACAAGAGTTCGAAAGAATTGGAATTTTGAAATGAGTTTCTATTTCTGAAAAGTTTCTATTTTTAGAAAGCTTCCTTTTCAAGAAAGTTTTGACTTTAAAAGATTTCCTTTTCAGGAAGATTGGATTTTGAAAATATTTCCTTTTCAAGAAGATTTGATTTTTGAAATGTTTTCTTTTCAGAAATATTGGATTTGAAAATGTTTTCTTTTCAGGAAGATTGAATTTTAAAAATATTTCCTTTTTAAGAAGATTTGATTCTTGAAATGTTTTCTTTTCAAGAAGATTAGATTTGAAAATGTTTTCTTAATTTGAAAAGATTGAGATGTTATTTGAAAAGATTAGATTTAAAAAGATTTTATTTGAGAATATTTTAGTTCTTTTTTGAAAAAAATTTGATTTGCTTGAAAAAGGTAGATTTTGATTGTTTTCAAAATGGGGGGAGTTAATTTAGGGTTTAAATTTGGAAGGTTTGAAAAAGGAGTAATTTGAGGGATTTGAAAATAAAAGGTTTTGATTTGATTAATTTTTAAAAAGGAAATGTTTGATTGATTTAAAAATTGAGGATTTTGAGGGTTTAAAAAAGATATGATTTTTGTTTAAAAATGAAAGGTTTCCAAGTTGGCAAAAATATAATTTTTCATGGATTGGACTTCTAGGATTTAATAAATGCGAGTTTTGTAAATAGTTTGAAAACTGAGTCTTTTGAAAACTTGTTTTAGGGCTCGAAACTCTAACTTGGATTTTAGACATCCAAATGAATATCGCACCTTGTCTAAAGCCATTCTCACCATTAGAATGCAAGAATCACTTTAGTCTCGTGACTTGAAAAGCAACAAAAGCACGAGGCCAAAAATGTAGACCTTTCAAATCGTTTTGAATGTCCCATGTTCTCCGAGACAACCTTAGTCATGAAATAACTAAGATCATTTTGGGATTGTGTTTTTTGAAAAGAAAGCTATATAGGCTATTAGAAACCATTTCAAATGTAACACTTTTCTAGGAAAATTCTAACCATGAAAAGGTTAGGATCAACCTAGAATTGTGGTTTTTAAAAATCAACTTTGAAATTGGTTTTTAGGGATAAAGAGATGACAAAAATTCAAATGTATGACAACGATAATAACAACATGAATCATACAAGGCTAGGTATCACCACATTGCAAAAGGGCCCTAAAGTCATGTCGTGAAGTGAGTGAAAGTCAAGAAGGGAGTCTCGATTGGTAGTCCCCTCTCATCCACTCTTGACATAGACTTAGCGTCCTCTTGCTCCAAGCATACAAGAAAGGGAGGTTTAGATAAGGGTTTAAAAAAAAAGAAGAACCCAAGTGGGTTCGAAGGGAGAAGAGAGAGTGGGGAATACGAAAAGGTAAATGGAGGATTACCTTGTCTCGTTTCTTCTTTTTTCAATGGAGGCTCGGGCCTTGGACTTGGGAAGACGTCAGGAGCTTCTGGGCAGCAAGGCGAACCTTTAGTGGAACTCGGAGGCTAAGACTTTGGAGCTTTGGGCTAGGGCTTAACCGACAAAACTTCAAGAGAGAGAGAGAGATAAGGCTCTGGGAGCTATCTGAAGAGAAGGGGAGAGTTTCTGTATATTTTTTTTTGACCTTAAACAGTGAGCGGAGAGGTCTGTATTTATAGTGCGAAACCAAAGGATTGCGCACCACTCCCAGTGGCGCATGCTTTAATCTTGGCCGTGCACCACTAAAAATAGTGTAAGCTCATTTATGAGGGCTGAAGAAAAGGTTGGATACGGGACTTGTTTGATGTTAGTCAATTTGTAACCGCTTTTAATAGCTTGTGGGGTTGGTGTGCGCCTCTTGAAGTGGCTCAAGGCTAAAAAATGATCATGCTTCATTTAAAGTGAAGTAGGGAGGTTCTGGTTCAAAAAGGAAAGTGTCGGACAACATGGCCTAACTAGAAATGAAAGGAAATACTCTGAAAAATGTCCTGAAGGTTGCCGGTTTGATTTCTAGAGCCGGTGTGGTTGAAGAGAGAGACCGGATTGTGGTCATTTCATTTTGGGAGCTCCAGGGTTGACCAAGACTAACCAAGGTTGACTGGGTTAATCAGAGTTGTCTGAGGTTGACCAGGGTTTACTGGGGTTAACTAGAGTTGACTGGGGTGAACCAGAGTTGACTAGAGTGACCAGAGTTGACTGGAGTTAACCAGGGTTGATTAGGGTTGACCAGGGTTGACTGGGGTTGGCTAGAGTTGACTGGGGTTTATTGGAGTTAACTGGGGGATTGCCGATTTGATACCCAGAGCTGGTGTAATTTCCTAGGGCGTTTGGATGCCTAGGGGCAAAATGATCATTTTAACTAGGTGACCTCCGGGAAAGAACCGGGACTGACTGGATGGCACTAGACATCCCAAACTGTCTAGGGACGGCCTTGGAAGGTGGTCTTACCGTTTTGAGAACTTTGTAGTTTCTCGAAGAATGTGTCAGGCCCGTTAAGAGCAAAATGGTCATTTTTCACCGAGACAGGATAGTAGGCATCGGTGTTGACTGGTTTGGATCTGGTCTAGACTTTTGTCCAAGGAATTGGTACTTTCTTGGTAGACATTTGAAAGGGTCTTACCGCCTTGAGGGATAGACTTTCTCAAAGGTCGTGTCAAAATTGGACAATTTTTCATTCTTGAAGGATTTGTGCTTTCTCAAAGAACGTGCCGAATTAGGACAGTCTTCCATGCTTAAGGGGTTTGTGTTTTCTCAAAGAACATATTAGATTAATGAACATTCAACATTGGCGGGCTAGCAGGCGCCAGAAGTGAACTGCTCTTCCATCTCGAGGACTTAGGTACTTTCTAGAGATGAGTGTAAAAGGGGTTTTACCGATCTGGGAAAAAAACTTTCTCGGTGATCATGTCGTGCTGGGTTGAATGGTCTTACCATCAATGAGGGATCAACTTTTTCGAATAACGTGACAATTGGATCTGACTTTAAATTTAAATGGACTTATCATCTTATGGAAGATGTGTTGGGCTGGATTGGATTGACTAATACATGAAGGGCATTCTGGTTATTTTGCCTCTATTAGGCTTTATGGGCCCGTGAAACAGTTGACAGATTTGATTAAATTTGGAAAGCTGGTTTGGGCTTGAATATGCTTGTGTTGGTTTGTAGGTGCTTCTGGTCAGGCCCGAGATCGTCGAGTGGCCAAAATGGAGTGCTAACAGTTTGTTGACTCCATGCCTTGATTTTGATGATTACAAAACATGTGTTAGTTATCTAATGGTCCTACTTAGTGTGCAGAATAGTCTTTATCCTTATTCTTTATCAGATTATGACTTAAAGCTTGACATCTTGCATATATTGAAGAATTTGTATGTTAAGAAACTTGCGAAGAAGGATTGAAAGTTAGTGAGTATGATGTATTGACACATTCAACAAGTTCTTGTTTACAATCTTATCTCGAAGAGATTGAAGATGCTCAATAGTGATGAATATCAGTTGAAGGGAAGATCACAAGACTTGAAAGCTCACTTGAAAGATATTGAAGAGGTCTTGAAGGATTGGAAGAAACCATGTTGATTAAGATATTAAAGAAGTCTTGGATGATTGGAAGAAGCTATGTTGATTAAGGAGTCCTAGAAGTAATCTCATTGGAATAATTTCATCTCAAAGAAATTGAAGATAGTCTTGAAGATCAACATGCATTGGAGAAGTCTTTTCAATCCCTAGGAGCTTTAGTTGAATGATATTTGATGTGCTTGAAGACATTGAAGAAAATTGAAGAAATCTTACAAAAGTTAAGGACTTGAGCTAAAAAGAGTCAATCATGGTTCCCAGGAGTTGACACATTCAGACAGTGGCATTGGACAAGAGGACTCTAGTAAAAAGAGTCGACACATTGGTCCAGAATGCAAGGTCTTGACGAAGGTCCAAAAAGAGTGGACTCCATGTTCTTCAGGAGCTAACTCATTCGAATAATACCTTGGTGAAGTCTGCCAAAACACAAGAAGAGTCGACTCCTTCAAATAAAAGAGTTGACACATTAGGATAGAGAGTTAAGGAAGATGACTACAGAACTAAAAAAATTGATCCCTTCAACAAAAGAGTCAACTCCCTGATTGCAAAGGCAATAATTTTGAACGTTATCAATCTCGTATTAAATGCACTCCCAACCACCACCAACAACTAGAATACTATAAATACATGATTCTCACAATATTTATACACAAGATTCTAAGGATTTAATTGCAATACTACTGATTGAAAGCTGAATTTCCTAATCTAAGCAAAAAAAAAACATTCTCTTAGAGAATTACTGGTGCTAGCACAAATATCAGCCCAAGAGAGTTGGTGAATTGGGTTTAAAAAAAATTAGCAAGCAATAATACCAATTAATAATCACAAATCAATGGATTTGTGAAATGAACACTTGATGCAATCAAATTCTTCACAAACAAAGATATGAATGATCAGATTTAATCACTTGGAAATATGAACAACTCAGATAGTTAGCAATCACAAATTTTAATCAACTAAGAATATATTGCAATGCCCAAGGTTAAGATGTAGATGGTCGACAAAGATAACACACAGCAAGAAATAGAGACACTAGAATTTTTATAGAGGTTCGGCCCAACCCTTCCTTACATCCTCTCTTCTTCGATCCTCTCGAAGGTGTTCCACTATGTAAAGTCTCCTTACACAGCTACTAGTTTTGCTTCAAGTGCCCAGCTCACTCTTACATAAGAGTTTACACCAAACTCTCACCAACCGAGAAGCTCAACGCAAGCTTTCTCTAACTTACAAGTGTGTTCTCAAGCCACACTCTGTTAACAAAGGTTTCCACAACCTTTTACAAGTATTAATGAGGAAAGAATACATGGATATCATTGTTCAAGTGAAGTCAATGCAAGTTAAAGCTCAGAATTCTTAGTTCGGACATATCTGAAAACAGAGCGGTAGAGGAATGATCATATCTTGTCTTTTTGTGCTTTTATAATTCTTGTATTTTTTTTCCATAAACATGTTTGAACTCTTCTATATATACTCTTCACAAAATCCAACCATTAAAGTTGATGGGAGTGTATTAAATCCACGGGTGGCCACGTTAGAACATTTAAAAATTCGACCGGTGGAGTTGAGATTGTCAGCAATCAGCTTTATTGGTGTCAACCATCTTGGTTCCTTGCTTCTCTGTCTGCTTACCGAAGGTGTCAGCAATCTTGTACATTGTTGACCATCTCTGAGTCATTCCATAAATCAGTCTTTGATGGTGTCAACAGGATAATATAATGTCGACCATCTTCAGAGACTCTCCTTTAAAAGTTCATAGGCTTCAGATTGTCGATCATCTTACAGGGTGTCAACAATTTTATCTTGACACTTCAATTCTGCCTTTTTCAGTCAGGCTGCCATTCAAGTACTAGCAATGCTATACAGTGTCAACCATACCTTGACACACACTTCTTTAATTTATCCTTCATCAAATATGCTAGCCACCATATGAAATCTAGCTTTGTGTTTCCTTTGAGGCTTGGGGACTTGTTAACCACAGATGCATGGATAGTTAAGAACATTAGGAACGAGGGTCTTCTTTGTAAAACATGTTGGTTATACATGTTATTGCGACTTTGACAACTACTTCTTTGAATCCTCAATCAAATGTCAGCAATATATTGAGGTGCTGACAATATTCTCACTGTCTTCAATAATTTCTTCACATAAGAGCTTCAAGGTGTCAACAATATGCGTGTATTGAGGTGTTGACAATATTCTCACTTTTTTTAACAATTTCTTCGCATAAGAGCTTCAAGGTGTCAGCAATATCGCATATTGTTGACAATGCTTCCTTTCACACTTCTTGAGGTCTATTTAGGACCTTCAATCTCTTTGACATAAAATTAGCTCAGTTCTTGTTCTAAGTAGAAACACCTTGTCTATACACTTGGTTAAAATCATTAAACTAAAATTGTAGGGTTTTGTTATTGTCTAAATCACTTATGGAGATCAATCCTTTAGATCAACAATCTCCTCCTTTTTAATGATGACAAAACCTTAAAATATTGTGAAAAATCTCTAAAAGACTCCCCCTTAATATGAGCTCTACCTCTCACTTTAGTATTCAAAGATGTTTAGATTTGTCTGCATTTTTGTCAATAATAAAAAAGAAAGTGTAGAAAAGGAATGTGAACTATTTGAAGTGTAGCAATCAAACAACTCAAGTCTTTCATTCACCCATCAAATATGAAAACTTATAATTATAGTGAAATAGAACATTCATTTACTGAAAATTAATCGTCCTGACAAAAGGGTCCATAGCTAGTTAAACCAAAACATTAGCCGAAACATAGCCACAGAGGCATTAGGATAGCCACAAAACATCATAAATAAGCAATAGAATTAAAAAAATAGAGTCATGAAAGAGCCATAGAAGCAACAACTAAGATGTAGAGGATAGAAGGTATTGGTTCAAAGTTCAATAGGTTTATTAGCAGTATTAGAACCACCCTTCCCAGATCTCATTCTGAGACCATAGGTCTTGGTAGGAATGGAAGTGGGAGTTTTCTTTCGTGCTAAGGTTTTGAATCTGGTTTTGGGAGTAGAGGTGTGTGTCTGCTCAGTTTGATCAATGGCAAGAATTGAATTTTTCTCTATTTTAGTGCCCTACACTTCTTTCTCAATCCCTTCATTCCCATCCTATTCCTCAGCTGCTTTTTCTGCAATTCCCCTGGCTGTGCCTCTTTCTTCAGTTATTTCAGTATCAATTTCCTTTTTCTTGTTCCTTTTCTCCAGAAGTCTCATCTTTCTCAGAGCCAAAGGTGTCTTCATCCTCTCCAACATCAGAAGAACTACTTGTGGAAGAAATCCTTTCTTGAGAATACTTAGCATTGAAGGCTCTATGGATCTCCTCTCTAACTTCCTTCTTCATGTTTTTCACTTCCTTGTTAAGTTAGCCTACTTTCTTTTGCATCCTCACCATCATAGCCATGTAATTTGTGAGCTTGGTATTAAATTGATCCATCAAAAACTCTTGTTTGTCCCCCATTTGTTTCATACACTTAAAGACCAAACTGAAATGGTTGGTGACGTTAGGTCCAAATTCGATATCAGGACTCATCATTTTAGGTAAGGGCATGGAAGTGAAGGTAGCAGCTAGAGTTACATCCTTCTTTTTGATCCACTTGTTTGTTGTAGTATCTAGTTTATACCTCATACTTTTCAATGTGGATTCATTATATGTATGATTTCTCATGTCAACTTTCAAAGCTTTCTCTCCAAATAAGTCAACTCCAAAATGTTTGAACACCTTATTTAAAATCATTCCATATGGCAATCCACAGGTTTTGTGAGTTAAAGACTCCATCATCTTTTTCAGTACAAAGTTTGTCATTATTGGCTTCTCAATCTCAGCCTTATAACATCACAACAGAAAAAGTTCAATATCAGATACATACTCAAGTCGTCCACTTCTTGGAACAATTGAGTGATTGATGAAGTGGTGAACAATCCTAAGTTCTAATGGCAATTCATCAGCCGTGAATGTGAAACAGTCTTCGAATATAAGTCTGTTGAGCACTAGAGTTATGGCCTCAGAGGTATAATCACCCAAAGTGACAATGCCATCATTAAATATACCCAGAACTTCTTCAAGTATTTTCCTCGTAACAATAATCTTAAACCCTTTCACAAAACTCCTTAAGTTATAGGCATTTTTCTTGTTTTTACGAAGATTTGAACTAGTTCAAGATAGGTATTTTCTTTTAGGCTAGCTAAACCCATCCAACCAATTTTGGTAAATTTTGCTTCAAATGGAAAACCCAACCCATTAAAGAACTAGAAATCGACAAATCTACCTTTAATAACATTTTTGTAACTCATAAATGACTCATATTTGTCTTTGAGAGACTGCCTTTTACGATAGAAATCTCATTCGAGTTTGTCAAAGTTTTGCTCTTCAGTTGCAATGCCCTTTTCTTTGTCTGATTTCTTCACCTTCTTCTTCTTTCCTGGTTGACTTGTTTCCCCCTTATCTTTCTTTATCTTTCTTTTCATTCCTTGCTTAGAACCAAAAGTTTCGACAACCATTTTCTATGGACTTAGATTCTTAGAAATCTCTTTTATAACCACTGAATTAGTCATCATTGCAGAGGTTTGCAATGGTTTTGAGGATTGAGAATGGTGATTTGTTGTGTTATAAGTGGGATTTATAGAGGGAACAGTTATCTTTTGAAAACGAGAGCAAAAAATGATAGTGCGCCAGCAATAAGGGTTTCCAAATTATTTATAGCCCGATATTTATGTATTGTATGTATATGCGGTGGTGCTGATAATTATAACAAGTGTTGACAATATGTAGTGAAGAAATGAGCAAAAAAAATTTTAAGCATATTGTCGACACTATAAAATATTGTTGATACTAAGGCATACAGAACACATTGTTTGGTCTATGTTGTCAGCAATTTCTTGGATTGCCAACACTATTTCCATGAGCTCAAGATAACAAAACATTATCAATTTTATTTATTTGAAAGAGAATTGCTTTTAATAAGAATATAAACGAATCAAATCATGAAAAAGCTCATTTAAATAAGATTGCATATACTAAGTTCTCTTCTAATCATGTAAAACCTATCTTCTTTTAGGGGTTTAGTGAAAATATTAGCAAGTTGGTGTTTAGTGCTAACAAACTTCAGTCTAATATCACCTTTTTGCATATAGTCCCTAATGAAATGGTGCCTTATTTTGATGTGTTTAGTTCTGGAGTGCTGAATAGGGTTCTTGGTTAGATTTATTGAACTAGTATTGTCACATCTAATTGGTATATGTTCGTAATTCAGTCCAAAATCCTCAATATAATGTCTAATCTATAGTACATGAGCACAACAGCTACTAGCAGCTAAGTACTCAACCTCTATAATTGAGAGGGCCACATAATTCTGTTTTTTACTAAACCAAGATACAAGCATGCTACCAAAGAATTGACATGAACTATTAGTGCTTTTTCTATCAATTCTACTACCAATATAATCAGTATCAAAATATCCAACAAGTTCAAAAGATGTACCACTTGGGTACCATAAACCAAGATTGCAAGTCATCTTAAGATATCTGAAAATTCTCTTTACAATAGTTAAATGAGATTCTTTAGGATTTACTTGAAATCTTGCACACATGCGCACACTGAACATAATGTCAGGTCTACTTGCAGTGAGAAATAGCAGGGAACCTATCATACTTCTATAAAATTTAGTGTCAACACTCTTACCTGATTTATCAGTATCCATTTTTGTTGAGGTACTTATAGGGTTTCCAATCGGCTTCAAGTTTTCAATATCAAATCTTTTGAGCAAGTCCTTGACATACTTAGCTTGATTTATGAAAGATGTCATCCTTTGATTGTTTAATTTGAAGCCCAAGAAAGAATGTTAATTCTCCCATCATACTCATCTCAAACTCTCCTTGCATGCATTTAGCAAACTCTTTGCACAAATTTTCATTAGTAAAACCAAAAATAATATCATCAACATATATTTGTACAATCAGCATGTTAGGATGTCTATTTTTGATGAAAGGAGCTGTACCTACTTTTTCTCTGGAAAATCCATTTTTTAATAAAAATTTATTAAGTCTCTCATACCAGGCCCTAGGTGCTTGTTTCAGACCATACAAAACATTGGTTAATTTGAAACCATAGTCTGAATATTTTATATCTTCAAAACCTAGTGGTTGTTCAACATAAACTTCTTCATTTATAAAGTCATTTAGAAAAGTAATTTTAACATCCATTTGATATAATTTGAAGTTCTTGAAACACGCAAAAGCAAGTAACATCCTAATTGCTTATAATCTAGCAACATAAGCAAAGGTTTCATCATAATCAATACCTTCCTCTTGACTATAGTCCTGAGCTATTAACTTGGCTTTGTTTCTAATTACAATACCTGATTCATCCATCTTATTTTTGAATACCCATTTTGTGCTAATGACTGGATGCCCTTCAAGTTTGGGAACCAAATTCCAAACTTTGTTTTCTTTCAAACTAATTCAGTTTTTCTTGCATTGCATTGATCCAGAACTCATCCCCTTCAGCTTTTTGGAAGGTCTTTGGCTCTATTTGTGACAAGAATGCATAGTGAGCATATAAATTTATGAGTGAAGATCTGATTCTCACTCCTTGTGATGGATTGCCAAGAATTTGTTCAGGTGGATGATTCTACACAAATTTTCATTCTTTGGGAAGACCTTCATTCACCTCAATTTGTTGTTGAGTGACAGTTGGTGCAAGCTCATTTTCTATTTCCTTTTCCTCAGTTTGTGTCACTTCAGTATGGGTTGAGCATATGTTCAGCTTGTCTATCCCCTGTTCTGCTTCATTTATGTCATCAATTATAATCTTGCTTGAAGGAGTGTTAGATTCATCAAATTTAACATGAATGGACTATTCAACAGTTAGAGTTCTTTTATTAAAAATTCTATAAGCCTTACTATGTATAGAATAACCAAGAAACACACCCTCATCAAATTTAGCATCAAACTTGCCCAAGTTATCCTTGTTATTATTCAAAACAAAACATTTGCAACCAAAAACATAAAAATAGGAAATGTTTGGTTTCCTCCATTTCGAAAGCTCATAGGGAGTCTTTTTTCAAATGTCTTCTAACTAGAATTTTATTTAAAAAATATCAAGCTGTGTTTACTACCTCAGCCCAAAAATATTTTGGTAACGCATTTGTATAAAACATAGTCCTTGCCATTTCCTCTAGATTTTTGTTTTTCCTTTCAACAATACCATTTTGATGAGGAGTTCTTGGAGCAGAAAAGTTATGATCAAAACTATTTTTATCACTAAAATTTTCAAATGGGGAGCAATCATAGTCTCCTCCATGATTAGTTCAAATTGTAGAAATAATAAGACCTTTTCACTTTGCACTTTTTTTTTTACAGACTTTGATAAATGCAATTATGGTTTCATCTTTGTGAGCAAGAAAATAAGTCCATGTAAATCGAGAGTGGTCATCTACAATAACTAATGCATATTGTTTTTCACCAAAACTAAGTGTTCTGGTTAGTCCGAAGAAATCCATATGCAACAATTGAAGAGATCTATAAGTAGAAATCACAGATTTAGACTTAAAAGATTCTCTGGTCTGTTTTTCCTTCTGGCATGCATCATATAGCTTATCTCTTTCAAACTTAATTTTAAGTAAGCCAACAACCATATCATATTTTGCAACTTTTGAAATAGTACTCATGCTGATGTGTGGAAGAGTTCTTACTAATACTTCCAATCCCAATAATCTTTCCCTTACCATTGTTACTAGGCCTCCATATTTGAGTGAGAGGGATAAAAACTAATTTTCATCTCTAGTCATGTGCCTTGAACACCCACTGTCTAGATACTAGTAATCCCTTTTTACTTTGGATTGGAGCCAAACCTGTAGAACAAATATTTCAAGGTCTGATTCTTGGTACCCATTTCATGTTAGGTCCTAGAGGGTTAGTGTCAGCAATGTGCTCCTTTGGAATCCACTTCTTTTTGACATTTCTGCTAGGGGCGTTTCTTAACCAGCATTGATTATCATAGTGACCATTCGTTTGGCAAAAATAGCATATGACTTCAAAAACATTAATAGAGCAAAGAAGTTCTTATAAGATTTTTTCTTTATAAAAGGATTGTAACTAACTCCTCCTTTGTCAAAAGTACATCTTTGGTTTCCCAGTAAAGTGTCAAGGTTTTATCTTCCTTTTACAAAATTTTCAAGTGACTTATTCAAATCCTTAACATTCTCTTTTAAAGAACTATTTTCCTTTTTCAAAGAACCATTTTCAGAAATGAGAGTCTCATTTTCTTTGGTTAAAGCAGAAATCATTTTCTTTAGAAGACTGTTTTTAACTCTTGAATTTTTGAATTCAAATAAGAGATCTTCAAAAACTTCTTGCAATTCATCAAAGGTAAAGTTAGTAGAGATTACCTATTTTCCTTCCTTTTCATGAGCCATTAGACAAAAGTTAGCCACTTTTTCAGTGTCGGAGTCATCATATGAACTAGATTCTTCACTTCCACTCAGTGTTGTAGCCATTGCTGCAACCTCTTTGCTCATTTTTCTTCTTTTCTTTAGCTATGGACACTCTGCTTTGAGATGTCTAGGTTTTTTACAGTCAAAACAGATAATGGCCGAATCCGGTTTGCCTGATTCTTTTTTGAGTTCTGGCTTTCTTCCCTTTTCCATTTCTTCCTCATGAACCTCTTGAATTTTCTATTGATGAGTGCTAATTCTTCATCTTTTTCATCATCACTGTCTTATCTTTCTTATGTGACAGATTTGAAAACAATAATTCTTTTCTTCTTCCTATCATCATCTTGCATATTTTGCTTTTGGATTAACTCATAAGTCATAAGTGATCGCAGCAATTCTTCTAGGGGCAGTGTACTGAGATTCTTAGCTTCCTGGATTGCTTTCACCTTAGCTTTCCAAGTTCTTAGCAAGAATTTGAGTATCTTCCTTACCTATTCATTGTAGTATAGATCTTTTCAAGAGACTTTCATCCATTTATGATGTCAATAAATCTTGTGAACATCTTAGTATGGATTACTCAGGCTTTATTCTAAATAGTTCATAATTATGCATAAGTATGTTTATCTTGGATTCCTTTACTTGATTAGTTCCTTCATGAGTAACTACTAATTTATCCTGTATTTCCTTAGCAGAATCATATGCAGATATTCTATTAAAATCATTTGGGTCTAGAGCATAGTATAACAAATTCATAGTTTTGGCATTTAATTGCAGGAGTTTCAAATTAGATTCATCCCATTCATCTTCAGGTTTGGCCACAACAAATATTTTTATGGTCTTTGTAAGGATCTTAGGTCCACGTACAATAATTCTCTATAGCTCATAGTCTACTAACTAAATATAGATTTTCATTCTATTTTTCTAGTCGTTATAGTTGGTCCTATTAAACATAGATAGTCTGTTGGTGGATTGTCCTTTAGCAAGAGAGGTTCCTACAGTGTTGGCCATAGATCTTACTCTCGGATGTAAAGCCTAATTGCAAGCACCAAGCTCTGATACCAATTGTTAGCACAAATATCAATTCAAGAGGGGGGGTGAATTGGGTTTAAAAAAATTAGCAAGCAATAATATCAGTTAATAATCACAAATCAATGGATTTGTGAAATGAACACTTGATGCAATTAGTTCTTCACAAACAAAGTTATGAATGATCAGATTTAGTCACTCAGAAATATGAACAACTCAAATAGCTAGCAATCATAAATTTTAATCAACTAAGAATCTAATGCAATGCCCTTTTGAAAGAAGCTATGCAGGAACATATGGAACATTTTATTCAGAAACAAGTATAAAGAAATTGATTACTTTTATCTTAAAAAAAAGGAGTAATCAAGCTTCTCTGATTCAAATCATTCAGAGACACCAGAATTTTTATAAAGGTTTGGCCTAACCTTTGCCTACGTCCCTCTTCCTCGATCCTCTTGAAGGTATTCTACTATGTAAAGGCCCCTTACATAGTTGCTAGTTTTGCTTCAAGTGCCCAACTTACTCTTACACAAGAGTTTACACCAAACTGTCACCAACTGAGAAGCTCGACGCAAGATTTCTCTAACTTATAAGTGTGCTCTCAAGCCACACTGTCTCAACAAAGGTTTCCACAACCTTTTACAAGTATTAATGAGGAATGAATACAAGGATATCATTGTTCAAGTGAAGTCAATGCAGGTTAAAGCTCAGAATTCTCAGTTCGGACAGATCAAAAAAACAGAGTTGTAAAGGAATGATCAAATCTTAGCTTTTGTGCCTTTATAATTCTTGTCTCTTTTTCATAAATATGTTTGAAGTCTTCTATATAAACTTCTTCACAAAATCCAGCCATTAAAGTTGATGGGAGTGTATTAAATACGCTGGTGGCCAAGTCAGAACTTTTAAAATTCGACCGTTGGAGTCGAGTTTGTCAGCAATCAGCTTTATTGGTGTCGACCATCTTGGTTCCTTGCTTCTTTGTTTGCTTATGGAAGGTATCAGCAATCTTGTACATTATTGATTATCTCTGAGTCCTTCCGTAAATCAGTCTTTGATGGTGTCAACAAGACAATATATTGTCAACCATCTTCAAAGACTGTCTGCTTTGAAAGTTCATAGGCTTTAGATTGTTGACCATCTTATAGAGTGTCGACAATTTTATCTTAACACTTCAATTTTGCCTTTTTCAGTTAGGCTACCCTTTAGGTATTAGCAATGTTGTATAGTGTCAGCCATATCATTTCACACTCTTCTTCAATTTATCCTTCATCAAAGATGCCAGCTATCATATGAGATCTAGCTTTGTGTTTCCTTTGAGGCTTGAGGACTTGTTAACAACAGATGCATGTATAGTTAAGAACATAAGGAATAAAACATGTTGGTCATGAGTGTTATCGCGACTTTGACAACTGTTTCTTTGAATCTTGAATCAAGTGTCAACAATATATTGAGGTGTTGACAATGTTCTCACTGTCTTCAACAATTTCTTCGTATAAGAGCTTCAAGGTGTTAGCAATATTACATATTGTTGACAATGCTTCCTTTCACACTTCTTGAGGTCTATTCAGGACTTTCAATCTCTTCGAAATAAAATTAGCTCAATTCTTGTTATAAGTAAAAACACCTTAGACGCACACTTAGTTAAAATCATTAGACCACAATCACAGGGTTTTGTTATCAACAAAATCACTTATGGAGATCAACCCTTTAGGTCAACAACTGGGGCATTAATTGAGCTTGAACTTGTTTATTTACTCTTGATGAGAGTTAACCTTTGTATAACTTCATCTATTTCACTTGGGTGGGCTTGTAAACCTGTTGAGTTTGAGTGTTCTTGTCAAAAATACTTATTAGTTTGAGTGAAACTTGGATAAAATCACTTAAAGGGTTTAAGAGTTAGGGAATGACTCTTATACAAAGTGAGCTGAGCACTTGGACAACTAGCACTTACTGTGTAAATGAGTTTTTATATAATGAAATGCTTTTAAGAGGATATTTGGGCTGAGGACATAGGTCACACGTTGTGACCGAACTTCGATAAATCTTATATTTATTTCTTGCTCTATTTTTCTTCCTTGCACTATATTGCTTGCTTTGATCTACCGTTTCATTGATTATTTAGCATTTAATTACTTTTGTGCGTGATTAATTTTGAAAAATCTAATTCACCCCTCATCTTGAGTTGCCTCTTTGGCCCAACAAGATCCATAAGTATCTTTTAACACTTAGGGCCCGTTTGGTACAGTTTTTTTTTTTTTTTTTTTTTTTTGCTTTTTTAGCTTATAAGCAAAAAAAAAAAAAAAAAAAAAAGCTAGATTTTTTTTTGCCTTTTTGGATTTATAAGTTAAAGATAAGCAAAAAAACTAAAAGTAAAAAGCAAAAAAGTTTGAAAAAAGCTAGAATAAAGCTAGGCAAAAAACTCCTACCAAATGGCCCTTACTGTTTTTTTTTATTTTTTTTTTTGTTAGTGTGATTCTCCTGATCAATTTGAGCATTGAGTGTTAATTATCAACTATTTGTTTTCTTTTCGCAAGATCTCTTCATATTTTGAGAAGGAGAAAAGGGAAACTCTAACTATTTTTAGTTACTAGACTATAGACTATATATCTATGCCAAATACTATCTCGAGTTTCCTGAATGATTGCAGTTACTTCTATAGACCTCTCAGATTTAGCAAAATCTGTACCCAACGATTTATCATCTATGCTCATGAAAAACTTTTTGGAGTGGATTTCTTAATCCCTTTGTGGAAATAATTAAAAAAAATCCTTAAAACGGGTAGAACTTTCACATAATGACAATAATGGATTAACGATACCTTTCCATGAGCAGGATATAGAAGCATAGCTGGAAATAGACAAAATAGGAACTACAAACCATTAATTTGGACTTTAATGTTTTAGGATTTATTCCCAGTACATACCGTACTAGCTACGAAACTGTATCGATAAAGATGAGTTTCATACTGGCCAATACTTATCTATACCAGTCAATACTGGTGGTACCAAGGGGTACTGACCAATACCAGATTTGTTGAACGGTATCAAATTTTGCGTAGTTTATTATAAAATAATTTATTTTTACTGTATTTTGGTGATAAAAATCTATTAGAACTTGTGTTGGACATATACTAAACAATAATGTCTTTTAAATATTTTTAAATATATATGTTTGGATTGAATAGTACGTTTATGTTATGTTAAAGTAATTTATTATTGAATAATATTTATTATGAGTAATGCAAAAGTGTGTAAAATATTTTTTTATAAATATATAATATTATTAACGATAAATTCGAGACGGTACCTGGTATTGCACCAGTACCGATACGTACCGTATCAATAGCAAAATCGATATGCTAGTCGGTACAATGTTGACAATTATAATTTATTAACCTTGTCCTTGCTCTATGTTTCTCTTGCGATAGTGTATATTATAAGTCATCGGCAGGAAATCCACGGTAAGGCTTTGAAGTTTAAAGTTCTAGTAGAATTTTGTTTTTCGTACCCCTCCGCAAGTTTGATAAATAGAGGGAATATACCTTCCTTTCTTTTATTTTTAGTTTTTTTCATGTCAATAATTTTCCAACAAAGCCTTATAGATGGTACTAATAATGTTAAAGTGGGAATTAATTTTTAAAGAGTGTTAGATAGGGAATTATTTTCAAACAAGTTATTTTGGACAAACACTCAAAAATATACTAATTGCTTGTTGAATTGAATAATTCGGTCTGAGATAGAATTATAGGTTGAGAGGTGCCAAACCTAGACATATACATACGGATAAAGTCAAGTTTATAATATCACTACTAGATAAAAATAAAACAGAAAATTTAAAATTAAAATTTTGGAGATGCATTTGTCATGTGAAGAGCTCTATCTTTCCTTATGTTGGAAGGAAAGATCTTCCCAAGTCCCAAATCTATCCGTAGCTCTTGTAATGAATAAACAGGTTGGACAATGGAGAGTGGGATGTCTGTTGCCAAAAGGAGTGGGTACCGGTATCCTTTGCTCAATATACTCCTGAGATACTACAAAAGGATGGAATGGTTGGGTATATACTGATGCAGTGTTTAGAAATCAGATTACATATTGTTTTAGAATAATATTATTTTCTTTTTGCTTTTGATACTCCCAAAAAAATTGAAATTTTTGTTTGGCTTTGAGGGAAAGAGAGAAAAGAAAGAATAGTATTTTTCTTTTTCCTTTACTAGTTTTGCTTGTCAGGTAGTTTATGTTAATGGACAAAGTCATGTATAGAACAAAGGGGGCCATGACCCCCTAATTGTTAAAGAAACCCAATTAGATGTAGTAAAAGTTGAGGGAATTTTTTTTTTTAACATAGTAAAGTGGCCCCCTCTCTAATTTTTAAAAAATATTATATTTAGTAAATAGAATAAAGGGAAAAAAAAAAAGAATTCACATAATAAAATGATATTTTTTCTATACAATTTTATATTGTAGCCTATTTTTGTTGCTATTTGGACTTATTTTTTTTATTTTTTTGTGATTTATTTTGATAATAGCCCAAGTCTTATGCTTACTCACAGCTCTATTTTTGTTTGGAGTGTAAACCAATACTGTAAATAAATATTTTGGTATTATTTTATAATTTATAGAACTGTGGTTGGCCCTTTAAGATGAATTTCTAGCTTCTTTCCTGTTTATATAAACAGAAAAGAAGAGGAAACTAAACAAACGTAGTATCGGAAAAAAATTGGAATAAAATAATAGGCTGTCCCGACTTTTGGGTTTGTCCACCGACCAATCACTGCCTTGAAAACACGCCTAAATTATTAGGACTTTTCGGATTCATTAGGCAGACTCTACGCTTGTGCGTCATACGCATCCGGTGCATCTTAGATGTATTGGGTTATATAATTGTGAGTAATTACACTTTATTCGTTATGATTTGAATCAAAATTAAATGATTTCATGCAGTTTGAAAGTAAATATATGATCTCATGTGATTTGGATCTATTTACAAAATAAATAAAAATTATTAGATTTAACGCAAATTTTGTTATATTAGTATTTTCGTTATTTTAAATCTCCAAATTAGAACATCAAAAAGACAATTTGGTAAAATAACCAACAAAAAAAAAAACTTGAAAGATTACCATTTATTTTGACATTAAAAGACCAAATCACCTTTTTAATGTTCTAATTTGGGGATATAAAATGTTAAAATACCCCACAAATCAAAATTTTATTTATTTTTTGTTTTTTGGTATTTACAAGTTTAGGGGGAGAAAATATTATCCCATTCCAAAATCAAGGCATACCACCAGCCTTAATAAGGACTTACTGTGGTACTTAGGCAATCTGTAAGTAGTATCTGTACTCAGCGGGACTATTGATACCGGGAGTCAAACCTGAGCATTGTACGTAAAGTGTTCAATTTTTACTAATTTAACTAAGGATGACAATGGACAGGGAAAAAATAGATATCCGATCGAACCTGTCCCTTTTGGGGAGAGTAAGGAAGATTCAAAACAAGTGTTAAACTATATTAGGATAGTTTCGTAATTCTATGATTTTCTAGTTAACTAACTTCCTTAGGTGTTTATTTCTTATTTTCTATTACTTGTTTACTACTACTCTTAAGCTTATATATAGAGGCACCCTCTCAATGTAACTATTTCTTTAACTATCTTATTACTTCAATACAATGCATTATGATACAGATATTTGTTCTTGGATCTCTCTCTCTCTCTCTCTCTTTTATATTATTCTAACATGGTATCAGAGTACTCTCGCTCCTTTTCTAGCATAATATCAGAGCCACCGATTTGTGGCCTCTTCTGAAAGCAACCATACCATACTTCTGCAATTTTAATCTATCGTCTTTCTATGATCTATCTGCTCCTGCACCTAGACTTGTTATTGCTACTGCACCTAAACCTTCATTTGTACCTGTTTTATCTTTGAACTCTAGATTTTTCCGGCTCATCTCTCATCTACACTTGTCTTACTGTTGCTGCACCTAAACCTACATCTGCACTTGTCTAATCTTTGAGTCCCTCTAGATTTTTTCTGCTCATCTCTCGTCTCAAAAGTTCTCTGTCAGTTAAAATGTTTGTGACATCGTTTGTGTTTGTTTTTATGACGTTGTTTCCAAACTCAAATTGGTCTCCATCTTACCTACTTAAGTTTAATGGGGGATATTAAACTATATTAGGATAGTTTCCTAATTCTATGATTTCCTAGTTAACTAGCTTCATTAGGTGTTTATTTCCTATTTTCTATTACTTGTTAACTACTTCTCTTAAGCTTATATATAGAAGCTCCCTCTCAATGTAACTACTTCCTTAATGATCTTATTACTTTAATACAATGCATTATGATACTAATATTTGTTTTAGGGTTTCTCTCTCTCTCTCTCTCACACACACACATTATTCTAACATAGTATTAGAGCTATTCTAACAACAGGGATGGAGGTTAAAATAAAAATCTATATAGGTATGGAGGTGGGAATGGACCAAGGTTTCCCTTCGCCCTGCCCTTCCTTGTCCCATTTTCCCACTTTAAATTTTTTTATTTTTTATTTTCTATTAGAACAATGTATTTATTCATTTTTTTCTATGTTTCCTTTTTTTTGTTTTTTGTAATATGGCTCACTGTTTTTTTCTTCCTTTTTTCTTTTTTGTTGGTTCACTTCATGTATGAACTTTTAGATAGTGCAATTATTCCTTACAATCATTTGACAATGCAGGGGTGTTTTTAGACAATACAAGTTAGACCAGAATAGCAAATAGTAGTAGCTTGTTTTAAAATTGTTTTCATAAAATTGTTCGAAAATAAGAATAGTAAAGTTATACAGAAGGTTAGATAAGAATATTATTTTCATAAAATTTCAAATTTTGGTTGACATAAAAAATAAATTTTACTCTGGAATAGATTGTATAACTTTTAAAAATTAACAGTTTGTAAATAAATTAAATAATAAAAAACGCTTGGACTTGAGCTTAAGCTTGAGCTTCGGCTCAAGCTCGAGATAAGGGTGGAGGCATTCTTCTATCAATAAAGACCGAGATGGAGGTTCTTACCTCTATTCAAACGAAAATAAAATAAATTTTTTTAGATAAATATAGGGATGAAGATCCAAACCTCTACCTCATCCCACCGCAATCTACTACCATCTCTAAACTTAACCATCGTGCGTTGGCACAAATCAAAATATGGTTAAATTTGTTTGGAAGTGTTTTTTATTTTTACAAAAATGAAAACATAAAAAAAATATTAAAATAGATGTATTTTTTGATTCTATAGCATTGATATAGTACTTTCAACAGAACGGTAATCTATCAATTTCATTAATAAACCATAAAAAATAAAAAATAAAAATAAAAAACATAAATATACAACAATAAATAAAAACTGACAGCATTTCTAAACACATCTAAGTTTTCGTACATTTTGCATACAAGTCCACGTCATCAAATTTTTGGCTCGAAGGTAGTGTACCCTAGACTATAAAACTCAAGATCGATTAAATCCCTCTTTCTGCGTCTCTCCCACACATTCACAGTGAATCATCAATGGCGGCGGCTATCTCATTTTTTCCATCCGTGGCGGCTTCTTCTTCTTCATCATCGTCGTCCAAAACCCTAAAGTCTGCTTCCAAAAGCTTAGGGCTCAATCTGGGATTTGTCTCCTCGTCGTCTTCGAAGACAGCCTTGAAGACTCTCAAAGTTCAAGTTTTGCCCGCCAATGGTGCTGGTTCAGGCTCTCTTGGAGCTCGCATGGTGTCTATGCCTCCGACTAAGCCTCCGACTTCACTGGATTTCAAGACCTCCGTTTTCAAGAAGGAGAAAATTACTCTTGCCGGTAATGACGAGGTATTTTGTATCCTCTCTCTAAAAATCTATAGATTCATTTATATTTATATATTTGTATTCGGATAGGTGATAGTTGTTTTATGCATATGTAGTATATTGTGAAAGGAGGGAGGGATTTGTTTTCTTTGCTCCCGGATGCGTTCAAGAGTATTAAGCAAATTGGTGTTATCGGATGGGGGTCACAGGTATCTTTTAACACTTATTGTCATTATTGTTATTTTTTCGTTAATGCGGTTCTCTTGGTTAATTTGAGCATTAAGTGTTAAGGTTCTTTTGCTTATTTAATTTTTCTGTTCTAATGTTTGTGGTGAAATGTTTATTACACTCTGCATGAGGAAAAAAATGAAGGGAAAGAAAATCTTCATAAAGTTTTAAGCATTGTGTAAAAAGTCAAACTGAAAATATTTGTTTTCCAATGATGAACTTGTCTGAGCCAAATTCTTTTATTAGGGTGGAGCATTTATATATCTCCATGCCCAAGCGACAGATAACTCTAAGCTTTGAACTTTTCACACATGTTTTGTGTTTGAGAAATTGCATAGCGGAAATATTATGGAATGGTCCTCTGTTGCAATTCTTCTAATAGCCATTTTTGTTGATGCAAAGTTCTAAACTTATTCATGAAGTTGGAAGACGAAATATTTCATTTTTAGTTTTTGACATGGAAATGAAGTAACCGTTGCCATAAAATCAGTTAGATAATAGGTTGAATGCATTTCATTCGTTGGAATAATTTGTAGGCTTAACCTGTGTAACCAGAACATGCAAATACCCCAAAAATTTACGTTTTTGGAACAAGGTTCCGAAACATGGTACACGTTCACTCCAAAACAATAGATTTTGCGATCCAATGCAATCCCAAATTATTTTGGCAGAAGAACATGCAAAAAAATGAATCATAATTCCCCTATAAATGTGTTTTAGATGATTAATATGTCACAAAATAGACTATATTCTATTGGACGTCTAATTCTTAAAAAAATTTGTTATGGTACCTAAAATTCTAAGTATGTAATTCACACAAGTCTACCTTATCGTACCACAATTTAGAGCATGTGACGTACCACGTTCCCGCTCCCATTTCACGTACCGGAACGATTTGCATTCTATGTAACATAGGGCTTAACAACAATTTCTAAATATTTTGGAAGTTGGAACATGAGTTGCTTTACCCAGTGCCAGCACATTATTCATTCATATCATAATGTGCATATAGCATCATCATTCACTCATATGAATTCTCTAATTATTTATTTGAAACTCTGTATGATGATGCAACCTCATTTGACTGTCGAAACACATTTCTTTTCCTAATCTGGGCATTATCCATGTTCCATTGGAAATAGATTGGAGCATTAAGTTTTGTCCTCATAGACGCCATCTTGCAATTTTTATACCTCTTTTTTTTTTGGGAGGAAGGGGGGTGGGGTTTGACATTCACTCTCGTGTATGCGTGCCATTCATGTTGTTCGTATGTAACACAACATTGTTCAGATTTTGTGTTTGTTTTTATTAAAAAATTTTTTTGCGGGATAAATATAGCGCATGAATGGACTTGTAGAGTTCACAAATTTTGAAACCACACCCCCTTAAAATGTCTTCCTTATACCAGTGGCTATCTTAGTGTTTAGACCAATGGTGATCTGCTCCAAAAATAAATTGGCCTTGTAACTATTTGGAAAAGAAAAGAAAAAACCTGTTCTTTTAATGATTTGATTTTGGACCGAGGAAATTAATGCAAAAATAGTGACTTTTGAAGTTTAAACATCACTTATTTAATTAGTTTACATGCACTTGTCGGCATTGTGTTGCATGAATTGTTATGTGCAATGGCATATTTTGGGAATTATGTCTAATGTGAAAATTGATGCTATATTGTGAATATGGATATTTAATAGATGAACACCATTAATGTGGATATCTATTGAAATAATGGACATCATTCTTTTCCATTATAGGGTCCTGCTCAAGCGCAAAATCTTAGGGATTCTCTTGCAGAAGCAAAATCGGACATTGTGGTCAAGGTGATGTTTGTTATTCTGTACTTTGTTTTAATTTTTTTCTGTGATTTTGTTGACATTCATATTACTTTTGATATTTTATTTGTTTTCTTTTCTTGGTCTTGTGAATAGCTAACTACGCAATTGAAAGAGTTCTCCCTCAACATATTTGATTTTTATGTTTGCATTGTAATATAGATTGGTCTCAGGAAGGGTTCTCGTTCCTTTGCTGAGGCACGGAGTGTTGGTTTTACTGAAGAGAATGGGACCCTTGGTGACATATGGGAGACAATATCTGCTAGTGATTTGGTGCTTCTCTTGATTTCTGATGCAGCACAGGTTGGTAGATTAACTAAGATCTTGGCCAGAGCATTTGATCTTGCTAGTATGTTCATACATTTCCAGCGAACACAACTGATTGTGACTAAGGCTTTATTTTTTTTGGGCTGAGTTGAGCATGGTTATACACTGCCATGTTTTTTGGTTGCGTCCATTAGGGATTTAAGTAAGAATATGATCCATAAAATATTGACTCTCTAAGTTTTGTGCTTTTTTAATGCTGCTTATGAAATTATTTCCTCTTCAAAAATTGAATGTGGAAGAAATGTTTTCTTGCTTCATACAAAAATTATTAAAAAACCTCAGGTCTTAGAAACAAAGCCCCACTTTGAGTAAAATTGAGAATAAAATCAGAAAATCATAAATAAAACATGCACATATAGACATATAATGAGTACATAATATTAAGGGTAAATTACACCGATAGTCCCTATAGTTTATCTCGTGTATCGATTTGGTCCTTGTAGTTCCCCTTCAATTTTATAATTAGTTTCTAGCATGTCCAATTGGCAATGTACCATGATGGCCATTACAATGGTGGATGTGGGTGTGGTTTTTTGGCTATGAAGGAGGTGAGGGATATGGTGGTCTTATGTCTAGAGAGAGAAGATAGGTTCCTGTCATTGGCCATGGGTGTGCTGCCATAATGAGAAAGTTGGTGCTACAGTAGTGGTGTGGTTGTGTAGAGATGGGTCTTTGGGGTGGTTGCCCATGGAGTTTTAGAGTGAGAAAGTGCAGGCTTAAAGAAAGAGGCTGTGAGAGGTGTTAGTGGCAGTGGGTTTTGTGGGTGGCTGGAGATAAAGGTGGTGGTCACACTAGGAGGTTGTGGGCTTGGAATCTCCACCACCTAAGGTCGTGGTTCGAAAATGGAGGTGGTGGTCCCTTTGGTTTTTATTTTGCTGGTTCTCTTCCCCCTCCTCTGTAATATACATCACATGTATATATCTCCCATTTCTCATCCCACTATATACTCCAGAACCACCACAAGATAGAACATGAGTCAAGCTTAATTGCCATTGCACAATTGCATTACCAGTAGACACTCGTCCAAGGCGGATCCAAAACCGGAAGTTCTGGTGAGGTGAGGTGAGGAATAGGAAAAGGGATTGGGGGAGGCAGTTGGGGGCCTTTTGGCTGCCATTGGTAGAGAGAGAGAGAGAGAGAGAGAGAGAGAGAGAGAGAGAGAGAGTTATACACATATGGTATTAGTTTAACCCAACCAAGGGTAAAATAGGTAAATGACTATGTAATAATGTCATGTGCGTTGCACATGTCTTTTTCTGTGAAATCGCTAACGTCTGTTATTAATTGGACCTATTGGAAATTAATTACAAAATTAAAGGATAAAATTGTTGCAATTGAAACCACAATGACCAAATTGAGACAATGGGTAAATTATAAGGACTATCAGTATAATTTACCCTAATATTAATTGAGAAACAAAGAAAACCAAATTAAATACAAAGCCAAATTGAACATAAGCAACAAAAAGAAATCACTAATTGAACAAAAAAGAAATCACCATCATTTTACATATGTTGAAATAATTGTTGCAAAAGACAACAAAATGAGTTTTAGCTACGTCAATTACGACTCATGTTAGCCTTCATTCTCCTTTGTTAAAAAATTCTGTCCTTGTAAATTTTTTATACATTACACTTGACAAGAATGATGTCGCGGTATTATGTAGAAAATTATAAGCCCAAATAATGGATACTTTAGTCTCAAATAAAAAGATCAGAAATGACCACGTCATTTTGCATAAAATTATATACAAAAGCTTTTGCTTGTATCACATTTTGTACAAATAATATGTGCAAAAATGCTATATAGCCCAACCATTTTTTCTGTTTTTGAGAGCCAATATTTTTCTCTCAATATTTGGCATTGTAACTACAAAGACCCAAATATTGCAACAATTGGCATCATAACCAAATTAAACCCCAAATTTTGTTACTGACGATTTTCTTCTGTTTGTGCATGTATCTTATTTATTGACTCTTAGCTTTTTGCTAACTTCCGAATTAATTTTTATTCTAAAAATCATAGAAGCCAAAAGCCAATAAATTAGTTACGTCAAAACAGGTAAAGTCACAATTTAGTTTCACTATTGCTCCTACTCCTATATACTTATTTTCCATGTAGCCACCTACATATTAGTATTAAAGTCGGAGCTGTCTTCTTCAATATTCGCAATTTTTTGAAAGAAAGGGTTCTCACTGCGCTCCCTCATTTTTTGACCTCTTCAGCTAATATACAGTCTCAGCGTTCAATTTTTGGAGATTCTTGCCAATTCTGCAACTGGGTATACAAAGAAACCTCCAAAGATGTTTGAATTCAAGATGATCAACAGAAAATGTGGTTGTTTTCTTGTTAAACCAACTTGCACAAACAACTCTCTCTCTCTCGAATGATGGAAGGAAAAAAAGAACCATAACAAGCAAACCCAATACAGGAATAACCGAACCAGTTTCTCCAACCTTTCATTTCTGGTCATATCCAAACAGTCGCCCTCCCAGTCCACTCTTTCTCTGAAACTGCATTCAGAACCTGTCTGAGACCAATCTTCTGAGGGGGTTCAGTAGAGAGATGGAATTATCGAATTCTTTTGATGGGATTTCTATGGATTGAAGGTTTCAGGAGATGATAACAGGTGGGTCATCGTTGGCATTGTTGCTGGTGTTGGATGGTGATGGAGGAGAGCTTGTAAGTGCTATGGGGAGGCCATGGTAAAAGGGGGTAAAGGCAGAGTTGGCATTGGCAGGGACAGGAACCATAACGAGAGGCGAAAAGGCAGTGATAAGACCTGTGCTAAGCTGATTTAAGGAAGAATTATAGAGAAACTGCCAAAGAAAGGGATTGGGAGGGATTGAGAAAACAGAGCAAAGCAAAGGTCTCAGCTGACTAGTAACTTACAGTTGCAGATTATTGATGATAACAGTATCGGTGAGTCAAGAAGCAGTTAAGCAGAGCAGTTAAGTAGTTAGCTATTAGCAAGTGAGTTATAGTTAGTTGTTTGCTGAAGATTGTTAAGAAAAAGTTGTAGAACAGAGGAGGGGATGAGAAGAGTGTTGAGAAATTGAGTTTGAAAGTAATAGTAAAATTTTCTAATCTTCTATCTGTTTTTTGGTTTGTGAGAGCCTCTTGAGGTTTTCTTCTTTCCTAACAGGTTGGGTTTGTATCAGGGGACGGAGTGAGAGGATTAATAGATGAATGGGTGAATTACACTTTGCACCCTTCTACTTTATACCAAATCCTACTTCAAGACTTAGGCTTTGTTTGATTCTTGGGGAGAGAAGAGAAAACGAAAGCATTCTTCCCTTCCCTTGTTTGATTTGTAGTGTGAAAAATTAGTTTTCCTCCACTTTTTCTCTTTTTTTTTTTTTTTGAAATTCAAGCAAGGAGGGAACCCAATTTTTCCTCCCATTTCTCCTTCCTCCCTTTCCATTTCCCTTCCATCAGTATCAAACACACCCTTAAAATTTCAATTGTAACAATTAAGCCCTTACACTTCTAATTTGTTGCTATCTCACCCTTCTGCTAAATTCCGTTTAGAAAATAAAAGAAAATTTTGCATATGGCAAGCATGTTGCCTTTTTTAAGGGGCAAAGATGTATAATCATGCTTCTTAGTAATCTATCACAAATTCCTCTTAAATCACTCTAAAATAATAAGTTTAATAAATTTTGTGATGTATATAATATAGTTAAACTTCATGTAAAAACTCTCAATTCAATTCACATGCAATACGTGTGGGTCTTTGGGATAGAAAAATGTTGGATTTTACATATCTGTCCCTTGAAAAAGGCCACATGGGATTGGTGTAACATCTAGGAGTGCAAAGTTTAATCAACCCCCTTACAGTTTCAGCCATTTTTTCATGGGTTGGGTTGCCGAGGGAAGGGGGGAAGTTTGGAAACAATCAACTAGTAAAACAAAAAATTCTTAGACCCTTTCAACAGACACATCAAAGATAATGAGGCTCAACTTTATGGTCTATTGATTTTTAAAGTTGATTCCCATTGAAGATGTCAGTTCAAGCTTCGATCCTACATACCTATATAATAATATTTGAGGCTATACCCTCATAGGGTAAATAAATCACCGCCCTTTCCTCCTTACTTTTGAAAAATCCGCTAGTGCGATATATTGCTTATTGAGTAAATCTCTCTCTTAGCAATAGAGTTCATTAATTGAGTGAACACTAGAGTTCAGTAATTGAGTGAACTCCATCATTTAGTTTGGATAATAGATATCAGACTAATATTAAGATTTGTAAAACATGTGCTGATGAGTTTCTTGATCAAATAACCATGCATCATCAAACCTCACTGTTCACAAGCCAAGCTTAGAAAAGCATGCTGACAAAAATTGGGACCCAATTATTTTACCTGGAAGGCAGATTTCATGTATACTATAGATTTAAAATTTTTTTTTTTCTTTCCATCGTTCGCAATAATTGCATAAGGATTAGAGAGCTGGTAACCTGTCCAGCAGGAGGCCTTAGAGCTGAATTTCCCATGTTTGTAATTGGTATGTAAGATTACAATATCCATTTAGAGATGAGTATCATGCATCAATTGATAATGGAGGTTGTCCATAGCATGCATGCATTCCTGTGTTCCTGTCATAGGAATATTGAAGAAGATGGCACATGGGAAAGTGAGGCAGAGCTGGGAGAACCATAGTTACCAAAATAGGAAGCAGAAGCAGAAACTTTAGGGGAAAGAGCAGCGGGACGGCCAAAAAATAGGAGAAATGAGAAGTGGGAAACGAATAAACCAATTGAGAAACTCAATTGGAATTAAGAAACTTTTGCAAAACTTGAAGGAACTCTTGAGAAGACTTGTAGAAACTTTTGGGATACTTGTGGAAAACTTAGTCTCTGTTCCCGCTTCCTGTGCCTCAAAATAAAAATATAGAATTAAATTAATGAATCTTCCTGACTAAAGGCGCCTTTACTATTGGGGTTTAAGAAGGTAATGATCCATGAATTTATAACTTCTGCCCTTTGTACTTCCTCTGCATCTAGAAGATTGTTAGTTCTGCCGGGTAAAAGAACTTGCATTATCCAGAAAACTATCAATTTCTCCTACTGCTATTCCTGCTTTTTTGTGCCATGCGTGAAAGATATAGCAATCAATTAATGAATTGCCCCAATTATATAATAGGATTGCAGTGGAGTAGAGGAAAGCAAGATGAATGCTAATTTAGAGATATCTGTTGCAAATCTTAAATTGGTAATAGAGGCTTGCATATAATTTGTTTAAAATAAGAAAGAAAATATATATCAATAAAAAAGGTTTCACAACAAAAAGGATTAATGATCCTTCAAAGAGGCAGAAAAGCAAAGAAAAGTGCAACTGAATGACAGATAGAGGAAATAACAGTCCGTGCAGGACCTTAGGGTGCGTTAAAGTGACCTCGCATAGAAATAACTAGATTATGACACTTAGTTGGAGTGTAGCCAATTTAGTGAAGTAATGGTAAATGTAATGGTGGGTCAGCTGATTTGTGTATTTTATGGATGATGTTGGTGTCTGTTATGTTCTTTATTCTATTTCAGTTCTCATGTTCTTGATTTCATTTTGTATTGCAGGCTGATAATTATGACAAAGTACTATCCTACATGAAGCCAAACAGCATACTTGGGCTTTCCCATGGGTTTCTTCTTGGCCATTTACAGTCAATGGGCCTTGATTTCCCCAAGGACATCAGTGTGATAGCTGTGTGTCCCAAGGGAATGGGTCCGTCTGTGAGAAGACTTTATGTTCAAGGGAAGGAGATAAATGGCGCTGGAATAAATTCTAGTTTTGCAGTCCACCAGGTCTCTCTCTCTCTCCTCCCTTTCCTCGTGCATTTTCTTGTTGCCTCATTTTGTTTTGTATGACTTCAGCTACTCAATATCTTTGCGCACAGGATGTTGATGGTAGGGCCACTGATGTTGCTCTTGGATGGTCAGTTGCCCTTGGTTCTCCTTTTACATTTGCCACGACGTTGGAGCAGGAGTACAAGAGTGACATATTTGGCGAGCGAGGTGATTGTGGTTTTGTTCGCCCTTTTTTGTTATTCACTACAAGATTATATTTAATATTTTTGCTTTTTTTAATTAATAGGCATTTTACTTGGTGCTGTGCATGGAATTGTTGAGACCTTGTTTAGAAGGTATACTGAAAATGGAATGAGTGAAGATTTGGCTTACAAGAATACTGTTGAGTGCATAACTGGGATTATTTCAAGGACCATATCAACTGAGGTTAATGATCAGTTCCTGGATTTGCATGTGTACTTAGTTGTTGTACAGAATTTATGGGCTGATTCTTTATCTGTTTTGACACTTTCTTACCATTTTATAATGAGGATGTTTACCTAACCTATGTTGCTTTCTTTATACCCTCTAACAGGGCATGCTGGCCTTGTACAAATCTTTGTCGGAAGATGGCAAAAGGGAATTTGAGGTTGCATATAGTGCCTCTTATTATCCCTGTATGGATATATTATATGAGTGCTATGAGGATGTAGCCACTGGTAGTGAGATCCGTAGTGTTGTCTTGGCTGGGCGTCGCTTTCAGGTATGTTTGTTTACTTATTTGTTATTTACACACGTAAGAACATGTTATTGAGACATTGTTTCATATAATCTGTTTTATGTTACTGGTAGGCTTGTGAACCTTCTGTTCATTATAATGTTTGTTTCCTTATTTGTTATTTACACGTGTCTGAATATGTTACTTAGGCATTATTGTCTCAAATCATCTGTTTTATGTTATGTGTAGGCTTGTGAACCCTTTCTGTTCTTGATGATGTTTCTGAAAAAATGTTAGTGAGGAGACATCTTCACGCTAGTATTTCTTAATGCCTTATTTTCTTTTCTTTCTCTCTCTTTTTTGGTTCATTTTTTCTTATCTATAGGAAAAGGATGGTTTGCCAGCTTTTCCAATGGGTAAAATTGATCAGACACGGATGTGGAAAGTAGGTGAACGTGTTCGAGCAGCACGTCCAGCAGGTGACCTTGGCCCCTTATATCCCTTTACAGTGGGTGTCTATGTGGCATTAATGATGGCCCAGGTAAGCATTGTTCTACACTATTATATTTTTGTTCCTTTGGTTTAATTAGATCTGCATTAGTGAGTTATGTTGGATTGAAGTGTTGATGGTGAGTCACCATGCATCATCGTTAATTGTATGTTTGCTAGGCATGTCAATTTGGCCCGCCTGGCCCGGCTTGGGTTGTGGCCACTAGGCTCAGGCCGGCTTTGCGTGCTCCCGCCAAATTTTGGGCCGGGCTATGCCAAATTTGGGAATTCTAGGCCCAAACCTAGCCCAGCCCAGCCCACTACCCTAGGGGTGGGCTCGAGTTTGGGCAGGTTTTGGTCTATTAAAATTTTAGTTTTTAACTTCGCATTTAATTTATAAATAGTAATTAGTAATTAATAATGGTTGAACTATTAATTATATAAAAATACACCATGTATTATAAATTTGTTATTTAACTTATTTTTAATTATTTTAAACTTATATACACTTACACTTATAATAATAATTAATAAGGTAAACTATTTATGCAATTAGACTTATGAAAATTAATAATTCATAGAAATACTTTGTTGGGCTTCGGGCAGGGCCTAGGCTACCAAGGTTAAGGCCCAGGCGCACCCACAGGCGGCGGGCTTGGACTGAGCTTTGGCCGCCCACGGCCTCAGGCTAAATTTACATTCCTAATGTTTGCTTAAAGAATAGGGTTCATTTTGCAATTTAATTCCTTTTTAACTATACAAAAGGAATATCTAAGAGCGGTTAATGAAGAAGAATGATTATTAGATTGATCTTTGTAAAATCGAACAAAATAATGGCACTTTTTGAATTTTATTGCTTGATTTTTCTGAAACTTTGTGCCTGGTGAATTTCAGGAATATATTGTGGTATCCCAATAAACTGCTTTGAGCACATATTATTTTGCCTCAATCATTTGGTCTGAGTCATCTGACAAGTTCTTTTTAAATTTGATTATTTAAAAACAGATTGAGACTCTAAGGAAGAAAGGACACTCCTACTCTGAGATCATCAATGAAAGCGTAATTGAGGCTGTGGATTCTTTGAATCCTTTCATGCATGCCCGTGGAGTCTCGTTCATGGTTGATAATTGTTCAACCACAGCACGTTTAGGATCAAGGAAGTGGGCCCCACGTTTTGATTATATTCTCACCCAGCAGGCCTTGGTAGCAGTGGATAATGGTGCTCCCATCAACCGAGACCTTATGAGTAACTTCCTGTCAGATCCTGTGCATGGGGCGATGGAGGTATGTGCTCGACTGAGGCCTACTTTGGACATCTCTGTGCCCCCTGATGCTGACTTCGTTCGGCCAGAATTGCGTCAGTCCAGCAACTAAGTATTGAAGAACATTTAGCTTAAGCTAGCTAGTTCCATTTAAGGGGATGCTTTGAGGGAAAAGTTTTTTTAAATTGTCGAAGCACGATAGTTTTGCCAAGTCTACTTTGGCTGATATTCCATATTTGTAGGATTGCTTTGTATGTTGTGCTTCTGTCGAATGAGTGAGACATTATATGCACTTTATGTTTGTGATTTCAGGAGAATATGATCTACAAGTTTGCTTTCATGGTATTTTGAAGATATTATTGGCAAAAGTAAAAAGCCTTGAACTTGAGAAGGGCTTTCATCACTTAAATTTTTTGGGGAATGTTCTTGAAATATTTCTCCTGCAACCCTTGCATAGCTGTAAACTGTACCTTGACTTTGCAGCAGTATTTGGATGGTTTTACATTCCATCATCTTGATGTTCTCTGCTGAGCAGATCTTTCTGCTGGGTAGTGTTGATTGCTAGAAAAGAGGCTGGAAGGTGTGCTAGTGGTTTTGAAGAGTGCAATGACACTTCGACTGCTGCCCTACTACTGCTGCTTCTGCTTCGTCTTCTTCTTCTTCTTCTTCTTCTTCTTTGTTTATGGTGATATTTCCTTGTTCTGTGAAGGTATCAAGGCAGTTTTTGTGGACGATTTTGAATCTTTGACTTACCTCCCCCGGAGTATTTTTGTCTTTCTTTCTCCTTCTGCTTCCTCTTTTTTTGCTTTTTTTTTTTGGTAAAAGGTGAGAACTTTTGTGTTCAAGAGAGCAGGTTACAGCTATGGTTTATCTCATCTACTTAGAATGGACAAATGAAGCATTGTCCAAGCAAAGGAAATACATTTGAAATTATTGGAGAACAACAATGAAATAAGTGGTAACCAAAGCAAAGCCCATAGCAGAAGCAACCCCAGCTCAAGGTCAATCCCTCCCCTCCCCCCTCCCCCCCCACCCCAAACCACACAAATATAATCATTTTCTAGTCATCAGTCTCAACAATCAGGCGACTCTGGTTTTACTTGGCCAATGTTCTAACATTACAGAACACGCCACACTAATTTAATCATTTTCTAGTCATCAGTCTCAACAATCAGGCGACTCTGGTTTTACTTGGCCAATGTTCTAACCTTACAGAACAAGCCATAATGCTGTTTGTAGAAGAGACTCTGTATTCTGATAGTATATCGTAAATTCGTAATGTTCATTCATTTTGCACTCTGGAAGAACATATTTTTTGAAAGCATCGAATTCTCACTCTTCCGGCAGGATCCTCTCATCTAAGGTATCAAAATCTGTTATCGTCCATCCTGGAGTTGTTGCCAAAATCTTGGGACTATGGTCTGCAGATCCACTAATTAATAAAATGACAGGCTAACAATTACTTGCTTCTGAAATCAGAAGGGGCTCAATATTTCCAATATGGTGAATTTCTGCGGATTCATGAGATCTCATATACAGATTGGATGGACCGCATAGTCTTGTTATCAGGAGTGTCGGTTCGCAGTTTATTGAGTAGGATTATTGCAGTGACTCATTTTTTCATTTGCAATTTTGATAAATTCTCCAACAAGAACAGTTCTATTCTTATGGCATCCCAATGCATGAGTTGCCGGCCAATGTACCTGAGTTTGCGCACACGTGCTTTTCTTCATCAAGATTCTCGTATAGTGTTTCGTGGATATTGGATAATTGACTTCATTCTTGCAGTTGGGGCAAAAAACTCGTACTAATGTTTGCAGGGTTGATAACTGTTTGTGATGTTTGACGGTGAAGCGTAGGGTTGACCTACGTGGGGTCCGTCTGGGAGTTCTAGCAGTCACTGAAGCCGACTCGCTCGAGTCTCCTAGTTGTGGAAGGGGTGATAACCGAGAGGGCAGATAAGAGAGAGAGAGATTCACGAGGCAGTAGTGCTTCGTGTCATAAATGTGATTAGGTGGTGTTGTTTTTGTCATAAATGTGTTGAGACTATTTACAGTAGGGAGTGATTAGCACTGTGCAGACATGTGGCACGCCGTGACTGGGCAGACCTGAGCCCCCCCATCATGACCTGGAGAAGTCCTATCAGCGGCCGCGGCGGGCGACTGGATGCCCTCTGCCACGGGGTCAGGCGCTTGTCCAGCCACGGCTCGCCACGTGTCTATCGCATTAAATGTGCATCGGGTTTGCATTTAATGCTTAAGATATGGTATTTAAGTGACTCTGAGAGTAGATCTCTCTCTCTTAGCTGGTTGATGGGACTGGTCCCTCGCGCGCTTGTGAAGCGCGCGGTTCAACAATCCCTTCGGTTCTAGCCTCCGTTCCACTGCCCATGGGGAGGGGTCCCGAGCGAGAGTAAGTTAGAGAGTCAGGGGCCTGGGCCCGTTAGATGTTGGGGCACAGAGCCTTGGGTCGTGCTAGGCGCGGGGGCCTGTCATGCACAGCCGCTAGTTTGGCTGGGGTCGTGCAGGCGCGGGGCCTGGCTTGAGAGAAGCTCTTGGAGCTTGCTTGAACGAGGCTTGGTCAGGCGCCGAGCCTGCCGCGGGGTCAAGGTGAGGCGCGGTTTTTTCCAGGCGTGGTTTGACCACAGTTGACTTTGGGGTAGCCAGGGGGCCCACATGGACTGCCAGATGGGCAAATGGGGTGCCATGTGGCGCCCGTAGATTGGGTACCTACATTAGCCCCCTTGTGCGTGTGCGGCCATTTGGACCAATGGGCGTGTGCGTGCATAGCGCGTAGCGGGAGACGGGACGCAACTGATGGTCGAAATGTCCAGCTGTGAAGGTCAACCCTGAGCTGCCACGTGTCAGAGATGTCATGTCCAACATTCAATGCGGACAGCGGCTATTTATGATTTCTGACCGTTACGAGCTGATGGATGCGACCGTTTGACGGTTGAAAGGCGCGACGATTGATGATGGTCATCATTGCGGGTGACTCTTCGTTTTCGAGGCGCCGGTTGAGAGGTATAAAAGAGGTCCTTGGTTTTGATTCCACACTTTCGAATGCTTGGTCTTTGTCTGGAGCGCTCATGATTCCTTACTTTAAAGCATCCATTTTCAAGTTTCTCTGAACTTTGTGTGTGAAGAGGTTTTCCGAGCGCTTGTCAGTGAGTTTTTTTGCGTCGTGGTCCTTTGTTTGTGTTGATGGCTCGAGTTTCAACATCAGCGGCGAGTGTACCCTGAGGCTTGGGGCCGAATGAGAGAAAGAGTTTGAAGAAGGGCAGCCGGGATGTCCCAGACGCGGAGTATTGGTGCCGAGCCCCTTATCTGGGGGGTGAGGATGCGTTATGGACGAAGCTCCCCTACTTTGCCGCAGAAATGCCCGTGGCTAGGGCTCCCTTGTTTCTTGCGCGCACAAAGGCTTGGCCCGGGCACGAGACGTTCATCACGCCTGAGTCTTGCGTTCGTTTCATGGTGGAGCGGGGGGAATGCCCTTATGCCTTCCCCGCGTGGGACAACTATTACGCATCTGGGGAAGGACTAGAAGTTTGGACCGAGGAAGTCCTGGACAGCGTTGAGTTTGTCGGGGTTCTGCAAAGAGCCGGTATTCACGAGGCTGTGATGAGTACCTTCTGCCAGAACGTGAAACGAAGCACGCCGTGGTTAGATGTGTTGTTGTCGCCGTAGAGTGTGGAGACCCATATGCTCGTGACGGTAGGCGGGGAGATTGGCCCGACTCTGGAGGATGTAAGTGCGTTGATGAAGCTTCCCATCGTGGGGGATACCGACCCTTGCACCTTCGAACTATCTTCCCAGGAACTGGAAATAATAAAAGGTTTGAAAGCAGGGCAAGCCACGGCTACACGGGCCGTGAGCGAGTTTGCGAAGGCTCCTCCCAGCAAAACATTGAAGAATACTTTCAAGGGGTGGACCATCTATTAGTACCGTGATTTGGTGGGGTTGTCTAAGGAGGCGGCCAAGTCTGGAGAGTATACCAAGGACGAGCGCCGGCGCGGTGTTAAAGGGGTGGGGCTACGCAGCCCGTTTCATCTAGCCGCATTTCTGACCGTGTGGCTATCGCGCCACGTCTTCGAGGGGCCTCCGTCTGATGGGGTCAACTACTCCCTCTACCCGATAGCGGCCGCGCTAGCGAGTGGGAGGCGGCTGGCACTGGGGCCTTTGTTTTTGGGGACCATCTATGCGCGCCTTGACCAGATGAAGACCAACGCGGTGAGATCGATGGGGCGCTATGACGTGTGCAGCTATGTATGCACCAACTTCCTGCAGATGTTCCTCTTTGAGAGGTTCGAAAGTGTAACGCCAGTTGCCCGCGTGGTTGAAAATGACGAGGCTGGGGAGGGGACAGAGGAGGACGTATAATGTCGCGCGCTGAGGTGGGCCGCTGTAGTGCCGCGCGGTAGCTTAAAGAGGGTCATTGACGAACCGGATGAGTTCAAGGCGCGTCCCTATGTGGAGTCCCTGCCCGGTGTGGCAGATTTCGATATGTACCAGGATGATGACTGGGAGGTGTTGGTGAGGGAGGATGAGGAGTTTACTGCAGCCATGGCGGAGAGCGTGCTTTGGGCGGTTCCCGGGGGCCTCCCGTCCCTCACGGCGGCCGCGACCTTTGAGACCGTGTCGTACAATCCGCATTGCGTAGCGCGCCAGCTGGGGTACGATCAAGGCGCGCCGGATTTTGTTGCCACGCCTAGCATAGCGCGCGAGTCAATGGCGCGCGAGTCAATGGCAGATGTGAAGGCCGGGATGAAGCCCTTCAACGGAATGAGGGTATGTAGCCGTGGGCGCGACGGACAGGGGACGAGTGCTTGGAGGTCATATTGGGAGAAGAATTTAGATGTGTTTGCCAAGTATGTGCTTGTGGAGCCTTCCGCTTCAGCGCTGGAGGATGTGGTCCAGGAAGAACGAGGGTTGTGCGCGCCGCGTAAAGCTCGCACCCTGGCGAATTGGGGAGATTTCAGCGAGTGGGCGCGTCGCTTAAAGATCATAGTTGTCGAGCCCCGCAGCAGGGATGAGCGGTTTGCGCCGGAGGTGGTGGACGGGGTGGTGATACTGCCCAAGGTGTTATACACCGCGGGTGCGAAAACGGTGAAACTGGTGAGTAGCGGCGGTCCCGAACCATCAGCTGCCGCGGTTGCCCAAAAGCGCAAGGTGAATTAGTATGATTCACAGCCCCATGTTATTCTTGGAGTTGTCTAGCTATGATTCTAAGTGTTGACCTTCGCAGGCCCCGGGAGTGGTGATTCGGGAGTAGACGAGCGGCGGTGCCCGAGAGCTGGCCCCGCAGTAGAAGAGACCCAGGGAGCAAAGGAGCGGCTGCGCGGGGGAGGTGGCCACGCAGCATGAGCGACTGCGGGGGCAAACGAGAGGCAGCGCGGGAGAATTGGCCTCGCGGCACAAGAGACCGAGGGTAAGCCGGCAGGACTAAACTAAAAATGGTGTGGGGAATGATGAAATTCTGATAAACTCTGTGATGTTGTAGGTGGCTGAGGTCGCGGCTGCGGGAAGGGATGAATCAGTGGAAGGCGGAGGGCTGCCCGTTCCCACAGACGCATTGTGGGATCTGGGGGATTTGCTAAGTGATGAGGCCGGCGCCGTAGAGGCAATAGGGACCGGGCTGAGATCCGAGGGGCTGCCCGTCGCGCCTGCTAGGGGCGGAAAAAGCATGAGGCGGTTGAGAAAGGCGCTCGCTGGCAGGGGGGAAAAGCGAGGGTCCACAGCTGCCGCGGGCTCTAAAATTAGGGGGGAAGGGGCTTAAGTGATACGTAAGAAATCCACAGGGCGCAGCGTGTCAGCGGAGGGGCTGATGTCTTTAAGGGATGAGGAGGAAGAACTGCTCGGGACACCGCCAGTACGTGCTGCCAGTCAGGAGCCAGAGGTCCCCCTGGTGGTGGAAAGTAGAACTGGCGTACCTTTTACTCGGGGAGGCGACCCGCGTGCAGGGCCCATAGACGCGTACGGGGTGAATATTGCCCACGTGGTGATAGACCTGGTGGGAGAGCCAGGCGAAGGGCACGGAAACGAGGCAGAGGGGCAAGAGCGTGGCGGCTGCGGGGGGGAGCGGGTCGATCCTAAGCCTGTGAGAGATGAACCTGCTGCTGAGGCTGTGAGTCCTACGCCCGTGCTACTGTTAGGTTGATATGAAGATGCTCGACGGTCTGGGGGTGCAGCAGCGGAAACAGGTGGGGTTATAACCCCCCCCCCCCCCCCCCCCCCCCCCCCGGTTGTACGGGAGACCGAAACGGAGACCCCAACCACGGGGTCGGGGCGGGGGGTGTTGAGGCCCGGGTTTGGGAATTGGAGGGCCACGGAGGTAAACGAGGCGGAGGGCAGCTTCAGAGGCTCCAGTGCCTTCCGGGATGGGGAGGAGGCAGGGGAGGCCGGGCAGGGGGAGGTGGAGTCTCGAGGAGAAGTCCCTGAGGTTCCAGACAACGATGGTGAGACCTCCGGCACGGGTGGGCGGCAGGTTGTACGGGAAGCCAACGGAGTAGTGAGGATTATGGCCCGCAGTGTTGAAGAGGAGGACGTGGTGCTCGATCCGGCTGTGCTCTTTGCAGGAGTCAAAGAGGCCTATCTGCCGAGGTTGCGCAAGATTTTTGAGGAGGCTTTCAAGACCTTCGCGTGTCACCACGAGTGGGGTCCGTTCATGAGGCGAGGGGTGATGGAGATGTTCGGCTCATTTCTAGAGCAATTGGATAGCCAGCCCATGACGAGCCTGGACACGGGGGACTGGGGCGCGGTGGACACCAGCGTAGGGGAGATGGAGAAAATGAAATTTGAGATGTCTTGGCTGGAAGAGCGGCTGGAGCGCGCCAGCGAGATGACGGTGGCTGGCGGGAGGGTGGTAGGTTTGGGCAACCGCCTGGTAGAGTTGGACCTAGCCATAACGGAGTAGAAGGGTGAGATCTAGAGGCAGCAGGCGCAACTCGATAGGTTGGAAAGAACCAGGGAAGCCGCGGCGCGTGAGAAGGCCGAGCTAGAATGCCGTTGGGGACTACTGGCAGAAGGGTTAGGTAGCATGAGCCTCTTCGGGAGCTTGTAAGTGGGGGGTTGCAGGGAAAAATTTTGTTGGTTTTGTTTTCTGAGTGTTGACCGTCACACATTGGGCGGGCTTTGTAACTAGCAAGTAGAGATTAATAAAAATGCCAGTTATGTTTTTGGATCAAAGAATCTTTAGTGTGCTCCCTTTTTTTTTTTTTTGAAGGTAGCGCCTTGAGACTGATCGTGGCAGGGTGTTGTCTTGTCAAGGTCCGTCGAGTCTTGCGCTTGGAGACGGACCATGGCAGGGTGTTGTCTTGTCAAGGTCCGTCGAGTCTTGCACCTGGAGATGGACCATGGCAGGGTGTTGTCTTGTCAAGGCCCGTCGAGTCATGTGCCTGGAGACGAACCATGGCAGGGTGCTGTCTTGTCAAGGCCCGTCGAGTCTTGTTTATGTACAGGGCTAGGGGGGGGGGGGGAAGTCAGGCATCTCTGCAAAAGGGAGATTCAGGAGTCTTAGGAGTCCGGTCAAGTCTTGGTGTGTGAGCCGACTCGGGGTATAAATAGGGTGGAAAGTTGGGTGGTGTCCAGTGGGGGTTTTTTTTGTTGTGTTGTGGTTGATTGGTTCTTGGTGGTTTCATGAGAGTCAATGATAGAGGAATTGAACCAAGTGCTCTGACTCGAGGTGGGGATGGGTGGCATAGGAAAGAACCAAGTGCTCATGCAGCACGTGTAACCAACATCGAGTGCACCGTTACCGACATGCCAGTGCTTGGCAAAGGGCGGTGGCTATGGAGGTGGCAGGTGGTGGCGGGGAGTACTGTGAGGCCCGCAGCTGCGTGTGTCGAATGCTATGGCCGTGGCATCTGGCTCGATGGTGGGTGGGCCTGTACTGGATTGTGATACGCGCAGGAGGGCTGATTGTTGTGCGCATGCAGTACGCACAACCACCATCAAGCATGCCGTTACCGGCCGGCTGGTGGTGGCCTGGGGGCCACGACTCCTGGGGTGGCGGATGCTGACTGGAGGTACGGCAGGTTCCGCCGGTGCGCGCTCCCAATGCGATGCTTGTGGCATGAGATTTGATGGTGGGCGTGCCGTGACGGAGTCAGAGGGGGCTAAAGGCCTATGTGCACCTAGGCTGCCGCCCGCACGGTGGAGCAGGTCGACGGACCAAAAGTCTATCGTGAATTAGACTGTCAGCAGAAGGCTCCCTATGGTGGTATCGGCGTGCTCGAGTGGACAGATCCCAGGGTCAGGCCGCTGGGTGTGGGTGGTTTAGGAAAAATTTCGATGTTGGGGTCTGCCATGTAAGGGGCAAGGTGAAGTCCCGAGGGGCCGCAACTTTCTCCTTTCTGGTGAGGTTTGACCCCTGTGTTTGAAGGGAACGTTGGGTAACTTAGGAGCTGGGGGCACTGGGACAACCAGAGACTTCTGGGGTGAAGGTTCCCTCCGAGTGGGATGTGCACGAATCTAACCCATGGGACGCGCGGGCGGGAGCGGCTCGGCCTAGGGAGCCACTGAGGCATCTTTAAAGGAGACTCAGTGCGGGCCACACCCAGCTCTGACAGTGATTTAGGTGCGAGCGGTGCAAGCTGTATGCTCGGGGGAGAGGACGGCCCGGAGCTGTTTATTTGGCATCTAGGGCGTAGGCGCTGCGTTCCTTCCGAGGATATTTGGAATGAGAGGTGTCGGGAATGAGGGGTCACTCGATGTTCGGGCGCGTGATCCTGGGCTACTCGTAGTGGGACTTGCCTATCTACCTAAGGAATCATGGGGGCCCGCCGCGTTTAAGGACCTAGTGTAGGGCTTTTGCCGTTTGTAGCGAGCTCGAGAAAGCTAAATTGTAATAATGATGTAATTTAAAGGACTATTTTGTAATAAAAAGAAATTCTTGCTGCTCTTTTCTTGGTAACATGTACAAAATGTTAATCACGCTGTGAAGGCTAAACTCGCAACACATAGTAATTACAATAAAGGGGCAAAATGAAACTGATAAAGCTAGGTGTCACGGATGATAGGCTTTGAGCCACTTGGCGTTGATGGGCGACAGGGATGCGGTGGAGCCGGGTCTAGTAATCCGGTAATATCCGCTGGCGTGAGCTTCCCGGATTTCGAAAGGGCCTTCCCACTTTGGTGCGAATTTGGGGTGTGGCTCGCAGGACCATATCTCCTTGCTGGAATTGTCAAGGTCGTACGAGTGCATCATATGCTCGAGCGAGGCGTTGTTGGTAGGTGCGGTGGTTAGCCTGCGCCTTGTCGCGATGTTCGTCCAGGGACTCGAGCTGCGGGGGTCGGTGATCCTGGAGCATCCCGCTGGCGAGGGCGATTCGAGCTGATGGAATGGCAATTTCGACCGGGAGGACAGCCTCGGCGCCATAAACCAAAGAGAAGGGTGTCATTTGGGTGGAGTGCCGTTTGGAGGTTCGGTATGCCCAGAGCGCCATTGGCAGGGCATGTGCCCACTGGGTTTTGGTGGTCTTCTAGCGTTCGACTGAGGATTCTGATGAGGTTTTTATTCGTTGCTTCGGTTTGACCGTTTGTAAGCACCCCATTTTTGACCGCTCGGCAGTCTACACTTCGTCCAGACTTGTTTTCAAGTCATTGTGGGCATATTCCTATCGAATCCAATTCTCTAGGTCCAAATTCCATCTTTCCATCGCTTCGCGGGCCTGTCAGGCCCAAATAGAGGCAAAATGACCAAAATGCCCTTAGGGGGATTGTCCTTTCCTTTCCAATTCCAATCCCTCTCTCGAGACAGTTTATTCCTCGAGACAGTTCCAATCCAGGCACGTCTCTTTGGAGACGGTAAGACCCCTTTCCAATTCCAATCCCTCTCTCGAGACAGTTTATTCCTCGAGACGGTTCCAATTCAGGCACGTATCTTCGGAGACGATAAGTTCCCTTTTCAATCCCACTCTCGAGACAGTTTATTCCTCAAGACGGTTCCAATCCAGGCACGTCTCTTCGGAGACGATAAGTCCCTTTTCCAAATCCCACTCTCGAGACAGTTTATTCCTCGAGACGGTTCCAATCCAGGCACGTCTCTTCGGAGACGGTAAGTCCCCTTTCCAATCCCTCTCTCGAGATAGTTTATTCCTCGAGACGGTCCGAGTAGCGAAACTACTCACAAAACTGTTAGAGTAGCGGAAATACTCACAAATAGGTCGATATAGGGAATTGGCAACAAACCCCTGTGTCACGACGACCACCGTTAGAGTGGCGGAAACAGTCAAAACCCAGGTCAACACCAGTTTTTGTTAACCCACTTTGGTAAAAAATGACCAAACTGTCCTTTGGACCTTTTCCGAGACTTTCCGGTCAAGATGACTATTTTGCCCCTAGGCATCCGAATGCCCCGGGAACCACACCGGCTCTGGGTATCAAACCGGTAATGTCCCGAGAATACTTTTTATAGTATTCTCAACCTTCCTTTACCTTTCCGGATCATTCTGAGTCAGTTCCGGCCAACCCGGTACAAAATGATCGTTTTGCCCCTGGAGGGCCGGTCTCCTTCTTTGACCACACCGACTCTGGGTATCAAACTGGTAATGTCCCGAGAATACTTTTTATAGTATTCTTAACCTTCCTTTACCTTTCCGGATCATTCCGAGTCAGTTCCGGCAAACTCGGTACAAAATGACCGTTTTGCCCCTGGTGGGCCGGTCTCCTTTTCCGACCACGCCGGCTCTGGGAATCAAACCGGCACCCTTCGGGAACATTCTGAATAATGTTCCTAGATCCTAAGTCTTCTTCCGAGACAATCTGAGTTCGCCCCGACAGCTTCTTAGTCCGATTGACCGTTTTGCCCCTAAGGGCCTGGTCAACCGTTCCGACACATCTTATCCTCACTTTTCAAGTCAAATACCTCCAGGACACTATTTTAAGTGTTCCTGCTCTTTTTTGGCCTTCTGGGTCATTCCCGGCTCCTCCAAATCATTCCTGGACTTTCCGGAGTCACTCCTAGTGAAGCCAGGCTAAAAGTTGCATGGTAGTCACTAGTACAGGTGCCCAAATCTAGTCAAAGATACGTTGCTTGCCGACTTATAAAGTTTCCTAACTGGCTGGCGCCACTAGTAGTGGCGCCAAGCCAGGAATTGGCCTGGCGCCACTAGGAGTGGCGCCAAGAGCAATTTTACCCTGGCGCCACTGCAATAAGCGCCAGGTTTGTCCAACCTCTATAAATACAGAGTCTCATTCAACGTGAAAAGGATCCGCAAACTCAACCTAAGAATCATATATTTCGATATACAGAGCTCGAGCACCTCCAAAACCCTAGTTTCCTTAGGTTCTCCAAACCCTAGCCACCCTACACAAACCCTAGTCTCCTATACACTCATACACACCCTCATACATTCATATACTAGCCTTCAACCCTCCTTCAAAGACTTGAAGAGCTGCAATCCAAGGCTTGAAGACAACTCTTGAAGACTGAACGTGAAGATCAAGACAAAGACCAAAGACCGAAGACAGCACGGCGCGCAAAATAAACAAGATACAAGGTAGGTTCTCCATTTAAATTTCTGCACTTTCCCCCTCTCTCTTCTCTCTCCTAACCCACTTGGGTTTTCTCTATTTTAATCCCCTATCTCTTTCCCCCCCTTTCTTTGCATGCTTGAAACAAGGGGATTCCCGGTCCATGTGTAGGATTGGGCTATTGAAGAGTCACCGTGTCGGGGGCTTTCTTCTAGTCTAACCAGAGACCACGTGGGTCCGGCCCCCTTAATTATGTGGTGAAGCCTTAACCTTGTATGTTCACGACCCCAAAATTTCATTGTGCATATCATAGTCTTGCATCTTCCAAAATTCGTTTTCAAACTCGTTTTCAAAACCGTTTTCAAACTTGTTTTCAAAATTACATCAAAAATTTTTTTTCAAAAACTTGTTTTCAAAATCACAATTCTAAGGTGATTTTAGCTTTTCCATTGCTAGGATTGCTTGGAAAGTGTTATATTTAAAGTGACTTTCATGGTCCATATGTTCAACTCTTATTGTTTTCCAAAACCACTTTCTTAAAGTGGTTCTAGACTTCTTATGGCTATAATCACTTTAGGGAAGTGAGACGTTTTATACCTTCTAAAAATTCTCTTTCCAAATCCTTCCTCCTAAAAATCTCTTTTTCAACATACTTTCCTAAAACTCTCCTCTCTAAATTTGTTTTCAAAAACTCCCTTCCAAAATTTATTTTTCAAAACTCCCCTTTTCAACTCCTTTCCAAAACGCTCTCTTCAAAGTCCACTTTCCAAAAACGTTCCCTAGGTTTCTTTCCTAGAAAAACTCTCTCTCCAAAAATCTTTCCAAAAACTCTCTTTCCCAAAATCTCCCTTCTAGAAATTCCCCTTTAGGATTTTCCTTCCAAAAAACTCGTTTTCGAAAACACACTTTCCAAAAAACTCCTCCCTAGGATTCTCTTCTAGAAAACCCTCATTTCCAAAAACGTGCTTTCCAAAAATGCGCTTTCCTTAGAGCTCAAGTCAAGCCCTAGAACTCACAATTAGGAAACCCTAATTTTCTTTCCAAAAACATGATTTTCAAACTTTGCCCCAAACCTAGGTTTTCAAAATCTTTTGTTTTCTACATCAAAACTATACATGTTTTCAAAACCTCTTTTCTACGTCAAAACTATAATTTTTCAAAACTAGGGTTTCTAGAATCTCTCTTTCCAAATCCTTGCCAAATCCTATCTTCCCTTTAGGAAACCAAATCAAATCTCCCCGTTTAGGAAACTAGATCCAATCTTCCGTTTTTGAAAACAAAATCAAACCTCCTCTTTTCAAAACAAAATCCAATCCTTTCCTAATCCAACTTTTTCTTAATTCAAATCCTTCCTAAACTTTCACTTTCCTAAACTTTAAGTTTCCAAAACTTGAACATAAAAAATCTTTCCTAAATTTTAAAACTCAACTTTCAAATCTTTCATAATTCAACCCTTTCCTAATTCTACCCCTTTCCAAATCTTGACTTTCCAAATTCAAGTTTTCAAATCTTTTCCTAAACTCAAACCTTTCCTAATCTTAAGATTTTCTAAAAAACTCTAAAATTTTCAAAATCTTAAACTTTATAAATGTCAAATCTTTCTAAAATTCTAAGCTTTCTAAATTCAAAACTTTCTTAAGTTAAGACTTTCCAAATTTCAAATCTTTCCAAATTCTAAACTTTCCAAGTTTCAAATCTTTCCAAATTCTAAGCTTTCTAAATTCAAAACTTTCTTAAGTTAAGACTTTCCAAATTTCAAATCTTTCCAAATTCTAAACTTTCCAAGTTTCAAATCTTTCCAAATTCTAAGCTTTCTAAATTCAAAACTTTCTTAACTTGAAACTTTCTAAATTCTAAGCCTTTCTTAAACTAAACTTTTCTTAATTCAAAACATTTCTAAATTCAATACTTTCCCATTTCAAAACTTTCCTAAAGTTGAAAACTTTCTTAAACCTAAAACTTTCCTAATTCAAAACTTTCTTAATTTGAAACTTTCCAAAAATAAACTTTCCTAAATCGGACCTTTCCTAATTCGAACTTTTCCTAAATCCAATCTTTCTTAAACTCTTGAATCTTTCCTAAGTCTAGGTTTCCTAAACCTCCATCTTTCTAAAACAAGTCTAAATCTTTCCAAGTTCTACTTTTTCAAATCAAAATTCAATCTTTTTCAATTCCGAAATTCCAAATTCCAATTTTCAATCCTCTATTCAAAGTTCAATCTCTCAATCTTCCAATTCAATCTCCTTCTTCAAATCAATTCTTCTATTTTCAATCAGACTCCGATCCGAACTACGACTGACCTGATTCTTCCAAAGGGATACGTAAGCAACCTTCATAGGTGCGGTCACAACACTTTTTAAACTTTCAATTCCACCCTCATGGGTGTGGTCTCCACAATTTTTTTTTTCAAATCTCGAATTCCAATCAATTTTCAAACTTCCAATTTCAAATTTCTATTTCCAAATTTTCATACTTTCAAATTTCAATTCCATCTCTTCAAATCTATTTTCAAATCAAATCAATTTCTTTTCAAATCAATTTCTATTTTCCAATTCTCTTTTCTTGCACGTGCATATCATGTATCATATCTTTTCAAACATTGTTTTTCAAAATGAATAGGGTTGAACACATGTTAGTTAAAGACTCTTATAGGTGAATCTAGGGTAGATTGACATGTTGGTACCAAAAGGGCAGGGTAGGGTGATAGCTTAGTGCGTCTTCTCTACACGTAACCAACCTCCGAACTTAGAATCACTGTTTTCAAAGACCAAGAGGAGTTATTTTTCTAAAAAGGGCTAAATGCTTTCCAAAGGTTGCCAAACAACCTGTTTTTCTTAAAAAACCCTCTCTCGAGGAGATATTTTCAAAAAATTATTTTTCAAAAACCCTAAGTGTAGTCTTCGGATTACTCTTAGTTTTTAGGTGACCTAACTCACCTTAATCAAGTTAGGTGGCGACTCTGAATCTTTTTCAAAAGCCCTTTATTCAAACTAGTTTTTCAATTCAAACCTAGTCGCACTCATTCTTCTAGGAGGGTGAGTTCTAACGAGAGAGTACAACATTTTTTCCACTTGTGTGAGTATTCCTCGAGTGCGAAAAATCTGGGCGCGACACTATTTCCTTTTGGGTAGTAAGGTGTGGACTTGTGATGAGTGATGTCGTTTGAGGCCAGGAGTTGCCCCACATTGCGGTTAACGAAGGGGGTTCCATTGTCCGAAAGAATGACCTTGGGAAGCCCAAAGCGGCAAATGATGTATTCCCGGATGAAGTTAGAAACCGCGGGTCCTGTGGCGTGCTTGAGGGGGATGGCTTCAACCCACTTGGTGTAGAGCTCGGTGGCAGCGAGGATCCATATATGGCTACGGGAAGGCGGGTTGATGGGGCCAATGAGGTCCATCGCCCAAGTGTGGAAAGGCCATGGAGTACCTGGTGCGCGGACGTCGACTGCTGGTGCGCGGATAAGGTTGCCGTGGCGTTGATAGTTTTGGCAGCGGTGGGCGTGAGTAATGGCGTCAGCTTCCATAGTGGGCCAGTAATATCCGAGATGTATCAGATGCTGGAAAAGTTTGTGGCCGCCTTGGTGTTCGTCTTTGTGTGCGAGGTGGAGGAGCAGGGGTATTTCGGCGTTGGGGATACAACGGAGGGCGACCCCCGCGTACCCGTGTCTGAATAATTGTCCTTGGTGAAGAAAGAAACGATTGGCTCGCTTTCGGATGAGTGAGGCATCCATGCGGTGAGTAGGTAAGGATCCTTATTAGAGAAAGTCGATATAAGGTTGGCGCTAGTCTGCGGGGGTGTCTGCGAAATGGCATTCGGCCCGAGATGGGAAGATTTGACATTTAATGCATTGATTTTGGAGGGATGTGGCCTCTTGAATCATGGTAGGGCAATAGTACCCGTGCCTCTGGAGGCGCCGATGGAGGCTAGTGTCGGCAGTTCCGCAAGAGCGCTCATGTATTTGATGGAGCCGGAGTTTGGCCTCGTGGGAGTCGATGTATCGAGCAAGGCAACCTCCAGGGGCGCAATGGTAGAGGGTCCCCTGGTAGATAATAAAGTGCTTGAGCTCTTGCAGTGGGAGCGACCGTTGCTTCGCCATCAGTGCCGTCCAAATGGGGGCGCGCCAATCATCCATTTGTGGTTCTTCTGGCAAGAGTTCAGTTATAGAGCAGGGGAGTGAGCGCTTAAAAACTTTGATCGTTGTGGGAATATTGCCCACCTCAACCTTGGAGCCCAGGGTGGCAAGCACGTCAGGGTCGCGGTTGTGAGACCGTGGGGCGTGTTCGAGGCGGATGGCCACGAACTTGTCCATAAGGCATTGGTAAATGGTTCGGTAGGAAGCCAAAGTTGGCTCCTTGATGGAGAATTCGCCCGCGATTTGTTTAATGACAAGGTTAGAATTTCCACGAATGTAAAGGTGAGTCACTGCGAGGCTGGATGCTGCCAGGAGGCCCAGGATCAGGGCTTCGTATTCGGCCTCGTTGTTCGAGCATGGGAAGGCCAGTTTGTAAGAAAGGTTGATTGCAGTGCCCCGTGGAGGCGAGAGGACAATGCCTGCTCCCCCGTTCCCGGCGGCGGAGGAGCCGTCGAATGTAAGGGTCCATTCTTCTTCGTTGGTGGCTACGGTGGCTTGGAAGTCATCGTCGGGGAGTTCTTCGGAAGGGGGTTCGTACGTACCGCTGAGAAAGTGGGCCAACAAGTCGGCCAGGGCCTGGCTTTTTACCGAAGTCGGGGTTTTGCAGGTGATGTCGTATTCAGCCAAGGATAAAAGCCAGCGGGCTGCTCGGCCAGCGAGGGCTGGGCGCGAGAGTAGGAATTTGAGGGGGTCACACTTGGTGATGAGGTGGATGGGGAAGGCCAAGAGGTAATGTCGTAACTTTTTAGCGGCAAAGACGAGGGCTAGACAATGGCGCTCGATTGGGGTGTATCGCATTTCGGCTCCTTGGATTACACGGCTAATGTAGTAAACGGGTCGTTCGATTCCTTCGACTTCTTGTGCCAGCAAAGCGCCTATGGACCTGGGGGTTGAGGTAAGGTACAGTAACAGGGGTTTGCCCTGTTGGGGGGGGGGGGTCATGGTGAGTGGGGAGAGTAGAGTGTCCTTGAGGGCCTGGAAGGTGGTTTGATGTACTGGTAGCCATGCAAAGGGGGCGTCCTTTTTTAAGATGGGGCTAAAGGGTTGGGTTATTTCGGCCATGGCGGGGATAAAACGCCGGAGGTAGGATGCACGGCCGATAAAGGTTTGTAGTTTGTCTTGGTTGATAGGGCACGGTATATCGCGGATTGCGGTGAGTTTGGTGGGATCAGGATCGATGTCGTGCCGGTGGACTACGCACCCGAGGAATTTTCCCGCGGTGAAGCCAAATGCGCATTTTAGGGGGTTCATGCGAAGATGGTATTTGCAGCATCGTTCGAAGACACGCCGGAGGTCCTTCAAGTGCGATGTTTCGTCTTTGGATTTGACTACTAGGTCGTCGATATAGCATTCTACTACCTTATGGAACATATCATGTAATATCGCGGTCATGGCGCACTGGTAGGTGGCTCCCATGTTCTTCAGGCCAAACGGCATGACCGTGTAGAAGAAGTTGCCAACGGGGGTTCGGAAAGTTGTTTTTGAGGCATCTTCGGGTGTCATCTTGATTTGATTGTATCCACTGAAGCCGTCCATGAAAGAGAACATCTGATGGCCTACGGTGGCGTCAATCAGGGTGTCGATGCTGGGTAATGGGAATTCGTCCTTGGGGCAGGCTCTGTTGAGATCACGAAAATCGATGCAGATTCGAATTTGGCCATTCTTTTTTATGACTGGCACGATGCTGGAGAGCCAGGTGGGATGTTGGATGGGTTTGAGGAATCCAGCGTCCAGGAGTTTGGTTATCTCATCTTTGATCTGGAGCTCGACCTCGGGTTTGCAGAAACGAATCCCCTGTTTGACTGGGCGCGCGGTTGGTAGGATGTTGAGGCGGTGCATCATCACCGCAGTGTCTAGGCCAGGCATTTCGCTGTAGTTCCATGCGAACACGTCGAGGTGGCACTTGAGTAGGTCGAGGAGGGCTGTGCGCTGTGGTGTAGGAAGATCTTTGCAGATGAAGATCGGTCGTGCCTGTTCAGATGGGGGCGCTAGGTTGACTTCTTCAAGTTCTTGTTTCTGAGGACGAGGCTCGTCTTGGAAACATTCGGGGGCGGGGATGACCTGCTGGAGTTGGGGTTTAGGATCTACAAAGAGAACGAGGGGCTGGGCCCATGGTGCAGACCTTATTCGTTTAGGTTTTCGACACCTTTTGGGTATGAAACAAAATGGGGATAAAATGTAGCATTCTGCAGAAAGTGCGGGGGAGTCCTGTAGGTGATGGGGCGCGCTCAGAGTGGGGCCAGTGGGAGTGTGAGTTGGCCGCGCGCACCATCATAAGCGGTAGACCATTTTGCCATCGGCTCGTCGGAACTTGGTGATGATAGGAGCAGCTTCGTGCAGGGGTGAGGGTCGGGCACTTCTTGAATGGCTTCCGATGGGTGAGGCGACGCGGCCTCGCTTCTGAGGCTTTGGGAAGTGTTGGGGGTCGTTGGCGATATTGGACCAGCGAGGCAGGCGGGTGCTGTACAGCGGCGCGGGGCATCAGACTCGTCCAATTCATCGTAGAGCGTGGCCTCAGCCATGTGAGCTTTCGCAGCTCGGAACGGGCGCAGGGATGCAGGGACGGTGATAACCTCATTGTTCCAAATTGCCTTCATGCATTGGTGGTAGGTGGAGGGGATGGCCCCGTACCGATGGAGCCAGGTTCGACTGAGCAGCACGTGGTAGTTGGTGTCGGTATCGATGATGTGGAACTTGGTGGAGGAGTGGATGGGGCCCACACGAAGGTCCACCCTCGTGTATCTGAGGGATCTGTGGGAGTGACTGCCGAATCCTCGGATATCGAGGGGCTCGCGAACTAAACGTTCTTTTGGTAGCCCCAGGGCTTGAAATGTGGCATAGGGCATGATATTCACCGATGCTCCCCCATCCATGAACCCTCGTTGGAATTCCATGTCTTGGATGAAAACTGGTAGATAGAGGGGGCGGTTATGAGGGTAGGGGTACATTCGGTCTGCCTCAGAGAAGGTGATGACGAGATGGTTTTCTTTGAAGAAGCGCTTGACCGAGTCGCCGGTCTCCACACAAGCTTCTCCATTTGCATCGGCCACGCGTAAAAGTGCTCGGGTAGCCTCGTACATGGTGGTGGATGATAGGCCCAGTTGATTGAAGAAATGTTTGAACCTAGTGGAATTTTAGAGGACGGTGGCGCGGTGGTGGTCGAAATTTGGGTCTCTTGAGTCAGGCTCGGGGATGTGACAAACAGCTAAATCTTCATATTCATCATGGAGGGAAATCATGAGAACGACGTCATTATCATTCCGGTGCTTGGGGAGGGCGTCATTGAGCACATTGGTCTCAGGGAGCTGCAATGTGTCATCCTGCTTTCGCTTGAGGAAGATGCGTCTGAGAGCGTAACAGTCGTGAGTGGAATGAGTGGTGGTCTGGTGGTAGATGCAGAAGTTAGGACTGAGTCTGTCACGCTCGGTAGGTTGTTTCTTCACTTCGGGAAGGACGATCTGGCCATCTGCCACCCATGTTTGCAATAGGGCTGCGACTGTTTTGGTGGATACGGGCAAGGGAGGGGGATCTTCACCAAAGGGGCGCTTCCTACCACTGGAGTTGCCATGAGTTGTGGGTGCTACTGCGTATACGGAGGGTCGACGCAGGGGGTTGCGCCATGAAGGAGTTGGCAATCGGGGAGATTGGGATTGGACGCTACGCGCGGAGTCTCTCACGGCAGTGGTAATGTTCCGGGCGGTGGTAATCAAGCTAGCGAAATCCACGAATTTATGGTTGATCAGGTGAATTTTGTACCGGTTTTGCATTCCTTTAACGCAAATGTTGACTAGTTGTTGTTCGGCTACGAGGTCCTGAACTTCGAGGGCTCTTTCACGAAATCTTTTAACGAATGACAACAGGCCTTCGGTTTCTCCTTGGGACTCATGGATGAGGTCAAACGCTGAAAGGGGTTCATCGGCATAAAAGAACTTGCCGACGAATCGCTGCACAATGTCGTCCCAAGATAGGACAGAATTGGGTAGGAGGTTGGCATACCAGGAATAAGCTTGGTCGGAGAGTGATTTGGAGAACTCTCGTTGTCGGAGGTTGAGATCTGCTGCGTGGACGCCTAAAGAGTCCACGAACCGAATGACGTGCTCCTTGGCGTGTCCACTTTTCCCGTCGAACTTGGTGAATTTTGGGGTAGCATACCTCTCTGGGTATGGTAGTCGCTGGATAGACTTGGCATATGGCGGGCGAAAGTCGAGTCCGCCATTGAATGACCGAGCAGTGTTTGCTTGTCCATCTTCCGCGCGTGTCTGGTCGTGCGGGGGTGTGGAAGTAAGGACCGGATCGAGGTGGAAAAGAGCTCGCCTGGCTGGTGGGGGCGGGGTTGAGTTGCTAGTGCTGGGGTTGAATGTTTGATCAGGAGTGGGAGGTTCTAAACCTCGAGTTGCACGCTGGAGCGCTTCAGCGGCAGAGGGGCCGGGTGAAACTGTGGAGACAGGAGTGGGGGTATTGGGGATGGCCCGCCCGCTCTGCATGGCCTGGACAGTGTCCATCAGTGTTTGTTGTGACTTCAGAAGAGCAGCGACGCTGTCGTTGAGCGTTCGAATCTGCTCGCCTTGAGATTGGATGAAAGAAAGGACCTGGGGGCCCTGATTGTCAGGGTGGGTACCAGGGGTCAGCTCTGCCCCCGTATTGGAGACTTGGCGTGGGTTTAGGCCAGAGTCAGTCGTTTCGTGAGTGCCAGTCATCCCCAGTGGAGTATTGTTTGTGATGTTTGACGGTGAAGCATAGGGTTGACCTACGTGGGGCCCGTCTGGGAGTTCTAGTAGTCACTGAAGCCGACTCGCTCGAGTCTCCTAGCTGTGAAAGGGGTGAGAACCGAGAGGGCAGACAAGAGAGAGAGAGATTCACGAGGCAGTAGTGCTTCGTGTCATAAATGTGATTAGGTGGTGTTGTTTTTGTCATAAATGTGTTGAAACTATTTATAGTAGGGAGTGATTAGCACTGTGCGGACACGTGGCGCGCCGTGACTAGGCAGACCTGAGCCCCCCCATCATGACTTAGAGAAGTCCTGTCAGCGGCTGCGGCGGGTGATTGGATGCCCTTTGCCACGGGGTCAGGCGCTTGTCCAGCCACGGCTCGCCACGTGTCTATCGCATTAAATGTGCGTCGGGTCAGCATTTAATGCTTAAGATATGGTATTTAAGTGACTCTGAGGGTAGATCTCTCTCTCTCAGCTAGTTGATGGGATTGGTCTCTCGTGCGCTTGTGAAGCGCGCGGCTCAACAATCCCTTCGATTCTAGCCTCCGTTCCACTGCCCGTGGGGAGGGGTCTTGAGCGAGAGTAAGTTAGAGAGTTAGGGGCCTAGGCCCGTTAGATGTTGGGGCACGGAGCCTTGGGTCGTGCTAGGCGCGGGGGCCTGTCATGCATAGTCGCTCGTTTTGGCCAGGCCCGTGCAGGCGCAGGGCCTGGCTTGAGAGAAGCTCTTGGAGTTTGCTTGAACGAGGCTTAGTTAGGCGCCGAGCCTGCCGCGGGGGCAAGGTGAGGCGCGGTTTTGTCCAGGCGTGGTTTGACCAAGGTTGACTTTGGGGTAGCCAGTGGACCCACGTGGACTGCCAGATGGGCAAATAGGGTGCCACGTGGCACCTGTAGATTGGGTACCTACAATAACAAAAAACTTGACTTCATTCTTTGTCTTTCAAAGGAAAAGAGCATAACAAAAAATGAACCATAAAGCTTAAAAAGGAAATTCCATTTGAACCATTAGGCCGTTATGCTATGTCTCTGTCTTGGTAACTCTGGTAGCAACATTAGCTGTCGTTTGACTAGCTGTTGAAGTCCAAAAATAAAGGATGGTGTGATGAACAAATGGTTTTCAGATGCGTTGATTGATTTTAGATTGATCAACTAACTTGATACGTTGTCCATATTAAATCATGACCATGGTTGATTTTACAGTAATCCAATACACAAGCTCTGCAGCAGTTTGAGCAACCAAGATCTGAGAAAAAGCAAGATTAATAAGCAATAAATATTATTCAACAACATATACTGTCTCTGATTTTTGAACTTCATGCAGTGGGGTATGAAGCCATCATTGAAATGCCACATAGGCCTTCCTTGGCATCAATGTCTCTTTGCATCCTTATGTACCCTTCTTCACCCCATCCGGTGCCCCATGAGTTCTTAACCAGCCAGTACTTGGTGCTGTCATCAGCAGTTCCATAACCTACAGCAGTGACACCGTGGTCTAGCTAAGTGCCACACTGTCCTGTAAAGACACCGCTTTAGTAGACTTGGAAGTCAGAACCTCTCACTGGCAACAGAGACCGGTTGATCGGCAACAGCCTTTAGTAGTGCACTCTCACTGTTGGCAGGCACATCTTGGTAGCCAGTTATCTTGGCTGCATGGTTTGCTGCTTAATTTTTGTTGCAAGTTCCATCAGTTCCTTTATATGGGTAGTTTGTTTCAGTGGTAAGGCCCTTGTTTCCTTCAATGAATTTGAAAGCATCATCCATGAGACCTCCCCCACAACCTTGATCTTCGCCTGACGGGTCACAGTCAACTAACTCTTTCTCCGATAGAGAGATTAACTTACCAGTTGTTAATTGGTTAATTCCTTCCATGGCTGCCACAGCCAAAATGCCCAACAACATCCTATATATTGGTGACAGAAAGATGGTCAGACAAAAAACTTCATATTTTCATACTTTTTGTCCAGAGAAATTGTTACTTACCACATTGGCCTTGATCCTTGATGGCTGTTACGGCACCTTTTTTCCTCCAATCCACGGTCGATGGTACTGCAGTCACATTTTCATATTTGAAGGACGTAATGGCTGTGGAGCAGACATGGCTCTTGAACCTGTTGTGCAATTTGAACTCTTCATTAGTAAGATCTGCAAATTGATTGACCCCTAGCTTGTAAGGTTTGTTTGAGGCTTTGTTAATGGATTCTATCAATTCCACGTTGGCCTTGAATACGTTGTAACGTTTCTCCTTCTCAGCAGCATCCTTGTACTCACGCCCATAACGAGTCATCCATTGCTCCTGCCTCTCATACATAGATGCCTCTTGAAGAGAGCGAGATGAAGCTTGAGAAGCCAAAGTTCCCAAAATGAATAGCAAAGCCAGGCAGATGCATCGGTACTGCCTTTTAGTTCTGCTCAGAGCTAGGACTTAGAGACTGATTTGGGAGGTACACTGATTTCTGCAATGGTCTTGGGCTTTATAAAGGAGTAAAGTTTTGTCACAATGCATACTATTCTTGAATTTTGTTTTAAAAAAATGTTGCTGTCTGCGTGCCTTAATAAAATGTTCTGACTTGGACTCACCAAATTAGTTGTATTGCTTGATTGATATCATTTGATTATTATCTATAGCTATGTCACATATTTCTATGTATACTAATAATTTGTGTAGTTTATGGGCAAATTACTAAATCATCTATTGACTAGTGAGGGGTTTCATCTTTTATTTCTGGATTTATATGCTTTCAACGTGCCATTTCATTCATCAATGTGAAAGAATTCACCATAGCCTACAATGTTGAATGATAAATACAACTAGTTGCACATTTTACAGTTTTTCAACTTTATTATATGACAAAATGTCATAAGAAGCTCGAAAGTGAAAGCTGGTTTTGGATTGATGATATGGAATGTTTAAGCTGGCTTTGGATTGCCAACTGTAGGTACATGAGCAGAATATTGATGATTATGACAAATGGGGTTCAATAAGTGACAAGCAAATGTGACAAATGGGGTTCAATAAGTGACAAGCAAATACCGGCCCTCAGTTTTTATAGGTGCCCAGTACTGAATCATTAACGGATCATATGGGAATTGCATAATATTTCTTCAAGCACATGTTTGATCAGCTCTTCGAAATTCTGACTGGCCGTCAACATCTCAGAAATGAAATCAGAATTACCTGGTATTAAATTGCTGATAATTAACATGTCAAAAACCAATAAATAAACCTCCCACTATTGTACCAGTGAATCACCAAACTTTAAAGCATAGTTAGCAAAACAGAAAGCAAAGCAGAAACGAGAAATGCTATGGACGACACAGGCAAAAAATATAGCCGAAATGGGAAGCACGGGATCAAATCAATTGAGAAACTTAATATTAATCTTACTAAAGATTTTGCAAAACTTAAAAGGAAAACTTAGAAAACGTAATAAAAACCTTTAAAAAACTTATTGTGTCTTTGAAACCTGAATTTCATCAAGAAAAAAGAAAAGGAAAAGGAAAAGGAAAAGGAAAAGAAAAAAAAAATGAAAAAAAAAAGAGTAAAATAAGAGATTTTAAATCCTTACTGCTTTATTTTTTATATTATTTACCATCCCCTTTCTCTAATAATCAAACATACGATATAATTTTATATCTATTTCTTTTCTTTTTTCATCACTAAATTCTTGATCCAAACTCAACATTAGTGAAAATCTATATAATAATTTAATAGATATTTAATTAGAATTTCAGAAAAAAAATATATTCTCTAAGTTCCCAAATAGTTTCCGCAAAATTTTCTACCAGTTTCTCTTTAATTTTCCAAATTTTTTTTGGTTAAATGTTGCAACTTAATCCTAAAGGTTTCACATAAATTTTCAAAATTTCGAAACGAGAGCACGTTTTTACCTTCAACATGTCTTCAATTTTCACAAGATAAGTAAAAAAGCAAAAAAAATTTGACTTTTGTTATTTATAAGCCAAAAAAGCCTGAAAAGTGTCCATAATCTCAAAATCAGATGAATCAAGGTAATGTGGTAACAAAATTAAGTGCGAAAGAAAGCACAAAAAAATTATATGGTGAGAGAGATGAAATTCACTCAGAGTCTGAGAAAGTCGGAGGAGGTTCGGGTCCGACTCGGCTCCAGAAAATCCACAGAAAGTTTCCCCAGAACCAATCCTTTTCTGGCCACCAGCACAGTTCCTTCTCCCTATATTTCTGGAAATTGTAAGGGAAATCTTCTCCTTCTCCTTCTCCTTCTCCTTCTCCATTGATATCATCAACATTAGCAGCAGCAGCACAGCCATTCATGGTCCAGTCTAGCGCCGGCCTATCTACCTCTCCGTCGAGCATTTTCTGAGAAATAGTCGATCGGCGACCCCTTGTTGAGCAAAAAGCGGTCGTCGACAACTTCAAAAGTCAACATACTATCTAATATGCAGACTAAGATCATCTCCCTGGCGGAAGTATCAAAGAAATAGCGTTAAAGAAGATGAATGACGCACTTGTCCAAAGAAGTCAACTTTAGCAACCATGCAGCTTTCGGCCCCTTTTTGCGCAAAAGGTTGCTTAAACAAAAAAAGGGCTCTTTACCAAAAATATATTTATTTTAATACTTATTTATAAAATGAGCCCATTCAAACTTATTTATAGGAGGTTGATTAGGCGTTGTTGGTATTGATGTCTTTATGAAAATTTTCATTACTAATAACACTTTTAATTTTTATTTTTTGCTATTTTAGTATTTTTTTAAAATGTTAATGGAGTTTCAAAATTACAATAAATAATACTAAAAACGTTATTGCTACTGACCCTTTTGGTATTAAGTCTATTGATGCTTTCATGATGAAAATTAAAAGCGTCATTGCTACTAATGCTTTTAATATTAAATTTAAAAATGTGATTATTGTGCAATGCAAGTTTCTATTATTTAGGACTGAGTTAGATAACGAGTGTGATTGAGATTCAATTATTGCTAAAGTAAAAAAAAAAAAGAAGCAAATATAGAGATTTTGATAAATACATGACATATTAATTGAAATTCTCTATTATTTATAATTGAAGCAAGAAGAAGAGTTCAATTAAAATTATAACTCCGTAATATATAAATATATGTATATATTCATCTTGTATTCAATGAATGAAAATTTATAGTATTCACGATTGGAGCAAGAGAAGAGTTCAATTAAAATTGTGACTCTGTAATATCTAAATAGAGTTTAATTTTGATACACCATTAGTGTAATGTTTTTTTACATAAGTGGGGCACCAAATTACGACACCTCGTTACTTCCCTTATTTTATTTAAACTTTTTTATTTATATTAAATATTATTAGTTATGAAAACCATATTAATAAGGAATGTTCAAAAAATCTTTTTCCTTTTCAAACACTTAATAATTAGGAAACCATATCAATGAGGGAAGTTAAACAATTATTTTTATTTCCAAACTCTTCTTCCTTCTCTGTCTAGTAGATTATGACAATTCATAATCAATGAACTCTTGAAATAGTCCCCAGGTCCTTTGTTATATTTCTTGTCGTTCTTTCTTCGCATAGGAAGTTGATGCGAGGTCCTTTGTGGAGATAAAGAGGGAGGAGGCTAGAAGAAATATTCCTTTAATCCATTAGATGGCCATGAAATCATATCCCACGGTCGAACTGATTGTCTTTAAGAGGACAAAGTGGTTGATTGGTTTATGGCTTTGAACTAACAGCCCAAAGGTCTTTGTAAGGCCGAAAGATGTATAAAATTCATAACCATGCTATATTTTATTAGATAAGAAAAAATAAAATTATAATAATAGAATAACAAGGAGATGTATCAATTAAAGCAATAAACATATGATCCTTTGCAGGATTTAGTTTATTGGAAGTGACGGATACAAGAACATAGTAAGAACTATAACATCATATTGATCATGGCAATATTTGTAAAACACCAGATTTTTATTAAATAATATTCAATGTCATTGTAACATTCCAATCATATAAAGAAATATAGTATAAAATAGGAGCCAATAGAGCTCAAAATACACAAATTCAATCCTCTGAAGTCACTGTAACTGTAATGATTCAATGGCCTCACCTCTTACTAGTGATCCATAGGACTTGCTTAATTTTATGTCCAAACTCTTCCAAACTAAGTTTGCATATGACCTCTCTTGCTACCAATTCATTAACTGTTGTGGCTTTCCTCTACTGGCTTCCAGAGTGAGAAGGCCAGGGGAATGGGAGTTGTGAAGCTGCTGCCATTAAATCCTACAAAATGTTCATCAGTAATTAAATTTTAGAAGAGATATAGCACATCGTATTAGAAAGAACAATATAAGTTACAACCCCCCAACAAAAAAGAATGCTACCGACTAAACATTCGAAATAATTATTATTGCATTTTACCATAAATCGCATACGATAAACTCTATTGAATTGATCATTTTGTGGTTTTTGGCATGAAGTTGGAAGTGTTGGAGATTCCTATTAAACGAAGGATAAAAAACTACTGTAAGGAAGTTCAACGTTAGATGAATACAAATTTTAATACTAATAATATTTTTAAAGTGTCCAAAATATAAACATATGGTTACCTGTGTATTGATGAAATTAGGAGCCTCAAACACATTGGAGTTATGTGCTAGCTCAATATTGGAATTGCATCTAAAATAGAAATTATAATAAATGACAAAGTTCAACTTTGTATGGTTAATTAGAGGGGGAAAAAGACTACAAAGTTGAAAATAATACCTTGATTTCTAGAGATGTGGGCACACGTACGTTGTGTGTGGCCCTTATGCTTGCAAGAAAAACATGTCATACTTCCCTTTTGGGGTTTTTCTAAAGCACTTTCATTCTCAAAGCTCGAGGGTGTCCTTTGGTGGCAACATGTGGTGGGTCAAGCAAAGTTATGTTTGGACTTTGAAGACATGCTTGACTTTGTTTGGCAATATCAATTTCAAAATTATTTTTTAAAAGCAAACCACCACTTCTATTAGTTTTATCATTCTCAATAGGCAAAGCATCAAGCCCATCAAATAATTGCTGTAAGCCTTGAATAGCAAAATCATAATGCTTTTCAGATCGTGAAGCTCTCTCTGATAAGCCAATGGCATGGACCATAATACTATTGAACCATAACACGGAAGGTTTGCTATATTTACTTGAAGTTCTTCGCTTGATAATCCTCTAATCTTGTCTTTGGTAGCATTTCTTGTCCATTGATCTAATATATAATGAGGTGGAAGAGAATGAGTCCTTTTCTTTATAAAAACTGTTAAGATGTGCCTGCAAAGAATTCCCATGAACTCAAACTTGTGACATATACAAATAGCTTTTTGGGAAGAAACCTCTGATGTCACAATATACACTGGTTTTTCTTTGGTGAGCTCATGGACCTTGTATGTGTAAACACCTTCAGTGACATTAATCTTTTCATAAATATATTGCTGAGAATGAATCAATTCATCTTGAAATATTCGGAACACTTTTCTAGTATATACTTTAGCTGCTTCTTTTTCCATAGGATATAATGTTTTCAATACTGGCTTTGAATTTTTTGTCTTGACATTCTTTTCTTTAGCCTTATCATACTGTGAATCAAGAGGATTTTCATATTGTATCACAAACTTACTCATTGGCGTTCTAGGGTTCACATAATCCTTGAAATATTTGTTCATGCTTTCACTTCTTTGAGTTGTTGACTTTCTAGCACAAAATGTAGTTCGTAGATAAGCAGGGACCCATTTTTCACGGATGGCATATATCCTTCGAAGCCAATCATTAGTTTCCAAATTGTATTTCTCAATAATTTCCATCCAAGCCAATTCAAATTCATCTTGAGTAGTAGTTTGGTATATGCACTTGTAAAATTGATATTTAAAATCCTTATTTTGGTGATAAACATGACTTAGCACCTCTGGTACCTTTTTCTTAATGTGCCACATACAAAAATGATGAGTAGTATCTGGTAGCACTCTTGCAACTGCATTTGTGATAGAAGCATCTTGGTCTGTAATGATTGTTCGAGGAGGATGCCCAAACATTACTTCTTACCAAGTACGAAGTAACCATATGAATGACACTTCAGTCTCATCCCATAGCAAAGCACATCCAAATAAAATAGATTGATGATGGTGATTAACCCCAGTGAATGGAACAAATGGCATCTTATATTTATTTGTCAAATATGTTGGATCAAAAGCCACTGCATCACTAAAAAATTTATATGACATCCTTGACCTAGCATCAGCCTAGAAACAATTTGCTAAATGACCCTCTACATCCCTTTGAATTGCATAAAAGAAACCAGGATTCTTGGATTGGCACTCCTGAAAATAATTGAGCATTAGTTGTGCATCTCCTTTCTCAAGGTACTTCTGTCTTGTACTACTCAAATAATTTCATACGTCACTTTCAGTTAAACAAACATTTTCAATTCCACCAGCTTCATTAGCTAAAACTGAAATTATTCTTAAAGGTCGTACACCAGATTGGTCAAGTACATCTATAATATTCTGATGAACCTCTGATTTTTTTCTTTTTGTGCGCAAAAATTTTGTGCTATGTGGAGAAGCAAGCTCATGATTGTGCTCGTGAACAAATCTAGAAACAATCCATCTACCTTCTTCTTTCTTTGATACATGTAGTACTGCCTTGCATCCTTCTCTGGTTTCATTTGGTGGCATATGTGTTCTGTCATCCCTTTTAGAATATTTTTTTTGCACGAAATCCTTCTTTGGGACAAACAAAATCCCTACCTATCATTGCACATTTGTGCGTGACTTAGTAATATCGCTTTTGCGTATATTAAAACCTCTGCGATTAGCATACTCCTTATAATACTGAAAAGCATCCTCTGTTGATTGAAACTCCAACCCAATGAATGGCTCTTGTGATCTCTCATTTCCAGCCAAACTTCTATTGATATCCCTATTCTTTTCAGAATTATTTTGTGCCATTGTGCACCCAATAATGCCTTCTGATTCCATATCAAACTCGATTCTTTGATGTTCTTCTAGAGGTGGACTTGCCATTCAAAAAATATTTGGGTAACCAATACAAAAAAAGACCCAATAGTACCTAAAGAACTATTGAAACACAAAATTTGAAATCTTGTTGTAGAGACGAGTGATAACTATCATATAAAAAATAATAATGATGAAACATGTTTTGAAAAGAGATTAGAGAGAGGAGAGAACCCATGGACAGAGAGAGGATACAGAAAATGGTTGGTAAAATCTATAATCTAAAATTGTACCTTAATTGTGGAATGTCTTGTTCTAGTAGTTGAGGAACAGCTCCTTTTTCAGCAAGAACCCTAGCTACCAGAGAGAGACTTGAGGGGAAGATACAAAGCAATTGTTTGAAGAGCTCTGGTTGTCATCAAAATTCAGCCATGAAAGAGATTTAGAATGGAAAAAGATTCCTTATTGATATGGTTTCCATAACTAATAATATTTAATATAACTACAAAAGTTTAAATCAAATAAGGGAAGTAACTAGGTGTTGCAATTTGGTGCCCCGCTTGTGTAAAAAAATATTACACTAACAGTGCATCAAAATTAAACTCTAAAAAAAATAGATGCTTAATTAGCAGGATTCAAGTTGGTCAATGCGTATTTGGCTACTTTGGCTCAAGTAATACAACAACCGAAGTGTTACCCAGCGATCTACAAGCGTCTACATAATGCTTCAAGTCCTTATTGTCAACTGCTAAAATCAATTCATTGTCTTCATCTTTATACTTGATATAATAAGTTCTAGTATCTAGGTTCAGCTTCTTTGCCACTTGCTGCTGCAGCTCTTCAAATCCTGATGACAAAGATAGTTGAAACTTTATTGTAATATCATTTACATGTTTTGCCTTTATGGTCATGATATTCGCACCTTCCATTGATGTATCACATGGCTTTGTGTGGGCAACAGCAGCCGAGTCGGGCGTAGAAGGCAGATCAGAACTCAACTGCAGGATTTGTTCTCCATCAGCAACTTGGACAGACTCAATAGGGAGAGAGCGATTATCCTTTTTTGTCTTGCGAGGTGGCCGTCTTTCTATACCATTTTCCCTACAGATGCGCTTCAATGTAGATTGGCTAACTGCAGAAGGAAATGTCCAAATTAGAAACTACAAGTTGGAAAAAACAATACCAAGGATTCAAGGTTAAGTATGTAAGCTTACCCTTGAGCCTCTTTGCAGTATCTTTAAGTTTTATTCCAGCATGCTGTTGGAGATCCTTTAAACTTATTTGGAAACCAGTTTTGCTTTGTGGTCTGTCCAAGGTGCCCTTCGCCAAATTGTACTGTTCTGCCACAGCCACATTCCTCCCATTCTTTATAGGAACCATTGATAGCTGATCTGATGATTCTAGCTGCATCAAATGATCTAGTCCATATTGTATGGCTTCAGGCATAGGCGGAGATCTAGTAGTTCGGGGATTTAGAGTATAACAAAGCTTCTCACCATCGTGAAAATCTATAACTTCAATTGGCAACTCTTCCCCCAAGTGTTCTCCAGAAGCAAGTTTAAAGGTTTGGAAAAATAGCTTCATTGTGCCCAATATCAAGCGCAACAAAGTTTGTAGGCCTCCACTGGCTTCATTGTTCACGGGCACAAAGAGCTCTAGTACGTAAACATCATTTCCAGTGTTACTGCTTTGCAAGCAAATTGCAAAACAGCCACGAAATCCACATTCTTGTGCATGGTTTGCGAAGGGGTACTCTGCTTAGCTGAACTAACTTACATCAGTGCAGAATAACAAATTATGGGATAAAATTGCCCCCCCAGCAACCCCTTGTCCCTTTCGCAAGTGTAAATCACAGCTTCTAAGAAAGATGAGCTATCATAGTCAAATTCATCCTCTTTGTCATTGTAATAGTATACTGAATCAATTGTGGACATGACTTGTCCCATGCTGCTTACACCAAAGATGCCATCATCCACGGCCTTGCAAAGACTGCACGGGATCCATGTATGGGCCAAACGCAATTCATTAGCTTCAGAAACCACTTTCAACACCTTCTTGATCTCATCCGTTGCAGCTGTAAGAGCTTCATTCTTCTCTTTGTACTGGTTTGAAAGTATTTGTCATGTGAGAACATATTCCTTAAAGCATTAAGGAAAAAAGAATACGAATTAGCATCACAGTTTGCCACTTACATGCATAAACGAGTGTTTACATACATTTGAAATTTTCAGACCTGCCTCCTGTAGGGGTATCAACATGGAAATGATGAATATTTGGCAAGAACCAAAAGCAGACAAGAAAACCTATGGCAACAGGGCGGGTTGGGATGAGTTTGGCTCAACCTACACCGCCCATACTGGGGAAAATCCTCCCCGTACCCCGTCCCAACCCACGAATAGTTAAACCCCCCACCCCATCCCCACTGCATGATGAACAATAAAATTAAAGTGAAGGAAGATTGAAACTGAAAGCAAAAATAATAACTATATTTATATAGCTAGCTATGAATCCAACAACATGAAATGCTCAGAAGAACATAGCATTGCCCAATGAGATAGAACTAATAAATGAATATATACTTCATTTCCATGAAGAATAATTAGAGAAAAAAGAAAAAAGAGAGAAAAAAACAAGTGGAGAAATGTTAAGAAACGTTGAATATGCCAATTTGGCGGCAGACCTTTGAAGCACGAGCATTATCTTGGCACCAAATTTGTTCACCTGTATAATCTGCAGTGGTTGCCAACTCAATAACACCAACACAGCTCTGGCCAGAAGGGTCAAACACAGGAAAAGCAAAAGATGCATTAACATGGCAATGTAAAGCATGTTCACGCTGTGGACACTCTTTACTAGAGTAATACTTTACATTCGGATTGGATTCGGGTAATCTATGGATGAACACGAGGCCAGGAAGCCTGAGATCTCACTCTCCCCATCCAAATTAAATTTATACTCCCTAGAGATCATCCTATACTGACAAAGTCCTTTATCGCTTTTACAAAGAGCAAAAGGTCGGTTTTGATTTGTAAGCAAATACCGGCCCTCAATTTTTATAGGTGCCCATTACTGAATCAGTAATGGATCATATGGGGAATTCCATAATATTTCTTTAAGCGCATGTTTGATCAGCTCTTCGAAATTCCGACTGGCCGTCATCTCAGAAATGCAGTCAGAATTACCTGGTATTATATTGATGATAATTAACATGTCCAAAACCAATAAATAGGCTTATAAGTATTATACCAATCAACCAGTAAACTTCAGAGCACAGTTACCAAAATAGGACAGAAGCGAGAAATGCTATGGGATTCGGCCAAAAAAATATAAGGGAAATGGAAAGAGAGAAAACGATTAAGAATTAATTAAGAAACTTAGTAGGAACATCAATTCATGTATTCAAGATTACGGAAGCGTACCCGTTTATTCCATGATCTTGAATCTGAAAAGAAGCAATCTAGTTATAAAATCAAACAGTATATTGACTTTACGTCTTTCTCTTTGTCTCCAAACTCCTTACGACGGATCTCTATGGGTAGAATACTGTCAATTATGAGAAGAAAGGGGACTTAGCCTATATATATTGAATCCTAATGGGCCCTCTCATAAAAAGCTCCTAAATAGGTTCTCTGAAACCCACACTATCCATCTAACCATATCAAATAATCAATAGGTGCACACAATCCCAGTCTATATGGATCACCTCTTTATTGGGCTTATTCCGTGTATCCCAACTTAAATTGGGTTCAACCCATTTTATTAAAACTAAAATCAATTAATGTGTACGCTCAATTCAAAAAATTCTAATCTTCTCCCAATTAAGCAAATATTAATTGTAGTTATAATTTTGAAAACCTTTTAAAAACGATTCTGGGGTTGAAAATAATAAAAACTGTATGTGATTACATTTTGAAAACCAAGTAAAGTCAAGAGACAATACCTAAAACAATCCGGTCCAATAAAGCAATCAATATCGAATCAAGGTAGTCAATACACGATCAATCCATATAAGACTACTTATGATCACAAATACCAATCTCCTCATCGACATAGATAAAGTGTGGTAGCATGGTGGAAAATAACACTCCTTATGTGATCTCATAAATGTGCTACTCCTCCATCAGTCCTCAAATTCTCTTTAATTGTATGCCTATTCAATAAGCTAGAGAATTTTAATAGTTTCCAATGAAACTAACTTGTCTTGCATACATATATCGAGAAAATTAACTTTATAGTGCAAATACGAGACATATCTTGAGAAAACTTTATAGTGTAAATACAAGACATATCTCTGATTGCTCAAGTGCACCAAACTTGAGACTTTTTTTTTTTTTATATCTGAATCATAACATATATCTATCCATATATGACATAAAATATCAAGTATATATATATATATATATTCATGCATAAATGGCATCAAATGAAAACAATCAATAACCATCTATAAATTTTAATGACCAATGATAAATTGAAAAGGTCTCAACATTTAATAACTGTCACATAATGTAAGGAAAATAACTCCTACTAACCAAGTACATCAAAAGACCCAATAACACCCACGTTTGAAACATGATTATTAAAAATAACAAGTCTAAGTCCCTTGGTCAAGGGATTTGCCATCATCTGTTCTGTGTCAATGTGATCAATAATAATGTCACCTTTTTTTATCAGATCTCTAACTGACAGATACTTGATCTTAATGTGCTTAGACCCATTAGAAGATTTCTTAGAGAAAAACGTAGCTACACTATTATCACAAAAAATCCTCAAGAGTCTAGCAATAGAACTAATAACCTTAAGTTCCGAAATAAAGTTTCGTAGCCAAATAGCTTAGGTAGAAGCCCCAAAACAAGCTACAAACTCAGCATGTATAGTGGAAGACGCTGTAAAAGTCTGCTTAACACTCTTCTAAGAAATAGCTCTTCCAGTAAGCATAAAAATATATCCTGAAGTAGACTTCATGTCATCCACACATTCAGCAAAGTCTAAATCTGAATAACCAACTACTTTAAGATCCTTAACTCTTCTGTATACAAGCATGTCATCTTTCGTCCTTTGCAAGTACCTCATCATTTTCTTTGCAGCTACCCAATGGTCTATGCCAGGGTTCAAAAGATACCTCCCAAGAACACCCATAACAAAAGCTATATCTGGTCTAGTATATACATGTGCATACATGAGACTACCAACTGCACTAGCATATGGTATGTTCTGCATGGATTTCACTTTTATGTCATTCTTAGGACTCTGATTTTTACTAAATTTGTCACCTTTGGTAACAGGAACATTCCCAGGTCTATAATCCTGTATATTAAACATCTTAAGCACACGATTGATGTATCCTTTCTGAGATAGCCCCAACACACCACGAGATCTACCACGAATGATCTCAATGCTAAGAACAAAAAAGGCCTCTCAAAGATCTTTTGTGTTAAAGGTGTTGGATAACAGCATCTTAGTCTCATGCAAAAGACTCAAATCACTGCTTGTAAGTAGGATATCATTAACATTAAGACCAAGGAAAACAAATTTACTCCTACTGACCTTGACATATATGCACTGATAAACCTTGTTCTCCACAAAACCTAAGGAAGTGACAATCTCATCAAATTTCAAGTATCATTGGCGCGATACTTGCTTCAAGCTATAGATAGACTTCTGCAGTTTGCACACCATGTACTCCTTGCCCTCTACCATGAAGCCATTAGGCTGCGCCATATAAATCTCCTCATCAAGACCACCATTTAGAAAAGTAGTTTTGATATCCATCTGATGAAACTTTAAGTTATAATAAGCTACTAGAGCCATAATAATTCTGAATGAGTCCTTAGATGAGATAGGAGAAAATGTTTCATTATAATCAATACCTTCCTTCTGAGTGAACCCCTTAGCAACCAATCTAACCCTGAAACGCTTAACCAGCCCCTTCGAGTCCTTCTTGGTTTTAAACACTCATTTGCAACCAATGGGCTTACAGCCAACTGGAAGATCAACAAGCTCCCATACTCCATTATGTGCCATGGATTGCATCTTATTTGTCATAGCATCCACCCACATGCTAGATTGGGGACTCAAGATAGCACTGGCATAAGTCACTAGATCAACCACATGACCCACATCGAAATCACTCTCACCAAGATACATAACAAACTCATCTAAAATGATAGGTCTCCTCTGTCTCACAGATCTCCTCACAGGTACTATTGGAACAGGCTCAGTAGGAGGCACAATAGGATTAGGAGCATTAAGTATGGTTGTATCAATCCCCAATTGCTTATGATTAATAACTTCCACGAGTACATGCACAACACTATATTGGATAGCAGGCAAGGGAATAGACATCACCTCGCTAGGCCTATCCTCATTAATGTGCGGTAATATTTCCAAATCAGCAGTATCAAGCTATAAGAACTTAGCTGTTTGAGATTCAATAATTCTGGCACCTGGTGTAGGATAGTAGAGCCTGTATCCCTTAGAATGATCTAGATACCCAATGAAATAATAACGAGTGATTCTGGAGTTGGTTTTTCTCTCAAAAAGATTATAAATCCTAACCTCTGCCGGACAACCCTAAACACGAAAATGATTAAGACTAGGCTTTTTACCAGTCCACAATTCAAAAGGGGTTTTACGAACAAACTTGCTAGGAGCCCTATTGAGAATATATAAGGTAGACTTAATGGCATCACCCAAAAGATACAAAAGTAAATTACTACGATTCATCATACTCCTCATCATATCCTTAAGTATGCAATTATGCCTTTCGGCTATACCATTTTGTTCAGGACTACCAGGCATGGTATATTGGGCAACAATACCACAGTCCTGTAAGTATTTGGCAAATGGTCCCATATGCTGTCCAGTAGCATCATGTTTGCCATAATACTCACCACCACGGTCAGACCTAACAACCTTAATTCTTTTGATCAATTGGTTCTCTACCTCAGTTTTAAAAATTTTGAACTTTACAAGTACATCAGATTTCTCTTTAATTAGGTAAATATAACCATAATGAGCGAAATCATCAATAAAGGTCAGAAAATATTTAGCCTTTGAATAAGGTCCATTAATATTAGTATGTATGACCTTTAAATGGTTACCACTCTGTGCTGCACTTTTTTTCTTAGTCTTGGTCAATTTCCCACGAATACAGTCAACACAAGTGTCTAAGTCTCCAAAATCAAGTGATATAAGAATGTCATCTTTAATTAGCTTTTGAATTCTTTCTTTAGAAATGTGACCTAGACGCTTATGCCATAACATGGAAGACTGGTCTTTTATTCTAGGTCTTTTGGACACATTATTTTTAACATGGAAGGAGGCATACTTATTATTTTGTTTCAATTTCAACCTGTATAATCCTTCAGATAAAAACCCATGGCCAACAATTTTGGAATTATAAAATAAATTAACCATGCCATTTTAAAATTGAAAACTATATTCAAATTTGTCCAAAGAAGTAATAGAATCAAATTTCGTTTAAAAGACGGTACATAAGCAGTGTTTTTCAAAACAGGTTGAAAACCAGTCTCTAAAATTAAAACAACCTCTCCTATGGACTCAACCCTAACTACTACATCATCTCCTACTTTAAGGTTTTCTTCAGTCTCACTTAGCTTCCATTGGCTTTTGAACCCCTACAATGACATAAGAGCATGAACAGTTGCACCACTATCAAACCACCAAGAATTTGATGGGATATTAGCTAAATTGGATTCAAAACAAACTAAAGCAAGTGAGTTACCTCCTCTTTGTTTCTTTTTATCTAATCAGGACTTGTACTTAGTGCAATATCTCTTCATGTGGCCTTCTTTGTCACAGAAGTAACACTTGAATGTCTTCTTAATGATAGCATTGGGACTTAAAGCATTGTTGGTTTGATCATTTCCTTTACCTTACCCTTTGTTATCCTGACCCTTACGAGAAGTGTGATGAGTCTTAAATTTCTTGTGGTTCTTCCTATTTTCCTTACCCTGACCAGGATGGGCCTTAGAATAGGAGACAAACAAAACAGACTTAGTCTTTTCCCTCTTAAGTTTCTCCTCCTCTAAGACACATTCGGCACTGAGGTCATTGATGGTCTAGGATTCATTCTGAGTGTTATAAGCAGTCTGAATTTGGCTAAAGTCGTGGTGTAGGGTATTGAGAGCAATGTGAACTTCAAAGTTATCTGGGATGGTAACACTCTTGAGTTTGGTTTGGATGAAAACAAGTTTAAGAATGTACACTATCACCCCCAATTGGCTATCATACCTCAGACTCATGAGCTCATTCATAAGGGATCCTGCCTCAGCTTTACTGGATACATGGTATCTCTGTCCAACAGCATCAAAAAGATTCTTTACATTGTTAGTCTTAGGTAACTCACTCAAGAAATACTCAGAAATAGACCTTTTGATGGCTATGAGACTCAGCCTATTGGATCTGTCCCACTTTGCATGGTGCTCCTTCTCGTTGGTCATACTATTGGTCGTGAGAGCAACTAGAGCAGCTTCTCTCAAAGCCATATCCATATCTACAATCCCCATAGCGAACTCAATGTCCTACTTCCGTTTCTTATAGTTCGACCGATTCAACAACACAACTGTCATAGTATTATTGTTAACTGCAAAAAAAACTATACATGGAAACACAAGAGACAACAAATTAGCTGAATGAGGGAAATAAACAATCCTTATATGCTTTAAACGTAATCAAACATAAATAATAGGGTAGCCTTGTGCATTATTGTCGTCTCCCCTTTGGGCAGAGAGTGAAACATGCTATGGGGTCCCTGTCGGTTAACCACCAATTGAGAATGCCCAAGTATCTAATAAGTTAGTCCCCTTTAGGCAGACAAAATCTCTTAGAAATCAAACATTCTCGGGTCAGTCACCGAATATTATCTGTGTCATTAAAACAGGTAATAAGCTCCTTTAGGCAGGCGATTGCATGTAATAATACAATGGATACAGTCATATAAGGTATTAGATATCAATAGATGTACTCCTTTGGACAGTAGCATCCACATCAATCCATTTCTCCTTATTATGACATTCGTTTGTTTAAATTTTCCCATGTTATTTCTAACATTCCTGAATAGGATATGCTCACAATCACAGCCTTATGGGCATTTATATAACTGAATATGCCTAGTGATCTCATAAATAACATATATATTGCCCAAACAATGCGTAATAATTTCTATTATAGAAACTCACATAAAATGATAATTTTGGCTCTTTCGGGATGATTATGAGAGAGAGAGTGCAATTTATAGAAGAGTATCCAATAAGAATACTCACTGTCATTAGGTTCATAAGGTTGAAAATAGATTATCTATAGAAAATCACCTAAGAAGTACATACGGTTTTCAAGAAAACACAAAAAATCCTTAAAATAAGCCTAAAAATGAACTATGGAAAGCAATTATTATTTTCTATATCAAACTAGAGAGAGTATGATATGTCATGATGTTCAAAATGTTGAAAACATGTTACCCATAAAAACTCTCCAAAAAATCACGCACGGGTTTTGAGAAAATTTAAAAAAAATGCACTTTTTTGACCTCGAAAATACCAAACAGTGCCCAAAAATTATGAAGAATAATATTTGGAATCCTCTTTATGGGAGGAACAATTTGAAAATTTTCAAATTCCAAACCAACAATACACGTGCCCTCATGTGCTCCACATGCGAGTGGGCCACCCCTTGGACCCTTTAGGTCATCTTCCTTACCCAGTTGAGTCTGGCCTGACCCGGTTCATTGTAAATTTGACCCAGTTCATTGGGAGTTAATTTTAGCCTTTTTTTTTTTTTGTGGCTCAAAATACCCATTTGTTTTTGCAACTTTTAATGTAATCAAACACCACTCTTAAGCAAAATAAACATCAAGGAGCACGATTTTGGCAAATTGAAGTTTTAATGAGTTTTTAAGTACCCTAAAATCATCAATGGCGTCTAGGGTTTGAAAAATAATCAAAACTCAAAATTTCTTGCACAATACACACTCAAGCATGTTCCAATACAACCTAGAACAATCTATATATGATATTATACAAAAATTATGCATGGAATCATGGATTTAGCAAACTTATCAACAAAATCATCGATTTTAGTTGTAAAACTTTAAAATGATGGATCTCCCTCTATGGTTTGAATTAGAACGCTTGCCATATATCAAAATTTTCCTTGTTCCAAGAGGAATAAAAGCCTTTTATTTTATTTTTAAAAAAAAGCTATTTATTTTTCAAATTAAATCATTCAAGATCTCGGGTTTAAACTTGAAAAATCACGAACGAATACACAAAACGAAGGATTTTAAGTCCCTAATCCATATACAATGGCTCTGATACTAGATGTTAACATTACAATAAACATGTATATGAACATAGAAAAATCAATTCATGTATTCAAGATTTCGAAAGCCTACCCGTTTGTTCCATGATCTTGAATCCGAAAAGAAGTAATCCAATCTTGAAATCAAACAGTATATTGGCTTTACGTCTTCCTCTCTATCTCCAAACTCCTTATAACGGATCTCTATGGGTAGAATATTGTCATAAAATGGGAAGAGAGGGGACTTAACCTATATATATTGAACCCTAATGGGCCCTCCCATAAAATACTCCCAAATAGATTCTCTTAAGCCCACACTATCTGTTTAATTACATCAAATAATCAATAAGTGCACACAAGCCCAGTTCGTATGGATCACCTCTTTATTGGGCATATTCTGTATATCTCAACTTAACTTGGGTTCAACCCGTTTTTATTAAAACTAAAATCAATTAATGTGTACGCTCAGTTCAGAAAATTCTAACATATTTCTCCAGCAGCAATCCTTCTCTCACCACTAGGACAGCTCCGTGTCCATATATTTCTAGAAATCATAAGGGAAATATTCTCCTTCTCCTTCTCCTTCTCCATTGATATCATCAACATTAGCAACAGTTCAGCCATTCATGGTCCGGTCTAGCACTGGCCTATATGCCTCTCTGTCGGGCATTTTTCGAGAAATAATCAATCGGTGACCCCTTGTTAAGCAAAAACGCTCATAGACAACGTCAAAAGTCAACACAGTACCAGCTACCTCCTCCCATTTCTCTTCTATCAAATATGCAACTTGGTGATGCGACTTGTAAGTCCCATCAGCTCTGTTATTGTTGCGCCCTGGTTTTTGAGTGTCCAAGGTCCTTTTGGCTCAGAGATCCTAAAGCACGGAACTCTGTCACTAAAACTCATCCTCCTTGAAGGACAAGTGCGACTAAGTTTGAAAGTTGATTTGACTAAGGGTTTTTTAGAAAAATAGGAGTCGCTACCTAACTTGATTAAGGTGAGTTAGGGCACCTAAAACTAAGTGTTAATCCGAAGATTAAACTTAGGATTTTTTGGAAATGGTTTTGAAAACTCCCTCAAGAGAGGTTTTTTAAGAAAATAGGTTGTTTGGCAACCTTTAGAAAGATTTAAGCCCTTTTAAAAAATAACTCCATTTTGGTCATTTGAAAACAGAAATCTATGGTTCGGGGTTGGTTACGTGTAGGGAAGATATCCTAAGATCATCACCCTACCCCGCCCTTTCGGTACCTACATGTCTAATCACCTTTTGTTCACTCACTAGAATAACCGGTTATCATTGTCCACTTACTATCCACTTTAGAATTTTGAAAACAGGATTTAGTCATCACTTTTCGGATGGATAATGCATGATACAAGTTTTTGGAAGAAGTTTGAAAATAATAAGGGTTTTGAAAGAGTTTGGAATAGGAACTTTGAATTGATTAGAATTTTTTAAAAAGGGATTGGAGTTGGAATAAAAGTTATAACCGCACCATTTTAGGTTGCCTACGTATCTCATTTGGCGACAATCAGGTCATTCGTAGTTTGGGCAAGAGCCCGATGGAAAATAGGCGCATTAGGGCCTTTGGAAAGTTTGAAGACACTTTGGGGTCTTTGGAGAAGTTTAAGACACTTTGAGGTATTTGAAAAAGTTTAAGACACTTTGATGTCTTTGAAGTTGAAGACTCTTTATGGTCTTGAAAGTTTTGACTTGAAATTGGATGGTGGAGTATTTTGAAAATATTTTTGGATTAACTTAAAGGAGTTTTGGAAAAAAAAAAAATGCTTTGGCATGATTCAAGAGAACTTGAAAGTGTTTTTGAAGTCCTGTTTTGAAAACCTTGGAGGAATGTTTTGATGAATTAGTTTTTGAAAGTGGTTTTTTGAAAATGGCTAAGGGTTTGAAATCCTAATATGGACAACCTTAGGGGTTATTCTTGATTTATCACTTTTCCTTAGAATCCCTAACCATGAAAGGGCTAGAGACACCTTAGGTTTGTGATCTTTTGAAAATATTTTTGGAAATATCTTGGAGTTGGCTTTTGAAACCTCAAGAGGGTTGAAGGCTTTGGAAAACGTGGGTAATAAGTATAGTTTAAAATTGGAGGATTGTTCAAAAAGGGTTCATGAGTTGGAACCTTGAAGCATATTAACCTAGATGGGGTTAGCCTATGATTAGGGTGACTTAGGGTTAACTAACTAAGGTTACCGAATGACGGACATTCTACATTGGCGGGCTAGCAGGCACCGGAAGTGAACCGTCTGGAATTTTTGATGAGGTGTTGGTCCCCGAGATTGCCCGATCCTAAGAAGCTACCTGGATGACGTTGGTTTTCAGGACCGCCCGGTTCGAAAAACTGCCTGGAATAATGGTGCTTATAGCTCCAGCGGGTTCTTGTGGGCCCGAGAAGCGACCAGTTGACTGGATTGGAGATTGAAAGGCTCGTCTTGAGCCTGCCTGTGTTGTGATGTTGGAACCCAATTTCGGTCGGGCCGGAGATTGCCGAGCGGGCGAAAATGGGGTGCTTACAGCATCAATGGCAACAAAGACTCGTTGATTGACAACAACCTTCATTAATGCTCTCCCATTATTGGCAGGCACAGCTTCATATCCAGTTTTGAACTTTCAGCTCTGTTATAGGGGTAGTTAGCTTCAGTGGTAAGGCTACAACTCTTATGGATGAACTCGAAAGCATTGTCCTTGAGACCACCTTCGCGGCCTTGATCTTCAGCACTAGTGTGACAGCCAACCAACTCCTGCTTAAATAGAAAGAAAATGCCCAGCAACATCCTACATTGGATAACAGATGATTCAGGACATACTAAGATAAAAGTTTTTCTTGTTGGTGTAGTACTCCTAAAAGTATCACTTACCACATTGGCCTTGGAAGTAGGTCTCTGGCTTTCTTCGTTATTATTCCTCTTTTCTTTTTCTTTTTCTCCTATTATTTGGTTATAGCTATGTTGTGGGTGTGTACTTCTGTGGACTATAACCCATATTTTATTCTAGGAGACAGACACATATTCCTCTGCTTGTATTCGTCAATTATATTTTTTCCTCCCAAACAAAGGGCTGACATCTCTGTCTTGGTAACTCTGGTAGCAACATTAGTTGTTGTTCGACTAGCTGTTGAAGTCCAAAAATTAAAGGGTGGTGTGATGAACAAATGGTTTTTAGAAGCGTTGATTGATTTTAGATTGATCAACTAACTTGATACGTTGTCCATATTAATTCACGACCATGATTGATTTTACAGTAATCCAATACACAAGCTCTGCAGCAGTTTGAACAACCAAGATCTGAGAAAAAGCAAGTTTAATAAGCAGTGCATATTATTCTACACATATACTGTCTCTGATTTTTGAACTTCATGCAGTGGGGTATGAAGCCATCATTGCAATGCCGCATAGGCCTTCCTTGGCATCAATGTCTCTTTGCATCCTTATGTACCCTTCTTCACCCCATCCGGTGCCCCATGAGTTCTTAACCAGCCAGTACTTGGTGCCGTCATCAGCAGTTCCATAACCTACAGCAGTGACACCATGGTCTAGTGAAGTGCCACACTGTCCTGTAAAGACACCGCTCGAGTAGAACTGGAAGTCAGAACCTCCGGCATCAATGGCAACAGAGACTGGTTGATTGGCAACAGCCTTTAGTAGTGCACTTTCACTGTTGGCAGGCACATCTTGGTAGCCAGTTATCTTGGCTGCATGGTTTGCTGCTTCATTTTTGTTGCAAGTTCCATCAGTTCCTTTATATGGGTAGTTTGTTTCCGTGGTAAGGCCCTTGTTTCCTTCAATGAATTTGAACGCATCATCCATGAGACCTCCCCCGCAACCTTGATCTTCTCCTGACGTGTCACAGTCAATTAGCTCTTGCTCCGATAGGGAGATTAACTTACCAGTTGTTAATTGGTTAATTCCTTCCATGGCTGCCACAGCCGAAAATGCCCAACAACATCCTACATGTTGGTGACAGAAAGATGGTGAGAAAACATAAATTTCAAATTTTCATTTTTCTTTTTTTGAATGTTATTATTTTCTGCAGAAATTGTTACTTACCACACTGGCCTTGGTCCTTGATGGCTGTTACGGCACCTTTCTTCCTCCAGTCCATTGAAGATGGTACTGCAGTCACATTTTCATATTGGAAGGATGGCGCAGCTGTGGAGCAGACATGGCTCTTGAACCTGTTGCGCAGTTTGAACTCTTCATTAGTAAGATCTGCAAATTGATTGACTCCTAGCTTGTAAGGCTTGTTTGAGGCTTTATTAAAGGATTCTATCTGTTCCACGTTGGCCTTGAATATGTTGTAACGTTTCTCCTTCTCAGCAGAATCCTTGTACTCACGCCCATAACGAGTCATCCATTGCTCGTGCCTCTCATGCATAGATGCCTCTTGAAGAGAGCGAGATGCAGCTTGAGAAGTCAAAGTTCCCAAAAGGAATAGCAAAGCCAGACAGATGCATTGGTACAGTTTTTTGGCATCCATGGTTGTGCTAAGAGCTAGGACTGATAGACTATGAATTGGGAGGTGCACTGATTGTGCATGGTTTATATGGAAGTAATATTTCGTCTCAATGCATACTATTCTTAAATTTTGTTTTAAAAAACTGCTTCTGTCTGCGTGCCTTAATAAAATGTTCTGACATGGACTCACCGAGTAGGTATGTTGTTTGATAGGATTTCATTTAGTTACTCTCTAAATTATGTCAGCTATTGTTTTTGTAAGTATGCTAATTAATTTGTATAGTTCATGGGCAGAGTACTAAATCATCTATTGGTTAGCAAGGGGTTTCATCTTTTATGTCCAGATTTATATGCTTTCAGCGTGCCGTTTCATTCGTCAATATATTGAATGTTGAATACAACTAGTTGCACATTATATAGAATTTTTTAGCTTTATGATATGACAATAATTGTCATAAGATGCCCAGAAGTGAAAACTGGCTTTGGATTGATGGCACGGAATGTTTTTTGATTGCCGACTGTTGGTACTACACAGCAGAATATTGATGATTATGGCAAATGGGGTTCATTAAGTGACAAGCAAATATGTCAAAAGGGGTAAATACTATACAAACGGAATTTACAACACTACACAACCAGAATTTTTGTATAGAAATTTCTTATGGAATGAGGTGGTTTATTTACATCCATTCGTTGGAAAACAAAAATTGAATCACCGCGTTAATTCACAGTTGCAAAAATGTGTCCACAACATGTTTTTGTGTTAGTTTTTTTTATTTTATATTACAAAAATTCTATTACGTTTAGCATTCCATGTCACATTTATTAAGAAGCATTTGGACTACACCTGTGGGAATTCAAGCATGTAAGGATCAATATACATCCAAAATCTCTGTATAGGTGATTTTTCTTCTTGTACATTCATGGTGGATTGGGTTCCCACCAGGACACATGGAAACTATTCAGATAAGGCAGTTTCATTTTGTCGGTGGCAGCCAATGAGACTTTTAATAAGCCTATGGAATGGCGAGAATTGGCCAATGAAGGCAGCTGCGACAAGATTCACTGGTCACAGGGTCCTTCCATAGACTCATTTCAGGAACTACAAACTAAAGTTGAGGAGGCTATTCAAGTGAGTCAGGAAGTACCAACCCCATACAGCATAAGATTCCAAAACAATCTTCTTCCAAGTACTAATCATTAAAAAAGTAATTTTTTTCATTTTGCTCTTTTCATGATGGTGATTGTCTTATACTGATGTAAAGGTACATCAATTAAAAAGTTTTGAAAGCTCTGTTTTTCAATTTACATAGCTTTAAAAAGAAAGTTTATCGCGAATGACAATAGCATTTCAAATGATTCTATGCACGTGTCGGCTTCATTTGATGGAGTTTATAATTTCAGTTTCTCTATTAACAGTATTATTTGTAGTAACGGTTCTATTTTCATCCAAGACCCTGTAACAATTGGAGTTAATTTTGCTTTCAAATGTTTCAAAAAAAAAAAAATATTATATACCTGCAATGAGCTGATTATACTTCAAATGGATTTCCAGATGGACCCTACTACTTATTCATATTATGTAATTGGATGAAAAGAATTTTTATTGGACCCCGAGATGCTTTATCAGTAAATTGAATGTAGTTTGAAAGAGAGAACTTTGCACTGAATATAAGGCTGTAGCTATGCAAAGATCGGAGGAGCGAGCAGGTTCTCGATGAGACATATCCTCTAGGCCCCAAAGGATGCTTTAGAAACTGCAGCTTTAACTATAACCAGACATCACTGCTCCCTACTAGTCTTGAGCTATGTATGGATGAGGAGGGCTTTGGCAGACTGCAAAACAAATCTACAAATCTGGGGTTATTTTACTGAAAAGCATTGCTTAACTAAGGCTATGTTTGTTTTGACATAAAATATTTTATATCAGAAATAATGGTAGGTTTGGATTGTCAAAGTGGTCAGCTGTATTGCTAGCCCCAACACAACTCCATAAAACACATTTGGTCGGTCAGTAACCTGGCTAACAGTTAACATTAATTTCTACTTTTGAATTCATAAACAAACAGAACAACTGAGCCTGTTTGGGAAACAAACACTACTGGTGCATTAACAATAGCTGCAGCAACCACCAAACCATGTATAAATCAATACAACATGTCTATGGATTTAAAGCAAAAAGAGTAATTAAAACATCTACATAAAGCCCCAAGTCAAGTCAATCCACAGTCAACATACTAATTGCATCTGCTACCTCCCCAAGTTTTTCAAAAATTGTGTGAAGATTTGGCTCCCCATTATACGGGGCACGGCTTCGCTGGTGAAGTTTTCTTGGGTGGGATGAAGTTGCACTTGAAGGTACCAAAAATTTTCCAACCTTCTTTTCTCTTGAGATCTCTTCAATGCCAATATCACCATTCAATTGTACTGTTTCAGACTGCGGTCTAGATTCCAAGTTTACGTAAGGAAATGATTTGGAGAAATTTCCTCTTGCCCGATCTTTGCCAACCACTAAGACCATCTCATTGTACATCCCCATCTTCTTGTTAAGATACTTCTCATGAGGAGTTGGATGAACCTATTTTCAAGGGATAAAAGTCAAATCATAATCTATATAGAAAAGAATAAAAACTCAAATAAAATATAGAATAGTGATCCAAAAACCATACCTGAATATATTTTAAGTGTATATACTTGTGGACTAGCTGTTATCATGTTCACGGCCTCATCCCATCCAAATCCAATTTTGCTTCGAAGTTGATCTATAAGGGGCCCATGCACTTCTCGTTGTTCTAAGATTATGTTTTACATGATCTCATAAGCATTCAACCCCAAATGTATCTAATATGGCATTTGACACTCGATTGAATGAGCTCATTTTGAAGGTCTTATTTGGTCTGTCCCAACCTTCACCTCATCTACAAGAATTTTCAACAACACATGCTCCGTTGGTTTTGACCACCTAAATTGTTTGCTCGTGCCTTCACATTTTTTTCCCATTTCTAACTTAACAGACCAATTTACAAGATTAGATTCCAAGTATCAAACCAATCTCAACCCACCCTAAAATCAAATAGAAGCATATAATTTCAAATGAAACTACTACGTTTCGATCAATACAATATGGAATTCCCAAAACATGAGAAACTCATGAGTGCTAAAAAGTCATGATGACCAGTCCAAAAACATGTTATATTAGTCCCTATAATTATAATTAATTCTTCTTCATTCTTCTTACTACATATTCATGTGGATAACTCCTACCCACACAAGGAAATTTATTTTTTTTCTTTCTTTCTTTTTTTTTTAAAACTAATTGCGGTGTTTGGACTTTCAACAGAAATTATGTGATTTCAGTTTTTCACAGTAGAAGAAATGAGAACCTTTTTTTTTCTAAAGCGTTTGTAGGAACACTAGGAATGTCATCACTTTCAGTTGATAAATCAGTTCATTTGTTTCAGGTGATTACTTATGTATGTTTGGTAAGAGTATGTATGATTTCGCATAATGCCTTACTACAATGAATCCAATATAATCCAATGAGCAAAAGTCTCTTTGATTAACCTCGGCCCACTTGTGCTGCTAGACCTAACTAACAAAGGGCATAAAAGACAATGGCTGCCTTCAACTTATTAATTTATTTGATTGAATCAGTTGCACAAACAATGACTTCTGTTAATGGCTTCCTGCAAATCAGGAATTGGAGTCATGAGAATCGTATTCTCAACTCATAAATTGGAGTGTCCTGATGATTTTAGTAATATAATCTAGTCCTTTTAATCAAAATTGACTAATTTCTGATATGCTTCGTCTATACTCTCTAAGCTTCGGATAACTCTTTAGCTTGGTTGGTTAATGGTCGACCAAACCATGGTGTCTCCTAGCACAGCCGCTACACCATACTTGTGAGATGGACATTCTGGCTTTTGTTTAACCATGCATGTTTAGAATTTGAAATACAATTACAGATGACTGATTACAGTGCTGACACCTGTGGAGGAAAAGAAATTTGCTGTTGAAGACTATAATTACAGACTGATTTCAGGGGCTGCAACTTGCAAAAGCTAAAAGATTAGCAGTTGAAGACAATTCGATTTTTGTTCCAGTCAATTTCCAAAAACAAAATGACCAAAAGAATACTTAAAAGAGGAATCTGAGTAGAACTGAAATGTCAAGTTTTTCTAAATCACAAGGCCATTCTCAGATCCCACTTGCTCAAATCTTCTATTTCTAAACTGAATTTCTCAAGCCTTTGTCTCCGCATACTTGATTTGAATTGCTTTTATGCCTTGCAGTATGTTTTGCCTTTATGATGCTGGATAGAGCCCCATCATGGAGACTCTGCATTTTCATGGATAAGAGGAAATAACTACTACTACATCACTTGGGGTTTGTGGATTTATTTCCAAGGCATGAACCTTGGGAACTAATTAAGAATCTCAATCCTCTCGACTCTTGGGACATTTCCTTTCAGGCCATAATTGAAACCGCGCCTTCTCAGCCAGTACATTAATGGTCAGCTCAATGACTTTGTGCAATGCTTAGCTCGAAGCCTTAAGATCTTTGGACACTGTTAACCTTTGAACATAACCTAATTCTATCTTAGTTTCTTTTTATCATTTTTTTTTCTTTTTCTTATGAATGAGATCTAACCCCTTAATATGGATTTATATATATGTCAATATATTCTAATCAAGTGATCCAAGAGCAGAAGCAAGAGAGGAAGGAGTGGCAGGGGAAAAATATTGCTCACATTCCATTGAAAACAAAAGAAATAAACTTTTCTACATGGATTCATGCCCTAAATGGAAACATTACTGTAAACTTTTTAAAAACCTCTCTTTCTTTTATGTTTTGTAGGAGGATAGGGAATATATTATGTAACTAAACCAGTGAATTGGATTGATTCACTTCTCAAAGTAAGTTTGCCTACAAAAAATATAAACATCCACATATATATTTCGAAACGTGATGTCAGGAAAAAAAAATGCAAAATTATACTTATAATTTTAAAAATTAGAACAAAGCAGTTAAATAAAATAGATGCTTAATCAGTCAATGGTTATATGGCTACTTTGGCTCAAGCAATACTACAATTGAGGTGCTGCCTAGCGATCTACAAGTGTCTGTATAATACTTCAAGGCCTCATTGTCAGCTATTAAAATCAATTCATTGTCTTCATCTTTATACTTGATATAATAAGTTCCAGTCTCTAGTTTCAGCTTCTTTGCCACTTGCTGCTGCAACTCTTCGAATCCCAATGACAAAGATAGTTGAAACTTTATTGTAATATCATTTACATATTTTTCCTTGATGGTAACGATATTTGCATCTTCCATCCATGTATCACGCGGCTTTGTGTGAGCAACAGCAGCCGAGTCTTGTGAACAAGGCAAATCTGAGACCGAATGTACGATTTGTTCATGATCAACAACTTGGACATATTCAATAGGGAGAGAGCGATTATCCTTCTTCATCTTGCGAGGTGGCCACCTTTCTATACCATTTTCTCTGCAGATGCGCTTCAATGTAGATCGGCTAACTGCAGAAGGAAATGACCAAATTAGACACTACTAGTTGGAAACAACAATATCAAGGATTCAAGGTTTAGTATGCAAGCTTACCCTTGAGTCTCTTTGCAGCATCTTTAAGTTTCATTCCAGCATGCTGTTGGAGATCCTCTCAACTTATTTGGAAACCAGTGTTGCTTTGTGGTCTTTCCAACGTGCCCTTCTCAACGTTGCCCTGTTCTGCCACATCCACATTCCTCTCATTGTTTATATATGGGAACAATTGATAGCTGATCTGATGGATCTAGCTGCATCACATGATCTAGTTCGTAATGTATGGCTTCAGGCATAGGCGGAGATCTAGTAGTTCGGGGATTTAGAGTATAACAAAGTTTCTCACCATTGTGAAAATCTATAACTTGGATTGGCAACTCTTCCCCCAAGTGTTCTCCAGAAGCAAGTTTAAAGGTTTGGAAAAATGGTTTCATTGTTCCCAATATCAAGCTTAACGAAGTTTGTAGATCTCCACTGGCTTCATTGTTCGTGGGCAGAACAGGGCAACGTTGAGAAGAAAGTAGACAGGAAAACTTGACGAAGTATGTCAACAGGGCCCAGGTTTGGGACGAGTTTGGCTCAACGCTACCCCACTCATAACGAGGAAAATCCTCCCTGTATCCAGTCCCAAACCCGCATCCGGGTAAATCCCTACCCCATTCCCATTTAAACGAAGAACCCCCAACCTTGTCCTAGCCTCCGCCTAGCCCCATTTCAGTTAGCCTTCATTGGGGTTCATGGAAACACAAATTTCGCATATTCATACTGCCACTACAATCCATTATGAACAGTAAAGAGTGAAGAAAGATTGAAACTGAAAGCAAAAATAATAACAATATTTTTATAGCTATGAAATCCAATAGCAAAATTTTATCCTATTTTTTACACCAAGAATAAATCTGCCAGTATTTTGTGTTGTTACTGACAAAACCTACAAAAACCACATCATCATTGAAGTCATAAGCAGAGGAAGTTGAATTAACATAAAATAAAAATAAAAAGCATATACAACACAAATTTTAAAGAAAAAACATCATTTGTACTGAAAAAAGCAGCTGAAGAAATGGAAAATCTTGAAGACTTGACAAAATAAAACACACCAGAATGGTTACTCGGGTTGAGTTTTAGCATTGTCAAAAGGTGTACAATTGTGTACCGTCAATTAAGTTTTTCCATTTTTTAATTTTGTTTTAAAAATTAGTGCCAAACATTTTGTAGAGTTTTTTAGATGCATTACTCTTACAAAAAAAAATTAAATAAAGAAAACTCAAACTTTTGATTTCCGAAACATTTCTCTGGACATTTATGAACATATATTCTGATGGTCAAATCATTTTTATGAAGACATTATGGTAGAATTTCCAAACAGTATTATTTTTTCTATACGTGATTCTTAAAACGAACCTAAATAAATAGTAATTCTACATTTTTACAAAATCACATAGAGCACACTAAATGTTAATGTAAACCCGGCAAAGCACCTCTTCCATCAACAAGATTTGCCACCATTGTCAAAATCTTCACCTTCCTTTACCTGCCAAGCGTTTTCGTCAATACATATCAGCCATTGTCAAGGCAAAGCCATGATCAATGGCTGATTTGTCTCCCTTATCCTCTCTATAAATTTTATGTATAATCTGCAAATATATCATCTTGTACAAACGATTCATCAATAATAGTTCTCTTTTTCTTTCTATATCTTTTAGTCCTTATAACATGGTATCAAAGTTTTGAAGGCCTGGTGACCTCAAATGACCTCTCTCTCCCTCTCTCTCCCACTGCTACAATTTTTCTCCAGCTTCTTTGCCTGTTTCTCAACGAATTTTGTATTTTCTAGGTTTCTGTCAAAATCCAAGTCACTGAACCTAAAATCTGATACCACCATCAGATTCATCTCCTCCATCTGAGTCCATCGGTAAAAAAATCGTCCCTAGAAACCTCTTCACGCGCCTCCACACACCTCCTGAAAATCCGCGCGTAAGATTCACGCGTAGCCCATACACCACGCGCCGTCACGTGCCGCCGCCTCCAAACACACGCCCACGCGCTCCTCACACGCGCGCCTGCCGCTGACGCCAGCCCTAGTGACGCGTTGCTAAAGTCAACCCTAAGTCGCTAGTCCACACCTTGTCCTCGGTCCACTTGAACCAGTTCAGACCGGTTTTTTTCCTCCTTTTGGCCGGTTGGGGTCTTGTTTGATTGTTATTGGACCGGTTCAGACTGGTTCCGGCCTATTTTAGGCCTCCTGAATCTGATTCTGCTATCAGATTTTCCTAATTTGGCTCCGTTTCTATTGTTTCCACTGTGTTGGAAATATTTTTCATTATTGATCTTGTCCTATTAATTCTATTATCCCCGTCCTTGCACTATGGAACGTCCTGAGGTATCTCGACCTATTTTTGTCACTTTGGAAGGTCCTAATTATATTCCTTGGTCTCAAGCCATGTCCAGTTTTCTCAAAGACCAAAATCTTTGGCGTTACGTCACTGGGGATATTCAAGCACCAGTTATAAGTAACACAGAACTGTCTACAAAATACACTGAACGACTTGAGGATTGGGATAGTAAGAATCATCAAATCATTACTTGATTCCTAAATACATCAATTCCTTCCATAAGCCTCCAGTTTGGACGCTTTGACACTACTTCCTCTATCTGGGCCTTTCTTACTCACCGCTACACTACTGCAGATCTTGCTCATTAGTACCAACTTTTGAGTTCTCTGCATCATTTGAAACAGGAATCTGGCTAGTCTATCAATGCCTTCCTGTCTCAGATGTATATTCTATAGGATCAATTGACTCCATTTGAACCTACTTGGATATGCTCTAATGATGCTGCTCAGTTTGCTCGCTACCGAGATCAGCAGTACCTAATTATGTTTCTCATGGCTCTCACTGATGTCTTTGAGCCTGTTCGAGCCTCTCTTCTACATCGCTCTCCTCTTCCCTCATTGGAACAGGCTATTTTTGGGTTTCTCTCCTAGGAGATTCATCTTGGTCTCACCCAATCACCATTTACAGACACAGTTCTTGCTACCTCTAGCTCTCGCTCTAAAGGCTTTCCAGGTAGTTATCAAGGTTCGTCCACTTCTGGTGGTTCTCGTAATTCTTCGGCTTCATCTTTCAATCCTTCGTCTCGCAACGATGAATGTGCATTCTATCATGCTACTAATCATCGTCTACTTACCTGTCCCATTCGGATTTGTCAACACTGTCATCAGTGTGGCCCTGGTCACTATCCTAGTGACTGTCCTAAGAATCCTCGTTGAGACCTTTGCCCTAAGTCTGCTGCTGCTACTACAAATTCTGATGTTCCCACATCCTCCTCTATGATCAGTGTCAGTGATTTCTCTGCACTCTTTCAGCAGTTCATGACTACCTTTTGTAATCCACCCCCTACTGCTCTGTCTGCCACTTCAGGTACTTCTTCATGATTCTTTGATTTCGGGTGTAGCAATCATATGACTTCTGACTTGTCTACTTTTTCTTCCTAATCCTCTATGTCTGTTTTTCCTGTCATTTATACTGCTGATGGATCACCTATGACTATTGACCACATTGGTCATGTCTCCACTTCCACTCTTGCATTTCCTCATACTTATTATATTCCTAAACTCACATTCCTAAACTCACATTACTGTCATTTTCTCGTCTACTGGTTGTGCTGTGCAGGATCCAAAGACGGGACAGACTCTTGGGATAGGCCGTAAATGTGGTCGACTATTTCAGCTCATTCAGCTTCATCTGCCTACTCAGACTGCTGCGGTCACCTCTACTAGTGCTTCATCTTTTCCCAACTTCTCTCTGGATCTCTGGCACTCACGATTAGGTCATGTCTCTATAGGACGTTTACGCTTTCTTTTGTCTCAGGGTGTTTTAGGTTCTGCTCCCAATAAACATCTTGATTGTCAATCCTGTTAACTTGCCAAGCAACCAGCTTTATCTTTTAATAGCAATACTTCTCTTTCCTTAGCTCCTTTTGATTGAGTCCACTTTGATGTTTGGGGTCCTTCCCCCACTCCTACTATGGGAGGATCCAAGTATTTTGTTATATTTGTTAATGATTTTTCTAGATATACCTGGATTTATATCCTGCAAAATCGATCTCAATTTCAATAAACTTATTTTGATTTTGCTCGCATGGTCCAAACACAATTTTCTAGTAATATCAAGATCTTTCGGTCTGACAATGCTCAAGAATATTGTGATAACTTTTTTCTTGCATTTCTCCTTGAGCATGAGACCGTTCATCATCGCTCTTGTCCTGGTACTTCACAACAAAATGGTCATGCTAAATGATAACATCGCCATCTTCTTGATACAACCAGTGTTCTTCTTATCTCTGTTGCTTGTCCTGAACAGTTTTGGGGTGAAGCTGCCCTTATTGCTACTTACATAATTAGCCGTGTACCTTCAACTCCTCTTGGTAACCTCACACCCTATAAGCGTCTGTATGGTACTCCTCCTGATTATCATTCTCTTCGTGTTTTTGGCTGTGCTTATTTTGTTTTGCTTCAACCTCATGAGCGCACCAAATTAGAGCCTCGAGCTCGTCTTTGTTGCTTCTTAGGCTACGAGATTGAGCATAAAGGTCATTGTTGTTGGGATCTTCTATCTAAACGCCTTTGTGTCTCTCGTCATATTGTTTTGGGAACATAAGACATTTTCCTCTTTGTCCCCTTTTCATTTATCCTCCTCTTCTTCCATTCCTTATTTCACTAATCCTATTATTGAGCTCTTTCTTGATGATACTGATGTACCTACTGCTGAGATATCTATTGTACCACCTGTTACTGTCTATCCAGAGGAGTCCCCGTCTGCTGATCCTGCTCCTCTTACTAGCTCTCCATTGTTTGATCCATTTCTGCCCTCTTCATTCACTGAGCCCACTATCAGGCGTTCTACTCGGGTAAGGGAGACTCCTTCTCACCTTCGTAATTATCACTATTTTTCCACCATTCTTGCTCATCACGAGCCTTACTCATATCGCAAGGCTAGTTCTAATCCTCTATGGCAGCAAGCTATGGATGATGAATTACAGGCTCTTGCCAAGATTCACACTTGGGACTTGGTTGATCTTCCTCCTGGTAAATCTGTGATTGGTTGTCGATGGGTCTATAAGATCAAAACCCTTTCTGATAGTTCTGTGGAACGTTACAAAGTTCGTCTAGTTGCCAAAGGTTTCACTCAAGAGTATGGCATTGAATATGAGGAGACCTTTGCTCCTGTTGCTCGTCTTACTTCTGTTCGAAGTCTCATTGTTGTTGCTGCTATCCGGTAGTGGTCCTTGTATCAGATGGATGTCAAAAATGTCTTTCTCAATGGTGATCTCTCCGAGGAAGTTTATATGCAGCCTCCTCCTGGTTTTCCTCACTCTCCACATCAGGTCTGCAAACTTCGCCGTGCTCTATATGGTCTTAAGCAAGCTCCTTGTGCTTGGTATGCTAAATTTAGTTCCACCATTCGTGAGCTTGGCTTCTCTTTGAGTGATTATGATTCTGCTCTCTTTGTTCGCAAAACTATACATGGCACTGTTCTTCCATTACTCTATGCGGATGATATGATTCTCACTGGAGATGATGTACATGGTATTTCTGAGCTCAAGGTTTTTCTTAGTAGACAATTTGAGATGAAAGATCTTGGTCCTCTCAGTTACTTCCTTGGTCTTGAGATATCTTCTGCTTCTACTGGTTGCTCTCTCTCTCAAGCCAAGTATGTCTCAGATCTCCTTGCTCGTGTTGATCTCACTGATAATAAGACTGCTTCCACACATTTGGAAGCTAATGTGCGTCTTACTCCTCTAGATGGTGAACTTCTATCTAACCCTACTCTCTATTGGCAACTTGTTGGCAGTCTTGTCTATCTTACTATTAGTCGTCTTGATATTGTCCATGCTGTTCACCTTGTCAGTCGTTTCTGTTATCACCTCGCTCCACTTACTATGATGCAGTTCTTTGCATTTTGCGATATGTTAAAGGCACTCTCTTCCATGGTCTATATTAATCTCGTCACTTCTCTTTACAGCTTAATGCTTATTCTGATGTTGATTGGGCTGGTGACCCTACTGATTGTCATTCTACCACAGGCTTTTGCTTCTTTCTTGGTAATTCTCTCATTTCTTGGCGTAGTAAGAAACAGACTCTTACCGCTCGCTCTAGCACTGAGGCCGAGTATCGTGCTTTAGTTGATACTACTCAGAAACTTCTTTGGCTTCGATGGTTACTTCAAGATATGGGTGTCTCTCATTCTGGTGCTACTGTTCTTCATTGTGATAATCGCAGTGCGATCATGATAGCTCATAATGATGTGTTTCATGATCGTACTAAGCACATTGAAATTGACTGTCATTTCATTCGTCAACATGTCATGGGTGGCACCGTTCATCTTCTCTCTGTGCCCTCTGCTGCCCAAACTGCTGATATCTTCACCAAGTCTCATCCCCCGGGACGGTTCCATGATTTGGTTTCCAAACTCAATTTGGTTTCTACATTACCACCTTGAGTTTGAGGGGACCTGTTAATGTAAACCTGGCAAAGCACCTCTTCCATCGTCAAGATTTGCCTCCATTGTCAAAGATAAAGATTGGTGTCCATTGTCAAAGTCTTCACCTACCTTCACTTGCCAAGTGATTTCGTCAATACATATCAGCCATTGTCAAGGCACAACCATGATCAATGGCTGATTTGTCTCCCTCATCCTCTGTATAATCTGTAAATATATCATCTTGTACAAACGATTCATCAATAATCGTTCTCTTTTTCTCTCTGTATCTTTTACTCCTTATAACACTAAAAATGCTGATAATTCATGGCCACATGGCATTACCCAATCAGATAGAACCAATAAATGAATATACTTCATTTTCATGAAGGAAAGACATCATGTAATGCTCAGAAGAACATAGCATTACCCATTGAGATAGAACAAATAAATGAATATATACTTCATTTTCATTATGAATAATAAGAGAAAAAATAAAAAAGAGAGAAAAAAAAATCAAGTGGAGAGAGTATGAATGTTAGGAAATGTTTAATATGCCAATGTGGCGGCATACCTTTGAAGCACGAGCATTATCTTGGTGCCAATTTTGTTGATCTATATAACTAACCTACAGTGGTTGCCAACTCAAAAACACTAACACAGCTCTGGCCAGAAGGGTCAAAACACAGGAAAAGCCAAAGATGCTTTAACATGGAAATGTAAAGCATGGTCACGCAGTGGATACTCTTTGCTAGAGTAGTACTCCACATTCGGAGTGGATTCGGGTAATCTATAGATGAACACTCGGCCAGGAAGCCCGAGATCTTCACTCTCGCCATACAAATAAAATTTATACTCCTTATACTGACAAAGTCCTTTATAAGTTTTACAAAGAGCAAAAGGTTGGATTTTAGTTGAAAGCAAATACCGGCCCTCAATTTTTATAGGTGCCCGATACTGAATCACTAATGGCTCATATGGGGAATTCCATAATATTTCTTTAAGCGCATGTTTGATCAGCTCTTCGAAATTCCGACTGGCCGTCAACATCTCAGAAATGAAGTCAGAATTAGCTGGTATTATATTGATGATAAATTAACATATCAAAAACCAATAAATAAACCCCCCAGAATTGTACGAGCCAACCACTGAATTTTAGAGCACAGATACCAATATAGGAGAAATGTTAAAAACAATGAGGCAAAAAAATATAGCAGAAATAGGAAGCGAAAAACCAATTAAGAATCAATTAAAAATACTTAATAAGAACCTTATCAAAAAGAGTTTGCAAAACTGGAAGGAAATATTTAGAAAACTTAAGCCGTGTTAGGTTCAAAGATTTAATGGTGAAAAAGGAAAGAAAAATGAAAAGATTAGAAAAAGAAAAAAACTGCACTTTCGTTTTGTCTCTTTTTCTTTGATTTTTTATTGATAATTAAAATTTCAAACACAATATTAGTGAAAATATTTTAAAAACTTAGTGAAAAACATATATGAATAATTCAATAGATTAGTTAAAATTTAAAAAAAAAAAATACATGCATTAAAAATCGATACTCCAAGTTTCTAAAGAGTTTTGGTTTAGTGTTCCAAACTTATCCTAAAGTTTTAAAAAAACAATTCCCAACATTTCGAAACTAGGTAATGTGTTGATAAAATTGAGTTAGAAAGGAAGCACAAAAAGGTTATATGGCGAGAGAGATGAAAATCACTCAAGTGTCCGGGAAGGTTAGAGGAGGTTCGGGTTCGACTCGGCCCCAGAAAATCCACAGAAAATTTCTCCAGAGTCAATTCTTCTCTCGCCACCACGACAGCTCCTTCTCCATATATTTCTGGAAATTGTAAGGGAAATCTTCTCCTTCTTCATTGCTATCATCAACATTAGTAGCAGCAGCACAGCCATTCATGGTGCAGTCTAGCACTGGCCTATATGCCTCTGCCTCGGGCATTTTCTGAGAAATAATCGATCGGCGACCCCTTGTTGAGCAAAAAGGGTCGTAGACAACATCAAAAAGTCTTAACACATTTCCGGCCGCCTCCTCCCATTCCTCTTCTATCGAATATGCAAACTATGATTTCTCTGGCGAAAGTAACAAAGAAATAGCGTTAAAGGAGATTAATGACGCGCTTGTCCTAAGAAGTCAACTTTAGCAACTCCGAAAATTTGAATGACGAAGGTTTTTTTTTATTTATTTAGGTACATTAAACGGTTAAAGTGTGGAGAAGGGAATGGTGATTCGAAACTATGACATCTATCATCGGTGGGGGCGTTATTATCACTTGGGCTAACCCTTTTCTTCGAAAGATGAAGGCTTTGGCCCCTTTTGTACAAGGAAAAAAAATTGGAACAGTGAAATTCAAAAAAAAAAAAAAAACTCTGTTTGTTTTATCAAAAATTAAATATCTAGAAGAAAAAAAAATTACTTGGAAATATTTGGTAATAAAAAATTTATTTTTCTATTTCTATAGTGTTCAACTATAAATTTTTTTAGCCTAGTTGCTTTTTAGATAAAATATATGAATAATTTAATTTCTAATACAATCAATTACTGATACATAGGTATTGAGGGAGAATGAGAGATTATGAGAAATTTAAACTCTAAGAAACGTAATTATAGCAAATAAGGGCATTTGGTGATCTACATTAGTACTTCAGTTGTTGAGTTGTTGAGTTCGTCTTCTCCTGGTGGCACATTTATATTGAGATTTATGTGTACTTTTTGAATTTGTTATAAAGTTGTGATTACTAGTGTGGGGAAATAACCCCCGGCCCAACCCAATGGGTGAGGCCTAATCTGTTCGAATTAAAAGTTGGGGCTGCCTGGGGCCTAAACCAGTTATGAGGAAAGGCCAGCCCAAACTGCCGACCTCCTCCCAGCGTGGCCCAAACAGCCAACGGTTTGCACAAACCACTGGCGGTCTTAGAGCATTAAATGCGGAGTTGACTTGCATTTAATGCACGAGCGGCCGCCCACACAAACGTCGACGTGCACGTCCGGTTAGCCGGAATCCCCCACGACGGTGCGCCAGACGCTACAGGTAGCCAGGCGGCGTCAATGATGATGCCTAATCAGCAGACCATGAGAGCCTGCTGATAGGCCGAGAAAAAAGACACTCCCCGAAGGACTCTATAAAGCCCCGAGGAATCGAGAGTCAGGTATGGAGAATGAACCCCTGACTTACACAACTTCCATTCATACTTCTCGATTAAGTTTGCTGACTTAACCTTCGGAGTGAGATCGACCCACCTAGGGTCGACCCATTCTAACCCATTCGTCTTGCAGGAAGAAGTTTGGACTCATCCACTTTGGGCTTGAGAGCTTGGCCCAGCCTTCCCGAAAAATCCCACCTACAATTGGCGCCGTCTGTGGGAAGGCTTAGAAAAACCATAAGTCTAAACAACCGGAGACAGAGGAAAGAAAACTACGACGGGAGGGGCTTCGGAGCCTCCTCCAGTAAAAACCAGACCAGTTCGGCACACTACCAATCTACACCAGTAGATCGGCAAAGAAGAATACTGAGGTCAGAGATACGAACGTCCGTCGAAAGCCACCCGGAGACACAAGAGGAAATGCGGAGGGATACGGGTTATGTCAGGGACAGAAACTTCCGCAGGAACCATCCTCGGAATCTGGCCCCGTCACCCTCCAGTGGACGGGTCCCAAGCGAGGATACACTCCGTGCGGCAGAGAGGGAAATTCGGCGGCGCGGAGAAGAGATAGCCTACCTCACCTCACAGGTGCGGGTAATGAGGGAGGCATTCTCTGCCAGGAATGGGCATAGGAGAGATGGGTCCCCAGATCGGGAGCAGGTTGTTGGCGCCAAGGACGAACCAGCGCCACCGGTAAGAGGGAGTTACACCCCTAGTACCGCGCGTTGCGTTAACAGGCGCACGGGTCGGCGAAGGGACAGGAGTGAAACCCCGCCAAACAGCAGCCCATCGGTGGAAGATCGGCGGAAGGAAGACTGGGAAAAGTGGTACAATGAAAAGCAGGAGGATAGAAGGCAGCAAACTAAGGAGCGCACAGCCCATGACCTGATGAGAAAGGCCTTAGACCAGATTGCATCCACGCCATTCACTGAGGAGATTGAATCCCATCCAATTCCTCGAAAATTCACCCCACCAAAGTTCACCCTCTATGACGGGAAGTCTGACCCAATTAACCATGTTCGGCATTACAAACAACTCATGGTAGTGTGGTGCAGCGACCAGATGCTGATGTGTCGGATCTTCCCCTCCAGCCTGGGGAGCGTGGCTTTACGGTGGTTCGACAAATTGCCACAAAAGTCCGTTTCAAGCTGGAGGCAACTGGCCGAGCTCTTTATAGCTCGTTTCATTGCAAACAGCCTACAGCCAAAGGAGGTTGACTTTTTGCTGACGTTGCGAAAGGAGGAAGGAGAAGGATTGCGAGCATACGCCCGACGCTACTGGGAGGCTTATAACGAAATTGATGAGTGCAGCGAGCAGTTGGCTGTAACTCAGTTCAAGATCGGCCTTCCCAGGGAGCATCGCTTGCGACAGTCCTTAATGAAGAAACCAGCCCTCACCATACAAGAACTAATGCTGAGGATCGAGCGCTATGCGCGGCTGGACGAGGACGTACCCCAAGGGGAGACACCTAAGGTCGGCGCGGCAGCCGAAAAGGCGAGCAAGAAGGATGCCAAGAAGCCCCGATCAGAGGACATCAGCCGAGGAAAAAGAGTGCCCGATGGGGTCTACACAGTCTTTAAAGACCCCATCTATAAAATATTGTCCCAGATCCATGATAAGCCCTTCTTCAAGTGGCCACTAAAGCTGGGGGGAGACCCTGCAACTAGGGACCAGAAGAGGTTCTGTTCCTACCACCGCGAGAAGGGGCACAAAACGGAGCAATGTCAGCATCTGAAAACCCATTTGGAAGACTTAGCCAAAGCGGGCCACCTCAACCAATTCATTGATCGGGAGAAGACTAAGGTCGAAGCCGAGCAGCCACGAGTGCAGGAAGCAGCCCAGAAGGAACCAGAAGTAAGGCCGGTTCGGGTAATCAACGTGCTACACGGTTCGGCCGAATCAGGAACCATAGACCCACATAGGTACCGAGCCGAGATGCAGAAGGCTGCGCACCTAAGGGAAGTGATGCAGATACAACCACCCAGCAAGAAAGCCAAGGTCGGCAATACCCATGCATCCATCTCCTTCACCGACGAGGATCTCGCTGGAGTGCAGATCCCCCACAATGATGCCTTGGTTGTTACGTTAAGAATGGCGGACTGTGACGTTAAAAGATTGCTCATTGACCAAGGGAGTTCATCTGAAGTTATGTACTACAGCTTGTTCAAACAATTGGGGCTCAAGGAGTCCGACCTCCAACCATCGCTTAGCCCATTGGTCGGCTTCAGCTCAGACCCAGTCTGGCCCATGGGTAAAGTGACGATTCCTGTGACGGCTGGAGGGATCACATTACAAACAGAATTCTTGGTTGTTAACGTGCCATCCCCCTACAACGCCATCATGGGACGAACCTGGTTGCACCTCATGAAGGTCGTTCCCTCCACCTACCATCAGCTGCTTCGGTTCCCGACCTCAGCGGGAGTTGGCGAGATAAGGGGAGACCAGGTGACCGCCAAACGGTGTTTCCTAACAGCATGTGCGATCAAGACAAGATCAGAGAAAGTACAAATGATGGAGCTGCATGAAGACACCCCCACCATAGATGATGTGGGACAGACGCCCGAGAATAAAGCTGTGGAGGACCTGAAAAAGATATACATAGATCGGCAAGGGGAAAAATACTTCGTCATCGGCACCTCTTTGTCCAAACAAGAGGAAAAATCCCGCATTGAGTTACTGACAGACTTCCTAGAAGTATTCGCCTGGACACCCTATGACATGCCTGGGATCGCCGCCGACGTTGCCTGTCATCGCCTTAATGTAAACCCAAATTGCCGACCTGTTATCCAAAAGGGAAGAAGGGCAGCTACCCAGCATGTGGATGCTGTCTTGGAGGAAACAGAGAAGCTTTTGGAAGCTGGAGCGATTCGGGAGATCAACTACCCAAGCTGGTTGTCAAACACCGTAGTAGTAAAAAAGAAGGACGGCAAATGGAGGGTCTGTGTAGACTTCACTGACCTCAACAGGGCGTGCCCCAAAGATCCATTCCCCATGCCCAAAATTGACCAACTTGTGGATGCAACCGCCGGCTTCGGAAGGATGAGTTTCCTGGATGCCTACCGTGGATATCACCAGATCCCACTTCACCCCGACGACCAAGAGAAAACGGCCTTCATCACTCCAAGGGGTATTTACTGCTATAGAGTTATGCCCTTTGGCCTGAAGAACGCCAGAGCCACATATCAGCGATTGGTCACAAAGATGTTCAAGACGCAGCTCGGCAGAACTGTCGAGGTCTACATCGATGACATGGTGGTAAAAAGCAAACTGAGCGACACCCATTCGGCGGACCTAAAGGAGGTACTCTGTATCATGAAAGACTACAAAATGCGGCTGAACGCTTCAAAATGTGTCTTCGGGGTCGACTCAGGCAAGTTCCTGGAGTTCCTGGTCACGCATCGGGGTATCGAGATGGACCCCCGGCAGATTAGTGCAATCCAGAGCGTTCACGCTCCAAAGAATGCCAAAGAGGTTCAGAGATTGACAGGAATGGCCGCCGCACTCAACAGATTCATTAGCCGTTCCTCGGACCGGTGCCGACCTTTCTTCCAGCTCCTAAAGAAACAGGAACGGTTCGAGTGGACCCCTGAGTGTGATTCTGCCCTCGCCGATCTAAAAAATTACCTCACCAAACCACCCCTACTCTCCACGCCTGTCCAGCATGAAGAGCTCTTCCTCTACCTTGCAATGTCAGACCATGCAGTTAGCACGGTCCTACTCAGGCAAGAAAATCGGTAACAATTCCCAGTCTATTACGTCAGCAAAACCCTACTTGGAGCCGAGACCAGGTATCTACCCCTGGAGAAACTGACACTCGCACTGGTAGTCGCCTCCCGAAAGTTGGTGCATTACTTCAGATCTCACACCATTAACGTCCTCACCAACCACCAGCTCAAACCCCTCCTAAGGAAAGCCGACTTCTCAGGAAGAATTGCAAAATGGGCCGTAGAATTAGGAGAGTTTGACATCAAGTTCCAGCCTCGATCGGCAGTGAAGGGGCAGGTTCTCGCAGATTTTATTGCCGAGTTCTCTGTCGAAATTACACCAGAAGTAGAAGAGACCCCGGCCACTGACCAACCGCAACACGAAATCCCCCTGGATCTTTGGGAACAATCTGATCATTGGAAACTCTACGTGGACGGAGCTTCCAATGACCAGGGGGCAGGATCGGGCATCGTACTCGTTACACCAGATGGTCTAACCATCGAGCAAGCCATCAAGCTGGAATTCACTGCTTCCAACAATGAGTCAGAATACGAGGCCCTGCTCGCCGGAATACGTCGAGCCATTGAACTTCGAATTCCCGAAATCGTCATCTACTCGGACTCCTTATTTGTCGTAAATCAAATCATAGGGGAATACGTTGCAAAGAACGACAGAATGATGTTGTACGTAGCAAAGGCCAAGGAACTTCTCAGCCAATTTAAAAACTACAAGCTTCGACAGATTAGTCGAGATAACAACTCACATGCGGATGCCTTGGCGACCCTGGCCACGGCTCTGAAATCAGGTTCGAGAAGGACGATCAACGTGGAAACTCTTGCCAATCCCAGCATTTTCCGCGAGGAGGATGAAGCCTTAACAGCGGAGAAGCGGGGACCATCATGGATGGACCCAATCATTTCTTACCTCGACACAGACAAGCTACCGGACGATAAGGCTGAAGCTCGGCGAATCAAGCATGCATCTCTCAGGTATTGGCTGTCACCAGGTAAGGAACTTTACAGACGTTCTTTTACAGGTCCTTATTTGCATTGTGTTCATCCGGACCAAGTACAGAGCGTCTTATTCGAAATCCATGAAGGGATATGTGGAAGTCACGTCGGCGGTAGATCGGTCGCACACCGAGCCATCTCACAGGGATACTGGTAGCCTTACATGCAGAAGGATGCAGCCCAGTACGTCCTGAAGTGCGACAAATGTCAGAGGTTTTCCCCCATTATCCACCAGCCAGCCGAAGATCTTGCTTCCATCACTAGTCCGTGGCCTTTCGCTCAGTGGGGACTGGACATTATCGGACCTTTGCCTCGGGCTCCGGGCAACAAAAGGTTTCTCATCATGGCCACCGATTACTTTACCAAATGGGTAGAAGCCGAACCTTTATCAAACATCAGGAAAACTGACGCCAAAAGTTTCGTATGGAAAAGCATTGTCACCAGATTCGGGTTGCCCCGTGCCATCGTATCAAATAATGGCACCCAGTTCGATGGTAATATCTTCAGATCATTTTGCGAAGGATTGGGGATCAGAAACTATTACTCAACACCAGCCTACCCCCAATGCAACGGACAAGCCGAAATTTCAAATAAAACCATGCTGAACGGAGTCAAGAAACGTCTTGAAAAAGCCAAGGGGAAGTGGACGGAAGAGCTAACCAATGTCTTGTGGTCCTACCGAACAACCCCAAGGAGGTCCACAGGAGAAACACCGTTCTCCTTGGCATACGGGGTGGAGGCAGTCATCCCCCTGGAGATCGGACTACCAACTATCAGGTCGGCAGCTTTCGACACCGGTGTCAATGACCAAACGGTTGCGAGAGATCTGGATCTTGTTGAAGAAAGAAGGGAAACCGCTTTGATCAAGCTCACAGAGTATCAGCGACAGCTTAAACGCTCTTACAACAAGCGGGTCCGCCCAAGAAACTTTGCTTCAGGAGATCTGGTTTTACGAAAAGTATTGGGGGCAACCAAGAAGGCGGCAGATGGGAAGCTCGGCCCTAATTGGGAAGGCCCCTACAGGGTCACATCCCAGGTCGGCATCGGCACGTACAGACTTGAGACCGTTGAAGAAGGGCGACCATTGCCACGACCTTGGAATGCGACCAACTTGAGGAAGTTCTACCAGTAATAAGAAACCCCAAACACTGTAACAGTCCCTGAAATGTATAAAGCTCAGCTGAAGAATCAATGAAAATGAAGATTGTTCAAATGACCCTACTCGGACCATTCTGACCAAAGCAAAAACCAAGTGTAAAAACTTGGTCCTGTCCAAGTTGGGCAGGTCGGCCAAAGAAGGCCAAAGCAAAAACCAAGTGTAAAAACTTGGTCCTGTCCAAGTTGGGCAGGTCGGCCAAAGAAGGCCAAAGTAAAAACCAAGTGTAAAAACTTGGTCCTGTCCAAGTTGGGCAGGTCGGCCAAAGAAGGCCAAAGCAAAAATCAAGGGTAAAAACGTAGTCCTGCCCATGTTGGGCAGGTCGGCCAGAGAAAAACTAAAGTCAAGTATCAATTCTGCCTAAATTGCACAGACCGGCCAAGAAAAGCTGAAGAAAGAAAAATTAAGTCTAAACAACAAAATCAAATAAAGAAGATCCAGTAATAAACAAACAGACGAGTTTTTCTCATTAAAAAAGTACTGACGGTTACAAAAATGGAGAAAGAGAAAGAAAAGATATGCCGACTTCTCCCCCGGCTCTACAGACACCCCTGGCGAGACTTCTACCACATCCTCCGGGGGCACAGCTGTGATCTTCAAGCCTTCAACTCTCTCCTTCTCAGCAGCAGCAGCTTCGGCCGCATCTTTTAACTTAAGCTCCCGTGCATATTGGGCATTGGCCAGGACTTTCTTCAGACAGACGACGCCATCCTCGGTAGTATCGAAGTAGTCCGGGCAAAGACCCCACACATCGGAGGCCTTATCCAACTCCGCCACGATAAGGGCACCATTCCAACCCTGTCGGAAAATGGTGCGACTGAGGTCCATCATCTCTTGAGCCAAATTCTTGGCTCCCCTCTCTTCACCCCGCTTCAATATGGCCTCCTCCTCCACCTTCAGCTTGGCCACTTCTGCCTTAAGGGTCTCCACCTCCTCGTTGGCCTTGTGCAGATCCACGGACTGCACGTCAAACTTTTTCTCAAGGTCGGCGAGATCCTTATCCCTCTTCTCGAAGTCGGCCTTCATCAGCAAAAGCTCGGCGGAAGCCTGCTCGGCTTGTTTCTTGAAGGTAATCCGCTCCTTATTTGCTTCAATCCATTCAAGCTTCAGACGGCCGTGCTCTTCAATGAGTTGCTGGTGAACCTCGGCAAGCTTTTGGAAGCGTGTCATCGCCTCCAAGGAATTTAGGCAGCCCTACACAAATTAAAGAAGGTTGTTGTTAGGTCAAGTGCCTAAGAGGACTGTAGTCACCGAAAGTCATAGCTGTCTTACCAGTACGGAATCATGGAAAGCGCCCATGAAGACGGCCGAGTCGCTTGCTTCGCCCAGCTTCGCCACGTCCTTTTTCTGAAGGACGCTTTTCAAAACACCAAAAGCGACCTCGGGCTGATCGATCATGGAATCCGCTGTTGTCATTGGACGGCCCAAAATGTCCGGAGTAATGGTCACTGTCTCGCCGACCTCGTCCACCGTGGCTTTGCCTTTCTGCTTCTTGGGCGCATGAGTTGGAGTGACATCGGGCCTTCTCTTTCTTTGTTGCCGTGTCTCTGGCCTCTGTTGCACGGTTGTGGCCTCCTCCACGGGTGCTGCCACCGGCTCGGCTGTTGGAGTTTCGGCTGGAGTGGGAGTAGCCGACCTCAGCGGCTGTCCCGCCAGAGCAAACATTCTTTCCTTCAGACTCATGCCGTCCATCTCGTTGGGTGATGGGCTCGAATCACTCGTTCGGGTGGGAATCACAACTCGGCGGTCGGGTACAGTGTATGGTGACGAAGTGGATGCCGAATTGTGTGATTTGGTTCGCTCTTCTTGCCGTTCTTCGCCAGGCGATGCAGACGGTGGAGCAACCGCGATTGTCACGCCTGTAGGGATGCGCGCCCTCTCGATCGCTATGCCAGTAGGGATTTCCTCAAAGTCCCCTTCGGCACCTTCGTCCGCCAATCTTGCTAGTACACTCGGGGGGACTCCAGTCTCGGCAGTAAAAGTCGAGTATCGCAACGGATAGGAGAGCAAGATATGTGCTGCCCGAGCTATGTACCATAGCCGACCTTCACCAACGTAGTTCAAGACCTTGTTGAGGTCGTCAGAGTTAACCAACCAATCGCGAGCTTTCGACCGCTTCCTTGTGTCTGCAAAAAAGTTCGAGAGTTAGTGTGGATGCGGACTGAAACTTAAACTGATACACAGTCTGAGAAGATCGGCATCAAACCTAGTTCAACGGGCTTCCTAGGGCACCGAATCGCCGGTCTATCCTTCTCGGGAACACTGTCGAACTCCCATGGACCAGTTACCCAAACCCTTACATCATCAACGCCCTTCCCTGAGGAAGGTAGACACTTCACTAACTCTAAGGACTTCTTTACTACCCGGAGGTAAACCTTGTAACTACCTCCGACTTTGCAAAGGGTGTAACAGTAGTCCAGTTCGGCGAGGCCCAGGTTTACCCCCAGTCGCCGATTTATTTCAAGCATACCAAAGAAGATCCTATACACATTTGACGCTAACTGGGAAGGTGACACATTACTTTTTACTATGAACTTATGAAGAAGAGGGTGGAGGGGAAACCTGAGCCCCCCTTCGACGATGGCGATGACCGGGAATGGCACTCCCTTTTCGGTCTCGCCCATACGGAAGTCATCAGGGTCGACTAGCTCTAAGCCAATCTCGTCTGGGATTTCGAACCTGGCCCTGAATGAAGCAAGGGCCGACGGACCATCTAACATTTTACGAAGACGGGATGCCATCGGGGGGCAATCGTCAACACACAGAAAGTACAGTGAAGAGCGAAAGAGTTGTGGGCTCGAAGGACACTTACAGTGTTGGGTGCCGAAACAGCCGACGCACTCGTGATTCAAGAGGCAGGGAAGTAGAAAAAGAGCAAGTGTTTTCCCAAAACCAATTAGGGCGTCATTCTTTTATACACGCTAGAGCCGTCGGTTCATACGCGGGAAAACGGCGTTAATCATGACGCTCTGCCAAAGCGTCACGTCGGCCGTCGATTCGATAACGCCTCATCAATAGATTTTTTTTAAATCCCCGCCGTTTGTGCGGTCGGGTGACCGTTACAACCCTTGGCCGTTTCAGAAGCTGAATCGACGCAATGGCTGGGGGGCAATTGTGGGGAAATAACCCCCGGCCCAACCCAATGGGTGAGGCCCAATCTGTTCGAATTAAAAGTTGGGGCTGCCTGGGGCCCAAACCAGTTATGAGGAAAGGCCAGCCCAAACTGCCGACCTCCTCCCAGCGTGGCCCAGACAGCCAACGGTTTGCGCAAACCACTAGCGGTCTTAGAGCATTAAATGCGGAGTTGACTTGCATTTAATGCACGAGCGGCCGCCCACACAAACGTCGATGTGCACGTCCGGTCAGCCGGAATCCCCCACGACGGTGCGCCAGATGCTGCAGGTAGCCAGGCGGCGTCAATGATGATGCCTAACCAGCAGACCATGAGAGCCTGCTGATAGGCCGAGAAAAAAGACACTCCCCGAAGGACTCTATAAAGCCCCGAGGAATCGAGAGCCAGGTATGGAGAATGAACCCCTGACTTACACAACTTCCATTCATACTTCTCGATTAAGTTTGCTGACTTAACCTTCGGAGTGAGATCGACCCATCTAGGGTCGACCCATTCTAACCCATTCGTCTTGCAGGAAGAAGTTTGGACTCATCCACTTTGGGCTTGAGAGCTCGGCCCAGCCTTCCCGAAAAATCCCACCTACAACTAGGATGAACTTCCTCAAAGAAATAAATGTCCAGAATGATAGATTTTTCATGATGTAACTATTTTCTATTGATTGTCAAAGATATTATTTCATAAGAACAGTAAACGAATTGAGTCGTGGCAAGTAATGCTTCATTACTTCTCAAAATGATTTCTTAACCCTTCATTTTCTGTTACTTAAACAACTTTATTAATTGTACACGATGTAATACATTTTATCTTTTTTGTCTATTTTTTTTTTTGACTTCTATCAATGTGCAAGACTTCATTGACCTAGCTTGCTATAAAAAGTTCAAGGCTCAAATAAAAAATTAAAAGTCAAAGGGACAAAATGATAATATATCAAAAATAGTTCAACTACATTGACACAACCCTAAGTAGAGGAGAATGAATTACTACTTAAATAAACTTGTATAATTTCTCCTTCTTTATTTCAGGGCACATGGATTATTAGGCTTTATTCAGTTTATTTTTTCATTTTGGTTTTTCATATGACAGATAGATTATACAAGTGGTGGGATTGATGATCAGATATCTCACGTCCAACTTTTTTTGTTTTTTGTTTCGTTTTTTTTTTTCTATAATTTTAATCCTTCTTTTTACTAGTTTTAGCATAAAAACCTAGTTAGAAAAAAAGTGATAAGCTAATAACAAAACTACATCCAAACCACCCCCTAGTGCATGCATGGACAACAATTCAAAACTAAAGGGAAAATGTTATTCTTCTAGAATTATTATACAGAATTTTATACTAGAATGATGCAGCAATGACAGTTTTATAATTAATATGTATCTTGATGGGTTCTTTATTATGAAGTGATAGGACCACAACTTAGACACATCATTCTGGTGATAAATTCTGTATGAATTTTCTGGTTGTATAGCATTATTTAAAGTAAAATTATTGTAATCTTCCAAACTTATGTACTAAAATTTTCATTTAAAATGATATGACAATGCCAAATTTAAAGTCATAGACCACATCCGTACAGTTCAAAGCTGAAATGGCCTTGAATTGGTAATTAAGGTCCTCCAAATTTTAGTACAAAATTTTCATTTATAATTATATGTTGTCCCACCAAAAAAATTAAATTATGAGCCATTTTAATGGAATTTTTATTTTAAAATGGCAGTCAAAAAGAGCCACATTAACCCTATAACCTTAGATTTGTCAAAAGAAAGAAAACTAAAAAAATTATAATTTTTACATATTATTTTTTCATAGGCAATCGAACAAAAATAAGAATTTTTTTGACAAATCTCTATTCATTTTCTTCTTATTTTTGTAACCAACTAAAAAAAAAAAATAGTTTCTTTCACTTTATTTTCTTTTTTTTTCCCTTTTCTCTTTCCTCCACAAAACTAAGACTCTTTATGAAATTTGCACAAAATAGCAAAGAGCCTTATGTTTACATGGATAAAAATCGATCTTCCAATCTCAGCTCCATGGTTCTACCACTCTCCGTGGAAAGAAAAGGAAAAAAAAGAAAGATATGAAAGTAAAATAAAGTGAAAAAATATTTTTTTATGTTTTTGGGATTTAAAAATAAGAAGAAAAAAATAAATATTTGTCAAATAAAATAATTCATTTTCTTCTTTGATTACTTGTAAAAAAAAATGATACATACTAGTGATTTTATTTGTAGTATTTTTTTTAATTTTTTCTACAAGATATTCAAACATTTGACCGACTATTCTCTTAAGCTTGTTTAAAAGGTAATTTTTTTTTAAAAAACAAAATTTGAAGGCACCCCTCTTCCAATTTTATCATGGAAATGATATGAGTTGTTGGAAGAAAATTGCATTGTCGTAAAAAAAAATGGTCGTCCATGCCTGTTTTTCGTCATTGTTGCATGCTTTGATTTGTAGCAAAATAATTTGACATAAAGTAATAAAGTAATAAAGTGAAGTTATTTTTTATTATTATTTTTAGCTGATGTCTAAACCGGTAGTCAGTGCAAGCATTTAACTCAAGCACCACGCGTCAAAATAATGTAGCGAGTGCTAGAACACCAATGTCGCGTTGACTGTCACTAGCATTCCACTTCACCTATATATACACACACAACTGAGTATTCAAATAGACAGAGCATACAGTGAGCACATTTTGAGAAACCGCGAAAATCCGCGAGCCATGGAATTGCAGAAGCAGAGTACGAAACCATATCCGATTAAGCGAAGGACCGCGAAGCTTCACCTCGATGACTACCTCTCTTTCATTGACAGTCACAAGCAAATCGATCTCACCATCAAACTTCTAAATCAGGTCTCTCTCTCTCTCTCCGCATATACACATAGTTGTATATCACTATGAATTCAACGACTGGTTTGGGGCAAGTCGTTCACAATTGTGCGGTACACTACAAACCTTGCTCGACTAATTTCAATTTTAACTTCAATTTCTCATTGATAGCGGTCGTTTTCCGCATCTAATTTGATTAATCTTCAGAATTCTGATTGTATACTTCGGAAGAATATGTTTGCCGTTGTGTTCTCGGTTCTCTGATCTGACTGGACGAAACGTCAATTTCATTCCCTAGGAATGGATTCAATCACTGTAAAACTTGTTCATGCGTGGGAGACTTCAAATTGATTGCATAAACTGCAAAACGATCGCATTTCTTCTGAATACTTGGATCTTGTTTTCCGTGTTATTGATCGGCGTTTATGCTGTGTGTTTACAGGTCATCAACATGCACGGATTCTCTAAATTCCACGGCACTCCGAAGGTAGAGAGAGACTACGAATCAATCGAAGCCATTTCTCTTTGTTTCTTTACTCCAAAATCAGGTTAAACATTTCTAATTTTGGCCTTTTTATTCTCTCCGTTTTTCGTTCAAATTTGCAGAAGGTTCTGATCGACGCGGTGGCCTCAATCGACCTGATGGATCCGTCTCGCTCCACACTGAACGACGAAAACGTCTCTTCGTGCGCGTTCATGACTCTGGAGGAGGCGATCAAGGACCTTGCGGACCTCAACTGGCAAGAATGCTGTGTCACTTCGCTCCAAACTCTAAACTCGGTGAACTACGACTTGGTCCTCCACAACGCTGACGCTTCGTCGTCCAAAACGAAGCCGAAGATATCGAGGAAGCGGCGTAAGTTTTCGACACTGCTAGGCGTCGGCGGCGAAGGGGATCCCACCGCCGCAGCTGGCAATTGTGCCGGCTTTGGAGGCTCGCAATCAGTTTGTTCTTCTGCGGTGGTTGGCGAGGGTGGAAGGAACGACGGTGATTTAGGTGCTACTGCCGGTGACTTTAGTGAGTCCTCTTCGACTTTTCTCTCCCTTGCGCCGTAGTGAACTCATGGACAGGTAATCACTCGAACGGATTGCATAGAAATTGCTATGTTTGTTGTCTGAGAGACTGAGTGAGTGTGTTTGAGAAAGAATGGTGGTGGTTTTTTTAGTTACTGGTTTTGAATGTGATGGTGGTTTTCCTGTTCACTGGTTTTAGTGGTGGAATTGTGGTTACTTGAGAAAGACAAGGGCATTTCTGTCTTCTTATATGGGAAATGCTAGCCACAGCTGTTTGAACAGTTACTTTCGGACAGTCGCACGGAAGAGATGACACGTAGGGTGTCACTTTTTGACTTTAACCGGCTACCGCAGTGAAAAAAACTTCTCCATCAGTATACTTTGAGGTTGATGAAAAACGTACTTTTTACCATCTCTCTATCACTTTCACTCTGCAAAGACTCCAACGTGGCTACATGTACGCTTTGACCTCCCTTTACCTCCATTGGATCTTTATTATGAGAAGCACGTTTGGCAAGTGGAAAAGGGGAAGAAAAATGAGGAGAGAAAGCACACATATTCTCTCTTCTTATTTTATTTTTATTTTTTTACAAAATAATTTTAAAAAATTAATTTTTTCTTTCTTTTTATTTTTGTCCTTCCAAATGTGTTTGGACCTGACTTGTAAAATTAGCTTATGAAGTAAGTTATTTTTAGTTATTTTTTTAATCAAAATTTAATTTTTTTATTGTTATATTTTTTTAGGTTATGCATACTTGTCATAAAAAAATTAATTTTTATTTAAAAAAATCACTAAAGACAAAAAAAAACCATTTTAATCAAACTAAAATAGTTTTTTCTTCTTTAATAACTTTTTTCAACTAAAAATTAATTTTCTTTTTATGATGGGTGCAAATGACTTAAAAGAATGTAGCAATAAAAAGATATTTGAGTTTTTATTTATTGAAAAAGATCACTAAAGTCCGAAAAAATATTACTTCATAAACCGCGCGCATCCAAACACCTGTTAAAATCACACTAACTGGGTGATATTAAAGGAATATTTTTATTTTTTTGTGATTGCGTGGGTCATCACACTCCATTCTCTTTCATGACTCACCACTGAAAATCATTCTATTTGAAGCCAATAATCACACTGAAAACTCAAATCTCCATGGAGGTGACCGTTGATGGGGTTAGTAGACTAGTAGTGACTTCGAGAGGGAGAGTGAGTTGTGTGGGTCCTTAGTGGGTTGCTGTGTGGGTGATCTAACAGTGTAGTTGTAGTGAGAGAGAGAGAGAGAGAGAGAGAGAGAGAGAGAGAGAGAGAGATGGCCGGTAAAGAGGTGGTGGAAGGTGAGTTATATAGTGTGCTAAGATGAGTCTATAATGTGTAAGATAGAGGTTGGGATTTGGCTTAAGAGTTGTTTGTGCTTCCACCATTGTGTGTGGTGGTAATATGCAGTGGTGTGAGGTTGAGAGATGGAGAGCAAGGTGGGTTCTAGAGAGATAGGGGTGGGTTTGCGAGGAGTGGGATATCCGAAGTAAAGGAGGATGAAGGTGGTGCTAAGGTGGCAGTCATGGTATATAGCTAGAGGTGAAGGTGTTTTTAGTGGAGGGTGAGGGAAATGAGGGTGTTTTAGTGAGAGAAAGAGTGACAAGTGTTGGGTGTTGTCTATTGCGTTTTTCAGAGAGAGAAAGAGAGGTATTTTCAGATAGAAAGGAGATTGTATTAGTTGTGGTTCAACTTTTTGGATGGAGAGAAAAGAAAGAAAAGCAAAACATGTAAAATAGAAAGTGATTACTATGAAAGTGTCTGGTTGGAGATTGAAGCTGTTGGGATGGTGGAGTTGTTTTGGTCTATGGTGAGAAAGACGGGTGAGAGAGAGAGAGAGAGAAAAAAAAAAAAGAAAAGAGAGAATCTGATCTGAGCGAGAGGGAACTTTTCCGGGTGGATATTAATTTTTTATTCCATTTCTTTGTTGTCACTTGTCACTGTCTTCTGAAGAAAATTGTTACTCTTTTACCATTTTTGTACAAACTTTTAAATTAAAATTATATAATAATGATAATTTTGTAATTAAAATATATTTTTATAAATTTTTTATTTTAAAATAATAGATGTATAATTTAACCAAACCGTTATGATTATATACCATTACTCTCTCGTGATAGTGTGTGAGTTTAGATTTTTACTCTACCGTACTCACACAGTCTCACCCACTAACAGGGCATTATTAAGTTTCAGTTTTAATTTTCAAATTCTTTTACACGTGTTGTTGTGACAACGCACGATGGTGCAAACGACTGAAAAATCGTTTGTTACTAGCATTCCTCCTTATATGTTACATCGACTTGGATTGGATGGCTGAGAGGATTCACACGTGACTTTCAGTAGTATAATAGTACTAGCAATGACCCGTGCCTACGGCACTTCGCTTGACTTTTGATAACTTTGAATCAAGACTTAAAATTAAAAAAATTCACTATGACCATAAAATTGCATGCAAAATTAATTTGAGCCATTTTAACCATTTATATCTTTTACAAATGAAAAAACTGAGATGTAAATGGTCAAAAGGGCACCTAATCTAAACACCTGCCATAGTAGAAGTGTTTCTCTTGCTTTAAAAAATAAAAAATAAAGCAAAGTAAGTACTTCAAATTAATTCAAAAGGCCCCAAATTTAAACAAAGTTTTTTGTTTTCCAAAATCATATTCTCCTAACATTTTTTATTATATCACATTACCCAACTCTTTTTATTATCACTTAACAGACTAATGAGATATCATCAGCTACCAGCCAAAACACATTGTAGCACAAATAGGCAAGGTATTAACAATTCAAGAACAAAGCTAAAAAGTGCCCAAAAATAAATTTAATCCACAACAAAATAAGTAAAGCAAGCCTAGAAACAAAACATTCAACAAAACAGTGGAATTTTAAACACAAAAAAAAAAAAAAAAACCACTGATAATACACGCAAGTAAAGAAAAATGTACACATCAAACTCATTATAGTGTTATCAATTATTTTAACCAGTTGTATACATTTTTGTGCCTAAAAAACATAAAAGAGAGATAAAGATGCTCACCTCAATTTTTTTTTCCTTTGCCTTTTGTGACTTATTTATTTTTTTATATTGATTCTTCGAAAATAAATTTCAATTTGCATCAAACTACAACATGAACCATAACGTAATCAAAACAGCATCGCCTTTTTCGTTTTCTTTATCCTTCTCCTTCTCCTAAACTTCTTGCACTTATCAAAGTATGCTTGTGGTTGTGGGGTCCATCTAGCCCACCCCATCATATCAACCTCAGGTGCCGTTTGAATGAATTCAAACAAATCCGAGACGTCGAAACCCATTACACATTGTGTATGCATATGTTCTGGCTCTCCAATTTGGGGTCTCTTTGGTTGGTCATATGATTGGTTATGAAGGCAGAGCCGTGGGGGTAAGTTGGGATTGAGCAGTAGCGAACTCATAAGGTAGTCGTTGACGTCTCCCAGTATTCATCCAAGTCAATCCAAATGAAGCAAATAAAAGTGCTCAAGCTAGATCTTCTTTAAATTTTGATACATCTCTGCATGGTTTTGCCCGGTATGGGTGCTGCTGTGACGGCGGCAACGATAGGGAATCCCGGTGGTGCTAAAGCGATGATGTTGGTTTTGTTGGTGGGTTGTAGTGGTGATAGATAGGTGGAGATGAAGTGTGCTAGTTTTCTAGAGGGAGTCACAGATAAAGAGAGAAAAGGGGGCAAAAGGAGGTGGCCATGGGTGGTGGTTGAGCAGCGGGTGTGTGCTGGTTTCCTAGAGTGAAAAAGAGAGTGAGCCATAGGGAGAGAAAGTATGAGAGAAGAACAGGCAAGAGGTGGCCATGTGTGGTGGCTGATCAGTGGGTTTTGTTGGCCTCTGATGGCCATCGCAGTTGTGGCCATGGTGGTACCTGTGCGACTTCCATGACGATGCAACCATGGGTAGAGAGGGAGTGAGGTGGCCCTCCATCGAGGTGAGAGATGTTAGTGACAGAAGTGGTGGCCATCCATGTGGCTGTGCGATTTGGTGGCCAGTGGTTCGTTTTGTCAGAGGTGTAGGTGCGACTGTTTTAGAGAGACAAAAAGGAATGGAGGTAGCATAGGAGCCCTGACAGATTGTGGAAGGAGGTTTCGGGAGAGAGAGAGAGAGAGAGAGAGAGATTCATTAATTATTAGACTAAGAAAAGGCAAGTAGTGACCAGACCAGTTCAAGTGACAGAGAAAAGAGAAAGAAATAGGGCTATTGAGTGTCTCCAATTTGGAGAAACAAAGAAATGTTTTTAGACAGTGGGGTGGCCAGAAGGGTGGTTCTTTAATGGCCTCCCTCACTGGTTTTGGTTCTCTCTCTCTCCAACCATCTCTCCCTCTTTCTTGTATTTTCAAAATGGGTTTCCCCTATGGTGGTTGCTGCGTATTGGAGAAATGAGCAATGGAGTTTGGTTGAAATCTTGTGAGAGGGGAGTGGGTTTTAGTGAGAGGAAAAAGTATTGTGAATGTACGAAGTTAATCGAAGCATTTAATGTTGTACAACAAACTCAGACCTCTTCTATCTCTAACGTTTATATTTTCAAAATGGACTGCCTTTCAGTACTTGGTAAGCCGTGCTTTCATACCATGAGAAATATGTTTTCTAGAGAATGAAGAGAAAGAAATGATCTAAGCTGTAAATTAAAGTAAAAGTTTGATTTAGGCCGTCAGATGAAATTTTGTAAGAAATTTTAAGTCTCAGGATGATCTCATCCGTAGAAATAAACATAAAATTAACACCAACCATTGAATTGAAGTATAGATGCATGCCACGTAGGACAAATGTCTCATCAAGATTCAAAATAAGTTGTGTTTTATTATATAGATTACACTAGGGGATTGCTAGCAATCCCGCGTTTTACAACATCACACGTGAACTTCTAAGGGCAGTCAGAATAAAACTTGTCAAAGTTTTTTTTATTCTTTTTTCTGATCGCACTACGTCACTTCAAATTAAATTTGTGAGATTAATAATAAAATAATTTGAAAAATACAAAAGTAACTCAAATTTATTTGCTCACTACTTGGTTCGAATTTTCAAATAGGACAAGAGTAAAGAATGGACGGACCATCATGGTTGGTTTAGGGGGTCAAAACTGAAATTTATTTACTTAATATTTGAGTTCAAATTTTTATAGCCGTTCAATGAAATTAAAAATATCTTTTAGTGATTATAATAAGTTGTGAAATTTAAATTTTGACCTCGACGTAAGTGCATGAAACATAATTATTAATATTGTACTGTACCCGTCATGAAACTATACCAATAAAAGTGAATTTTGTGTAATATATTTTAAAGTAATTTAATTTTATTATATTTTGAAATGTCTATAAAAATCTATATTAGACATATACTCGATAGTAATATATCTTTTAAGTATTTTTAAATATATATTTGGTTAGATAACACATTTATATTATGTTAAAATGATTTAAAGTTGAATAACATTTGTTATGAGTAATATTAAATTTTATAAATGAATAATTTGTAAATAAATATATATTTTTATAATTATTTAATATTTAAACAATAAATTTGAGACGATATCTAGTATTACATTGATACTGATAGTACCAACAACAAAAATGGTATATTGACTGGTTTGATATTAACAACTATGCCAGTAAGTTCTTCTGTCAGTGATTGTGTGATGCTGAGTGACAATATTCCTTAATTGAAGTATATACCGTATTGAGCACTGAAAGGTATGCTTAGCCCCATCAATTTGTTATGAAGATTCGAACTTAAGTATTGAGAAAAAAATTTAAATTTTTATCCACTAAACTATTCACTCTTTGATCCATTCTTTATTCTTACCCAATTTGCAAGGAGAGTTACCTTTGTCTTTTTAAATTATTTTATTATTAATCTCAAATGTATAATTTGAAATGATGTAGTGTCAAAAAAAATTAAAAAAAAAGTTTTGACAGGTTTTATTCCGGTTGCCCTAATGCGTTTTAAGTGGAATACATGTGTAATGTTTTGAAACGCGGTGGTCGGACCATCGCGATTGCTATTGCTGCTAGCAATCCCCATTACACTATTAGTAAAGAAACGTCAAAAAAAGACACTATATCAGTAAAGAGATCCAAATCGAATGATCTGGGACCATTGGAATTGGGCGGTCTCAACCAATCAAGTCAACAGTTTTTGCTCCTGGATTTGACTCTACGAAGACTTTTTGACCACAGTTTTCGAGAAATTTATTTAGGGGGGTTACGGATTTTCGGTACGGATAAAAATCTTTGTTTGAAAATTTTGAAAAAAAATTTTGAAACTCGAAAAATACGTTTTTTAAATACCTATTAGGATATGTTTGAAATATTTAACGAAAATTTTTGACAAATTAAAGGTAAACGCTCCGAAAATTAAAAATATTAATTTGTGTGCATTTTTTTGTTGAATTTTAATATGTATATATAAAATTATTCATGTGGGTTTTAAGCAAAATTTTTACTAAATTTTTTAAGGTTAAACAATTATTTAGTCGCTCCAATTTTTTCTCAAATTTCAATATTTTTCTTAAACTTTAAATTTTTTTATTTTGATCCTCCAACTTCTACTAAAAGTTAATGTGGTCACTCATTTTAAAATAAGTTAGAAAATTTTAAAACTAATTACACTTTGACCCTCTCAATTATAATTTAATATTACTTTACTCCATTCAACTAAAATTAATTTTCTACAAGAAAGTTGATGTGAATCACTAATTATTAGCATTGACAATATTAAGAAAATTTTTAAAACTACTCATTTGTTAAGTAGGGATAAAAAAAAAATTAAATTGTGTTTGGCAAGAAATGCTAGAAATGTTCAATTTACCTTCTTTTTTTTTTTTGTCAATAGCATTAATACGAACTTAAATTATCATAATTTAAGGATAAAATGTAATGATTTTTAGTTTTACTGACAAAGTAAAACCAAGTCATAGTTGAGAGGGTTAAACTGTAATTAAGTTTTAATTTTTCTAACTTATTTTAAAATAAGGGAGCAAATTGACTTGCTTTAACAAGTTGAAGAACTAAAATAGAAGAATTCAAAATTCAAGAAGAATATTAGAATCAGAGGCAAAATTGGATAGAGCAAATAATTGTTCCATTTTTTTAAAGGTTTTCCTTGAATTCTACAAAACCTTCTTATAAGATTTTTAATCATTTCCCACTTTCCTTTTTTCCTAACGTTTTTCGTTTCCATTTCCCCTCCTGCTTCTACTATCCATTTTGATAACTATTTTTTTTTTTTTTTACTGTTCTAAGCACTACAGAACAGTAATGTGAGTTAATGGACCACTACCACCAGGAACGAAGCCGGACAACGTAGGATATATAGTGGCATTTGAATTGGAATTTGGAACTGCAAAAAATTTCCTCCGAGAATTTGAGGAATTCTCTTCACCTTTGTAGACCCGCTGCCCGCAGTCTGCCGGTCGCCAAGATCAGCCCCTGACGTACCTGTGAAATTGTTAAAAGCTAAAGGATGAATTGGTTTTTAACAATGCTAATAAGCTACATTCTAAAGCTGAAAGCAGGTAAACAAAATTTTGACATGCAATGACGGTTTAACTGTCTTGAAAGTAAGCACATTGTGGAATATTGTCCTTTGAAAGGAAGACTACTTCCAATGAATTACAATTAAAGCCAATTTCAAGCGATCGAAGAATTTTTCCTTTTGGTAAAGTTTGTTATGCGATGATTGAATTGTATAGAATTTGCTCTGCCTCTTTCTTGACTTCTTTGGTTGGTTGGTTGGTTGTTTCTTCAAAATCTCTCCAGTGACAAGAATGAAAGATCATGGCCGCCTTTGAACAGGAAAAATAATCAGGTGTGACCGCTATGTGCAACGACCACCGCCTTGATTGGAGAAGCAATTTTAAGCAGGTTCATTATGTTGGCCGGTCTTCTTACTGAAAATACTTGGAACTGTTGTGGGAAGATCTAGCTAGCTAGTCGACTTTAAATCAACCAGTGTATGGGGAAAATGTGCATTTGCTCGGCAATAGGCTCCAGCCATAGCCGCAACGAGTGTTTTAACTTGATGAATGGAAAGCCTTTCTTCTGAGTACAGAAAACTTCTCAGTTAAATTTCTAGAGCACGGCTAGTTTTTAAGAAAAGTTTTATATTTGAAAAGCCCTCTCCAACGCGACTCGATCACCATTTGACAAGTTTTTCTAATTCTTGCTTTGATAGCATCTTTGCTTTCATTTATTTTGTCCCTTAAAAATCATAGGTTCTGTTCAGACAAACCGATGGTATTTCGGGAGTGTTGGGGCACTTGGCGTATAAGCCATAAGTTATAAATTATTTTTAAAAAGTTACTTTTAAAAATAATGTTTTTTCAAAAATATAATTAGATGTAAGTTGTTTTTTTAAATATTTTATCTAAACACATTTTAAAAAATTCATAAATATAAGCCATAAGTTACTAAATAAGTTATATCTAAACACTCCATCCGTATACGTTCACTCTTAGATTAATTGTGTTTAATAGCCTATATTGTCATCTTATAGGTTCTTGCCAAATCTTTTGAACTATGTTTCATCTTCATATTTCGTGCTGCAACTTTTAAAAACAAAATGACCCTTAAAAAAAATTATTGGAAACTTGGAGCAATAACAATCCAGATTAGTCCATTGCGTAAGTTTGCTTCTACTCCCCCAAACGAAGGGATCTACAACGTTTAAACATGCTTATACTTCTGCAAAATAGAATACATATTCTAATTTTGGATTGCTCTCATATACAAAAAAAAGAAAAAAAAAACTATCCTTCTTTCGATATCTCTAGCAATTGTTTAACCTTCTTTTTGCTTCCAATGATAAGGTTGATTGATATTGTTAGATTTTTTTTAGCGTTAGCATATTCTTTAGGCAGAATCACTTTAATTGCATAGTTTACTCAACCTATTTCCAACCTAAACCCTTCCCAATAAAATAAAATTCTCTTTACATTCTGCTGAAGAGGATCCCAAATGAAAATGGTTTGTCGATTGTCATCGGAGGAGGAATCCCTTTGACTATTGAAAATTTTTAAAAGGATCCAAAGAAAGATTCAACTGTCTCTCTCTCTTTGAATTAAAAATAATATAAATATTAGTGCTCCTTGACTTGTTATTACAAACAAAAAATTAAAGTCAGTTTTATTTTTTGTTTTCTTGTATCTACGTTTTCTTGTTCCTACTAGTTGACTAATCAATTGTGTTATAGTTTTATTTAGTCCATTTGTTTTCTCAATAAAATTGAAGACGGAAGAGTTTGTGACTCAGGCATGTGAATTCTTGAAACTATTGGTAGACATTGCATATTACTTTATCTCTTCAAAAAACAAAAGTCAAATATTTTAATAATTTTCTCGTTAATTTATTAACTCTAGACAATTTAATGTTTGTTTATATGAGAATTTTTATTTCTTTATTCGTGAATTGAGTTTATATTTAGGGTTTGAAAAACAATCAGACTTTTGCAAAAGTATCAATTCAGATTTGATAATAAACAATTTATTCGTTGAAGAAACGTACGGCACAACTTTCATAATATACTTTTTTAGTACTTTTTGTACATTTACATATTTTATGTACATTTGTCATAATTAATTATAAACTTATTTGGCTTATATAATTTTTCTCTAGTATATATCATTTTGACTTATAACCCAAGGTGAATTAAATTTCAGGCTTCGCTCTTGGTTTTGAGTTGTATTTAGACCAAGTTTCAAGTTGATGCTATTAAAGTACAAGATGTTGAAGTTGGGATACAAGTTACTAAAACATGCAGAGCTAAAACTTTGAAAGATTATATCTTTTATACCATAAGTGCTATCAAGGTTCATAATATATCGATTTTATATAATTTTTTAAGATTTATGCACTCAAGTCTGGCAAAGTTCGAATAGATTTCCTATGCATTCGAACGATCGAACGTTCGAACCCATGACCAGAGGGTTCGAATGTACCGCAGAGTTTTGGAAAAAATTAAACTTTTACTACACGTCGGTTTAGCAATTCTTTCCTACTTTGAGATACACTTTGTCCAAGGCTCTATAAACACTTTAAATTCTATATAAAGACTTTGAAGGCTTCACAATTAATATGCACACAATCAGAGAGATCATTTAGCTATTTAGAGAGCTTTATTGTGCTTCTTAGTTTATTGGAGTGTTTCTTTTGGTCAACAATAAATCTTCACACATATCATTTTTAGCAGATTCCAAAAGTTGACGTCGATTGCATGAGCTAATAGTGAATCGTAGGTGTCTAATGGTCAAGTATGAAACTTCTACTATAGTTGTAAATCAACGCGGAGTTATGGATAAACGGATTGAGTTGTAAATTTATTCTTGTAACTGTTTAAAGTTATAGTACTAAGTACGTTAGTGGTTATGTGGCCCTGTGATTATTTTCTTGATTGATAGAATTTTCACGTTAAAATTCTGTTTGCCTATATCTTTATTTCATTACTTTAAAGTTATACATAAAATTAACATACCTAAACAGGAGCGACGTAGGTGTCAACTTGTGGGATCAATGACCCCCGTCAACACTTTTGAAAGTAACAATAAGAAAAAATTTGTTATAAATTTTTCTAAAAATCTATTGGTTGACCCCATTACCCTAGTGCTTGACCCATTAACCAACGTTTCTCACTCTATCTCTCTTCCTTGCTTTTTATTTCTTTCCTGGTTTACGGCTTTCCTTTTTTTCATTTCCTTCCTGGTTTGATGTCCATTTCTAAAAATTAGCTTATTTGTTTTTTTTAAAAAGAAAATACTAATTTTGTAAAACATGTGTATAAAAATTTTTACTAAAATGATATAACAGTTATATTTTTATAATTAACAGCCTTTATAATCGGTGTTTTATTTTAAAATAAAAAACTCTCATTCAATCATATTTGGACAAAAATTATGTATTAATTTTTTAATTATATAACATCGCCCTCCTTGTAATAGTGTGACACTAGTTTTTAAATCCAGCTATAAACAATCAATTTTCTTTCCTCAGTTTATCATTCATGTCGATGTATGTTAGATGCACTAATGTGATTTTCTTCACTTAGGTTTCATATTTGAACTGTAAATCATTTAAATCAACTTTTATTTCTATGCATATTGAAAAAAAAAATTGAATGTAAATCTATGTCTCAAAGTTTAGTTATTTTGAGATGTAATTTATTTCATAATATTTTTTGGAATCAGTTAAAAAGTTAGCTTTTCTAAATTCAGTATAGTATAACAGTTTATCATCGACAAAACCTTTAAATACAGGACCTATTTGATAGTATCTCAACAATAAAATTCATAAAAAAATCTATTACATAACCAAATGTGGGATGAGTAATTGTTTGATGACATACATTGAGAATAACATATTCAATAATACCAATAATGACATTATTATGGAATAATTTCAAAATATGAAAACTTGTGAAAAATTATAAAAGGGTCTTGCTAATATGTGCTCTTAAGGTATGTGTTAAACATGTTCTATTTGATTGTACAAAGTGTTAGAACTTGTGAATATCAAACATTCTACCACTTTGTACAACTAGGCAAAACATATTTAATATGCGCCAATATGTTAATGTTTCTCATTGTAAAAATACATATATTTTCACATTTTTGTCAAAAATAATAGTACCATTGTATTATCATCTTATTTTATTTATAAATTTAGAACTAGTATTATGTTTTTGCTTGACCCTATCAATAATAATTCTTGGAGCCGCCACTGTACCTAGGTTATTCCTGGGTTATTCACTTTTTGATATAGTTAGGTTAATTAATCAATCTAGGCAAATTCACGCCCTCCTTTTTCAGATGTATCTTCTAGTATTTCAAAGGAATGTTACAAAAATTTACCCGCACAGGAATCTTATCAAAGGATAAATTCTTTGCTAAGGTGCATTTTTGGAATACCACATTTTTTTAGCCTCAAAAACCTCCCAGCAAAATGCCATGGCCCTCCTTCTAAAATAGCAGATCGAGTTTCTTCATCTCTGAACCGAAAGAAGGAAAAAGCCCTATCATTTGCTAGCACTTCAACTAAGCAATCCTTGTCCCAAAGTTTGTGAGCCTTATTTTTCACAGCATGAAAGGAATTTTTTTTTTAAGATTCTCCAAATTAAAGAATCTATAAGACTATAATGCTTCCACCAACCTCTAATGGAGTGAAACTGTGGCCATAATTGCAATTGGTCAAGGAGAACCAATGAAGAAACTAGAGAGAGAAAATCTAGAGAGAGAAGAAGCTCTCAACTAATCCATTTCTGATAATGTCTTCACCTACACCATGCCTATTGATAACGTTATCTATATGTGGACATGTTGCTAAAGTTAGGACTATTATGGATGGTGGAAGAACTTTTAATTTTGTAGTTACAACTGTAGATGCAGAGGTTGAAGGTTTTTTTTACTACTTGTAATCAGTTCTTATGGTTTTGTAATTTTTCCTTCCGCTTCACTGTTTTCATTTAAAGATTAATATCCTTTTTTTTTTTTTTTTTTTTCCTTCAGATTCGGAATTACTTTATGCTTTTGAGAAATAGATAACATTTTTTTTTAATACCTACTTCATAAAATGTTTCACTTTCCTGATATATTAGTTAACTCCAAAATTTTAGTGCTTTAATTAATAAATGTATTTCATTTCTATATAGATTACATAGTTGCCAAGACTAATCTAGCTCTTTTAGATTTAATAGTTAGCTTTTTTTTTATAATTTTCTTTTTATCTTTTAGTTTTTTTTTTTTTCCTTCTTGTTTTGGTGACAGCTATGGTAGCAATGAAAGTCAAACTCTTACCATTTTCATTGACCGTAATTACTTCTCTCGTTTGTTATTTTATTATATTGTATTTTTTTTTTATATGTTCAGATTCCATGCAATTCATCTATACTATATCTATTGCATTCGGTTATAAGGCTATTGATATTGAAACATTCAAATCTTTTTCTCCATTTTTTGAATTTTTTAATAACATGTGTCATGATACTAGCATGGAAAATAATATTTGAAAATTTTTACTAAATTTTTTCAAGTGTAATGATGTGTTGCAATGTCATTTATCTATTTCAAAATAATGTGACTAATCAATAAATTCGTATTTATTTGGGATCCAAAGCTTGCCTTAAACTACACTTTCTTTTTTAATTGTTTTCTTTATTGAGAAAGTTTATTTAAACTCTCACCATTTTTACTTCTTATTTTAGTTATGCAAAGACCACGAACTTGAAACCTTTATTTCAATTGTCAAACTCATAAATACTTTCTCTTAAGAAGTCTATGAATTTGCCTCAACTTACTGGAATTATCTAATTACTGGGAACAAATTAATATCCACATATTTGTATATATTTTGACCATTCATCGCCATTTTGATACCAAAGATTTCATGTGCATACCAGACGCCAATATTCAACATTGTTAGAAATTTGGCATTCTACTTCCGTTGACCTTTGCCTTTGATATTTTAAAAACTACTTCACACAGCTCTCTTCGAACTCAAATGAAACTTACAACAAACCCTTGGCCCCGTTTGTTTGCCGGATATGACACGGGATTGGATTGCTTGTCCCATGGGTTTTATTTGTGAAGTGTTTAAATGACAAATGAGATCCGAATTATATTTTTTTATCAGACTATTAATCTAAAAAATGGAGATAAGTAATATTATGGGAGAGGTGGCATTACTTGTTCCATCTCTTGAGATAAGTTCAAAAATAACATTTTTACCCTTCTTTTATTATCATAATAAGTTAATATAATATTAAATAGCTATATTATAATTAAAATTAATTTTTCTATTAGTTTTCTTATTTTTAATGTGATATTTTAACAAAATAATATTATTTATCCCATCATAATTTCATCATAACCAAATGTAGTATGAATAATCCCCCATCACATCAGGCATTACTTATTACCCATCACCACCTTCCTAATCCCACAACATTATTTATCTCCCATTTTCTTATCCCGCAAACAAATGGGGCCTAAGTTGGTAGAAGTTGTGGCTGTGAGAAGATTTCAAAACTACTTTTATTTTTTCAAATTATGGTCATTAAGGTTCGTGATGGCTTGGATATTATTTTTAAGCCAATGTTCTTTAATTAAGGAATAAAATTTTAACCCCTTTAACTCGTAGGGGTGAAAGTATTAAATCATAAAATTTATTTGGGGTCAATGCACAAGAGTGTCCGGACAAAAATTACCTGTGGTAGATAAATTAAAAAAAAAAAAAAAGTTTGGTTCGGTAATTAAAGAACCAAATGTGTCTCCAAAAGGTAATGGACAATTATTAATTATTCGCAGGAAATTCTCTTCTTCATTTTACCGAGTTTAAAACTATTGCATCAGGGTTTTTTTTTTTTTTTTTTTTTTTTTTCTGTTTAATGTGACTATAAATCCATGTAACTTATGCGAGAATTCTTTTGTTATTACAAGTTAAATCTACATATGATATGTTAAGATAGTATGTAGGGCTGTTTAGAACATGTGGAAGGAAAAGAAAAACAGAAAAGAAAGTGAAAGAAAAATTGAAAAATGCTCAATCTTCCTAGTTTAAAATTAGGACAAAAATCATAAAAATATTAGACGATCTATTGAAAAGAAAACAAAATAAAAGTGTTAAAAAAATGGATTTGGACCTAACGGAGATATTAATCCCATCGATAAATATGTTAGGTGAAATTCATTACCAAAATTATGTCATTTTACAATTGAATTTATTTTCGTATTACCAACTAATTTATTTATTTTCAAATTCAAGATAAACACATAAATAATAAAAAAAAACAATCAGAAAATGAACATTTAGAGAGACACAAAAAGATAACACATACAATAAATAGAGTTTGAAAAAAAAGTCACTAGTAGTCTTGGCATCACTATTAAATAATATGATAAGAAGTATGAATACGGACACGCTGACACGATAATTTTAAAAAAATATAGGATATGATACAATTGGGACACGGCAACTAAGAAAAATAACAAAAGATTATATGAGTTTTATGTTTTCTATTTTTGGACATCCTTTTATTTTGTTTGTTTATATTTTTTTCTTTCCATTTTTTTACATCATGCTTCCCAACATATTTTGTTTGTTTATTTTTTTACATCATATTTTCTATTTTTGGACATCCTTTGATTATATGAGTTTTATGATTTGGGCCTCTCAAAAAATTGAATGGTTTGGGCTCTAATTTCTAAACTTTTGCTGATGTCCAATTCTGAACCCATAAATACATTCTTTTGGAGCTATGAAAACACATTAGAAGAGCCCATTCTGATCCCATAAATACACGCCGCATTTGAACATGGATATTGGTTTGAGCCACAAAATACATTACAAAAGTCCCAAGAACCCATTTAAATAGCTGCAGGGCACTAGATCAAATAAAAAGAAGAAATAAAGGGTTGCTGCCTCCTAAAATCGAAGGATGCTGTTAAGATGAAAATGGCAGTCAAAAACTGTATATTTTTATTGGTTTCAATGGACAAATATATAACAGAATGTTGCTGAATTGTAGCAGTAACTATGACAAATGAATGAAATCATTAGCTATAAATACTCCAGATTTTCAGTTGTAACTACTGCAGATTTCTAGCAATCTGCAGATTATATGCTGTAGATTTTCAGCTGCAGATTTTCAGCTTGAAGATTGATTGTTGAAGATATGGTGCTCTGATTTCCCAATAGACGCTGCTGCTGCGGCTGCCTCAAGGACTAGGTATGATCAGTTCCTCTTCTGTTGCCGCCGCCTCTGCCACTGTGCTGTTGCTGCTCCACTTCCTTCTTCTTCTTTTGCTGCCTCTGCTATTGTTTGGCTGCTACTCCTCCCTCTCCTCCTCGTCCTCCTTTGCCGTGTCCTAGAGGTGTCCTAACAAAGGACATCGGTGACCTGCACGTGTTCGACAGAAAAAATAATAAATAAAAAATTCGGACACTGGAAGAGGGTGTGTCAGCACGTGTCAGTGTCTGTCTAGTACGTGTTGAACACCAGTACACCCCTCTAATTGCCATGTATGCTTCATAGCTAAGATGCATATCCCAATTTTTGTTGGAAGACGTTATTCCTGCAACAAACCAAACTGTATTTTTCAGATAAAAGTGAGGATTACCTACCGACGCCAACGTGAACCTGCAAGAGAAAAAAAAATTGAATTCAAGGAAGAAAAATGCCATTGAAATAAATCTTCACCTGCTCTTAAATTCAAGAAAATAATTTGATAGAGAACATTAGTGAAAGCAACTGTGAGAGGATGAAGATGAAGAGTGTTGTGTTGGTGTTAGTGAATGCGTTGGCAACCGTCAAGGAAGTTAAAAATATGAAAAATTGAAGCAGTTGAGCAGTTGTCGACTGGTCAAGAACGTGGAAATATGAAAAATTAATACAGTTGTACTCATCTGAAGTTGAGAGTTCACATATTAGTCCTTACAATTATATGGTGACCTCAGTAGTTTGATATGTAAACTTTTTATTGTCTTATTTTTTTTGGAAGGTGTAAGATATATACAGTTTGCAGGGTGCTGCCTTCATATACTATAATACACATAAATTGTAGATATACATGAGAGTTATACAAAAGATGAGGTGCCATGAGTTACGGTCGTGTGAGCATATGTTGAGTCTCTCTTCAGGTATGTATTGAGAAGGTACTGGTCATATAAGTAGGTGCGGAGAAAGCTAGATGTGACTAGTCATATTGGGCGTGAAATCAGCCAATATGAAGTTGTATTAGAGCCAACCCAAGCCACTACCTTGTGGCTCGGGGCACTGTAGCACGAAACCCATGCAGAGGGGTGGGGGTGGCAGCAGTGGAGAGAAGTGGTGGCAGTAGGTGGTGGGTGGTAGTTGGCGGCTGTAGCAGTGGATTGTGCTAGCAGTAATGGTGTTGGTTGGGGGGAGAGGGGGAAGGGGCAAGGAGGGAGATTTTTAAAATTGAAGTATTTCAAAAATATACAATTTACGGGTGTTGGTGTGGGTATGTCTCTAAGCATCGGACTCATCTTTCATGTCACTCGGACATGGCTAGATTGTATATTTTTTAAATACTTTTTATTATTATTTAAGATAAGATGATGTTTACAAAATAAAATATAGCATTTATTCATAAAATAGAAGTCTAATGCTTAGTTTTGTAGTAAACTCAATTATTTATATCGGACATGTATCTCTTACTCTTATCCGACTATTGAGTGTTTGACACCTCAAAATTTAGAAGAGTCTAGGTAACATAGGTTAGTTTTGTGTTTTTGTGATTATTTTTGTTCTTTTTGGTTGATTCAATTCCTTATTTTGTTTATTTTGCTAACAATTCTAGGATCATTTGTTCCTTTTTTTTTTTTTTTAAAGAAACTTCTAACTTTTTTGTGTTCTATTAGAAATGCTGCATTTTGACTTCAAGAGGTCTTTATCTCTCTCTGACTAACGTTGACCTCTATGGCTTTATCATGAAAATTTGGCTCCCATAATGATTTTATTGCATACATATTTGAGCTCGAAAGTTGGGCTACATTGAATTACTAGGTAGATTTTGCCAAAATGATTTTATTGCAAAAATATTGAGCTCTAAAGTTGGGTTACATTGAATTATTACGTAGATTTTGCTTTCTAATTTGAAGGTTTGTTTTTTTGTAGGCATTAAATTGTGAGAATGAAGGTTGCCAAGGGTAAGGCGGTAGCGACCAAGGTCTCAAAGGAGGCACTGAAGGCCATTGATGACAGGTTAGCTAGGTTTATGCATCATTATGGTTGTTATACTTGCATATTTGTAGGGTATTTTGGTGTTTACATGACTGAATTTACTATGTTTCATGTTATGATCTTGGCTAGTAGTTTCAAGCTCGAGTAAATTGAGTTCTATTGACATCTAATCTTTATACTCAGTGGTGCACTGAGTGGTAACAGGAATGTTATAATGACAGATCATATGCATCTCTTCTTTTCAGAAAGGTTGGGAAGAGGGAGGGCGTCGTCAAGGCAAATAAGAGTAGCATAACAAAAGGCAAGAATGAAAGTTTGGCCAAGAAAGTCCCAAACAAGCCTAAGAGGCCTCTAACTGCCTTCTTTGAATTCATGTATGTATTGATCATCTTGCTGTTATTTGAATTAGAAATTCCTTTCGGTTTTGGCTACATAGTTCCAAGGTATCCTTTGATCTGAGTCATGTTCCAGGGAGGAGTTTAGAGAGACCTTCAAGAAGGAAAATCCTAAAGTGAAATCTATCTCAGTCGTAAGTTGTTCGTGGGTTTAAAATTTCAATATCTGTTATATGATTTGGAACAATGCGATTTGTGTGAAATATAAAAGTGATCTGATATCTACGTCCTGCCCTTGAAGGTTGGTGAAGCTGGTGGACAGAAGTGGATGTCCACGTCTGCAGCAGTAAGTGCTCAAAATTATTTCTTAAAGTAAATAGAACTGGCCTGGATTATTAGCACAAAAGCGACCAATCATTTATTAGTTGTCTTCTTTGACCACAAGTGCTATCGATTTTCTTTTGTTTTTTGAAAACACTACAAGTTTATTGCTAAACCAATTTCATTTGCTTATGAACATAGATGTTTCAGTGCCTGGTGAATACTGCTTGGCTACTATACAATTTACCACCGAGAGGGCCTAAAGGCTCATATATCTTATTCACATTACGTCTCATCTTTTTACGTTTTGTATTTAATTCGTTGCCTTTTAGTCTTACAAGTCAAAATCGTCAAATATGTGTCAGTGATGTAGCTAACTGATTAAGGGGAGCAATTAAGCTCTAAGTGTAGAGTGAGTTTTAAAGTTTATTGCGGTCTGGAAAGGCTAATTGCTCTGTGCATCATTAGTCTTAGTCTATCTGTTTTTTGGCAGGAAAAATCTCCATACGAAACCAGAGCTGCAAAAAGGAAGACCGAGTATGAGGAGCTTATGAGTGCTTATAACAAGGAGCAGGTAAACACATTTGTGTCAACATACTGACATGGTTGTTGTTGTATGTCAAAGTAGTTCTCATTGGTTTGCCTATTAATTCTGTTTATTTCCTTTGTTTTTCTGCCAGGAAAGCATGGCTGACAATGGTGATGAGGAAAGTGGACAGGTACTTCCTTCTGTTGTATGCTTCGAGTATTGCAGTTGCTATTTTATAGTAATGCATGTCAATAACGTGTCTCATCAGCCATAATTAAAACAGCAATGTAATAGGTATGTCTTAGCATTTTTCATAGGCTGAATATGCGTACATGCTTTGGCTGTGCGTTTTCTCTCTGTAATTTTTGGTGGATCGTTTCTGGGAGCATAAGACAGTGGCAGTGTAGTGATGGGTTTGGCACCATTATCTCTGTAATGAGAGTTTCTATCTGTACAGAGGTTACCCCAGAAGGAGGTTGTGGTGGGTCGGACCATTTTTTTGGGCAAGAACAAGAGAAGAAGAGGCAAAAGGAAAAAGAGAAAACAGAGTGATGGTGGATTGGTTATGGGTCTGTCCTTTTTTTATTCTCTGGACAGCCAGAGAAAGGAAGAGGGAGATCAGGAGATGAAGGTTTGGCTGCAGAGTAGTTTTATAGAGAGAGAAAAAGAAAGGGAAAGAGGATGAAGGTGACTGAGATGTTGGATTTAGAATGGAAGAAATAATGGTAGAGGAAACCTCTGCTGGGTCTTTTAGGGAGAGAACCGGAGGAATAGGAGAGAGGGAAAGAAGAGAGAACCTGTTATGGCCTCTGTTAGAGAAGAAAGAGAGGGTGTCTTGACTGTCCCCCCTTCTGGCCTTCTGGTTTCTCTCTCTAAAAGAGAGACGTGTCTCCTTTTTTTAGGTTATAAAAGATTTACATTTTATCTTTTCACAGCAGGCTCACCCACCTTGTCTAGACTGTGGAACCCCTCTCTCTCTCTCTCCAGGCCATTTGTGAGAAAGTAGAGACCTCAGGCCTAAATCTTTCTTGAAACAAATGCTTTGTTGTTTTCATTAATATTTATATTTCAAGTTATGCAGGCAAGCCACTTATTGAATAAATGCAAGCCATATGGACACAGAACCAAAGCAATTAAAAGAATTTTCACTGTTAACAGGCAACACTCATAAGGGCCTAATTTTTATTTTTTATTTTTTAAGTGAGAGAAGAATGAAAATGGAGAGAGAGAGAGAGAGAGAGAGAGAGAGAGAGAGAGAGAGTGTTGAGGGGTGGTTTGTATTTCTCCTCTCTGGTTTTTTATTTTCCCTAGCTAAAGAAATGGTTCTTCTCTCTAGTTGCTTTCTCACTTTTGATTTATGTATTATTATATATTCTGTCTTAAGCCAAGTGTGAGCTACTGCCATGGATAATAAGTCCTTTTCCCGTGTTTGTATTCCTTCACATGTTTAGAAGATTTGCTGATGCAAACTGGGGGGCTCTTTTATTCTCTCTCTCTCTCTCTCTCACACACACACACACACACTCTCTCTCTCTCTCTCTCTCAAAAGGCAAGGGTAAGAATTGAGGTGTGGCAGGAGTTTTAAGTTATTTTAGTTCGTGCAATAATGACAAATCCAGTGATGCACCTCCGACTATATTGAGTTGACTTGTGGTTGGTTCTCCATTTTTATGCTCTGTTTCTTTATTTGAGATTTCGGAGGCTTTTCCGAACCTTTATGCCTTTCCTAGAGATAAACATGCAATGGTGGCTGACTATTTGAGATTTCTCAATGGAACCATTGTTCGGGAGCCTAGCTTTATTAGATTTATTCATGATTGGGAATTGGAGGAAGCGGGGAAGGTTTTCGAGGAGTTGTATAAAGTGAAGATCAATTAGGGGGTAGAAGATAAAATGTTGTGGAACAAGAATAAGGGATTTTTTTTTTTCTGTCAAATCCTTTCGCATCTTACTTTGCGACGGCAACACTACTTCTTTTCCTTGGCGCAAGGTCTGGAAAGTGGGAGCCCCATCTAAGGTGGCCTTTTTTGTTTCATCAGCAGTCTTAGACTCTATCATTGCCATTGATAACTGGGGGAAAGCGAAGGAAGATGCTTCCAAATTGGTGCATTATGTATCATCAAGCAGAAGAATCTAGAATCTGTTGACCATTTCCTCATACATTCCAATGTGGCATTACAGTTATGGAGTTCGGTGCTTTCTATCGTTGGAATCCACTGTGTTATGCCTCTCTCAGTTGCCTCTTTGTTTAATTCAAGGGACATGGTGATAGTTTTGTCAAGAAGGCATGGAAGGTCGTTCCTTTATGTATTATGTGGTGCATATGGAAGGAACGTAATTGTGATGCCTATTCATAGACTCAAAGCCTGTTTGTTGTATACTTTACACTTTTGGTTGAAAGGAAACTTTTGTGAATCTTCTTTAATTGTGCTAGACTTTATAGGAATCTTAAATTTGGGGGAGGGTTGTAATTCTCTTATTTACACTCTTTGTACAGTGGTGGCGTCCCCCTTGGTGTCTTTTTTGTGATTAATATACTACTGTTTACCTATCAAAAAAAAAAAAAAAAAAGAGTTAAAGGTATGTGAGTGCATGCCTTAATGACAATCCAGTGATGCACCTCAGAAGGTATTGAGTTGACTTGTGGTTGGCTTTCCATTTGTCCACGGCGCCACGCTGTTTCTAGTTTCACAGCTTCACTCAGTTACATATATGGCAGTATGCAGAAAACACGTCACATGGGGATTATTTTGAAATGCCAGTAAATGAATTCCCGTCTTCATTATGCTTTGTTTGCAGTCACTGCTTAAATTCTTGTTTTTCTGTTCTCTTTTCTTTTGCTAATGAGCCGAAAAAGACTTTGTTTTTTTTCTTAAGCTTGAAATTTGGATGACAAAGAATACGATTTACTTGACAGACACTTAGCGATGCTTGATTGTGCTCCTCCTATGTGCATTCCTCGCCTCCTTGGTAATATGTTTTCCCTTCCCCTGTTTTTTGCAGTTATCCTTTCATTCACCTGGCCTTCGTCAACCAGATTACTCTATGTCAAGTTCTCTAGATTACTCTACGTCAAGTTCTCTTTCAGGTAAACTGATTTTTTTACTTACTTATTTTTATGCTTTGATGCTTTGATGCTTTGGCTTTGAAAGCTCGACATTGATTAATTTATCAAGAGCACAATTTTAACACGTCTGATTTTTCTATTTGTAAAGATCATTGTTAGACCTGCTCTCAGATTTTGTTATAAATTTTCTTCTCATTTGTCTCCTGAGGCCCCTGGTGAAATTTTCATCCTCATTTGTCTCAAGAGGCCCTTAAGGAAATTTCTGTCTTCATTTCTTTCATTTATTTTCGGAGGCACTTGAAAGGTTGAATTTTGTTACTAAATTTGAGTTATTTGCTGACTTTGTTCTTGCAATAAAGTTTTGGAGAAGGCACTCGTTGGAAGGTTTGACATTTGTTCGCTTCTTTTGATATAGGGCTCTTCAGGAAACTTTTCTTCCTCATTTGTTTTTGAAGGACCTTGAGGAATTTTTCTTCTCCTCTCTTGTCCCTTGAGCAAGGATCAAAATTTCGTTTTGAGGAGAAGTTTCGGTCAACTCAAAAACGGAAACATTTTGGAAATGTTTCGGAAACATAATGGAAATAGAGAAAATTTGGAAACATAAAGAAAAATAACTTAAAGTCCATTAATTTGTAACTTTAATGCTAATATATCAATAATAGAACATTTTTGAGAGGTATTTATTCATCTAAACTGGATAAATTGCAATAAATTGAAATATAATTCCATCCAAAATCACATTACCTTTTTTCCCTATAAGCTGTGAAGTTATAGGATACTCTATAATACAAAATAAGTATTTCACAATATTTGTACTTATATTATTAATATTATACTTGTAACCATTATTATAGTCTAACATAGTATTAATATAACAAATTATTATACAAGTCCAGACTAGTTAGCCCAAACATTATAATTTGAATATAATGCTTTATATTTTACATTGTAATATAAATATAATAATTGATGTTCAATTTTTTTTAGGGAGTGGCATATTATAATTACTAAGATGCAATAAAAAAATATAAAAAAAAGTTAATGTTTTTAAAAAAATTAAATAATTTTAAAAAGATAATATTTAACATATGTGTAACATTTAGTTGGATATATAATGCTTTAATGTAACTATTATATATTTATTTATAACATTTAAATAATTTAATATAGATTTTATTAATCAAAATTAGAACAAAAAGAAAAATGATAGTCTAACAGGCTGTCTAGCGAAAGTCTCTATACTCCAAAGTTCGACTAATGAGAGAGAGAGAGAGAGAGAGAGGCGCACAATTGCGTTGGAGGAAATCTGGTTCAGACGAACAGAAAAATTGAACAAGATGAGGGAGAAGACTTGATACCTGGCTCAGATCTGAAGTCGACGATGATCTATGCACCCTTTGATTGAATTGATTTTCAGCCATCGACATCTGAAAGCCCTCTCTTGCCCAGGTTCTTCTCTTTGTCCCAATCGTATCTCTCTCTCTCTCTCTCTCTCTCTCTCTCTCTCTCTCTCTCTCTCCCTTATTTTTCCTCACTGTAGTCTCAGAGTTATGGAAACCATGTCGACGCAATACCGGAATTTCGATCAAAACCATGTCTTTTCGCTTGAAACACACCGAAACTGAGTCGTTTCCTTTGAAACCCTGGAATTTCGAAATTCCTTCATTGTTTCATTTCGGTTTCCGGCGAAACCGAAATGTTTCGGCTGGTTCGTAGGAAACGAAACGAAATTTTGATCTATGCCCTTGAGGGATCTTTCTTCCTCATTTGTCTCGTTTGTCATTGAATGCATTTAGTGAGTCTATATTTGTTATTTGGAGAAGACTTGTGGAAGAGAACTTTTAATTTTTTTTTTGTTTGCATAAGGTTCTTGAGGAACTTTTCTTCCTCATTTGTCTTCAATGGATCTTGATTGATTTTTATTTTTCATTTGTCTTCACAGGCTTTTGAGGGATTTTTCTTCCTCATTTGTCTTCAATCGATAATTTTCTATTTTGTTTGCTGAGCTTGCTTAATGGATTTAATTTTGTTTTTTTTGGTGTGGATATTTCTTCATAGACTCTAGAACACCTTTTACGTGGTGAGAGGAATGTCCTAGATAAGGCTGGTCCTAAAATCGCTAGGCACCAATCCCTAACTTATTAACTCTTGCTCAATTAAATCCACGCGTTCCTCATCATTTGTCAAATGACTTAGTTTATGAGGGAATTCAAAAATGATGATGGAGTAGCAAGAAAGGGATCATTAAGACTGTTGGTTCTGTCCTAATTTCCCTCCTTTGTCCTTTCTGTGAGTCTGAGACTTGCGATTCTTGCTCTTACTCTGACTTTAGTATCCTTCTTAAAAAGATGAAAAATAAGGGCTTGAAATGGGATGGACCTTTTTATACATCGCAGTGCCTCTTCTTACTTTTCATTTGATGTATGGAGAGGTCGTGATCTCTTTATGTCACCTTCATCACATTAATGAACTTTCAATCTTAGGGAATTTTACGAGGTGTTCACAGTCATAAATGATGTCCTTTACTCTAAAAACACCTCTTCCATTTGTCGTTCCTTGTTTAACCTTCATGCTAATCTTTCTATTCTAAGAAAATATCTTGGACAATTTGTCCATTTCTGAGCCCCAAGAGGAGTCATTTTTTGTTGGTCCTTCTGATGCAAGCAAGGCATTCCTAATGTGGTAGATTTTGTTGGTTTCTTAGCATGTTGGCTTAGCAGGTTCATCCTTCCTCATTCATCTGGTGAAGTTCGTCTCACCACTTATGTTGTGGCAAGTAAGATGGCTGAAGAAATGAAGTTCAATCTTCCGATCCTTGTTCGTGCTTGCTTTTATCATTGCTTCAATAAGGTGGCACGATCACCTTCACCGAAAAAAGGAGCTTTCTAGGTCCCTTTCATTATTTCTTCGGGTGGATGTCGCTTTATTTCCCCAAAACTTACTCTCGTGATGACCCTTGATCGTCAGACTATAATTTTGATGAGGTTTTTCATTCCATACTTAGGGTTTATGGGGTTTATGGGGAATCGTCAGCTGTGCAATTTTATTAAGATCATCCTCCTTTTGTAAAACCTCTCTTTAGTTATTCAAAAGGATTACATTTTAAAGCTCTTAAACACGAATCGAAAGAATTCCAGTTTAAAGCTCTTAAAACACCAGGATGAAATGCAGGGAACTCTTTCTGATTATGGTAGTGGTCATGGGATCTCTTTTTATTTCCTTGGTTATTTGAGTTCTTTCAGTCTTGGAGTATTGAAACATAAGGTTGGCTTATATTTTCTTGTTGAGCCTTGTGCACCTAACTAACAATTGGGTTCGACCAAGCATGTCCTAAACCTCTTGATACAGCATGTCATAAGGCATCACAACCATCTCCATTTTATTATTATAAATGTGAAATGATGCGGCAAGGTACATGTCCGATCTTTGTGTTGCTTAATGCTATGGCCATTCCATATGTAATAGGACCCTATTGTGAGTGGTGGATAGCTTCTTCTTTCATTGTGCTTGAATTTATTGGTCATTGTTGACACAAAACTTCGAGAAACAGGCAATGGAATGGGTCATCCAAGTCTACAGGTCCAGGGAAAGAAGAAAAAGAATCCTTGGACCAGGAGCCCTCATCCACCCCAAAGTCTAGCCTTACTCCTCCTAAAAGAGTTTACTCCCTTTTGAAGTCCCCATACCAACCTATGCATTGTGTTAAAAGTTTTCTCAAAAATTTCAAGATGTACAAGGTTGTGTACAAGAAGTCTTTCATCTTTGAAAGGGTTAATCACAATGTCAACCCTTTTCACTTAGACTAGTTTTCCCAAAACGAGTTCACGTTAGTCACTGTGTTGGAACCCCTTCAAATCCCAAGGTCTTTGACAATTTATTCTCTTGACCAATTTTGACACTGATGTCTCCTTTCATTGAGGATAAAGATGACTAGGCCATTTAAGACATATTTGGAGAGATTGGTTATGAGTTGGCCGCGGTGGGCCTTATTAGAATGAGGAATGAGGGTCTCCCCATTCTTCACGTCCTAGATCAGTGGCTTCTCTTTCTGAGCCTTCAGCTTTAGTTTCTCATCATTCTATGGATGATGCTCCTGCAACTTCTCATAGTGAAGATGGTGATAAATTATAGGATTTTAACCTATTGGTTGACTGTTCTCCATAGGATACTTCTTCTCATCATTCTTCTAAGGAAGAGTCCTTCCAAGTTTCTCCAATGCCCCGCCTCACTTTTCCATTTCGATCTCTTCCCTTTTCAGGTGATTGCTCGAGCCTTTTTGTGACCACCTCAACTCCTGGTAATCCAACTTCAGCACCCATCATAGGTATGAAGTTTTCCTTTATTTTTGTCATTATTATTATCTTTACCATGTCAATTATATCTCTTTTTTTAAAGATCTTGCAAGGGCTGATTCTATTGCACTCACTAATTCCCCTTCTTCCTTAATCACTAACAATGGTATTCTTTCTTCGAGCCCTTTCATTCATCACTCACTTCAAAAATTTTTTTATTATTAATTTTGTCAAATTTATTATTGCCTCGTTGAGATCATGCTAATTCGAATAAGCCTTGGTCCGTTGTTCCTCCTTAAGATGATTTGCCAACTCCTACACCCCAATCTCTAAATCATGGTGGGTTTTATTTACCAGATTTTTTTTTCAAGTTTTATTGCCCCCGTTGACGTGCATTTTTTCTACTGTTTTTATGTTTAATGTAAGGAGAATCATTTGAGTTCTTCCTCCGTAGCTGGTTCAACTGATCATATGAGTGAGGCTGAGATAGAAATGCTACTCTCTAAACTTGAGAAACCTGTTGCCCAGTCTTCAATAGACATGTTGGCTAATGAAGCTGCTGTCCACATTCAGAAGGGCCTAGTCCTTTCTTTGCAGTTAACAACAGAAATTGACAGCATGATAATAATTGCCAGTGGGGCCTTTGTTGTTTTGAGAAGCCTGAGTGTGAATTTTGCTTCCCTCTATGAGAAGGTGAGGACCTTTATTAAGTACTCAGCATTATTAGCTTGGGCTGCTGGCTCTCCAAATCAAAATTCCTCTCTTGAAGACCTCGAGGCTCAGTATCACAGCAAAAGGCTTCAATTAGACAAAGTTTCAGATCTTCAAAAAGAGACATCTGTCTCAATTTCTAAGTCAAATGAATGCATAGTGGCTCTGGGAGGGGAAATTTCTCGAACTAGAGATTTACTTTGCAAACTTGAGGGTGAGCTATCATCATGCAAGTCTGAGCCATATTCCCATTCTGGTCATCTGATGCGGATTTCCGTGGATATATCTAAATCAAAAAGTGATTTACAACTGGCTTCGTATACCTTGTACCAATTAAAAAAGAGGAGAGCAAGCCAGGGCACTGTGCAACAGGCTTTTGAGAGCGCAAAGGCTGCCCTAAATGAGCAGGCTAATGTTCTTTAATTGTGCTGATTTGAACTTTGTTTATGCTTCCTAGACACTCTTATAATAGAAGTGATCATGTACTAATTTTGAGTAGTGAAACCAAGAATGATCTTCCTTTTGACTGTAGAACATGTAAGTTTAGGGATGGTTATTAATGCCTAGAGGCATCAAATCTATTTAGAAGTTAAATGACTTTTGGTAACTACTTGTATGCCTTTCTTTACTTAAAAATTCTTGATCCCTTTAGTGATCTTTAGATTGATTTCCGTGCAATAAGGTCTTTTGATGATGATTGTATGCTTTGTTAGAAAATGCTTCAAAATTCGACATGTTGATTACAATATGTGAAGACATATCCTGCAATATATGGAAGAGATATGATTTGATATTTACTTTTTCTTATTTCAGCTTAGTTATACAAGGATGAAGCTGTTGCTTTTATAACTTTGGTCTCAAAGTCAAAAAGATAAATGAGAAGTGAATCGGTTGATATATCGCAAATAGTGAGATTTACTTATTGCTTTAGACTTTTGCAGATTGATCAAATCCTAGCCTTTTTGTCTTTAGGACATGGAACATCAATGTTTTTTGTCTCCAACCGTTGGAGACTTGGCTTTTGTATGAAAGAGCACAGTCAGTCTTTATAAGATATACACAGTTTTTTAGTTTTATTTTTTACTTTTAATATTTCTACAACATATAATTTTTTGGGCTATTCATTTATACGAGTTCAAACTTTTCTGGTGAGTACACACCTAAAAGGTTGATCGTTGTATCCTGAAAAACGATTGCTTAGAGCCATTTGCATCAAGATTTTCATCGTGTGAGGGCGAGTCGTTTCTTACGAACAACTGTGTCTCGATCTCTTTTTGATTAGTCTTAGTGAGTTATTATATATATATATATATATTATTTTGTTGATTTATTAAAACACTATTTTGCGCAATATTTTTAACAATCTTAAGAAATGATTTGCATTTTGATAAATTAACAAAATCAATACCATACCTGATATGTCAAAACTGGAATTGTTTGACGAAAACCACTAAAAACGTTGGTCGGAAAATATTTTATTTTTCTTAGAGTCAATTGGTGTAGACTATGTGTTGTTCAATGATCGTATCTTTGATAATGCACTAGAACCAGCCCATTCTGTATCTATTCAAATATATGACAAAGTCAACAAAACTTGTCGTGGGCATATTTCAAATTATTTATCTCACTCTCTGTTTGATATATATTGTGATTACAAATTTGCTAAAGAGATTTGAGAACTTTTGAAAAGAAAATACTTAACAGAAGATGCAGGTACAAAGAAATATGTGTTGACAGTTCTTGGACTATAAGATGATTGACAACAAATCAGTCATGGAGCAAGTGCACGAGTACTAAAGCATAGTGCATGGCAGCCTAGCTGAAGGGATAGTGGTTGATAATGCTTTTCAAGTTGCATTCTCGATTGAAAAACTACCACCCTCTTGGAAGGAAAACAAAAACTCTTTGAAGCACAAAAGAAGAGATATCGGCTTGGAGGATCTCATTGTTCACATCTGGATTGAAGAGTCAAACTAGTTGAAGGACAAAAGTGAATCAGCTCGTGAGTTCACTTCCAAAGCTAATGTAGTGGACGTGAAGGTTATTGCAAAACCAGTTTGGAAGGCACTTTAACCAAAGGCAGGGTAAGAAAAGCAACAAATATAATAATAATTTCAAGAAACCCAATGGTATCTAAAAGAAAAAGAACGATCCTTGTTATGTTTGCAAAAAAATAGGCCATATTGCCTCTAAATGCAAATACACCAACAAAAACCACATGCTAACTTAGCTGAAGCTGAGGTAATAGCTGTTGTTGTTTCTGAAATTAATCTTGTTAGTAATGTAGTTGAGTGAGTGGTAGACACTAGGGCAACCTGACATATCTATAGCAATAGAGATATGTTTGCTACTTATGAAACTATTGGTGATGGTGAGCATGTTTATCTGGGAGATGCTCGAACAACTCGTGTGGCTGGTAAGAGAAAAGTTTCTGAAGCTTACTTTTGGCAAACTCTTACTTTGAATGATACTCTTTATGTGCCAGATATACGTAGAAATTTAGTTTTTGGATCTCTTCTTAACAAGGCTAGTATTAAATAGTTTTTGACTCTGATAAACTTGTGCTTAGTCGTAATGGAAATTTTGTGAGGAAATGTTATTGTGCTGGAGGTCTTTTTGTACTAAATGTTATATCTGAAAATGCTAATAAAGCCAGTACTTCTTCTGCTTATATTGTTGAACCTGTTGGCATGCTATATTATGGCATGTTAATTTTGCTTCAGTTAAAAGAATGAAACAACTTAACTTAATTCCAAATTTTAAATTTTGTGAGACTTTCAAATGTGAAATTTGCATTGAAGCTAAGTTTACAAAGAAACCTTTCAAATCAGTAGGAAGAAGCTCTGAAGTGTTAGAACTAATACACAGTGACTTGGGAGATTTTAAAAACTACATGAGTAAAGGTGGTAAAAGATTAATATTATATTACCTTTGTGGATGATTGCTCAAGATTCATTATAGTGTACCTCTTAAGAACTAAGAACGAAGCAATTGAATGTTTTATAAAATATAAAGCCGAAGCAAAAAATCAATTAGATAAGAAAATAAAAAGGGTTAGATCTGACCGAGAAGGAGAATATGATTCAATTCTGTTCAAATTTATTTGTGAACTAAATGGAATAATACATGAGACTGCTGCACCTTATATTCCTTAACAAAATGGAATAGCTGAAAGGAAAAATAGAACCCTCTAGGAAATGATGAATGCAATGTTAATTAGCTCTAGACTATCTTCTAATACGTGGGGGGAGGCAATACTTTCAGCATGTCACATCTTGAATAGAGTTCCACATAAGAAAACAAATAAGACACCATATGAACTTTGGAAGAAGCATGCACCGAATTTAAATTATTTAAAGGTGTGGGGGTGTCTAGCTAAGGTTGGATTTCCAAGTATCAAAAGAAATAAAATAGGTCTTAAGGCCATAGGCTGTGTATTTATAAGATATGCTCAAAATAGTGCAACTTATAGATTTATTATTATAAAAGGTGAAAATGATATCTTGGACGCAAACACAATAATGGAAGCAAATGATGCTGAATTCTTTGAACATCTTTTCTCTATGAAACAAATTACTTTTGTAACATTTTTAGATTTCAAATCAAGTTTTAATGTAGAAGAAATATCTTCAGAACCAGAGTTAAGGCATAGTAAAAGACCCAAAATAGAAACCAATTTTGGAAAATCATTTGTGATTGCTTTTCTAACTGAAGATGATCCTAAAACATATGAAGAGGTCGTGAAATCTGTAGATGTAACTTTTTGAAAAGATACAATAAATAGTGAACTGAAATCTATAATGGCTAACCATACTTGGGAGCTAGCAAATTTGCTTAAAGGATGCAAACCCATAGGTTACAAGTGGATGTTTAAAAAGAAATTAAAAACTGATATATCAATAGAAAAGTTCCAAGGCAAGGCTAGTGGCAAAAGGATATACACAAAAAGAAAGAGTAGATTATTTTGACACATACTCTCCAGTTACAAAAATCTCTACTATTAGACTTTTGATTGTGATAGCATCCATACATAAATTAATTATACACCAAATGGATGTGAAAACTGCTTTCCTAAATGGAGATTTAGATAAAGAAATTTACATGAACCAACCAAATGGTTTTGTGATTCATGGATAAGAAAATAAAGTATGTAGACTTGTTAAATCATTATATGGTTTAAAACAAGCTCTTAAACAATGTCATGAAAAATTTGATTACACGCTAGTTCCAAATGGATTTATTGTGAATGAATCTAATACGTGTGTTTATAGTAAAATTTTTTAATTCTTTTGGTGTGATTATATTTTTATATATAGATGACATGTTGATTTTGTATACTGATTTGCAAGTTGTAAATTAGACTAAAATCTTTTTATCGTCAAACTTTGATATGAAAGACCTAGGTGAAGCTGATGTGATTTTGAAAATCAAAGTCATCCGTAGACCTGATGGTATAATTTTGACACAATCACATTATGTGGAAAAACTTCTTAGGAAGTTTAATCATTTTGATGTTGATCTTGTTAAAACTCCATATGATCCAAGTCTTCGTCTCAAGAAGAACAAGGATTGTAGTATGTCACAATTTGAATATGCCAAAATTATTGAAAGTATAATGTATTTAATGAATTGTACACATCCTGACATAGCATATGCTATGAGTAGACTTAGCAGGTATACACATAATCCTAGTAGAGAACATTAGATAGCTTTGACTAGACCCTTAAATATTTAAGAGGTACAGTGAATTTTCTTCTTCACTATGTTGGATATCCTACTGTGCTAGAAGGCTACTATGATGCAAATTGGATATCAAATAATGATTAAACTAATTCTACTAGTAGTTATGTTTTTACCCTTGGTGGGCATGCTATTTCATGAAAATCTTCCAAACAAATATGTAAAGCTTCTTCTACTATGGAATATGAATTTGTTACTTTAGAAATGGCAGGTAATGAAACTAAGCGGCTAAGGAACCATCTTGCTAATATTCCACTGTGGGAAAAGCTAGTTCCTTCTATATCATTATACTATGATTTACAGGCAGCCATAGCTCGAGTAAAGAATAAAGTGTACAATAGAAAAAAGAGATATATACGCCTAAGGTATAATATTGTGAGATAGCTTATAAGCAATGGAGTAATTGCCCTAGAGTTTGTAAGGTCAGAGAAAAATCTGGCAGATCCTCTAACAAAAGGGCTAACTAGAAAATTAATCTTTGATGCATCGATAGGGATGAGACTTAAACTCATTGAGTATCCTGTGATGGCAACCCAACATGTGTGATTGGAGATTCCATGAACCAGGTTCAATGGGTAATAACAACTCACAGAGATATTCAATAAAGCACTCTCATTTCAGTGTCCTTTCCTATGATGTAGATAGTGCAAGCTGCAAAATTATGTGGAGGTTAAGTTTTAAACTCTTAATGAACTTATAGCTTGTAAAGGTGGTGTATGCAGCACACACTTGATAAGTTCACCTATGTAAGTGTGGAGGTGGAGTCACTTCCTATTAAGGGTTAACTCTCTAGAGCACTCATGAAAATTCAGGTAAGGCACACGGCCATAAAGGTGCCAATTTGAGAACTTGTTTTTTAAAAAAAAAAATTTGAGGTGTGTGTGCAGTTCAATTAAATCACATCAAAGTGTAAGGTTCAAGATTTCAAGTCACCTTTCACTAGTGATTTATGAGCTGTCAACACTAAGTGTCGATTCAAGTCCACAAGACATTGACATCAATACATCTCATATCTAATCCCAAAGTTTATTATTACTATTATTTTTTTTTTATATAACTTCAAATTTTGAATCATACGGGGTATATGGGAAGACATATCCCGCAATAAATGAAAGAGATATGATTTAACATTTATTTTTTCTTATTTCGGTTGACTTATAAATGGGTGAAGCTTTTGCTTTTATAACTTTGGTCTTAAAGTCAAAAAGATAAATGGGAAATGAATTGGTTGATATATCACAAATAGTGGGATTCACTTATTGCTTTAGATTTTTATAGATTGATCAAATTTCAGCCTTTTTGACTTTTGGACATGGGATATCAATGTTTTTGTCTTCAACCGTTGGAGACCTGACTTTTGTATAAAATGGCACAGTCAGTCTTTAAAAGATATACACACAGTCTTTTAGCTTTATTTTTTACTTTCAATATTTCGACGGCATATAATTTCTTAGGTTATTCACTTATACGAGTTTAAACCTTTTTGATGAGTACACACCAAAAAAGGTTAATTGTTGTATCCTGGAGAACGATTGCCTAGAGCCATTTGCATCAAGATTTTCACCGTGTGGGGGCGAAATTGTTTCTTAAGGACAACGAATTAAATTCCGTGTCTCGATCTGTTTTTGATTAGTCTTAGTGAGTCATTATATCATTATATATATATATATATATAGGGATGGCAAAAAATACCATTTCATTTGGGTTCCAACCTGACCCGATCCGTTATAATCAGGTTTAAAAATTATAAACGGGTTCGGTATTGGATTCGGTGTTTAAAAAAATAAATCCGATCGGGTTAGGGTCGGGTTCGGAGGAAGGGTATTCCAACCCGAACCCGCACCATTTAGTTGGGGGAGAGACGTCTAGGGTTTCTGATTCATTACAAATTCTCTTACGTTTGGGCGACGAAGAAGCGATGAACACACAGCGACAACGATGGCGACGGCGTTGATGAACCCTGACGCTAACAGCACCCAAGGTCTCACCGCCTCGACTTGAACCCCGATCTCTCACAGCATCTGTTTCCTCTCACTCGCGTGCTCTCTCTCTCTCTCTACTACGTTGTCTCAGCAAGTTAGCAGGTACCTCTCTCTCTTTCCCCAAAAAACCTAAACCCTGACGCTAAGCTCACTAATCCATGTATATATAATATATATCCACCTATGATTTGGTTTCGAAATGTGTGGTTTTCTATATAATATATGTAGTTATACATATATGTATGTGTATAAACATTATCGAAATTTATTGGGAAAATTTTTGTTGATGAAACAAAAATTGAAGTGTTGTCTGAAGTTCCAAATGGAATTCATTTGGGTTTCTGGTGATTTGAGATTTTTTTTTGGGTAGTGGAGTGTTGTCTGATCTCTAGGAGATTGTGGTTGAATGCAATTCAACCTTGAGAACTTATATTTGCTGAACGAAGTTGATTCGTTTGGGCTTTTCTTGTATGGTGTAAAAGCATTTTATGCTTGGATAATTTGTTCAGCAACGTGTCTGTAGTGAGTTCGTTGTATGTTTTCCCATCTTTTTGTGTTTTATGCGTTTTATGGGCAATTGATCTACTATTTGTAAGTATTTTTCACTCCTGGCTTGTTTTTTAGCCAAATTGTGCTGTGTTGTTCTTTGTATGTATTCTGGTTCATTTACTTGAGAACAAGGTTTGTACTCTTTTACTTTTGAAGCTGTTTCATAAAATGTCATCATCTTTGGACTGGATACCTTCACTTCAATGAACATATAATGTTAGACTAACCTCACCTTTGCAATGCATCTAGGCTAGGCGTTTACAAGAAATTAATATGTTGGAAAACAGTTGTTGCAACTTTGCTTAGATTAAGGGTGAAAGTTAAAATTTCGTTGAGGAAATTATAAAGTTTCTATTAGATTTGATTTATTTTGTTTATTGCAAACTTAATTATCATTTATACTTCTACTTCTAGTAGTTATTCCTTCTTTCTGCAAATCAGAAAATAAGTTCTTTAGTAGTGGATCACCCTGCTTGGAAGAGTTTGAATTATGAAAGTTAATGTGCTTTTAGCTTTTTGCAAACTCATATGCTTTATCTCTGGATATGTAAGAAATATCTGGGTTGATTTTGGAATACAAAGCAGAAATCGAGTTCAAATTCACTTTCTTCTTTTTCTTTCATTAAATGCATGGCATTGGATTCATGTCCAGGTTTGAGTCCAATATTGCCTGCATTAACCTGTCCTTTCCTGTGTCAAATGAGATTTCGTTGACATTAATAGCTAACATGGAAAAGAGTTGAAACATTTTTGCATAATCATGCTTCCCTGTTTTACCTTCTCTGATGATTTGATTTTACTGCATTAATTGGACTGATATTTATGGGTCTTTGTTTTGCCTTCTCTGATTTGATTTTGTAAATTTGTTTTGCATAAATTAGACTTGCCTCTTTTCTATTGGGATAGGTTTAAAATGTCGGTTATCCTGCATCACTCAGATTCTGAATAAGGAGAAAACCAAAGTGTATTTTCTGAAAGCGTAGCTCGCACTACTCCAACACCAACCATTACTTCATCTTTAGCCCCTAACTCAAATCCTAGGAAAAGGAGCACTAGATCAGCTGTTTGGAAGGACTTTAAAAAGGTTAAGATAGATGGTTTGGAATGGGCTATTTGTAACATTTGTGGTAAGAATCTCAAAGCAAATAGTAAAAATAGGACGACACATTTGCACGAGCATTTGGCTAGGCAAAGAACAATATTGGGCAATCAACCTTGGGAGCAAATGAGAGAATGAATGATGGGAAGGTAGAATGTCGTACAGATGTGTTTAATCAAGAAACATCTCGAAATGATCTTGCTTCAATGATTATTTTACATGAATATCCTCTTCGTATTGTTGATCATTTCGGATTTAGAAAATTCGTCAAAGGCCTCCAACCCATATTTACAATAGTTTCAAGAAACACAATCAAGAGGGACATCCTTAAAATTTATGATATGGAGAAGGAGAAGACATTGAAGTTGTTAGAGAAAATTGGTAGTAGGGTCGCCATTACCACGGATATGTGGACTGCCAAGCCAACCAAGAGGGGCTTCATGGCAATTACAGCCCATTTTGTTGATGAAACATGGACGTTGCAATGTCGAATTTTAAGGTATGTTTAAATAGTTTTTTGATAACATGTTTACTATTAATGAAGCATAATAATCTTATTAACTATGTTTTTGTTTTCTATTGATTATAGGTTTGCCTATATTCCTATTCCCCATAATAGAGAAGTCATTTTCAATGTACTTGTTGAGGCATTGTTGGATTGGAAGATTGACAGGAAGCTCTCCACAATTACTTTGGATAATGCTACTACTAATGATGCGATGATGAACACTATTTCGGAAGAACTTTCCACAAGCTCACTTTTATTGGAGGGCAAATTTTTCCACATGCAATGTTGTGCGCACATCTTGAACCTAATTGTGAAAGAGGGCTTACAAGTGATTGGAAATGGGATTGGAAGAATACGAGATAATGTGTTTTATTGGATTGCAACACAAGGTAGAATTGAGAAATTTGAGGAAGCAACCCGTCAATTACGTATTTCGTGCACTAAATGTTTGGAATTAAATGTAAAAACTTGGTGGAATTCGACTTACGTCATGCTTCAAACGGCTATGGTGTACAAAGATGTGTTCCCACAAGTGAAGCAACATGAGAGAAACTACACTAGTTTGCCAACTGAAGAGGATTGGTATTTGGCCAAAGAAATTTGTGAGAGGTTGAATTATTTAATGACATTACAGAGTTGTTCTCTGGGACTACTTACCCTACTGCAAATTTCTTTTTCTTAAAAAATTGTGAGATAAAAGTAGCATTGTCTCAGTGGCTTATATGTCCTATTGAAGTCATTGGCATGATGGCATAAAAAATGATGGAGAAGTATGAGAAGTATTGGAGTGCATGTCATGTAATTATGGGAATAGCATGTGTCTTGGATCCAAGGTACAAAATGAGACTTGTGGAATATTACTTTGAAATCATTTATAGAGATGAAGCTTTGCCTAAGATTGAAAAAATTTGAGAAAGCTGTTATGATTTGCTTCATGAGTACCAATCTAGATTGAAGGTAAATGAAAATAGTGGTGTGGGAGCATCATCTTCCTCTTGTCATTTAGGGGTCAATAATTTTGATGTGCATGATCCTCTTGCTGGTTTTGATTTGTATTTGAATATGAAAAGTAGTGATGTGCACGCCAAATCAAAGTTGGACTTTTATCTGGAGGAACATGTGGTGCCTAGAACCCCAAACTTCGATGTGTTGAGTTGGTAGAAGGTAAATGGAGTTAAGTTTCCTACTTTACAGAAGATCGCTCGGGATATCTTAGCTATTCATGTGTCAACGGTTGCATCGGAGTCTAGTTTCAGTACGAGTGGTAGGTTAATTACTCCACATCGTAGTAGACTTCATCCCACCACTTTGGAGGCCTTGATGTGTGCACAGAGCTGGCTATGGAGTGAGATGAATGGTAATTAAATACAGGTTTAATTATTTCATCGATTGATTATGTCATACTTAGTTATTAAAAATTTTAATTGTTTGTTCATAGGTACTAGCTCGACTCCAGATTCACCTTATCCCCCTAAATTTTGTGATGAAGAAGAAGATCCAGATGAGCACTTGGACGCGTGCTAGATCTTGTTTTGAAAAGGTAATGTTATTGGTAATGTTGTTTTGAAATTATGGAACCTGGGAGAAATTTTCTGTAGGTTTTTCTGTGGAAGAGTAAAATTCTCAAACCATGTACTATTTAATGACCAACCAATTTTCCTCTTCACTTGTAAATAAAAGGTAGGTGCGGCGGCGTCTGCTTGCTTTGTTTTATAGTGCATAGTTTTTTTTCAGCTCGAGTGTACTTCTGAGCTCCTTATATGTATTGTCCTCTTTTATTTCTTGTTAAAGAAAGCATATGCTTTGTTTTTTTAACCATTCAATTTATTTAGACAGTACAAATTTTTACTCATCCACCAATCTTTGGAGAAGAAAATGATAGAATGATGGAATATTTCTCCATATGATTTAGTATTTATTTCATTGCCATTCTTTTAAGTCACTAAGCTGCTGTCAGCTGAGCTTTTTGCTTGTCTAATTTCTGGCGGCTGGCCCATGGAGTTTTTTTGCCCTAAATTTTAATTGCATTGGACTTGGTGCTTGAGCTTGAACATGTTTTTCCTTTCCTTTGCTTTTTTTTTTTTTTTTGTGATTCTTATGGAATTTGTTTTGATCTATCACCCAGACTTGATCATGACATTTTTGTTGTTGTTGTATGTACCATGCAGGAAACTGGTTTTGTTAAATAAGCAAACTTTTCAGAAACTTCTGGATGAACTGTTATTGTCAGCATTGGTTCTTTCGTATGCACCAAAAAGTGAACGTTCTTGGAGCCATAGGTACCTATAATTTATTTAATCAGAGTTGCTTTATATTGCAGTTTGCAATGCTCTGATTTATGTACTTTGTATTGGTGGCTAAAAGATAATCTTGATTTTATGAGGACAAATATCTTGTTCTTGATCTGCTGCGCTAGTATATGTGTAGTTTGATCTGGAGAATTTACTCCCACATATGTACATGCTGTTGTGTATGTATATAAATATGTACTTGGGATTGCTTTATTTTTTTTTTCAAAGATGTAATTTGAGTGAGTTGTTTTTTTCCAAATTGATAGACAATTTGGAAAAAAAAATCTTGAAGAGTTTACAGCTGCATATTAGTTATGGTTATGAAACTTGTTATAACCATATCATGAAGCTGGAGTATTTAAGTGAATTAAAAAAGAAAGAACCATGTTCATAATTTGGGAGATTTGGCTATTTTAATTTTCATTCCAATTTGTAAAAAAATGGACAAATTTGTAAATTCAGTTAGATTAGTGAAAAATGAGAAGCTAGATTAGTGAAAAAGGAGAAGCTAGAATTTCAAACGTACACATCTTTTTGTAAACAATTCAAGGGAAAAAAAAAGCTGCTCCAGAATTCACAACCAAGAAGGAAACCTCAGTATTCTATTGTTTATGAAGAGGAAAACATTATTTTCTTTGTTTGATGTATCTGTTATAATGTGTCTGATTCTTCTCTTCCAGGGATGAAAGGTGGCAAAGAACATTTACCTTTCTTTTCCTTTTTCTTGCGATATTCTTTCCGTTGCTTGAGAAAAATTTTATACACATTGCTTGGCTCACTACATTTTGATAGTCATAAACACAGGGCAATGAGACTCATCCCAAATTGAAATTTATAGGTGTATAATAGAGATGATAACAGTGATGATGATAAGAAGTTATAGACGTATATTTTCATGGAGAACAGTTCAATGGCAAAGTTAGCAGTGTTTTTAGAATTACTAGTGGATGGAGTTGGGGTTGCAACAAAATTTATTGCTCTGTTTTAAGTTGAAATTGTCTATTCCTGCTAATATGGGGTCTATTACAAGGAGGTATAATTAAAAGCTAAATCATGTCCTCAAGATTGAATTAAGGACAGCTCAGAAAATAGAGCCATTCAAGATAATTTAAATGTCATTATGCCAATTTAAGATATGTTATGCTGACAGCTAGGTCAGTTTTGCTCTATTTTGCTGTTTCAGACCTTAAAAATATCCCACCTGTACTCCCAGACCCACGAAGAGTGTGTGTTATGAATAGACATAAGTAATTTTATTTATCTTTTCTCTTCTCTTAAAAAGCTACAGACTTAAAAAATAATATACTTTATTTGGCATGATTTTATCTACTTTTGATATGATACTGGAGCAATTTGTTTCTGGGTTTTGTAGATCTAATTCGAAGCCTGGTTGAAAGAATGTTTAGAGGAAGCCTAATTTGAAGTTTAGATTTTGCTGGAGATAGTCTAGGGATAATTTTAGAATTATTTTCTCTCCCTCATGTACAATTTTTATTATATATGATGAACCTGTTTGGTTGTTTTTTCTTTGAAAAATATATGTTGCAAGTGAATTTAAATTAGTTGAGATATGTTGGACACTTAGAGCTACCAAGTATAGCTAATTTTGAAAAACTTGTGATTTAGATGTGATTGCTCAAGTAATAGTGGGTGACCTGCAATGGTGATAATCAGTTTAAATTGTAAATTTTTGGATGAAATGTTTGTTTTAAATTTAAATATGATTATTGTTTATCAAGTTGATGAAATGTTTATTTAAATTTATGCTGAATGGGGTAATTTATTAGCTTGTCCAGTGAGTTTTGGGCTATAGGAAGTTGCTGGGTAACAATTTGAGCTTTGCAGGCTTTGGTAAAAGCTGAGTCGGGGTCGGGTCGGGGGTGGAGTTAGGAATAATCGAGTTCGGATCAGATTCAGAGAGCATGAGGAAAAATCGAGTTCGGGTCAGGTCGGACCGGGTTTTTGATAAAACCGATTTTTTGCCATTCCTATATATATATATATATATATATTATTTTGTACAATATTTCCAACATGCTACTTTATGACCAAGCCCAACGAAGATATGTCCACTCGTTTCTAATCCGTTAGGATCATGGCACAGGCAGCGGTCGGATAACCATTCAAGTTTGGTGTATGGTAGGGAGATTCCTAATCTTGAATTGGGAAGCTTTTTTTGAAGTAGTAGAGAAATGTTCATTAAGTAAGTTAAAAACCTTCAAACCTTCAAATTTGCAGAACTTTACACTAGATGTTATGCATTTGGGCAAGAAGACCTTGCTCTCTCTCTCTCTCTCTCTCTATATATATATATATATATATACACACACTTGCATATCAATTTCAGACAGCTTACCGTTGCCCATCTCATTTATTTTTTTTGCTCCTGGCTACACAGGTGTCACTCTGTTACCTATCTTCAATATTAAGGATTCCTCTTTGAAGATCAGCGGTGGCCAACCTCCCCTCAGCCTCCACTGGCCCTCTCTATCTTTATCCATGAAAAAAACAATTAATTCAAATACAGAAAAAGTCCATCAAGCTCCAAGAGTGAAATTGATATATTCCTTGTTGCCTCCAAAAAAATTATCTCAAGGCAGTACATTTTTATAAGATTTGAGAAGAAGTGGTTCAGTCACTTTTTTTTTTCCTTTTAAATCTAACTCAGCAATTATATTAGAAACCCCGAATATACATCAAAGATTTGGTAGAACCTTCTAAAGTAACATGTTATTGGCAAAGTGACCAATTTTGGAGCAGAATTGCTTCTAACACGGAGACTATTTTGTTGGCTGTAGTTTCAGCCTTAAACACTCCCAAACACAACCAAATAATCAAACCACTTATATTAGATGCAAGATGCCAAGAACAACTAGAAAAGGGCTACAAAACAAGGGCTGAACGGGGCAGAAATTTTGGGGCTAAACAGCTGCTTCGTATTCTTGTTTTTTGTTTTTTTTTTTTATCAAGAAAAATACAGATCTATACATCAAACTCCTTTGCATCTTGGCCATACACTTGGCACTACAAAAATCACATTTTTAACTACAAGGTACATACATGTTTGGGAGCAAGTATACAAAAAATTATCCAAAACAACAAAAATAACTATAACCAAACAAGCATTATATTTAACACTCTCCCTTAATGCTTTGTTTGTGAACACCCATCAATTCTCTAAAATAGAAGAACTTATCTTTGGGAAGAGCTTTGGTGAAGATATCTGCAACTTGTTCTTCAAATTTGCAATGCTCAAGATGAACCTCTCCAATTTCTACAGCTTCTCTTATAAAGTGATGCTTGATTGTAATGTGTTTTGTACGGCAATGGTAGACCGGATTCTTTGTCATTGCAATTTCTGATTTATTGTCACAAAAAAGCATGGTAGCTTCCTCTTGTTGCTCCCCAATATCACTCAAAATTCTCCTTAGCCATATTGCTTGAGAAGTGGTCATTGATGCTGCAACATATTCAATCTCTGCTGTGGATTGTGCCACAGTTTGTTGCTTCTTCGATGTCCAAGATATGATGCCAGAACCAAGGGAAAAAGCATAGCCAGAAGTGCTTCGCATATCATCCGCACATCTAGCCCAATCACTATCACAAAATTCAACCAACTTCACTTTTTCATTTGTCTTGTACACAATACCAAAGTCAAGAGTACCTTGTATGTATCTCAATATTCTCTAGCCCCAAAATGAACTTGACTGGGGTTATGCATGAATCGAGAAAACAAACTAGTAGCATATATGATATTCGGTCTAGTAGCTGTGAAATACAACAAACTTCCAACCAAACTTCTATACAATGATGCATTAATTTCATCACTTCCATCTTTTTTCATCAATTTTTCATTCATAGCTAATGGTGTTGGAACAGCCTTTCAACCACTCATCTGAAACTTTTGTAGAATGCTTTTGTAATTCTTCTTTTGGCAAATAAAAATTCCTTCTTCATTTTGCTGAATTTCAATGCCCAAGAAGTAGTAAAGCAAACCCAAATCACTAATCTCATATTTCATCATCATTTGCCTTTTGAAATAAAAAATTAGTTTTTGGTTGCTTCCGGTAAACACCAAATCATCAACATACAAGGAAGCGATGAGAATATCATACTTACCTTGGGTCTTGACATACAAAGTTGGTTCACTCTTACTTCTTTGGAAGCCTTGTTCATTGAAGTAGGCATCAATTTGACTATACCAAGCCCGGGGTGCTAGTTTTAATCCATACAATGCTTTCTTCAACTTGTACACTTTTCCTTCTACACCTTTCCTCACAAAGCCTTGTGGTTGTTCAACATAAATTTCCTCTTCTAAAACTCCATTCAAGAAGGCTAATTTGACGTCAAGTTGATATAGATACCACCCCTTTTGAGCCGCTAAAGAAATAAGAGTTCTAATGGTGTCAAGGCGAGCTACCGGTGCAAATGTCTCATAAAAATCAACACCGGGCTGTTGTATGTACCCTTTTGCTACAAGTCTTGCTTTATTTCTTTGGATGGATCCATCAACATTTAGCTTAACTTTGTATACCCATTTCACCCCAATCACTTCCTTGTCTTCAAGCTTTTCTACTAACTCCCAAGTTTTGTTTTTCTCAATGACATTGATTTCTTCTTCCATTGTTTTCTTCCAAGCTTCTTCTTTAATTGCTTCTTCAAAGTTCTCTGGTTCAATGACACAAAAGTTACACCTTTGGCAAATGTCAACAAGCCTCGTCATTTTTCTTAGAGTTGAACTTGGAGATGATGTACTTGAACTTGATGGAGAGCTTGAGCTAGATGATGAACCCAAATTTTGAGAAGCTCATGGTAGCTCTTCATCACTTTCACTTTGATGTGAGGCATTTCGTGGGTCTTCTTCAATAATAATTGCTTGATCTTGCTCTTTTATGAATTTCCAATCCCTAGCAGCCTTCTTATTAAAAATGGCATCTCTACTAATAATTACTTTGTTACTCTTCAAACTATAAAGTCGGTATCCTTTTGACTTTGTGCTATACCCAACAAATATGCATTTTTCACTTGTTTCATCAAGCTTGTGCCTTTTTCCCTTTGGAACATGAGCATAACAAATACAACCAAATACTTTCAAGTGATTTACCGATGGCTTTCTACCACTCCAAGCTTCAAATGGAGTTTGATTCTCAATAGCCTTGGTTGGACATCTATTAATCAAATAAACAACCGTATATACTGCTTCAGCCCAAAAACTTTTTGATAGCCCCTTCTCATAAAGCATTGATTTTGCCATCTCTTCAATGGTTCTATTCTTTCTTTCTACCACCCCATTTTATTGTGGAGTGTGCCCAACAGTTAATTGCCTATCCATGCCAATATCTTCAAAAATTTCTCAAATTCATTGGAGTTGTACTCACCTTGCCTATCACTTCTTAATACTTTCACATAAGGTCCACTTTGCCTTTCAACAAGATTTTGCCAGTTCTTGAAAATAATAAACACCTTAGATTTTTGTCTCATAAAATATAGCCAAGTCATCCTTGAGTAGTCATCTATGAAGATAATGAAGTATTTATTTCCGGCATGAGATGGAGTTCTCATTGACTCACACACATCGGTATGAACAAGCTCAAATGGAGCTTTAGCTCTCCATGCTTTCTCCTTTGGAAATGATTCCCGATGGTGTTTGCCAAGTACACAACCTTCACACACATCTTTCTTTTCTTCAATTGTCGGCAGCCCATGTACCATTCTTTTTTGATGTAAGCTTCTCAAGCTTTGAAAGTTTAAGTGCCCATACCTTTTATGCCACAGCCAAGAGTCATCATTAATCTCCATTTTCAAAGCCACATTTTCTGCATATCGGAAAGTGAGTGGAAAATTTCTATTTTTCTCCATCTTGATGTTGGTTATAATTTTTCTTCCTTCACCTTTATCATAAATCTTGCAAGCATAGTCTTCAAAGTGCACGGTATATCCGTGCTCAACAAGTTGCCCAACACTTAACAAATTTTGCTCTAAATCTGGAACAAGTAGAACATCCGGTACGTATTTGACTCCATTTTTTGTTTGAATTGCAATAGTCCCCTTTCCTTTTGCTTGCACCAAAGTGCCATTCCCCATTCTCACTTGAGAGCTAGACAAAGCATTCATATCAACAAAAATATTTTTATCACCGGTCATGTGGTTACTATAACCACTATCAAGATACCATACATCATTTCTTTGTTCGGAAGCCATTTGGCAAGCATAGAACATGTTCCCATCATCTTCTTTTTCTTTGATAAAATGTGCTTATTGATCCTTTTTAAATAGGCAATCTTTTTTAATATGCCCAAATTTTTTGCAATTATAGCATTGACGTTTTCCTTTAAACCAACAATCTTTTTCAACATGGCTTGATTTATGACAGATTTTGCATTTTTGTTGAGTAGATTCTTCAATAGGCCTTCTTTCAGGAACATTTCTTCCAAACTTACTCCTTCCTCTTCCTCTTCCTTTTAGATTATTACTTCTTCTTCTTCCTTGTCTTGCACCCCTAGATGATTCCCCCTTGTATTCATGGGCTGTTTGTTCTTTTCTAGAATTTTTAGTATTAACAGTAAGCTTGGACTGAAGGGCACCTTCCACGGACTTCTTTCCATGCCTCATCAATCTTTGCTCATGTGTTGTCAAAGACACTTCAATGGCAATAACAACAGGGTCAAATTTCATTGGCAAACCAATCAGAATTTTTTCAACAATTCTTTGATTAGAAATATTTTCACCAAGAGTTCTCATTTGATTTACAAGTTCCATGAATCTAGAAAAATAATCTTTCAAAGCTTCTGAGTCTTTTATTTTTATATTCTCAAATTCTCTTCTAAGTGTCTGAAGTTGAACAATCCTTACCTTTACATTGCCTTGAAATTCATCTTTAAGGATGTCCCATGCCTCCTTTGTTTTTGTAGCTCCCATGATCTTGGGAAAGATGGCATCTAAAACTCCTTGTTGGATTTTTGAAAGAGCAACAGCATTCTTTTGTTGCTTTTGCATCAACAGAGTCTCTTGTGTTAGAGTCATATTTGACGTTGATTCTGGCATCTCAAAACCATCCTCCACTGTATCCCACAAACCCATAGACAAAAACAACGTTCTCATCTTCACACACCAAAAATCATAACGTTTTCCATCAAATATTAGAATTGTTTGCTGCTGAACACTGATTCCGATTGCTATCGCATCCACTGTCAACGAAATTTGGGTCTCTTGCAGGTTTTCACGCCCAGCAGATTTTAGTGATCAGATCTAGCTCTGATACCACGAATGTTGGCTGTAGTTTCAGCCTTAAACACACCCAAACATAACCAGATAATCAAACCACTTATATTAGATGCAAGATGCTAAGAACAACCAGAAAAGGGCTACAAAACAGGAGCTGAACAGTGTAGAAATTTTGGAGCTAAACAGTTGCTTCGTATTCTTGTTTTTTTTTTTTCTTTTATCAAGAAAAATACAGATTAGATTTTTTCACGTATCTATACATCAAACTCCTTTGCATCTTAGTCATACACTTGGCACTAAAAAGGTCACATTTTTAACTACAAGATACATACATGTTTGGGAGCAAGTATACAAAAAATTATCCAAAACAACAAAATAACTATAACGAAACAAGCATTATATTTACATATTTAAGCAATCCATGAAATCTTTGGCAATTACATATATACACCATGCACTAAATATATAAATTGTTTTGGTAAAAACATATATATATACACACGCAAATAAACACACATCAGATTTTCGTATTGCAGTAGGACCGGCCCCGACATTTGGGTTGCTCTAGTCCGACTTCGAATGTGGTTGCCCTCTTACTATTAATTCATTACCAAAAAAAGTCATACAAGTTAAAAAAAAAAAAATTCTTTACAAGAATAAAACAAATTTTGATGGGGTCAAATAATTTTTTCTTTATAAAAATAAATTTTTTTTTTGGAACCCGGGATTTTGCCTTGACCTGGGGGTTGCCCAAGCCCAAGGGCTTATTGGACTCACTCTATGGCCGGCCTTGCATTGCGGGTAACCCGAAATTAGTGGCCATTTGTGACCTTCGAAATCTGTAACTATGAGAAATAATATGAAATGAGAGAGAATTGAGAACGTAATATCAAACAAAAAAACAAAAAGAACCACATGCACAATATGAAAATGATAAACTTTAGTTGAGCAGAAGAACATATTAGAAACATTACAATTCATGAGAAATTTCACAATATATATGCATATATGTATTTGATGTCAAGGTATCTAATCAGTTGTAAATGTGATATGTGGGTTTAACTTACAATTTAAAATTTCTTCAACTCTGTCATCCTACAATTTGAATAAAAGAAAGATAATTTAGGGCATGTTGGATGTTAATTTGGAATAACTTTTATTTATTTTAAAAAATATACGGGAAAAAGAGGATACTGAAAACAGATTTCATAGAATGTATTTAAAAATTTGTTATAGAGACAGTTCTGTGAAAAGGTGTTTTGAAGTTCAGAAAAGATGCAATTTAATAATAAGAAAATTAATTTTGTACGTCTTTTTTGGCAGACTTTCCAGAAATAATTTTCTATTATCGAAAACAAAAAGGTAATATAATAGAAGGTATTAAAATACTTGTAAACGTAAGTAAATATGACACAAAATATTATCAAAACCAAAACTTTATGCAAAAATCTCATTCAAAATAATAAAGCTATGGCATTTTTTAAATGGTAAATTATACTGATAACTTCTAAAATTTTAGGAAATATAAGATATTAACTTTTATATACTGACAATTATATTGCACTCTTTCTTTTTTTTTTTTTTAATTTTAATAACAGATTGCTTCCCTCCATTAAATCAATGTTGAAGTTGACTAAGTCAACCTAAGGACTTTTTTAATTTTCTAATCCACCCTTCTAATATTATTAACTTAACTATACAAAAATTAAACCAAAAATTACACAAACCTGTGGCTGAATGGAAAACTCAATCAAATAATTAATTAAAAAAACCCACTCAACCAAGTAATAAAATCAAACAACTAATTTCAATTAACAAACCGAATCTCCCAAATCAAACCCCACATCCATAGCTCCAAATACCACCCCCATTCCATATGAATACAACCCATATCAGACAATCTGATATGCTAATATATATACATATACATATAAATCGTGTGGATCTAAGACTCTAATGCCTTACCCTCTGGTTTTGTTTTGCAATAACCTCCAGTGGTTGCCGCAATGGAGATGATGTTAACGAGTTGTGGACGAACTCCACGATAGCTACCACCATCGAAACCCAACACCGAACCACATGTCTCTCTCTTTCTCTCTCTCTCTCTCTCTCTCTCTCTCTCCACCACCGTCTCACAGATCACCAGCGTATGATAAACCCAGCCCCAACACCAGCATCGCTCGACCACCCATCACGCGCATCACCATTGCATGACCCACTGACCCTCTCTCCCTCAATACTGAAAGTCCTAAATCGCTGTCAGCTGGGCGTCGACCGAGCAGCATCATCGTGACCGAAGCTTCAATCGGTGGAGTATATGTTTTATATACATGTGTATATATACAAAACCCCCCCTAATTTGTCATAATCCCGAATGTTTTAAAAATGGGGAATGGCCGGTTCGACCAGTTGAACTGTTGACGGTATCCGGTCAATCCTCTAAACTTGTTTTGGTCAAAACTTTGAACGGCGATCCAGCCAATTGAACCGGTATTGAATCATCCGCTTCAATATTTTGAGACAAAATTTTATGTTTTAATTTTAAAATTTTAGTTTTTAAGTATCAAAACTAGTGTATAAAAAAAATAAGACATCATTTATTACTATTAATAAATAAATTAATGACATAATTATGACGTCACAAGCCAATAACGATTGACTTGACGGTTGAACTAGTGACCGGTAACCCGATATCTCTTTCGATTCGCTCAACGGTCCAATTTTTAAAACATTGATAACCCCCTAATTTGTCATATATACATGTTTATATACAAAAACCCCTATAACATATACACCTGTGTATATGATAAGAAAACAATGATGGCTTATGGTCGGGAATGTGGCAGTTGGTTTTGTTTCTGTGGGAGATGGGTGCCGGTGATGGGGTGGGCTCTGCTACTGAGGTTTCGGTTTCGAATGGGTTCTGCTAGTGACAAGAATTTGTAATTAGAGTCGGGGTGGGTATGGTGGTTCCCGGTGATTATCCAAGACAAATGGAGGGGAAAGTGGTGGTTGGTGAAGCTGGAGATAAAAGGAGGGGGGAAAGTGTGGCCAGAGGTGGAGAATGGAGACAAAGATATGGGAAGAGAGAGAAAAGGGATACTTTTGCTTGAAAATGTTGGTGGCATAAAAAGGAAAATTTAGTGAGTTTGTAAAGATAAAAAAATCATTTTCTGTTAACTTCAAATTCTGACAGGGAGAGAGTGCAATGTAATTGTCAATATATGAGGATTAGTATCTCACATTTCACAAAACTTCAAGGGTGGTCAATGTAATTTACCCTTTTTTAAGTTGTGAGCAAGGTGATGGGTCTTTTTGTTCTGAAATGAAAGAACCACAACTAGCAGCCACATTATTCAATATATACAGAAGTTCTGTAAACTAAATTCTGATTTTTTTTTTTCTTATCACACCTAATCCATTCCTTGTGTGCATAAATATAACGCTATCTAAACCCTCAACAATGTAGTGTAAACTGTAATGTAGATATATTATTTCCTTCTACCCAAAGCCAAAACTCCAAGCATTTAGTACATCTGTTGCTGCAAAATAGGCAAATGTTGGCGCCAAATGCAAATCTCATTGCTAATTGTATAATGGACCCCAAAAAAAAGGTCCAAAGTCTCTGCACTACCTTTTCTAAAATTAACTGTGTATAGACGCCTCTAATGCTGTGTTTGAAGTCCATATTTACTGAGGAAAAAGAAAAGAAAAAGGAAAAAGAAATGGAAAAGAAAAAAGAAATGAGATTCTAAATTCCTTGTGAAAATGAAATGGAAATAAGAGAACAAAGTTTCTTCACTCATTTCTCTTGTATTTTCTTTTACTTTCCACTTTTCCTTGCAACCAAATAATAAGATTAATTTCATTTTCTATCACTATTTTTGTCCTAAATAAATTCAGAATCCAAACATAGTAAAAAAAATTTCAAATGTACAAGAATAAGCAAATTTCTCCACGATGACATTTTAGGAAGTCCAACTAAACCTAGTGCAGTTCCTGCTTTTAATCCTCACACTGTACAAGGGAAGCATCAGATAAACAATGCAGGTGATGCAAAGTCAATTTACATGTACCTGATAACCTAAAAAATAAAAGTAATAATTCTTTGATTTGACTTTGAAAATTCAGACACTGCTCTTCACTAATGGCAACTAATAACCATAACAATCTTTTCGTGCAGATGATAACCCAGAACCAAGATTGGCCATATTATTTTCACCTGATAAAAGGGAGACGTTATTTTCAGTAGACATGGATGCAACATGTTGCATTCGTTGTCCTCAGAAAGCAAACAATCATCTAATTAAGCTTGTCTAATCCACTCAATGTGGAAACATTGAAGACTTCAGAGGCGGACGGGGGCGGGGCTGCAGCCCCCAAAGTTTTTAAAATTTATGGTAATTTTAATAGAATTTTGGGTATTTTCAATAAAATATAGGTATTGGTCCCCTAAATTTTCAATAAAATTACTTAGGTCTCTACAAAATTTAAAAATTTTTACTTTGGTCCCCCTCGACACAAATCCTGAGTCCACCACTGATCAAAGTGCTAACAAAGCTAAAATTGACACATACTTATTCACTCTCATCGGAGGCAGCAGAGTCATCTTCGAAGGAAGCTTCTGCAAAGAAAGGCAGAAGTGTATGGTGGCGAAACACAATGAGATCCAATGATGCGTTAGCAATGGACTTGTCTTCTTCAGGTACTTCAATGTCACTGTGTTTTCTTATACACGTATACTTCTGTTTAGAAGAGGCTTAAATAGAAGCAAGCAGCAAATTTACTTCATGTTGAGCAAAATTGAATTAGCTAGCATTGAGCAAGAACCTTACTAGCTTACCCCTCAGAATGATCAAGCCTTGGTTAGACCAACTAAATTGCTTTTAAATGATACCCTAAGAAACAAATGCCTTTCAAATTCCAATAGTACTACGCCCTTTGTTTTTACTTCATTCATTTAAATCACAGATACTAAGCATCCTTATAAATGACCCACTAACATGGAACTGAAATATATCTACACTGCAGTTCAGTTGGAGTAATTTAGGAATTTATGATTCAAATAGACACGTAATTTCAGGGATTGACAATCTCTTCGTCGTGCTTTTCATATACAGATTGGGGGGTCAGCACAATTAACAAAAGGTGATTCACGGATTCACCATCTTGTTTGCACATGCAACATGGAAACACCAATTCATCATATTTTGCCTCCTTTTCTCACATTGTCCACAGTGAGAATGACCTCCCAATATGCAGTCCAAGCCAAAAGCGCCACCTTTGAAGGGGCTTTCAGACGCCAAAAAAAGTAGTATCACCTTGACCCAAAAGCTTGCTATAGAAGGATGCTACAATAAGCCATTATTTGCTCCATTCCAAACTATAACATCCCCATACCTCTCATGGATTATATGGCCCGAAGCATGCCAAGGAGTCTCACCACTGGTTCTAACGCCCAATCATGAACCGTTCTCTTGAGAGGGAGACCAATAGTCTGGACCGTTCCCTTGAGAAGGAGACCAATAGTCTGCAACTGATGCTTCCTTGTTAATAGCCAAACTAAATAACCCTGGAAAAACTTCCCTTAACGGTTGATGCCCGCATCAAGAATCCAACCAAAATCCATTCCTTTGACCATTTTCCACCTTAAAAGTTGTGCGCCTAAGAAAATCATCCCAACATCCCAACCCTTCACGATACCTTTCCATACGCCCACACCATAAGGCCTTGTAATAGGCCCGGTGGACCAACCCCTAGTAATAGCCATGGGTACTTTCAAATTGATAAAAACAATGAACGCAAGAGATAATAGAACGTTTAGGGTGTCAGTAGTAAGAAGTGGGTGCAAGTTGAGATAAGAACACCACATGGAATACATACGTGTTTTAAAATGCAAAAGTACCTACAGAACTTTTCTTCATCAAGTAGCAAACCTCAACTACAGAAATACCAGCCTAAGTGCAGACAATCGTTCTTTTAGAAATCAATTATGCAATTTTAGTAGTTGAGAAGAAGAAGAGAAAATAAATAGTCTCATTTACCACTTTTAGTAGAGAAACTTAGGGGCAACAAATATTTGATCCTATTGTACCTTGCCCATTATTTTTGTTTTGAACAGCAAAGCGATATATTAATAATGGAAAAATTACAAGAGGAAGCCACAAGCCATCCGGCTTTACAAACGATCCACAGAGAAACAGGAAGAAAAAGTTGAAGAGAATTCAACCAACTACCCAAGAAAAAAAGAAAGAGACTACTTCACGAGAGAGGGATCTAATGCTTTTACACCATATATGAACTGAAAGAAAGAGGATCTAGCAAGACTCCCATCCCTTAACTTAGCTGAGATCCAACAAAGCACCAGCAATTTAATATCTTCTACAATGGCTTCCCAAGATGATATTTTGTTGTTGAAGAAGGCATTATTTCTAGCAATCCAGATGTTCCAGATTATTGCCAGAAACAGAGCTTCCCAAGTAAAGAGACCCAACTTACTATTTTACAATCTAACCTCCAATAATATAACTGATCAAGGAAAGAGGGAGAAACCCAGGCCATGCCCCACTATTTGAGAATATTAGACTAGATCAGCCAAGCCTTCTTGCATTTTAGGAGAAGGTTGTAAGGTTATGTAATTGGCTAAATTTCATACCAAGTCTTGTTTAATGTAATTTGGGGAATTGGGATGTCTATCATAAGCATTTAGAATAATCCTCATTATTAATTCATGCAAGCTCGTGCTAAGCAGAGATTGTTTGAAGCTTCAAAGTGCGCTACGAAACTTCGACAAGCATTGATGGATTTTGAGACAAGTCGTGGGATGTGTTAGTGTGTATGGAAAGTCATACTGACCCTTGTAGGACCCCTTGCGGGACTTCACAGCGCCTCAAGAGAAGAATCAACATAAGCTCGATGAATTTTGAGAAGATGGTCTCTTGCAAAATTCAAGTGGATCTACTTTTAACAGATCAGTTCTCTTGTAGTTGGTTCTTAACCATGATACGGTTCAAATTCGAAAAGGCTCATTAGAGGAAAAGTTATAGATCTTCGAGTCTTCTTTCTAGAAAACTTTGAATCTCATTAATCCGATATCTAAGTAAAAGTTATGGCTTCAATACTCAAGACTAGGCAGGACTTTCACGGGATGTCGATGAAAAAAACAGTGAGCATGAAAATTTTGGAATTGAGCTCGTGGGATGCTCGCTGGATCTCGCGGGATCGAGTTGTGCGAAATCTGAAATCTCGGGAATCGCGGTGCTAGGGTTTTTTTGGCCTATTTAAGGCCCAAAACACTTCCCTAGACCAATATTTGAACCGCCACATTCAAAAGTCTTTAAGAGAAGTGTTTTCCATCTTCCAAAAGCTGTTGAAAACAAGTTGAAGGAGGCCAAAACACCTTTGAAAGAATTGATTGCTTAATTGCTTAAGATTCAAAGAATTTTTGTGAGAATAAGGCTGCTGAAAAAAAGAATCTAAAAGTTTCTACATACCTTGAAGAGACTCTCAACTAGATCCTTAGCAAGATCAAGCTTCATCCTTCATTGGTTGATGTCTTGGAGGAGTTCAAGATGATGGTGGATTTGAGTATAGCTCTTGGAGGATTCCGTAGGTGTAGTGGAGTTCGACACTCAATCAAGTATCGAAGAATCATATCAAGGGATAGATATGTGATTGTGGGATTCGATCAATACAAGAAGAGTACACCCGCAAGCACGTGGATTCGGCACTCGTGGATTGGGAGTATCTAGGGTTGGGTTGTAAATTGGCTCTTTTGTATTTTTTCTTCATAGTGCTTGATTGGCTAGACTAGGTCCCTTGGTTTTTTTCCTCTTTGGGTTTCCACGCAAAAATCGTGTGTTTTGTTTGTGTGTGATTATTTTCATATTTACTTTTAACATACGTATAGGGTTAAACCTAGTGGTCAACCCGTGTAATGCACGGGGATTAAGTATTATTCAAAATTCATTATTAGCGTAACATTATCTTTTATCATCGAAGGATGGATAAGAAATATTTAAAAAAGTGATTATATATATGTTATAAGTAATTGGTTTAAAATTCAAAATAATTAAGTATACAATATTAATTTATTTTATGGAAAGATAATGTTGTAAAAAATAAAAGAACTTATAAAAACTCAAGTGAGTTAATGCAATAGAGTTTTTTTTTTTTTCAATACTTTGCTTGGAAAAAGAAAATAGTAGTGCTGTATTTAATCATAGTCAATTGATTAAGTTATTTTTTTTTAAATTTAATCCTAGATTTTTAGGTATTTTATTCCGATCGGACAAAGATACACATCATATATATATATATATAAGTTGTATCTACCCTTATATTTTGTTTCTCTCTTATGTGGTACTCTAAATACTGTGATACTTTTAAAATACCACGCCACATGGGTAATTGGTTAGATAACTATTAAATTTATTTTTTTATTTAACCTACTCTTTTAATATTGTAAGATAGTTAGATATATATGTATATATATATTTAAAATATTAGATAATTATTGAATTTGTTCAGTTATCCAATTCACTCTATTATTTTTGTACCATAAATAAACATAAGATAATATTAGTTTTTTGGAGTTTAAGTTTATCTCAAATTCATCTAAATTATGAACTATAATTATTATCAAATTTAATTTGTATATCAAGTATGTCAATTTGAGTACAATATGTAATGTGAATATATATATATACACTTCCCCCTAATACTAAAAGAAGTTTAATACATTAAAACTACATCTTAAATTGAGTTATTATGGTATATCTATTATTTTAAGAAAAATAAAATATAAGAATAGTTACTATTTTAATTAAAATTTATATATAACACTTAGTCACGTACAACTATTGAACACAATATATGGTAAATTTTATTTTTATCAACAATGCTATTTAATCCAGTGCATTGTATCGTGGATCCTTTTAATTCAGTTCATTTGATGAAACTATATATGATCAAGGGTTTTATGTCGAGTTTTAAGGAAAATTGGAAAGGGTTTGGTGTAAAATATTCTAAGGAGTTACATTTACAGTGATTCTATAATTTTTATTTTATGCATTAGCCATTGTACATAATTTCTGTCGATGAATATTTGAAATGTTTTTATTTTGAAGATTTTTTTGTGATGATTCAATAAAATCTAAAAACTTATTGGTTACTAATGAATTAATTTTTGATGTATTTATAAGAAGAAATTGAATAAAAGAAATTGTAATATTCAGTACTTAATACTCAGTTGGTGTCTTAAAAATGTACCAAACTAATCAATCTCGATTGGTGTTCTATTTTCGTTAAAAAAAATTTCAAAATTAATTTGTCATGGAAATAAATCGAATTTATACACATTTTCAAATCATTAATTTGTTTGTTTAGTGCGTGCTGCTCAATAAAATTAATAGTCCTGCCTTTCTTTTTCTTTTTAGTATCTTATTTTTTAATAGTTATCCCAATCTTATCTTATATATATCTTATAAAATTAATAGTGTGGTCAATTAATAATTATCTAACCAATTGCCAACAAATTCAATAGTTATCTAACAAATTGCCCTTATAACGTGGCATTTTAAAAATATAAGAGCATTTAGAGCGCCACGTAGGAGTGAGGTAAGTTATAGGGGCAAACATAACTTATATATATATATATATGATTGATTTTTTGAATTGTGACCAATCTAAGCAACCCTCCAAAAGGTATTTTGGCAAATCCATATATTCAGGTTATTTATTTTTTAAATTGGTATCAAAGCGGGACACTCAAAAACTGATTTTTTTTAAAAAAAAATTTTGTTTTATAAGAGTGAGATCTTTAATATCTGAATACATGGATTTTCTAAGTGAGGGTTTGTCTATCATGACTCCTTCTTTGTTAGATGGTTCTAACTATTGTTGTTGGAAATCACGTATGAGAACCTTCATCAAATTTATTGATGAACGTGCTTGGATATCCATTAAGAATCGTTGGTGTCCCCCATGATTGTTGTAGATAACAAGACTATTCCTAAACCTCAAGAACAATGGAGTGACAATGATTTTGAAAAGTATGTTTGAAGCAGTAAGGCTATCAATATCATCTTTAACAGTGTAACACCTGAGGATTTAAGTCATATATTTATGTGTGAGACTACTAAAGAAGTATGGAATATTCTTAACATTGTTTACAAAAAATCTCAAAATATCATTGCTTGTACTGCATCTGCATCTGCATCTGAGACTATAGGGACATCCACTGATAAACGTAATAAAGAGTCTAAATATTATGCTGCATCCAATCCATCTTTTCATGAGCACATAATGTCATCTTCAAATGCATGTAATACTTCTAATTCTAAGTCTGATAGTGTTGATGATCCTAATAAGTCTCATGAGTTGAGTCAGAGTGACTCAGATGGTTATGATGGCCACGAGAGTGGTGAGGAAGATGATATTCATGAGGCATATGACAAATTTTATAAGATGTATCTCAAATTGATTAGGAAAAATAAGTCAATTGACAAGGAAAGAGACACTCTTAAACAAGAGGCCCATGAATCTGCTACTCTCATTGAGAAATTGAAATCTGATAGGGTCACTTTATTTGAAAAGGTCACTACACTTCAAAAAGAATTGCGTGAATGTATTGAGACCCATAAAAGCTTTAAGGGGAAGGTATCTACACTTGAGTCTAATTCGTCAAAATCTAATGATACTCTCAAGAATATGAATGCAGGTTCCAAGAAAATTGATGAAATTTGGAATGCTCAAAGAAGAGCTTATGATAAGACTGGAATTGGATACACTAAGAAGGCTTCTTCATCTTCCCAACTGGTAAACATGCCTAATTTTGCAAAGGCTCAAGGTAAGTCTTCAATACCCTATGTGGCTAAGCATGTTAAGTTTATACCCTTATGCCACCATTATGGAACTAAAGGGCATAGTAGGCCTCATTGTCCTAATTTAAAGGCCAAGGTTGTGAGTTCCAAAAAGCACACCACTACACATGCACGTGTTGTGCCTAATGCTGAGACCAAGCTTGCTAGGTTTATTCCTACTTATCATCATTGTGGTGTTAAGGGTCATATTCGGCCTTATTGCCCTAAATTGGAGACTAAGGATGTTCCTTCCAAATTCATCACCTCTCATGTGAAGCCTAAACATTCTAAGGATGTTCAATCTTCTAAGTTTAATCCTAGGTGTCATTACTATGGTGTGTTTGGTCATATTAGACCTTATTGCCGTAAATTGAATAAGGTCTCTAGATCTTATACTCACCAACAACCTAGGAATGGTTATGAGAGGTTGGAAAATCAGGTTAGAGTCCTCACGGATCATGTGAATAAATTTACATCAAAGCCAAAGTAAGTTCCAAAAAATCATGGTAAAAGGAGGAACAACAATGCTATGGCAAGACCAAGAACTACACCCACACCTTATAAGGTTATTGATAAACCTAAGATGATTACTATATGGGTGAGAAAATTTGATTTGGAATCTTTGAGAACCCTTAAGAAATTTGTAGGGGCAAGTCTTGTTGAGTAAAGGCTATTTGTGACATAGCCTAGGATATTTGTGCTTCATGTCTATTTTGTTCTCCTAGGGCTATGATCATGTTTGTATGTTTATTTCGTTTGTGTTGTTTGAGTTATTGAAAAAAAAAGTTTAAAAAAAATACCAAAAAGATTTGTTTTTGCCTTGATTTGGTTGTGCTAGTTATTGGTTTAAAACATTCTTCATGAGTTGATTGATGTAAAGGGCATGTTTGAGATTGAATCCTATGTAGTTCATTGCTTACATTCTAATGAGTCTAGAGTTTTGGTGATTTTTATCATACTTGTGATAAAATGTTTACATTGATGCCTATTTCATGAGATCTCTTAGAATGTGGTTTTTCACCTTTTATGATCCTTCTAAAGCAATAATCATTGTTGAAACTTCTTAAAGTTGCTCATAACTAGAATGACCATATTCATGTAATTCCCTCTCTTGATAGATGGTACCTTTGATGGAAAGGGCTACCAGTGAGTGTGAGTAAAGCTACCCTTGTTATGTGACAAGAGGAGAAGGTTACCAACTCGTGTGTGAAAGCCACCATTCCTTTGTGCTTCAACGCTATAATTCTTGGAGAGATAGGGTTGGAACTTGTTTGCTATTGTTGAGGGGGAGTGATTGTTTTTTGACAATGAGAGAAAGTGGAATTGACTTCTAAGTCATGAGCTTCTTCAAGTGTTCCTTCATAATGAGCTATTCTTGATCTTGTCTAGGATTTACAATCTTAATGATTTCATAGAAGTTCATGCATTCATCACTCATTGTCATGGATATGCTTTTGATCACCTTATGACTTACGGTTCTCATTTTTTTTTTTATGATTTTTGAACATGTTTGATGCTGATTTCTTTATGCTTATATCATCACGAGTGTCATGGAGTTTATTTTGTGCCTTGATGATAGGCTTATTGGAGTTAAGACCATTATTTTGTTTAGGAGTGTTTGTTTTGTTCTGTATAGTTCTTGAGGAATGTTTAAACCCGCTTTGTTTATTTTTTTTATGGTTTGTTGCTAGCCGAATGTTGGTTTGTTAAAGGCTAGTCTAGGGTATGCTGGTTGTGTCGCATGAATGATATTCCTTATTGTGCTTACCTATTATTAAGAAAGATAATGCATTAAGGGGAAGACATCATATTTATATCTATTGGTTATTTTCTCTCACTTCTTGTGCTTACTTTGTCAATTTGCTCCAAAAGGGAGGAGAATCTATGCTTGCGTGATGTTTGATATATATTTGTTCTCTTGATACCTTACACTTGATGGTATGTTTGTCTCTTGGTTGTTTTAGTGTGTGCATTTACAAGAGTTTAAGATGCTTGGTATTTGATAGACATCACATTTATGCTTGTGAGTTGGATTTTATTGTAATATTTTTAGATTCATTGTAATTCACATTTTGGCATAGGGTTTTGGTCACAAAATTGCCAAAGGGAGAGATTTTAAGGTTGTGTAATTGGCTAAATTTTGTACCAAGTCTTATTTAATGTAATTTAGGGAATTGGGATGTCTATCACAAGTATTTGGAATGATCCTCATTGCTAATTCATGCAAGCTCGTGCTAAGAAGAGATTGTATGAAGCTTCAAAGTGTGCTACGAAACTTTGACAAGCCTTGATGGATTTCAAGACAAGTTGTGGGATGTGTTGGTGTGCATGGGAAGTCATACTGACCCTTGTAGGACCCCTCGTGGCACTTCGCAATGCCTTAAGGGAAGAATCAACATAAGCTGGATGAATTTTGAGAAGATGGTCTCCTACAAAATTCAAGTGAATCTGCTTCTAGCAGATCAATTTTTTTATAGCTGGTTTTTAACTATGATACGGTTCGAATTCGAAAAGTTGTAGATCTTCGAGTCTTCTTTCCAGAGAATTTTGAATTTCATTAATTTGACATCTGAGTAAAAGTTATGGCTTTAATACTGAAAACTAGCCAGGACTTTCGCGAGATCCTAGCGGGATGTCGATGGAAAAAGCAATGAGCATGCAAAATTTGGGATTGAACTCGTGGGATGCTCGTTGGATCTCGCGGGAGCGAGATGAACCTTACGGGATGCTCACTGGATCTCACGGGATCGAGTTGTGCAAAATCTGGAACCTCGGGAATCGCGGCGCTAAGGTTTTTTTGGCCTATTTAAGGCCTAGAACACTTCCCTAGACTGAAATTTGAGCTGCCACATTCAAAACTCTTTAAGAGAAGTGTTTCCCATCTTTCAAAAGGTGTTGAAAACAAGTTGAAGGAGGCCAAAACACCTTTGAAAGAATTGAAAATGATTTTTGTGAGAGCAAGGCTGCTGAGAAAAAGAATCTAAAGGTTTCTACATACCTTGAAGAGGCTCTTAACTAGATTCTTAGCAAGATCAATCTTTATCCTTAATTGGTTGATGTCTTGGAGGAGTTCAAGACAATGGTGGATTTGAGTACAACTCTTGAAGGATTCCGGAGGTGTCGTGGAGTTCGACACTTAATCAAGTATCAAAGAATCGTATCGAGGGATAGATACGTGATCATGGGATTCGATCAATACAAGAAGAGCACACCCGCAAGCATATGGATTCGGCACCCGTAGATTGGGAGTATCTAGGGTTGGGTAAGTTGGCTCTTTTGTATTATTTCTTCATAGTGCTTGGTTGGCTGGATTAGGCCCCGTGATTTTTTCCCTCTTTGGATTTCCACACAAAAATCGTGTGTCTTATTTGTGTATGATTGTTTTCATATTTACTTTTGACATACGTATAAGGTTAAAATTGATTTGTTGAATTGTGACCAATGTCAGCAACCCTCCAAAAGGTATTTTGGCAAATCTATATATTCAGGTTATGTATTTTTTCAAAGGTGATCAGAATCTCTGCTCCCTTTTGCAGAAAACACACATGGCAATTGCATTTTGCTTTACTATGTTACTAGACAAGAGGAAAACTCTTGATTTAATCTTTCTTGCAGTGTCAGCTAGCAGAAAAGCTGAACCTTTAAGGGGGCCCAAGAGTTCCATAGAACTACCCATTCAATAGGAAACTGAGGGTCAGCCTCCACAACAATCTCACAGAAGGAATTAGCTGAAAAGAGTTCATCTGGGCGAGAGAGTTTCTATCCAAACGCTGTGATGCTAGTATCTACTTCAGATCACTCACACAAATTTCTTCCCAGGCAAAAAGGCTTCTTCTGGATTTGAGCTCCCAACCCCTGAGTACCTTGTCCATTATTTGTTAAACATAACTTCAAATTTCAACCTCCATATCCTTTTAGATGTTCAAGTGGGAAAGAGAAACTTTAATAGTCTTTCTTCCCTATTTCTTTTCTTCTCCCACTAAGCCGACCAAACATTAAAAAATAGTGATTTTCAAAAGTTTTCCTTCTTTTTGTTTTTTTATCTCCTACCAAACATAGCATTAAAAAGTTAAGTGCCTTGCTTGATCTCATTAAGCTACTCTGTATGCTAGCTTAAACGCACTACGTGGACCCACCACCACGAAGGAATGTTAACGTGAACCCCAGTGGCATCAAGAAACGTATCACAATTCCTTGAAATTAGATTTCCATGGCTTTTGTGCATGTCTGGCAGAATGTGGTCTGTAAATTTTGAAAAAGATATTAAAAAAAATTGAGATAGTATCCCAGATTCTAAAAATCTTAGAAAAATTATTAGGAAAGGAATATATATGTGATGTTCAAATAATGCTTTACAAAATGGATCTCTTTCAGGGGAAATGTCAGGGGCTAATTACCCACAATTTCTCTTAGAAGTACAGCAACCATGGTCCCACCCAAAGTAGAGTCCAAAGACTTGATCAGGAAGAGCAGATTCTTCACTATCTGTTCTTTTGTCAACAACTTCTTGTACATATTTTGTTGTGGCAAGTTATATATAACATGTAATGTTGGTGAGATGATATGTAATGTTTACGTGAATGAGCTTTCACAACTTGATTAATAATTGAAAAGAAAAATTCTTTTGGAAACCTGCAGATTGACACTGAAGTCCTGCTTTAACAGCAATCCCCTGCAATCATAGAACTAAAAGTATCAAGTCAGAGAATATGGTGTCAACATAAAGAAGGTAAATAAATTTGAAAACATATATCGTCTTCAAATGGTGAAAGACCCTATACTACCTTCATTCCAGTAGCATTTCCTGCTTTAACACCAACCTTGTTGAAATATATGGATAGTAATAAGTTACTGAATAAGACAGTAAAAATTTATCTTCAAGTACATGGTAGCTGCAAAATGTACATGTTCACCGTGGGAGTCATATTGCTTAATAAATACACTCTAAATCGGGTGTTTGGACCAAATTACACGTATCTCGATTAATCGAGGGGTCTGTGTAGTCCTTCCATCCCACACAAACCAGGTAATTACTAGACCAAAGGCCTTGAAGAAAACTCTTGCTCTTGGCAAGAGTCGAATCGTTGATTGGGGTGTTAAGAAATCACCACTTCCTCTCTTTCTCTAGAAGTTTCTTTCACTAGATTCTTCTACACTTAGACTTCTTTCCTACTTAGATAGTTTTATCTAGAATATTCTCCACTACTCTCTCTAGAAACTACCATCTCCTAACCACCTCTCGATCTCTTTTTAGAACTTTCTCCCACCTCAAATGCTTGCTTATATAAGGAGATGATGGGGTCTTTGTGATGTGCTAAGAGAGAATCAAGCGAGTGCTTGATAGAGTGATCTAGTGCTAGAGTGTTGTGAGTGCAAAGTGTGGTGTGAGTAAAGCTAGTGTGTAGTGAGAGCACCTAATGTATAATGTGAGTGTGGAGCAAGGTGTATTGTAAGAGTGGTTGTATATTAATAAAATTTCCTTCTTATATTTCGAGTACTTCCGTTGCGTACTCAACAATTTGGTATCAGAGCGAGGTCGGTCAGGGACTGATTTTTGAAGGGTCATCACGCAGAGAATTATTAGAGCCACGTGGTCAAGGACCAGGTTTTTCAAGGCTTTGTCACGTGAAGAGTTGACAGAGTCTATTAGTTAGAGACCAATTTTCGAAGCGTTGCCTAGAGGAAGATTTAGTTAGGGCAGGGGGCTGGAGCAGAGCTTGGCGGTCAGGGACCGTGGTTGAAGGCGTCGTACGAGGGAGAAATTATTGTTCGTGCCCAATCCAGGATTGTGAAGCTACTTGTGTGGGACGAGGCTTGCTTGGTAATACAAGTGATTATACCAAGTCACGATCTGTGGGAAGTTGTTGGTGCCCAATCCAGGATTGTGAAGCTACTTGTGTGGGACGAGGCTTGATGGCAGATCTCTAGTTTATAGGCGCGATGGAGAAGCTTAATAGCCAGAACTATAGTATGTGGCAGACGTGCATGAAGTCATATTTGCAGGGGCATGATCTGTGGGAAGTTGTTGGTGGTAGCGACACTACGCCACCTTTTACAGAAAATGTTGAGGGACTCCGGAAGTGGTGGATCAAGGCCAGGAAGGCAATGTTCGCCATTAAGACGACCATCGAGAAGGATATGCTGGAGCATATAAGACATGCTACCACGCCAAAGGAGGCTTGGGACACACTAGCGACTCGGTTCTCAAGAAAGAACGACATGAGGCTTCAGTTACTTAGGGTGAATTAATGTCCACCACACAAAAGCAGCTGACGATTAATGAGTACTTCACTAAGGTAAAGTCTTTCTGCCGAGAAATCTCAGAGTTAGATCCTTCTTCAAAGATTAGTGAAGAGCGGATAAGAAGGATTATTATTCATGGATTGAGGCCTGAGTATCGGAGTTTCATTACAGCCACACAAGGCTGGCCAACACAACCTTTGTTTGAACAATTGGAGAATTTATTGGCCAACCAAGAAATTTTGGCTAAGTAGATGGCTGGGGTCTCACTAAAGAGTGAGGAGGAAGCACTCTTTAGTAGCAACAGGGGAGGCCGACCCAAAGGATGGAAAGGACGGAGAGACACTAGAGTTCAAGATGAAGAAGATGATGATAATGATAAAGTGAAGACTCAGTGGGAGAGGAGTTCCCAATTAGGGGGAGCTCAAAGGCGTCAAGATAAATATCAAGGTCCTAAGAATTTCAATAGGCAAAATGATGAGTGCTACAACTGTGGCAAGAGGGGACACTTCGCACGAGATTTTCGATTGAGGAGAAAATCATTCGAGGGAAACCTGGTGACATCGAATGATCAACAACAGGAGGCTGTTAGTGAAGACGAATGGGATTTCGATGCATCCTTCGCTACAACATGGGTTGATGATCACCAACAAGAGTATGATAGTGAAGCAGAATGGGAAGCATCATTCGCTAAAACGAGGCTTGGTGATTACTACCATGAGTACAAGAGCGAAGAAGAGTGGAATTGTCAACCATCCTTTGTTGTATTGAGATTCGATGAGGAGGCATGGTTAGAAGCAGAGATAGATTTTGACATGAAAGTGATCGAGGAGCAACCTGCCTTAGCCTCAAGTGCCATAGTAGAGTTCGGGTTCAGTGACGAGTCACTGCTAGAAGAGAATGACTTTGTGTTGAAGGAGATATCTATATCTTGTTTGGTTGATCAATCAGGATCATCATCAGGAGTGTTCGATCAGAAGGTTATCGAAGAGTCCCTAAGGAATGACGAGATTGAAATAGGGATTTGTGAAAACCTACAAGGAGAGCTAGTTGCAGTAGGCTTGGAGAATGAGAATGAAAGAGATGAAGGTATTGGACGTCTTAAGGATGTCGTTGTTAAACAAGAAGAGTTGGAAGAAAGCTTAAGTGCTAGTTCTCATGAGCAGCTACAGAGAATTGGTGGCTAGGTCATCGTAGGCTTAGACAAAAGAGCAAATACTGATAAGGCTATCGGTTAGAAAGAGTTTGAGAAAACTGTGGATTTGAAGCTCAATCTCTCTTCGATGGATATCAATAGTGGTCCGAGTAAGATGCTCACAGCAAAGAATTGCTCGCTTGGTGGTGTGCTGTTGCGGGCAACCAAAAATAAAACCGATACCCCAAAAACAATTATGTAGTAGTGTGAGTAAGGATCATTCCCACGGAGAGTATTTAGTCTAGTTTTATGCTGTGTGAACTTTGATTAGGGTTTTGGATATAATGAAAATAATTTTAATAATAACTAACTACGAAACAATTTAGATTAAAGTATTGAAATCAATTAAAAGAACAAACCTTGGTCTAGGTTAACATCCACCATCGGAATTTACAACTAATCACTGATGCAAGCATATCAATTCACACATTAAATATTCACTGTCAGAATTATTTTCCTATCTCTCCTTAGTCGTAGTTAATTAAAAACAAGCGATCTGATTAACCCTAATTATTAAACAACCCAAGAAAAGCACTCAAGGTTTAATCTATTAGCAGCCTTAAGAATTAAAGAGATCAATGAAACTAAACAACACAAGCACATGAGGTTGCATTTAATTTAGTTGAACGTCCTTCCCAAGATATAATAATTCATAACATAGCAATCATTAAATCTTAGTTGCTTCACAACTCAGAGGAATCAAACAATTACGGATTTATTATCTAACTCAGTAGTAGATTGCAATGATTAATAAACTAATAGACCTCCTAGCGATCAAACAAGACAATCATGAAAATATGCACAGAAGAACATCTGATACTCAAAGCATAAATCAAATAATGAAAACAAATTAGATCTCACAATTTATTATGAATTCCAAGATTTCTGTCTCATTTGACCAAGATTCAGAGTTTAGCCATGTAGGGCCATGAAAACAACTCAAATAATGACCTTGAATAATACGAAGAACGTCAATAACCCTAAAAACAAAACAGTCCTAGCTTTTATAGGCTTCTGAAAATCTGCAGCTATGCAAGATTGTTCGAACGCCCTTGCCACCATTCGAACGCATCGGACTACCGTTAGAACGGTACGTTGAACGCACTTTGAACGGTTAAAATTACTCTCTGTATATTTCAAAAGCTCTTTGAACCTGAACTTGACGTGTATCCGTTTGACGTAGCATTCGAACGCATCTAGTACCGTTCGAACTCCTCTGGGGACCATTCAAATGCTGCTCCTAATCTCGCGTGAATTTGCCACTTTTAAGCTAAGATCTTCTTCCTAGGCATTCCATAGCACCCTAAGTCAAAATATAAGAATAATGAATATCTTTAGGTACCAAATAAGTATAAAAGATTAAACATTAAGGGAGAAAAATATGACATTGGCATTCTTATCAAATTCCCCCACACTTAACCTTTGCTCGTCCTCGGGCAAAACTCAAACTCGCTTTCTTGAGATATCAAAGTCTTAACAAAGAACAACCAAACTTTTCAAAACTTATAACATATCATGAACAACATTCTCAAACAACTCACAATCACTTAGCAAGCATTTCCACTTAAAGATAGAGTAAACTGAATATGTAGACCCTCACTAAAATAAACACTCGACTCTCATGAATTTAAAGGGTATGTGTATCGCTCAAATTCATTCCAATGGAAATGATCTACCAAAGGCTTGCATATCTTCTCATTCTCCACCACTAGGATCACAAACAGAACACAAATCATAAGGACTTTTCAAGGGTTATAAGGGGGTTTATGATCAAGGTGAAAAATATTTGAGAATGTAGCTCAAAAGCCGTCGAAACTAGTGGAGCAAAAATGACTCAACTCAAGTTCGAATATATAAGACATGTAAAACAAATCACTCCATTCAATAGCTTCTGTCTTTGTATAAATCTCATATAAACATACCTATTTCTTAGAATTTTAGGAGGAATTATGAACAGGGATAATTTGTAACATTAAAAGCGATTTCCTCCATCACTTCCCTTCTTTTTTTTTCTTCTCTTTTTTTTTTTCAAAATTACATTAACAATGTAACTCATGAATTGAGAATAAAAACATGTTTCTTTTCACCAA
>CM065381.1:39799835-39947335 GCA_033060915.1 Euryodendron excelsum | reverse complement strand
GGCTCCTCTTGAAGAGTTGGACACATATCGATTGGATGCCCTGCTACTAAACAAATTCCACAAGCCTTCGTTGTTTGCATATTATCTATAGCCATTTGATGAACAAGTGAAGTTAGACTCGCAATTTGTTGTTCAATGGAGGAAATATTTACCTTATTGACATGCTTAGGTGAATGGTCAAGTCTAGTGCCAAATTGTTGAGAATTGGCCGCCATATTCGCAATCAGATTTCTCATGGCATCGGGAGTTTTATCAACCAAAGCTCCTCCACTAGCAGTATCAATCATGCTCCTATCAGTGGACAAAAGGCCCTCATAGAAATACTGAATAAAAAGTTGCTCACTAATTTGATGATGGGGACAACTTGCATATAATTTCTTGAAACGCTCCCAGTATTCGTGTAGGGACTCTCCGTTGTGCTGTCTTACACCACAAATTTCTTTTCGAATGTTGGCCGCCCTTGAAGCTGGGAAATATTTCTCCAAAAATAATCTTTTCATCTCGTTCTATGTGGTGATACTTCCGGAGGGTAGATAATAGAGCCAATCCTTTGCCAAATCCTTCAAAGAAAACGAAAAAGCTCTTAATTTAATTTGCTCTTCAGTCACCCCCGTGGGTTTCATACTTGTGCATACTACATGAAACTCCTTTATATATTTGTCGGGATCTTCACCTGCAAAACCATGAAAAGTGGGTAAGAGATGTATTAATCCAGATTTTAATTCAAAGTTAGTAGGAACATATAAAGTAGGGAAGGTTATGCATAAGGGTTGTTGATTCAGATTAGGGGCCGCAAGCTCTTTCAAAGTTTGATTTCTAGCCACAACTTCCTCCTCTCCTAAATCAGAATTGCTAGCAAATAGGGAATCAAGAGTTGGATCGTTCGCTATAGAATTTCTTTGAGTTTCCTTTCTTGACCTGTGTAAAGTTCTCTCTATTTCTGGATAGTACTGCAAATAACCTTGATTAGAAGATCGAGTTGCACTCATAAACACTCAAGGAAATTTTAACCAACCTTGAAAAACAATTCAGAAAAAATTTAGAGTAATAAAAATAAGTAATATATATATATTTTTATATATTTTTTTTAATGAAATAAAAATCACAAGAAGCACAAAAATTAACTAGAATCACTCCCCGACAACGGCGCCAAAATTTGGTGTGCTGTCGTAGGCACCTAAAAATAAAATCGATACCCCAAAAACAATTATGTAGTAGTGTGAGTAAGGATTGTTCCCACAAATAATGTTTAGTCTAGTTTTATGCTGTGTGAACTTTGATGGCGGTTTTGGATATAATGAAAATAATTTTAATAATAACTAAGTATGGAACAATTCAGATTAAAGTATTAAAGTCAATTAAAAGAACAAACCTTGGTCTAGGTCAACATCCACCATCGGAATTTACAATTGATCACTGATGCAAGCATATCAATTCACACATTGAATATTCACCGTTGGAATTATTTTCCTATCTCTTCTTAGTCGTAGTTAATTAGAAACAAGCGATCTAATTAACTCTAACTATTAAACAACCCAGGAAAAGCACTCAAGGTTTAATCTATTAGCAGGCTTAAGAATTAGAGAGATCGATGAAACTAAACAATACAAGCACACGCGGTTGCATTTAATTTAGTCGAACGTCCTTCCCAAGATATAATAATTCCTAACGCAGCAATCATTAAATCTTAGTTGCTCCACAAATCAGAGGAATCAAACAATTACAGATTTGATATCTAACTCAGTAGTAGATTGCAATGATTAATAAACTAGTAGGCCTCCTAACAATTAAACAAGACAATCATGAAAATATGCACAGAAGAACATCTGACACTCAAAGTATAAATTGAATATTAAAACCAAATTAGATCTCACAGTTTATTATGAATTCTGAGGTTTCTGTCTCATTTGACCAAGATTCAAAGTTTAGCCACGCAGGACCATGAAAACAACTCAAATAATGACCTTGAATAATACGAAGAACGTCAATAACCCTAAAAACAAAACAATCCTAGCTTTTATAGGCTTTTGAAAATCTGCAACTGCGCAAGACCATTCGAACGCCCTTGCTACCGTTCGAACGCATCGGACTACCGTTTGAACGGTACGTCGAACGCACTTCAAACGGTTAAAATTACTCTTTGTATATTTCGAACGCTCTTCGAACCTGAACTTGACGTGTATCCGTTTGACGTAGTGTTCGAACGCATCTACTACCATTCGAACTCCTCTTGGGACCGTTCGAATGCTCCTTCGAACGCTGCTCCTAATCTCACGCGAATTCGCCACTTTTAAGCTAAGATCTTCTTCTTGGGCATTCCACAGCATCCTAAGTCAAAATATAAGAATAGTAAGTATCTTTAGGTACCAAATAACTATAAAAGATTAAACATTAAGGGAGAAAAATATGACATTTGCATTCTTATCACTTGGATTGGCAAAGTTTCCAGCCAAGGCACAATTCAAGGGATGGCTGCCACAAGTTCGACCGGTTCATCGAAATGTCATGGTTATTCAGAACAACAACGATAAGGAGAGCACAAACATTTGCAGCAATGCAACGAGAGTAAAAGATGGTGATCGGAAGCTCATAGGCGATGTTCTATGGAAGATTGGCGAAGGAACTCATTGTTGCGGCTGAAGAAAAGTGAGTAAGTGTTGAGGGGGAGTGTTAAGAAATCACCACTTCCTCTCTTTCTGTAGAAGTTTCTTTCACTAGATTCTTCTACACTTAAGACTTCTTTCCTACTTAGATAGTTTTATCTAGAATATTCTCCACTACTCTCTCTAGAAACTACCATCTCCTAACCACCTCTCTAGCTCTTTCTAGAACTTTCTCCCACCTCTAATGCTTGCCTATATAAGGAGATGATGGGGTCTTTGTGATGTGCCAAGAGAGAATCAAGCAAGTGAGTGCTTGATAGAGTGATCTAGTGCTAGAGTGTTGTGAGTGCAAAGTGTGGTGTGAGTAAAGCTAATGTGTAGTAAGAACACCTAATGTATAGTGTGAGTGTGGAGCAAAGTGTATTGTAAGAGTGGTTGTATATTAATAAAAAAAATTTCTTGTATTTCGAGTACTTCTGTTGTGTATTCAACATAAAAGTCATGAGTTCTGGCCAACTAGGTAAGCCCAGTTTATTAACCCTTTATTTGCCATGGAAAGGAATTATCACTCCCAAAACTAAATGTACTTGCAGCATCACAATCCACTACGGCAGGGATTTCTATTGACTGAAATGCATACACACAAGGGATTATTCAGTTAAGTGATGCATGCTCTCTCTCTCTCTCTCTCTCTCTCTCATGCATAATTATCAATTTCCAAGGCATCATCTCATCATTATTTAATGCGGGACTATAATGTTAAGTCTTCTAAGATAAATGGAAGAGGAGAACAGAATCCATCCTTGCAAGGAGACTTCTTGAAACCAAGCATATATAGTTCTAGCAGCCATTTCCACCAGGATATATTGTATGACAGAAGTGCTTTGTCATTAACTCATTGGTAACTGTCTAAAGATTTTGAGTCTTTTGGATCGTTGTTGAGGCGTAGTAGCCCTTTCATAGGCATTGCCTCTATCTGTTAAGCTAGTTTTGGACTAAATAGAATTTAAGAACTGAGTTGACACTATCCAAAATCAAGGCAGTGAAGTCTAAATGATAATTTCTTATGACTATTCTCAATTTCCGATTGGTTGGTGGCTTTTCACTTGTAAATGGAGCAGCCAAGTTAGAACCCTAATTCAAATAGTTATTCATTTGTACCCAAGGAGAAAAAGTAAAAAAAGAAAAGAAAAACAAGGCTAATTCAACTTTTGCAACCACCATAGATAGTAGCTTGGTGGCAGGTGGTTTAGCTGCAGGAGGTTACGGGTTCAATGTGTGCTTACGCTCATTGTTTACTGACCATGTTGGGTCGTCTGCTTGTTCACTTAGTTTTTAGTGGTGTTGTGGTGATGAGCTCGCCCTTTCTTGCAGTAGTTATGGCTAAAATCAGACATTTCATGACAGATGAGAGCTCATATAGTCACGCTCAGGGAGGTCGCTATCGTCGGTCGCCCCCTCTCACCCTTTTGCTTAGCAAAAAATAAAAAAATAAAAAAAAATCCAACTTTTGCAAACACCAATCAGCTCAGAAGAGCCTAAAAAATGTTTCCAAGTAATTACTAGCATATGCGTTAATTCAGTTTGTGTTTTTCCAAATCTGGTTTTATTGCTTTGTATAGACCCCTTTTTTTTTCTGTATATTGCGTAGTGTTCATGGGTATGCTTGTTGATTTAGTTTTCCACTTAAACTTGTCCACTCAGCTTAACAGTAATACTTTTGAATTCCTAAACAACAGAATAATTGAGCCTTTTTGGGAAACAAACACTACTGCTGCATTACCAATACAACATGTCGATGGATTTAAAGCAAACAGAGTAATTAAGACATCTACATGAAGCCTCAAGTTACGTCGATCCCCTCAACCTACTTAATGCATCTGCCACCTCCCCAAAGTTTTTCAGAACTTGTTCGAAGATTTGGCTCCCCACTATACGTGTCGTGGCTTCGCTTGCGATGATGTCTTGGTTGGGATGAAGCTGCACTGAAGGTACCAAAAATTTTCCAACCTTTTCTTCAATGGCAATATCCTCATTCAATTTGCGGTTTCATACTCCGGTCCAAAATTCCAATTTTACATGAGGAAGTGATTTGGAGAAATTTCCTCTTGCCTCCCGATCTTTACCAACCAGTAAGGCCATCTTGTCATATATCCCCATCTTCCTGTTAAGATACTTCTCATGAGGAGTTGGATACGCCTATTTTGAAGTGATAAACCATAATTTATATAGAAAAGAAAGAAAACTCAAAGAAAATAGAGATTTGATAAATAGTGATCTAAAAATCATACCTGAACATATTTTAAGTGTACTTGTGGACTAGCTGTTACCATCTTTATGGTCTCAACAGAATTTCAGTTTTTCCACAGTAGAAGAAATGAGTCCCTTTGTTCTTCTAAAGTATTTATAGGAACACTGTGAATGTCATCACTTTCAGGTGATAAATCAGTTCATTTGTTTAAGGTGATTAATTATGTATGTTTGGTAAGAGTATGAATGTTATCTCATAATGCCTTGCTACAAAAAACCAAATGTACTATTGATCCAATGTAATCCAAGGAGCAAAAGTTTCTTTGATTAACCTCGGCCTGCTTGTGCTGCTAGACTTAATTAACAAAAGGCCAAAAAGACAATGGCTGCCTTTGATTTAGTTGCTTAATTGATCGATCAGTTATACAAACAATGACTTCTGTTATAATGGCTTACTGCAGATCAGGAGTATCCAAGGTCTCAAGTCCCAATTTGGATGCAGAGGGCACTGATAAGAGTCATATTCTCACAACTCATAGATTGGATTGTCCTGGCGATTTTAGGAATATAATGTAGTCCTCTTAAGCAAAACTAAACTGACTGAATTTTTATAAGCTTCGTCTATACTCTCTAAGCTTCGAATAAATCTTTAGCTTAAGTGGTTATGGTTGACCGAACCATGGTATCTCCCAGCACAGCCGCTACACCATACTTGTGAGATGGACATTCTGGCTTTTGTTCAACCATACATGTTTACAATTTGAAATACAATTACAGATGACTGATTTCAGTGCTGCAACTTGTGAAGGAAAAGATATTTGCTGTTGAAGACTGTCAATTGGAGACTGATTTCAGTAGCTGCATCTTGCAAAAGCAAAGTGATTAGCAGTTGAAGACAATTCAATTTTTAGTTCCATGGCAATAATTGAACTTATGACCCAGTTAATATCCACAAAACTGACAAAAAGAATATTCAGAAGAGGACTTTTGAGTAGCACTGAAACGTCTAGTTTTCCTAAATCATAAAGCCATTCTCAGATCCCACTTGCTCAAATCTTCTACAACCGTAAGTATCACAGCTTCATTATCCACCCAATTTTCTTTACTTATTGGTGCTAATTCAAATTTTGCAAGCCTTGGTCTCAGATCCCACTTGCCCAAATCTTTTTCTTGTAAATGAGATCTAACCCTTAACAGGGATATGTAAACACATCCATCTATTCAAATCAACTGAAAGACTTGGCCATCCAAGACCAGAAGCACGAAAGGAAGGAGAGCAGGAAAAAAGAAATTGCTTACCTTCTATTGAAAATTAAACAAATATAATGGTTTAAGAAAGTAAATCCGATGGATTCATGCTCTACATGGAAACATTACTGTCAAATTCTTAAAAATTTCCTTTCTTTTATTTTTGAAGGAGGATATATAGATGAGTAAACCAGTGAATGAGATTAATGCACTTCTCGAAGTACATGTGCATACAAGAAATCTAAACATCTATACTATATTTCAAGTAAAATTACAATTATAATTATAAAAATTGGAACAAAGCAGTTAAAAATATAGATGCTTAATTAGCAAGAATCAAGGTGGTCAATGGGTATTTTCCTAATTTGGCTCAAGCAATACCACAACTGAGGTGTTCCCCATGGATCTACAAGTGTCTACATAATACTTCAAGTCCTCATTGTCAGCTATTAAAATCAATTCGTTGTCTTCATCTTTATACTTGATATAATAAGTTCCAGTCTCTAGGTTCAGCTTCTTTGCCACTTGCTGCTGCAACTCTTCGAATCCAGATAACAAAGAGAGTTGAAACTTTATTGTAATATCATTTACATATTTTGCTTTTATGGTCACGGAATTCGCATCTTCCAACGATGTATCACGCGGCTTTGTGTGAGCAACAGCAGCTGAGTCTTGTGTAGAAGGCACATCTGAAATTGATTGTACGATTTGTTCATAATCAACACCTGCGACAGATTCAATAGGGAGATGGCGATTATCCTTCTTCATCTTCCGAGGTGGCCACCTTTCTATACCATTTTCCCTACAGATACGCTTCAATGTAGACCGGCTAACTGCAGAAGGAAATGTCCAAATTAGAAACTACTAGCTGGAAACAACAATATCAAGGATTCAAGGTTTAGCATGTAAGATTACCCTTGAGCCTCTTTGCAGCATCTTTAAGTTTCATTCCAGCATGTTGTTGGAGATCCTTTAAACTGATTTGGAAACCAGTTTTGCTTTGTGGCCTTTCCAACACTCCCTTTGCAACATTGCACTGTTCTGCCACAGCCACATTCCTCCCATTGTTTATAGGAACCATTGGTAGCTGATCTGATGGATCTAGCTGCATCACATGATCTAGTCCATATTGTATAGCTTCAGGCATAGGCGGAGATCTAGTAGTTTGGGGATTTAGGGTATAACAAAATTTCTCACCGTTGTGAAAATCTATAACTTCGATTGGCAACTCTTCCCCCAAGTGTTCTCCCGAAGCAAGTTTAAAGGTTTGGAAAAATAGCTTCATCGTGCCCAATATCAAGTGCAACGAAGTTTGTAGGTCTCCATTGGATTCATTGTTCGCAGGCACAAAGAGCTCTAGTATGTAAACGTCATTTCCAGTGTGACTGCTCTGCAAGCAAATCGCAAAACAGCCACGAAATCCACATTCTCGTGCATGGTGTGCAAAGGGGTACTCTGCTAAGCTGAATTGAGTTACATCAGTGCAGAATAACAAATTATGGGATAAAAGTGCCCTCCCAGCAACCCCTTGTCCCTTTCGCAAGTGTAATGAATCACAGACTTCTAAGAAAGATGAGCTATCATAGTCAAATTCATCCTCTTTGTCATTATAATAGTATACTGAATCAATTGTGGACAGGACTTGTCCCATGCTGCTTACACCAAAGATGCCATCATCCATGGCCTTGCAAAGACTGCACGGGATCCATGTATGTGCCAAACGCAATTCATTAGCTTCACACACCACTTTCAACACCTTCTTGATTTCATCCGTAGCAGCTGTAAGAGCTTCATTCTTCTCTTTATACTGGTTTGAAAGTATTTGTCATGTGAGAACATATTCCTTACGACATTAAGGAAAAGAGAATACGAGATTAGCATCACAGTTTGCCACTTACATGCATAAACGAGTGTTTACATACATTTGAAAATTTCAGACCTGCCTCCTGTAGGGGTATAAACAACATGGAAATGATGAATATTTGGCAAGAACCAAAAGCAGACAGGGAAAACTTGATTAACTATGGCAACAGGGTGGGTTGGGATGAGTTTGGCTCAACCTACACTGCCCATATTGGGGAAAATCCTGCCTGTACCCTGTCCCAACCTGCCAATAGTTAGACCCCCTAAACCATCCCCATTGCATGATGAACAGTAAAAAGTGAAGGAAGATTGAAACTGAAAGCAAAAATAACAAACTATATTTCTATAGCTATTAATCCAACAACAAAATTTTATTCTATTTTTTACACCAACAATTTATCAAAACCTACAAAAACCACATTGTCGTTGAAGCCATAACTGCAAAGCAAGTTGAATTAACATAAAAAAAAAAAAAAAAGCATACATAACGCAAATTGTGAAGACAAAAGCATCATTTTGTCGTGAAGAGCAGCTGAAGAATTGAAATTTTAAAGACTTGATAAAATAAAACACACCAGAATGCTTACTTTGGGTTGAGTTCTATCATTGTCAAAAGGTGGCCAATCATTTTGTAGAGTTTGCTTAGATACATTACTCTTAGAAAAAGAAAAAAAAAAACTGTGATTTGAACCACTTTAAACTTTTGATTTTCCAACATTTTGCAGGACATTTATGAATATATTCTGACGCTCAAATCATTTTTATGAGGTCATAATGCTAAAATTGCCAATGGTATTATTTTCTGTATATGTAATTCTTAAAACGAACCTAATTCATTAATAGTTCTACATTTTTAGAAAATCTCATAGAGCAAACTAAAAATGCTGATAATTCATGGCCGCATAGCATTACCCAGTGAGATAGAACTAATAAATGAATATATATATATACTACCTTTTCATGAAGAATATACCACAAATAGTATTCTTCATTGCAATCTAGCAGTGCCCAATGAGATAGAACTAATACATGAATATACATCATTTTCATGAAGGGAAGACATCATGTAATGCTCAGAAGAACATGGGAATACAAATTTACACAACGAGACAGAACTAATAAATGAATATACCTCATTCTGATGAAGAATAACAAATTAATATACTTCATTTTGTAATCTTCACTCCAACATAGCATTACCCAGTGAGAAAGAACTAATAAATGAATGTACATCATTTTCATGAAGGGAAAGACATCATACTTCATTTTCATGAAGAACAATAAGAGAAAAAAAGAAAAAGGAGAATGCAAAAAACAAGGAGAGAGAGTATGAATGTTAAGAAACATTTTATATGCCAATTTGGCAGCATACCTTTGAAGCACGAGCCTTATCTTGGTGCCAAATTTGTTGATCTATATAACCTACAGTTTTTGCCAATTCAATAACACCAACACAGCTCTGGCCAGAAGGGTCAAACACCGGGAAAGCCAAAGATGCTTTAAGATGGCAACGTAAAGCATGGTCACGCTGTGGATACTCTTGGCTAGAGTAATACTCCACATTTGGAGTGGATTCGGGTAATCTATGGATGAAAACGCGGCCAGGAAGCCCGAGATCTTCACTCTCCCCATCCAAATAAAATTTGTACTCCCTAGAGTTCATCCTATATTGACAAAGTCCTTTATCAGTTGAACAAAGAGCAAAAGGTTGGTTTTGAGTAGTAAGCAAATACCGCCCCTCAGTTTTTAAAGGTGCCCAAAACTGAATCAGTAACGGGTCATATGGGGAATTGCATAATATTTCTTCAAGCGCATGTTTGATCAGCTCTTCGAAATTTCGACTGGCCGTCAACATCTCAGAAATGAAGTCAGAATTACCTGGTATTAAATTGATGACAATTAACATGTCAAAAACCAACAAATAAACCTCCCAGTATTGTACCAATGAAACACCCAAATTTAGAGCATAGTTAGCAAAATAGGAAGCAAAAGCAATAAATGCTAGGGGAAACACGGCTAAAAAAATATAGTCAAAATGAGAAGAAAGGAAACAAATCAATTGAGAAACTAAATACGAATCATACTAAAGATTTTGCAAAACTTAAAAGGAAAACTTAGAAAACATAGTGAAAATCTTTGAAAAAATTATTATGTGTTTGAAATTTGAATTTATCAAGAAAAAAAAAAAAAAAAAAAGAAAAGGTGAGAGAAAAAAATAATAAAATAAAAGATTTCGAATCCTTACTTTTTTTTTTAATTTTATTTTACCATTCACTTTTTTTAATAACTAAACATACAATATAATTTTATATCCTCCTCTATTTTCTTTTTCATCACCAAATTCATAATACAAACACAGCGTTAGTGAAAATCTATATAAACAATTTAATATATACTTAGTTAAAATTTAAAAAAAAAATGTATACTCTAAGTTTTCAAAGAGTTTCCATAAAGTTTTCTACCAGTTTCTCTTTAATTTTTTAAATTTTTTTGTTAAATGTTTCAAACTTAATACTAAACGTTTTACAAGAGATTTTAAAATTTCAAAACCAGTTTTGTAGCCTACCGAAAACACGTTTACACCTTCCGACATATCTTTAACTTTCATAAGCTAAGATAAGCACAAAATAAAAACTGAAAAAAATTAATTTTCTTATTTATAAGCCAAAAAAAATTTGAAAAAGTGCTCGTAATCTCAAAATAAGATGAAACAAGGTAATGTGCTAACAAAATTGAGTGCGAAAGAAAGCACAAAAAAATTATATGAGGAGAGAGATGAAAGTCACTCACAGTCTGGGAAAGTCAAAGGAGGTTCGGGTTCGACTCGGCTCCAGAAAATCCACAGAAAATTTCTCCAGAACCAATCCTTTTCTCGCCACCAGCATAGTTCCTTCTCCATATATTTCTGGAAATTGTAAGGGAAATCTTCTCCTTCTCCATTGATATCATCAACATTAGCAGCAGCACAGCCATTAATGTTCCAGTCTAGCGCCGGCCTATCTACCTCTCCGTCGAGCATTTTCTGAGAAACAGTCGATCGGGGACCCCTTGTTGAGCAAAAAGCGGTCGTCGACAACTTCAAAAGTCAACGTACAATATAATATGCAGACTAAGATCATCTCTCCGGCGGAAGTATCAAAGAAATAGCGTTAAAGCAGATAAATGACGCGCTTGTCCTAAGAAGTCAACTTTAGCAACCATGAAGCTTACGGCCCCTTTTGTGCAAAAGGTCGGAAAAAAAATTTCTTCGAAACCATTTGCCCATAAAAAATTAATTTTTCCATTTTTCTAATTTTCTATAGTATGCCACTACAAATTTTCTTTCTTTTTTATTTTTGATTTTTGTAGAGAAATTTTTTTTTGCGCCAAGTTATTGCATAGACAGAATATAAGAATACTTCAATTTCTAATAAAATCAATTAAGTGATACATACATTGAGGAAGAATGAGATATTATGAGACATTTGAACTCTTGGAAATAGAATTATAGCAAATAAGGGCATTTCGGTTGGCTACACTGATACCTTAGTTGTTGAGGTGTTGAGTTTGCCTCCTCTAATGACATTTATATTGAGAAATGGTTGTTGGGGTGTTGAGCTTTGACCCCTAAATTATTTTCTCTTGCCTTCACCTTTTTGCCCATTTATATGTCTAACATTCCAATTTACAGGATTAAAGTCGAAGTATCAAACCAATCTCAACATTAGAAATAAATAAAAAAACATATAATTTCAAAATGAAACTACTACATTTAGATGAATACAAAATGGAATTTCCACCACATAAAAAGCTTATGAGTGCTAAAAGTTGTCATTTCCAAGTACAACTTGAATATAAGTTCCATATAGGAACTGATTAGCAGCTCCGAAGAACAATGATTCATGGAAAGCAATATCAATGGCCTCACACACTACAGTACAAAAAACTTGTGATACCACCCTCGTAAAAACAACTTGATTACTTTCTCAACAGTATATATTTGAACCTGGGTCCATATTATTTTGCTTAAGGTATACTTAATTCTTCTTCATTCTTCTTACTGCATATTCATGTGGAAAACTCCTAGCTACATAAGGAAATTTCCTTTTTTTTTTTTTATACTAATTGTGGTGTTTGGACTTTCAACAGAAATGATGTCATTTCAGTTTTTCACAGTAGAAGAAATGAGTCCCTTTGTTTTTCCAATGCATTTTTAGTAACACTAGGAATATCATAACTTTCAGGTGATAAATCAGTTCATTTGTTTCAGATGAATACATATTTATGTCTGGTAAGAGTATGAATGTTTGCCTATAATGCCTTACTAAGAAAAACCAAATGTACCTTTAATCCAATTTAATTGAATGAGCAAAAGCTTCTATGATTAACCCTGGCCTGCTCGTGCTGCTGGACTTAATTAACAAAAGGCAGAAAAAACGATGGCTGCCTTTGATTTACTAGTTTAATTGATAGGTTAGCTATCCAAACAATGACTTCTAGTAATATAATCTAGTCCTCTCGAGTAAATTACGGACACATTTTTTTTATAAGCTTTGTCTATACTCTCTAAGCTTCAAATAACTCTTTAGCTTAGTTGGTTATGGTCAACCGAACCAGGTATCTCCCAGCACAGCCGCTACACCATACTTGTGAGATGGACATTCTGGATTTTGTTTAACCATGCATGTTTACGATTTGAAACACAATTACAGATGACTGATTTCAGTGCTGCAACTTGTGAAAGAAAATATATTTGCTGTTGAAGACTGTCAATTAGAGACTGATTTCAGTAGCTGCATCATGCAAAAGCAAAGTGATTAGCAGTTGAAGACAATTTAATTTTTTGTTCCATGGCAATAATTGAACATATATACGCCCCAGTTAATTTCCACAAAACTGACCAAAAGCATTTTTAGAAAAGGACTCTGAGCAGAACTGAAATGTCTAGTTTTTCCAAATCACAAAGCTATTCTCAGATCCCACTTGTTCAAATCTTTTTCTTGTAAATGAGATCTAACCCTTGATAGGGATATGTATACGCATCCATCTATTCGAATCAAGTGAAAGACTTGGCCATCCAAGAGCAGAAGCCAAGAAAGGAAGGAGTGGCAGGGTAAAAAAAATTGCTCACATTCTATTGAGACTAAAAGAAACAAATTTGTCTAAGAAAGTGAATCCCATGGATTCATGCTCTACATGGAAACATTACTATCAAATTCTGAAAAACTTATTTTTCTTTTATTTTTTGTAGGAGGATAGGGAATATAATATGTAACTAAACCACTGAAGGGGATTAATGCACTTCTCAAAGTACGTGTGCATACAAGAAATCTGAACGTCTATACATATATTTCCAAACATGTGTTCTCGGGGGAAAAATTGTAAAATTATAATTACAGCTATTAAAATAAAAACAAAGCAGTTAAAAAAAAATAGATGCTTAATTAGCAAGATTCAAGTTGGTCAATGCGTATTTGGCTACTTTGGCTCAAGTAATACAACAACCGAAGTGTTACCCAGCGATCTACAAGCGTCTACATAATACTTCAAGTCTTCATTGTCAGCTACTAAATCCAATTCATTGTCTTCATCTTTATACTTGATATAATAAGTTCCAGTCTCTAGTTTCAGCTTCTTTGCCACTTGCTGCTGCAGCTCTTCAAATCCCAACGACAAAGATAGTTGAAATTTTATTGTAATATCATTTACATATTTTGCCTTTATGGTCACGATATTCGCATCTTCCATCAATGTATCACGTGGCTTTGTGTGAGCAACAGCAGCCGAGTCCGGCGTAGAAGGCAGATTAGAACTCAACTGCAGGATTTGTTCTCCATCAACAACTTGGACAGACTCAATAGGGAGAGAGCGATTATCCTTTTTTGTCTCGCGAGGTGGCCATCTTTCTATACCATTTTCCCTACAGATGCGCTTCAGTGTAGATCGGCTAACTGCAGAAGGAAATGTCCAAATTAGAAACAACAAGTTGGACAAAACAATATCAAGGATTCAAGGTTAAGTATGTGAGCTTACCCTTAAGCCTCTTTGCAGCATCTTTAAGTTTTATGCCAGCATGCTGTTGGAGATCCTTTAAACTTATTTGGAAATCAGTTTTGCTTTGTGGTCTGTCGAACGTGCCCTTCACCAAATTGTACTGTTCTGCCACAGCTGCATTCCTCCCATTCTTTATAGGAACCATTGATAGCTGATCTGATGGTTCTAGCTGCATCAAATGATCTAGTCCATATTGTATGGCTTCAGGCATAGGCGGAGATCTAGTAGTTTGGAGATTTAGAGTATAACAAAGTTTCTCACCATCGTGAAAATCTATAACTTCGATTGGCAACTCTATTTCCAAGTGTTCTCCAGAAGCAAGTTTAAAGGTTTGGAAAAATAGCTTCATTGTGCCCAATATCAAGCGCAACGAAGTTTGTAGGTCTCCACTGGCTTCATTGTTCACAGACACAGAGCTCTAGTACGTAAACCTCATTTCCAGTGTGACTGCTTCGCAAGCAAATTGCAAAACAGCAACGAAATCCACATTCTTGTGCATGGTGTGCGAAGTGGTACTCTGCTAAGCTGAATTGAGTTATATCAGTGCAGAATAACAAATTATGGGATAAAAATGCCCTCCCAGCAACCCCTTGTCCCTTTGGCAAGTGTAAATCACAGACTTCTAAGAAAGATGAGCTATCATAGTCAAATTCATCCTCTTTGTCATTGTAATAGTATACTGAATCAATTGTGGACATGACTTGTACCATGCTGCTTACACCAAAGATGCCATCATCCACGGCCTTGCAAAGACTGCACGGGATCCATGTATGTGCCAAACGCAATTCATTAGCTTCACACACCACTTTCAACACCTTCTTGATTTCATCCGTAGCAGCTGTAAGAGCTTCATTCTTCTCTTTATACTGGTTAGAAAGTATTTTTCATGTGAGAACATATTCCTTACGGCATTAAGTAAAATAGAATACGAATTAGCATCACAGTTTGCCACTTACATGGGTAAACGAGTGTTTACACACATTTGAAAATTTCAGACCCGCCTCCTGTAGCGGTATCAACATGGAAATGATGAATATTTGGCAAGAACCAAAAGCCGATTGGAAAACTTGATTAATTATGGCAACAAAGCGGGTTGGGATGAGTTTGGCTCAATCTACGCAGCCCATACTGGGGAAAATCCTCCCCGTACACTGTCCCAACCCATGAATAGTTAAACCCCCTACCCCATCCCCATTGCATGATGAACAATAAAAAGTGAAGGAAGATTGAAACTGAAAGCAAAAATAATAACTATATTTATATAGCTAGCTATGAATCCAACAAAATGTAATGCTCAGAAGAACATAGCATTACCCATTGAGATAGAACTAATAAATGAACATATACTTCATTTCCATGAAGAATAATAAGAGAAAAAAGAAAAAAGAGAGAAAAAAAAAACAAGTGGAGAAATGTTAAGAAACGTTGAATATGCCAATTTGGCAGCATACCTTTGAAGCACGAGCATTATCTTGGCGCCAAATTTGTTGATCTATATAATCTACAGTGGTTGCCAACTCAATAACACCAACACAGCTCTGGCGGGAAGGGTCAAACACAGGAAAAGCCAAACACAGCTCTGGCGATGTAAAGCATGTTCACGCTGTGGATACTCTTTGCTAGAGTAATACTTCACATTCGGAGTGGATTCGGGTAATCTATGGATGAACACGAGGCCAGGAAGCCCGAGATCTTCACTCTCCCCATCCAAATAAAATTTATACTCCCTAGAGATCATCCTATACTGACAAAGTTCTTTATCAGTTTTACAAAGAGCAAAAGGTTGGTTTTGAGTTGTAAGCAAATACCGGCCCTCAACTTTTATAGGTGCCCAATACTGAATCAGGAATGGATCATATGGGGAATTCCATAATATTTCTTAATGCGCATGTTTGATGAGCTCTTCGAAATTCCGACTGGCGGTCAACATCTCAGAAATGAAGTCAGAATTATCTCGTATTAGATTGATGATAATTACCATGTCAAAAACTAATAAATAGGCTTACCAGTATTATACCAATCAACCAGTAAACTTTAGAGCATAGTTATCAAAATAGGAAGAAAAAGCGATAAATGCTATAGGAAATTCGGCCAAAAAATATAAGAGAAATGGAAAGAGAGGAAACAATTAAGAATTAGTTAAGAAATTTAATAAGAATCTTAGTAAGAATTTTTGCAAAACTTAAAAGAAATATTTGGGAAACTTGTGTTGTGTCTAGAACCTGAATTTATCACGGGAAAATCAAAAGAAAAAGAAAAGGTGAAGGAAAACTAAACAAAATGAAAGAGCATTTTTATTTTTTTTTCCTCACATTTTCTTTTTTCTTTTTTTTTCCATCACTAAATTCATGATCCACACATAGCCTTAGCCAAAATGTATATAAAGAATTTAAAAGATGCTTAATTAGAACTTAAGAAAAAAAAAATATACAAAACTCGATATTCCAAGTTTCCAAATAATTCCTGCAAATTTTTTCGCCAGTTTGTTCTTAATTTCTCAAAATTTTTTGTTTGGTTACAGTTTCGGTTTTTATTTTCTAAAATTTGATAAAAGGAACCATTAAAAAGGTATTTTTTGAATTTTGAGAATTGTTTTCATACAAAAATAAAAATGATATGAAAACGAAGGTATTTTTGATGGCTCATTTTTTGTTTCTCAAAACAAGAAAAACGAGCTGCCCCTAAATTTTGATTCCGAAAATATGAAAAACAGAACTGAAACTAAATTTGAGACTGGTACCAAACAGAGTTGTTTTCAAAATCTTTCTCTAAAATTTTGAGGAATCTCGTACCCGCACCGGAAGCACGTTTCCGCACTTCCCACATATCGTTAATTTTTCTCTCTCTTCATAATCTCGAAATCAGATGAAACAAGGTAATGTGATAATAAAATTGAGTTAGAAAGAAAGCACAGCAAAATTTTATATGGGGAGAGAGACGAAAGTCACTCACAGTCTGGGAAAGTCAGAGGAGGTTCGGGTTCGACTCGGCTCCAGAAAATCCACAGAATATTTCTCCAGCTGCCTATATGCCTCTCTGTCGAGCATTTTATGAGAAATAATCGATCGGCTACCCCTTGTTGACCAAAAACGCTCATAGGCAACATAACAAGTCAACACAGTACCGGCTGCCTCCTCCCATTCCTCTTCTATCGAATGTGCAAAGTAAGATCTCTCTGGCGTAGCGTAAGTAACAGAGAAATAGCGTTAACGAGATGAATAACGCGGTTGTCCTAAGAAGTCAACTTTAGCGACTACTAAAATTTGAACATGAAGGCTTCGGCCCGTTTGTACAAAAGAAAAAAAAAAAAGCAATGGAACGATGAAAATAAAAAAACAAATTAGGCTTTAAATATTTGACAGTAAAAAATTTATTTTTTTATTTCTTTAGTATGGCAACTACTAATTGTTTTACAGATAAATTATTTTACACCTAGTTGTTATTTGGACAAAATATAAGAATTAACTAAGAGCATTCGGTTATGAGAAATTTGAAAGTAGAATTATAAAAAATAAGGGCGTACCTTGGTTGTTGAATTCGACTCCTGCTATCGGCATATTTATATTGTGATTTATTTATAATTGTTGGGTTTGTTGCAAGGTTGAGCTGGACTTTTTTGAAGAGATGAGTGTGAGAGGTTGATATTTTTCTCTTCATATAATTAATTCCTTTCGATTGTCAAAAAAAGAGAGAGGGAGAGATTGAAAGAGCTTTGAACATTTTCTTTTTAATAATTAGATCCAAATTCTACCATTTCCTTGATAGTATTATAAAATTTTTCTACTTTCTTGGAAATCTTTTCTTAAATTCTTAGAATTTTTGTGCAAAATAATCAACTAAATTTTGTGTTTTTCTTGAATTTATTTTCTTTCCATCATTCTCCTGTGAATCAAATGAAGCCCTAGGGAAAGGTAGCAGTTAAAATAAAGGGTAAGTTACACTTTTTGTCCTCACACTTTAAACTAAATTTTACTTTGGTTTCTAATCTTTTTATTATGATAATTAATCTCTACACTTACAGACTAAAGTAGAATTATTTTCTTTCCTTCATTCTGTTAGAACAATTTAAACGAAGACTTTGAGGCGTATCTAAAGATACTATCTTTACAAGATAATTTACCCCCACTACACTGAGTTTGCTAATGGGTTATAGGCAAGATCCTTTCAAGAATACAACAAAACCACTTTGATCCAAAGTTCTGCAGTCAGCAAAACTGAAAGACTCCCACAAAATCCTTATGTTACTGTATTTTTTCTGAGAGAGAGACTCCTAATATATATAGACCAATGTGCCTAATCAGAATAGACACAACCTTACCAACAGGCATCTTAATTGCCAGTATCTATTCAGTTTGAATGCGTACATGTTCATTGAATTATTTTGGACCGTTGATCAGGTGATCCAAAAATAAAAGACCAATCAATGATCTTAGATGAACCACGTGTGTGCATGTGAAGTGCATGCTATGTATGATTGTGAAATATCACGCAATATGTGCAATGCGCATTTAATGCACATCAAAAGCATCCATTAGACTCTATTGTAACCATGGGCCCTATGTAGCTTATCAAAGTTCCATGAGTGGGTTGCCTAATAAATACCCACAAAAGAATAGTTTCCTTTCCAATGTGGGATTGACATAAATGCTACAATCAAATAAAGAGACAAAGTCTCAACAATCCCCCACTTTGATTGTATAACAAAATAAAATAAAATAAAATATCTCTCAAGAATAGTAATTATATCGTTATGAATACAAGAAGGTGTTTTTCAACTTAAATCTTCAATTAGTACAACTACATCAAAGTTTGGTCAAGAGACATTAGTGGTAATAGCTTTGAACCAAGTACTCTTAAAATAACAAACCGGGTATACCATACACATAACACCATTCTGTGTTAACAAGGATTTCAAAATAAACTACTTTAGCACTATTATGGCCTTGTGCTATCTTCTGGTTTCATAAACGATCCAAAGAGCAAACCAAAACTCTCGTGAGACATTGGATTAGGCCACAATTTAATATCTACTAAAATTTTTTGAATCCAATCAGCCTCTTTGCTAGTTGCTAATAGAGCTATGAATTCGGATTCCATAGTTGAGTGAAATATACAAGTCTGTTTCTTAAATGCCCAAGAAATTGCACCACCTCCAAGGAGAAATATCCATCCAGATGTGGATTTATTATCCATTGTGGTGGTAATCCAACTAGCATTAATATACCCCTCAAACACAGCTGGATATTCATTATAGAATAGCCCAAGTCCCATGATTCTTTTAAGGCTACCAAAGATTCTACTTATTGCCTTCCAGTGCTCACCACCATGATTACTTGTAAATCGACTCAATTTACAAACTACAAAAGCAATGTCAGGTCTGGTACAATGCATGAGATACATTAAACTACCAATAGCACTAGCATACTCGAGCTGTGCAATTGCTCTACCAGAATTCTCAACTAATTTAATATTCGAGCCAAAACGTGTATTAAATTATTTATAACCGAGATGTTTGAACTTCAAAAGCATTTTCTCAACATAGTGCTCTTGACACAAAGCATAGCCCCACTATGCTTCTTCACTTTAATTTCTAAGATAGTATCAAATTCTCCAAGATCTTTCATTTTAAAGTTTGAAGTCAAATACTTCTTAGTTTCAAGTATACCTAACATGTTTGTGCTCATAATTAACATGTCCTCAACATGGAAGCAAATAATCACATTATAATCTCTTGTAAACTTCGAATACATACTTATCAGTACTATTATGAGTAAAGCCATTAGACAAGATGCAAGAATCAAATTTGTGATGCCATTGTTTAGATACTTGCTTTAAACCATATAATGACTTAACTAACTTATACACTTTATTCTCATTTCCAAGAAGGACAAACTCTTCCGGTTGATCCATATACACTTCTTCATCTAAACACCATTCAAAAATGCAATTTTGACATCCATTTAATGAATCTGTAGGTGATATATTGAAGATAAAGCCATGAGTATTCGAATAGAACTAATTCTGGCTATAGGTGCATATGTATCAAAATAGCTTATACCCCCTTTTGTCTAAATCCTTTTGCTACTAGTCTCACTTTAAAAGCTTGTACTGAATTATTAGTATTATATTTAGTTCAGAAAACCCATTTGCAGCCATTAGATTTAGAACCCATGGGTAAATCAACCAACTTCCAAGTCCCATTAGACATAAGAGAATCCATATCATCATTAATGGCTTATTTCCATAATGCTGAATCTCTGGAACTAATAGCTTCCGAGTATGTTTTAAGGTTAGCCTCAAGATTTAATACCATAGGAGACTTATTCGTAACTTTTTCTCTATCTCCGTCTACTAGAAAAATAATAGATTGAGATGAGATGAAATCTTGATGTAAAGCTTTTTCTTTCCTTGGTCCTTGACTTCTTCTAGGCTCTTCACTAAGAACCAATTTTTTCTTACCATTATTTTGGAGTTTCAATTCCTTATCAGAATTTAACCCATAACTTTCAATCTCTACAACTTTAGAATCACTATGAAATTTGTTTTTGAAAAAGTCAACGTCACGAGATTCTACAATTGTGTTAGACTCTGTATCAAGAAGTCTATACGCTTTACTATGTTCAGCATATCCAACAGAAATACTTTTCATTGCCCTTGGACCCAACTTAGTCCTTTTAGGATGTGGAACCCTATAATATACCAAACACCCCCACACTTTTAGGCATGATAAATTAGGCTTTCTACCCTTCCATTGTTCATATGGACATAAATTGGTCTTTCTCGAAATGATTCTATTTTGTAAATGGCATGCCATAAGTAAAGCCTCACCCCATAAATTCAAAGGTAACTGAGCATGCACAATCATACAATTTACCATTTCTACAAGAGTATAGTTTTTCCTTTTGGCTAAACCGCTTTGTTGTGGTGTGTAAGGTGCTGATTTCTCATGTATAATGCCATACATTTCACAAAATCCATCAAACTCAATTGGAAAATATTACATTCCTCTATCACCTCTCAAAACTTTGATTTTCTTAGATAATTGATTTTTAACTTCATTTTTAAAAATCTAAAACTTACTAAAAACTTCATCTTTTGATCTCATAAGATAAACATATGTGTATTAGAAAAATCGTCAATAAGCAGTTTCATCTCATAAGAATAATGGTAAGAAAAAATATGTCCACGACATAACAAGGCATCTTCAGATCAGTTTAGCTTTTCTTCCTTACTTTGAGTAGTTTCTATTGGAAACGGTTCTGGCGAAGGTATAAGGTTCGGATCTAGAATGTTGTATACCTTTATTGCAGTAAGAAGGAAGATCATCTTATCTCTCCAACGACTAAAATTGTTGCCATCAAACCGATCTAGTTTCACCAGATCTTGATTCTTCATCTTGAATGAAGTCATGTTCTTTTCCTTCTCCATTTTGAAATTACGTTCTCAAATTATTGGAACAATTTAAACGAAGACGTTGAGGCATATTAAAGACACTATCTTTAGACATAATTTGCCCCCATTACACTGAGTCTGCTGATGGGTTACAGACAAGATCATTCTCAGGACACAATAAAGCCACTTTGATTCGAAGTCCTGTAGTCAACAAAACTGAAAGACTCCCATGAAATTCTTATGTTACTGTATTTTTTATGAGAGAGACACTCGTAATTTATATAGACAAATGTGTCTAATCACAATAGACACAACCTTACCAATAGGCATCTTAACTACCAATGTCTATTCAATTTGAATACGCACCTGTTCATTGAATTATTTTGGTTCGTTGATCAAGTGATCCAAAAATAAAAGACCAATCAATGATCTTAGATGAACCGCGTGTGTGCATGTGAAGTGCGTGCTGCGTGCGATCGCGAAATATCACGCGATGTGTGCAATGCACATCAAAAGCATCCATTGGGCTCCATTGTAACCATGAGCCCTATGTAGCTATCAAAGTTCTATGAGTGGGTTGCCTAATAAATACCCACAAAAAAATAGTTTCCTTTCCAATGTGAGATTGACATAAATGCTAAGATCAAATAAAGTGATAAAGTCTCAACAATCCCCCACTTTGATTGTACAACAAAATAAAATAAAACATCTCTCAATAGTAATTATATCGTTATGAATACAAGAAGGTGTTTTTCAACTTAAATCTTCAACTAGTACAAATACATCAAAGTTTGGTCAAGAGACATTGGTGGCATGGCTTTAAACCAAGTACTCTTAAATTAACAAACCGGGTATACCATACACATAACAACATTTTGTGTTAGCAAGGATTTCAAAATGAACTGCTTTAGCACTATTATGGCCTTGTGCTATCTCCTAGTTTTATAAATGATCCATAGAGCAAACCAAAACTCTCTTGAGAAGTGGCACCACTTCTACGGTCATACACGTATAGTACTATGACACTTCAAACCTCATTAAGAATGTAATTCATCCCTCTTTAACATAATGGACTATACTGATTCACACATTAAATTAGTATTTATGAGTCACTTATTAGCAACTTGTTTATACCCATTAAACTTGTGACTAGTTATTATTCTAGTTTTAGGTTGGGTTACCATTGCCGGTGATTAAGGAAAAGGTTTTAGTCCCATCTCAATGGACGTCACCCTTACCACTTCTCTAGGAAGACTCTTGGTAAACGGGTTAGCCAAGTTCTTACTTGATTTCACATGCATGATAGTAATACTACATCTTGTATGAGTTGTCTCACAAAATCATGTCTTAGACTTATGTGTCTAGACTTGCCATTGTAAGTACTACCATATGCTCTTGAAAGAGTAGCCACATTATCACAATGGATAGGAATTGGAGGCATTGAATTAGGCCACAATTTAATATCTAATAAAATATTTCGAATCCAATCAGCCATTTTGCCAGTTGCTGATAGAGCTATGAATTTAGATTTCATAGTTGAGTGAGATATACAAGTCTATTTCTTAGATGCCCGAGAAACTGCACCACCTCCAAGGAGAAATACCCATTCAAATGTAGATTTATTATCCCCAGTGGTAGTAATTCAACTAGCATCAGTATACCCCTCAAGCACGACTGAATATTCATTATAGAATAGCCCAAGTCCCAACTTGTACACGATATTTTCTCACAAATGATTCTCTGGTTTGGCATTTCTTAACAAATGGCTCATAAAATGTTAAGTCAGGATATTCAGTGGCATTTAATCAAAATCAGAATAGCAAGAAACCTAAGCCTGGAACTTCCTATTCCCCACCGAGTGAGCTTTGCAAAAAGATTTGGCATTCCCCTGCTCTTCCAAATGTACACCATTTCGTTTGGACAGTTATCACAAATAATGTTGCCACTAGAGAAAATCTACACAAGAGAAAATGCAATCGAGAGACCCCAGGCGGCCCATTTGCCTCAAAGAGATAGAATCTATAGAGCTTCTCCTTTTTCGTTGTGATTGGACGAGATGTGTTTGGTTTGGGAGTGGCTTGACATACAAGGTGGATACCTCAACTCGTCTCAGCAGCTAAGTGGTTTGAGGAGTTATCTGTTAGCTTAAGTACAAGGAAAGGTTGGATCAGAGATATTGCTCTAGTTTTTCATCTCTGTTGGTCTATATGGAAGGCCAGGATTGCATGTGTGTTCAATGGAATTCCTCTGAACCCAGCTTCTGTTGTTCATAAAGCTATTGGTTCTTCAAATGACACTTACAAGCTATTTTTCATGCTAGCCAGCCTCCCCAACAGGAAGCCTCCCATTCCCAGATTCTCAGATGGGTGCCCCTGAGATTCTCTCTCTCTCTCTCTCTCTCTCTCTCTCTCTCTTTCTTTTTTGGTGGATTTGAAAAATGAGAAGAAAAATAGAAAAGATATTTTTCAAATAAAACAATTCATTTTCTTCTTTTATTACCTATAAAAGAAAATTGATGCATACTAGTGATTTTATTTCTAGTACTTTTTTTTTTTTTTTGTTACAAGATGTCCAAATTTTCGACTAACTATTCCTTCGAACTTGTTCAAGGCAATCGTCCACGCAAACTATATTAAAATTTTAACTTTATGCATTATAGTATCCATTTGTTATAGTATCCATTTGTTTCGGCGTAAAATATTTTACCTTGAAATTTTTTTCATAAAGTTTACTAAAAAATCAATTTTTCTTCACATTTTTTAGTGTTTGGTTCAAGTTTGAAAAAACAAATTGAAAAAAAATAAAAAATTGAAGCCATCCCTCTTCCAATTTTATCATGGATATGAAATGAAGTGCAACTGAAATGAGTTGCAGAACTGTACTTGAAATCAATTCATAATTTTGAAACAGCTTTGAAAAAGCTGAAAACTTGCAAATATGAAAGTGCAAAGCAATAGCCAAAAGGCATTTTTTTTATCAAACAGTTTGTAGGCAAGAGAATAATAAGATAGTAATTGTAAATTCAGATTAAAAACAAATGACTCAGAGACTTTAATTAATGCCAATGGTAGCTATAGAAGAAATTATATATAATGTCTTCGGGTCAAACCAATCCAAAAAATGGCACCCAAAGAAAACCAGAAATGATTATCAAAACTGCCACCAAGGGATTGAGACTGAAAAAAACTTATTAGAAATCCCAAAACAAAGTTGATCGAATAAGAACTCACTGATTTCCAACGTTGAAGCAAATCATTAACGTCAAGAAATAATTGCTGCTATCGGAAAATTGTCATTGTGTAAAAAAGGGGTCGTCCATGCCTGCTTTTCGCCATGTTTGCATGCCTTGATTTGTTGCAAAATAATTTGACATATAAAATATTTTTATCATAATGAAGTGCAATCAAACACAAGAAAACGAGAAGCTCAGCAAAAAAAAAAAAAAAGAACACAAAACACACACACACACAAGAAAATGAGAAAAATATTTTTCCAAAAACATTTTATGTTGAAACAAAGGGAGCCGGAATGCTTTAAAGCTTAACCTATTGAGAAACTTGAAATTTCTTTAGGGGTTAACTATGAAGACACCTACTGAACTATGACTCAGTACATTATGCCTCCTAAACTTTAAAACATAACAAGTTGGCCCCATAAGTTATATTTTTGTATCAATTAACCCTTACTATTAGTAACCCGTTAGCAAAACGGGTGAAAAATTATTATTTGATTTGTACATATTCACAAAAGTATAATTTTATACTTAAATTGATCTTCTCTTGTCATAATAATTGTCTAATGATTGAAATGTCTCTTGAAATGACATGTAAATATATGGGCAATATAAAGAGTATTTTAGTCATTAGACAATTATTACAAAAAATAATATAATTTAAGTATAAAATAAACTTTTGTGAACATGTGCATGTTACATGATAATTTTTCATCTCCTCTCATAATTAATTACTAATATATTGTTAACAATAAGGGTTAATTAATACAAATTTATAGTTCAAGAGGTCAATTTATTACGTTCTAGAAATGATGAGGTATAAAAAATATTGAGTCATAGTTTGTCTGCTTGTAATTAACCATTTATTTTAACTATGATTCGATATGAATTTTAACTCGGACTCTCTTCCTTGATAAGAACTATAACATGGGCGCTAACAGACTTGCATGTGACACAGGATCCCTCATCACTCTCTCTTCCCAATATTAGCGGGGTGTTTACCAAAATAGATTTATTTTATTCAATAAATATTAAATCAATGTTACTTTTTTAATATTTACAAAATACTGATTAGGCGTCATTAGCATTGACGCCTTTAACAAAAGCATCAATGCCAACGACGATTTAACTTTTAATTTTCTGTAATAAGAATTACATTTTGGAAATGAAAATTGAATTTTGAAAAATAAAAGAAAACCGTCAATAGCACTGACAAATTTTGAAAAAATAAAAGAAAACCGTCAATAGGACTGGCGCTTTTATTAGTTTTATTAAAAGCGTCTCTATCATTGACACTTTTCAAGTCAAATAGAAAACGGCATTACTAATGACACTTTTGGTAATGAACCTTAAAGCATCATCAGTAATAATGTTTTTCACGAAAGACATCATTGGTAATGGCATCTTCATAATACATATACATATATCTGAAAGCCCTCTCTTCTCTCTTATGTAATCCATACATTACGTGACTAACAGAACTGTTCTCTCTTCTCACTTCTCTGTGAAAGCAAGATCTATGTGACTAATGCTACAACGGCTAGAGATCATCAACCCAATGAACATGCCTCTCTCTATATGACTATCATCTCTGGAAGAATCTAGGGCAGGCTGTGGAATGAGGGCCCTACATTATTGTGGTTGATAGGGCTCACTCAAGAGCTACATTGTCTCTGTTTGCAGCATTCGGATCCACTTTGGTCATCCACCATTGTTAGCTGGTGACATCTGCAGGTAAAAGCATCCCATTTCACTTGCTTTGTTTCAATTACAGTGGGCATGTTGATTGAAAAGATAAAGGCACCTTGATTGAAAAGGCCCTTGATTCATGTCCAAATTTTTATAAAGGTTTAATGGCAAGAAACTTTTCCTTTTGATAATGTCATTAGCTAGTTCCAGTTGTTGATGGTGTCCTGCCATATCAGTATACGTCTTTGCTAGTTTTTCAACTCTATTTCCTTCCCTTCTCTAAGTGAAAGGAATTATACATAAGTCTAATTTTTTCAAAGTGAAGTATTGATGCTTAGCAAGAGAGTTGGAGAACCTCTAAAACTAGGCATGGTGCTTTTGAATCATTGCAGACATGTATGAAGAATCTCAATCAGTTGTTTTTTGAATACAAGAGGGTTGATAATGGGTCATTAGTAAAGTGAGTCAAAGTGTCTAATCTGTAGTTCAAGAAGTTTCAATCTTGAACTAGTAAAATCTATAGTTTTTGTATAGTTTATTCACAAAATCCCAATCTAGTACACTTGTCTAATCTATATTCTCATGCTAACTTTCCAATCTGGTACACTTGTGTTAAATATTATGCACATTTGACTACCTGTTTCTGATATATGCACAAAGCTGAACTTATCAAAAAAGGAAAAGAGTTGCTAACGATAGTTATCCCATTTCACTTGCTTTGTTTCAAGAGCCCATGAATGGATCGTGAACTTTTGATAGGGGCAATACATGACCTTGGCTATCACTTATTGTATTGTATAATACAAAATTCAAAGTAATTTAAGTGACATGCCTAGGCATAAGGAAAATCCCGAGCTCATAAAGGCACAATCAAAATACCTCATTCTAGGCCAAGAATGGCTCCTCTAGGAAGCTGCACATAAAACTCACAAATGACTGCATTTGTAACCCATATATCATGTTATAGGAAATGAAGAAAAGGTATAAAATTTGTCTTTGAACTTTTAACTTCATATAACTTGTTGATAGTGAATATTTGAATTTAAGTTTAACTTGATTTAACTTCATCTAACTTGTATTTTCATATATTAAGTTATAGTAAGTTTGACTGAATGGGTACCGTAAAGGTAATATGCTATTGGGGTGGGACTATAGTACAAGACCCTAACGAAGGCATATCATATGATGCCGAAGCGAATGAGTTCTACACTGTACAATGCAAAACAACACTTCAAGAATTAGAACATTTTCTTATGCCAAAGGTTGTAGATGAAGGTGAAAACATCCTATTGAAGTTGATATGTAGACATCCCCATAAACAATGGGAGAGGTTCATTTATTACAGGAAGGTGCCCATCAACAATGACATGACCTTGGATAGTGTATTGGACATCCCGCCGTGTTTCCAACACTGAATTATATTGAAATGTACGTGGAGAAGGAAAACATAACGAGTGGGTTGAATGCACCGGAGCCAATGTATTCAGGTTATGGGGCGTACAATGTTCAAGGAAGTTGCAGTCAATTTGGTGAGACATACACTTCATTGTTGATTCAAAGGGCTTATAGTGGGATTCTCGGCTCATTAATTGGGATGTTGACTCAAGAATCTTACAGCACAGATTCATAGTATGCTAATATGTCCCCACAATCGTATTATCCAAGGTATGAGATATATATTGCCAGTGGGTCACAAATGTAATATGACATTGGTACAAGTTCATGGGTTGAGCGTCCATCTCCACTACACCTAAGACTTTCCCAATTGACAGGTTCCAACTACCTGTAGAGGAGTATGTTAATTTGGTTGGTGATGGAGCTAATGGATACATGCCTGACAGTGTGGGTCCTAATCAAGACGTGGACGAGGACATTGACACTAAACTAATGGCCGATGAAGAATTTGATGAAAAGGGGCAACAATTTAGTGAACCACCATCATTCCCAGTTGATATACCCAAACGATACACTCTTATCCCTTTCTTCACAAACGTGGAGGGCGGTGGTGATGCTACCATAACTAGTTGGGACCTTTATTGTCGTGGTAATGTATGGACCCAGAGACCGTAGAGTTCGAAAGGGGATAATCTTTAAAGAAAAAGATTCAGTGAAATATGCAGTTAAGATGTATAATGTGAAGAAAAATAAACAATATGTGGTGGTAAAAACGGGCAAGAAGGTTTGGGATGTAAGGTGCAAGCATGATTACAGCTGGAGGTTTCGAGTGTCAAAGAAAGAGAAACACGGTTTCTTTAAGATCAAGACGTATCCCAGTCCATATCATTGTCTGTTTGCGAGATTGCAGAGGGACCACTGTAACATTAATATTGATCTCATTAATATGGTCATCCTGGACTTAATTGAGGTAAACTATATTTCTATTCAGGCAATGTAATTTAAAATGAAATTAGGCAGATAGTTAATGTTTACACTTTAATAGATTCAGTGTTTGTTTATAGGTAGACGTGGAAACGAGGGTAGCGTTGCTTATTACCACCGTACGAACTGCTTTGAAGCACACAATAATTTACAGGAAGACATGTCTTGCAAAAACAAGAGCCATTGAGATGATATTTGGGAATCGGGACGAGTCATACACGAAACTTCCCAGGTACATGATGAAACTACAAACCTTGAATCTTGGGACAGTTGTACATTGGAACATGTTGCCGTTGAGTACGTTGGGTGAGGTAGTGTTTAATTATGTGTTTTGGGCTTTCAAACCTATCATCGATGGATTCACTCACTGCCCTCCTGTTATCGATATTGATAAGACTTTCCTTAATGGCAAATACACCGAGAAGATGCTAGCAGCAACCGCACCAATTGGCGATGAACACATTTTACCACTTGCTTTTGCCATTGTAGATGAAGAGAATACAGCGTCTTAGTCGTGGTTCATTAAGAACTCGAGACAGCATATAGTGCCTAACCGTGAGGGCATCACGTTGATATCTAATAGGCACGCGGGTCTGTTGAATGCTGTTGCACGGTACTGGAAACATCTACGTTTGCGATTGGTTGGATACCATTGATATTGCCTCAAGCACGTTCGCCGCAACTTCAATAAGAAATTCACCAACACGAAACTCATGGATTTGGTATGGAGGGCTGGTAGTTGCCATCAAATTCGAAAGTTTAACTTGATCATGAAGGAGATTGAAATTCTTAAACTAGAGGCATTAACTTAGTTGTAAGAGATGGCGCCTAAAAAGTGAACACTTGCATATGATGGAGGTCGTAGGTGGGTGTCGCGCCCAGATTTTTCGCACTCGAGGAATACACACACAAGCAGGAAAAATGCTATACTCTCTCGTTAGAACTCACCCTCCTAGAAAAATGAGTGCGACTAGGTTTGAATTGAAAAATTGGTTTGAATGAAGGGCTTTTGGAAAAAGATTCGGAGTTGCCACCTAACTTGATTAAGGTGAGTTATGTCACCTAAAAACTAAGTATAATCCGAAAACTACACTTAGGGTTTTTGAAAAAGGTTTTTTTTTTAAAATACCACCTCAAGAGAGGGTTTTTAGGAAAATAGGTTGTTTGGCAACCTTTGGAAAACATTTAAGCCCTTTTTGAAAATAACTCCGTTTGGTCTTTCGAAAATAGTGATTTTAGGTTCGGAGGTTGGTTACATGTAGGGAAGACGCACTAAGCCATCACCCTACCCCGCCCTTTCGGTACCTATACGTCAATCTACCCTGGATTCACCTATGAGAGTCTTTAACTAACAACTGTTCAATCCTATCCATATTAGAAAACAATGTTTAAAAATATGATGCATGATATACAAGTGTAAGAAAAGGAGAGTTGGAAAATAGATTTGAAAAGGACTTGATTTGATTTGAAAAGAGATTTGAAAGATAGAATTGAAATTGGAAAGTTTGAAAAATTAGAAATAGAGATTTGGAAATTGAAAGTTTGAAAATAGATTGGAGATTTGAAAAGATTGTGGAATTTGAGATTTGGAAAATGTGGAGACCGCACCCATGAGGGTTGCCTACGTATCCTTTTGGAGGAATCAGGTCAGTCGTAGTTCGGACAAGAGTCTGATTGAAAATAGAAGAGTTGATTGGAAGAAAGATATTGAATTGAAAATTGGATTGGAAAATCGAGAGATTGAACTTTGATTGGAAGATTTGAAAAGACTGGTTTTAGGAAACATGGACTTAGGAAAGAGAGAATTTAGAAAGGAATTGGATTTTGTTCCTAAGAAGAAGTGCTTTGATTTTGTTTCCAAAAACGGAGGATTGGATCTAGTTTCTAAACGGGGAGATTGGATTTGGTTTCCTAAAGGGAAGATTTGATTTGGTTTCCTAAAGGGAAGGTAGGATTTGACAAGGATTTGGAAAAAAAAGTTTTTAGAAACCCTAGATTTGGAAGTGTATAGTTTTGACGTAGAAAATAGGTTTTGGAAATATGTATAGTTTTGATGTAGAAAACAGGAGGTTTTGAGGCAAGTTTGACAACTATGTTTTTGGAAAGAAAATTAGGGTTTCCTAATTGTTAGCTCTAAGGCTTGACTTGGGCTCTAAGGAAAGAGATTTTTTGAAAATTGTGTTTTTGGAAACAAGTTTTTGAAAGGAAATCCTAGAGAGGAGTTTCTAGAGGGAAGATTTTGGGAAGAGAGTTTTTAGAAAGATTTTTGGTAGAAGATTGTTGGAGAGAGTTTTTGGGAAGATTTTTAGGGAGCGTTTTTAGAAAGTGAATTTTGAGGAGAAAGAGTTTTTGGAAAGAGATCCTAGTGAAGAGTTTTTCTAGAAAGAGATTTTTAAGAAAGAGATTTAGGAAGAGGTTTTTCTAAGAAGGAAACCTAGGGAACGTTTTTGGAAAGTGGACCTTGAAGAGAGCGTTTTGGAAAGGAGTTTAAAAAGAGAAGTTTTGAAAAATAAATTTTTGGAGGGAGTTTTTGAAAACAACTTTGGAAAGGAGAGTTTTTGTGAAGCATGTTGAAAAAGAGGGTTTTAGAAAGAGAGACTTTTGAAAAGAGAGCTTTTTGGAAAGTATAAAAACGTCTCACTTTCCTAAAGTGATTTTAACCATAAGAAGGCTAGAACCACTTTAAGAAAGTGGTTTTGAAAACAACAAGATTTGAAAATATGGACCGTATCAGTCCCTTTGAATGTAACACTTTCCTAAAGCAACCTTAGCCATGGAAAGGCTAGAATCACCCTAAGATTGTGATTTTGAAAACAAGTTTTGAAAAAGGAGATTTTGATGCAATTTTGAAAACAAGTTTAATACAAATTTTGAAAACGAGTTTGAAAACAAATTTTGGAAGATGCAAGATCATGATATGCACAATGCAAGTTTGGGATCGTGAACATACAAGGTTAAGGCTTCACCACATAATCAAGGGGGCTGAACCCACGTGGTCTCCGGTTAGCCTAAAGGAATGCTTTCGACATGGTGACCCTCCAATAGTCTAATCTTACACATGGACCGGGAGTCCCATTGTTTCAAGCATGCAAAGAAAGGGGGGAAAGAGATAGGGGATTAAAATAGAGAAAATCCATGTAGGTTAGGAGAGAGAAGAGAGCGGGGGGAGTGCAAAATGTAAAACGAAAGCCTACCTTGTGTCTTGTTTATTTTGCGCGCCTTGCTTTCTTCGGTCTTCACTTCATTTCAGTCTTGATCTTCGAGGGCTTGTCTTCGGTCTTCAAATCTTTGTAATTACAGCAATTCAAGTCTTCAATGGAGGGTTGGAGGCTAGTGTAAAAGTGTATAGGGTGTGTATGAGTGTATATGAGGTTTAGGGTTTGTGTATGGTGGCTAGGGTTTTGAAAGTGTTCGAGCTTTGTATATCGAATATTGATGTTTTTAAAATGAGTTTGCAGACCTCTTTTACGCTGGAAGAGGCTTTGTATTTATAGAGATGGGATAGACTTGGCGCCTGTTGCAGTGGCGCCAGGCCAATTTTCCTCTTGGCGCCACAAGGAGTGGCGCCAGGCCAATTCTTGGCGGGGCGCCACTACTAGTGGCACCAGCCAGTTAGGAAAGTATTTAGGTCAGTAAGCAACGTATCTTTGACTAGATTTAGGCACCTGTACTAGTGACTACCATGCAATTTTTAGCTAGGCTTCACTAGGAGTGACTTTGGAAAGTCCGAAAATGATTTGAAGAGGCCAGGAATGACCCGGAAGGACGGAAAAGAGCAAGAACATTTAAAATAGTGTCCCAGAGGTATTTGACTTGAAAAATGAGGATAAGATGTTCAGAAGGGTTGACCGGGCCTTTAGGGGTAAAACGGTCAATCGGGCCGGAAAGCTACCGGGACGGACTCGGACTGTCCCGGAAGAAGACACGAGATTTGGAAACATTATTCAGAATGTTCCCAAAGGTTTCTGGTTCGATACCCAGAGCTGGTGTGGTCGAAAAAGGTGACCGGCCCACCAGGGGCAAAACGGTCATTTCGCACCAGGTTTGTCGAAACTGACTCAGAATGATCCGAAAGGATAAAGAAAGGTTGAGGACACTATAAAAAGGCATTCTAGGGAAGTTACCAGTTTGATACCCAGAGCTGGTGTGGTCGGAAAAGGCGACCGGCCCTCCAGGGGCAAAACGGTCATTTTATACCAGGTTTGCCGAAATTAACTCGGAATGATCCGAGAAGGTAGAGGAAGGTCGAGAATACTATAAGAAGTATTCCTAAAAGGTTACCAGTTTGATACCCAGAGCCGGTGTGGTTCTCGGGACATTCGAATGCTTAGTGGCAAAATGGTCATCTTGACCGGAAAGTCTCAGAAAAGGCCCAAGGGGCAGTTTGGTCATTTTTCATCGAAGTGGGCTAGCAGGCATCGGTGTTGACCTGGGTTTTGAGTGTTTCCGTCACTTTAACGGCGGTCGCGTGATACAGGGGTTTGTTGGCAATTCCCTATATCGACCTGTTTGTAAGTATTTTCGCTACTCTAACCTTTCGCGATCATTCCCGAGACTGCCTGATCTCGGGAAGCTGCTAAAGGGACTTAGCGCCTGAGAAGTCAACTTTCTCGGAAGGCGTGCCTAAACGGACATTTCTGCATTGGCGGGCTAGCAGGCGCCAAAGGTGGACCGTTCTACCATCTAGGGGACTTGGGGTCTCGTCCCGGTCGACAGGTTTAAAGGGACTTACCGTTTCGAAGAGATTTTCTTTGAAAAATGTGTCGGACCGTCTCGAGGAATAAACTGTCTCGATAGAAGGATTGGAATTTGATAGGGGTCTTATCGTCTTCGGAAAGACGTGCCTAATTGGAGTAGATTTACCGTCTCGAGGAATAAACTGTCTCGAGAGAGGGATTGGATTCGGAAAGGGGTGTTACAGTCTTCGAAAAGACGTGCCTGATTTGGAACCGTCTTGAGGAATAAACTGTCACGAGAGAGGGATTGGAATTGGAAAGGAGTCTTATCGTCTTCGGAAAGACGTGCCTAATTTGGAATTGAAAAGGGGATTTACCATCTTCGGAAAGACGTGCCTAATTGGAGTAGATTTATCGTCTCGAGGAATCAATTGTCTCGAGAGAGGGATTGGAATTGGAAAGGGGACTTATCGTCTTCGGAAAGACGTGCCTAATTGGAGTAGATTTACCATCTCAAGGAATTAACTGTCTCAAGAGACGGATTGGAGTTGGAATTGGAAAGGACAATGCCCCTAAGGGTATTTTGGTCATTTTGCCTCTATTTGGGCCTGGTGGGCCTGCGAAGTGATGGACAGACAGGATTGAGACTTAGAGAGTTGGTTTCGATTGGAATACGTCCATATTGACTTGAGTACAAGTTTGGACGGAGTGTAGATTGCCAAGCGGTCAAAAATAGGGTGCTTACAGTGGGGGATATTGACTACAAACTTATCAGAGGGATTCAACAGTGTATTAAGGGACGCCTGAAATGTACCCATCATGGCATGTGTGCAAATTATATTCCACCGGCTTGTTAAATATTTTGACGAGAGGAGGATTGAATATATTAAAAATCGGGTTACCTGTGTAAGGTACGACATAGAGGCCCAAAAACACATAGAAAAATACCAGGAAAAAGAAAATGCATATATATTGAGAGCATTTAACAGGTAATTGTCGCGTCCCGATTTTTGGGGTGTCCAAGGTCCTTTCGGCTCGGAGACCCTAAAGCACAGAACTCTGTCACTAGAACTCGTCCCCCTAGAAGGACAAGTGCGACTAGGTTTGAAAGTTGGTTTGACTGAGGGCTTTTTAGAAAAATAGGAGTTGCCACCTAACTTCATTAAGGTGAGTTAGGACACATAAAACTAAGTGTTAATACGAAGATTAAACTTAGAGTTCTTGAAAAAGGTTTTTGAAAATTCCCTCAAGAGAGGGTTTTTAAGAAAAGTTCGGGGTTTCACCTTCTTATGAAACGCCTTAGCTACTCTCTTTTTATAGCATTGAGCGTGGTAGACGGCCAGCAGTTTTTCGTCCATCCGGCATAGCTGAGCATAGCGATCCTGGATCCATTTTGCCTCTTCTAGCTGAGTCTCTATTAGCCCCTCATAGAAGGAACTTCTATCTCGACCGGGAGTACTGTTTCACTTCCGTAGACTAACTCATATGGTGTTGCCCCGGTAGAGACCCTCATTGTAGTTCGATAGGCCATGAGTGCGAAAGGGGGCTTCTCGTGCCAATCTTTGTAATGGTCGATCATTTTTCGGAGGATCTTCTTGATGTTCTTGTTGGCGGCTTCTACTGCCCCATTCATTTGTGGCCGGTAGCCCACCGAGTTTCGGTGAATGATTTTAAAGTTTTGACACAACCGGCTCATCAAGTCGTTATTCAAGTTGGTAGCATTATCGGTGATGAGTGATTCCAGAATCCCGTATCGATAGATAATGTGGCTTTTGAGGAATTTGTCACTACTTTCTTGGTGACATGTGCATAGGATGTGGCTTCAACCCACTTTATGAAGTAATTGATGGCAACCAGGATGAACCGGTGTCCGTTTGAGGCTTTTGGAGAGATTGGGCTAATCATATCCATTCCCCACATGGAAAAAGGCCACGGGGCTACCATTGAATGAAGCTCGACGGGTGGGGCCTTGATCATGTCCCCGTGTATCTGACATTTGTGATATCGGAGGACGTATCGAACACAATCTGTTTCCATGGTGGTCCAATAATATCCTGTTCTGAGGATCTTTTTGAAGAGAGTATGACCGTTCATGTGGGGCCCACATGTTCCTTCATGGACCTCCCTCATGATTTCTCTTGCTTCCGCTGCATCAACGCATTTCAAAGGCCCTAGGGGGGATCTTTTGAAGAGCTCATTTCCCACTAGAAAGTATTGGGCTGCCATCATCCGGATTATCTTCTTATCGTTTTGTACAGCCTGGGTAGGGAATTCTCCGGTCTGCATGTATCTTTTGATGTTGTAGAACCAGGGCCGTCCGTCTAATTCGGTGGAGGTGTTGAGGCAGTGTGATGGGGTATCCCAAACAAAGATCTAAAGAGGAGGGATTTCGAAACCTTCGTCCACTTTGATAGCTGCAACTAAGGTGGCCAAGGCATCAACAAAACTGTTTTCAGTCCAGGGAATATGGTGGAAACCTATCTTTTGAAACCTTTGACAAAAGCCCTTAATTTGCTCATGGTAAGGAGAAAGTTTCTCATCTCTGGTCTGGTACACCTCCTTGGTTTGCTGAGTCACCAGATCAGAATCCCCAAAGATCGTTAACTCCTCAATCTTCATTTTTAACGCCAATCTCAACCCCAAAATGCAAGCTTCATATTTAGCAATATTATTGGTGCAAAGATCGAATTTTATTTTGGACACAATGGGGTAGTGATTGCCCTTCTCGGATACTATTACTGCCCCAATTCCTGCACCCTTCTTATTTGAAGCTCCGTCAAAATACATTCTCCACCACGGATCTTCTTGTTTTTTGGCCTCAGACTCAGTGTATAAGATATCTTCATCGGGGAAGCTGGGATCCATGGGTCGATACTCCTCGACAAGATTCTCTGCCAGGTAATCCGCTATAACTTGCCCTTTAACTCCTTTGCAGGTTGTGAAGACTATATTGAATTCCGCCAGAATCATATGCCATCTGGCCACTCTACTGGAAAGAGTAGGTTTTTTGAATAAGTACTTGATTGGATCTATTTGGGATATGAGGTAAGTGGTGTGATGCAGCATATAGTGCCTGAGCCGATGAGATGCCCACGCCAAGGCGCAACAAGTTTTTTCGAGCATGGTGTATTTGACCTTATAGGGTAAAAATTTTTTGCTAAGGTAATAGATGGCCTATTCCCATCTCCCAGTTTCGTCATGCTGTCCCAGAACACATCCCATTGAGGTCTCGAGAACAGTTAAAATACATCAGGAGGGGTCTTCTCGAGGTTGGTGGTACTAGTACCGGGGGCTTCAAGAGGTACCCCTTGATGGTCTCAAAAACTTGTTGGCATTCTTCATTCGACTCCTTAGGGGCGCTCTTCTTTAGTAATTTAAAAATTGGCTCGCAGAGGTGAGTCATTTTTTAAATGAATCTGCTAATGAAATTCAACTTGCCTAGAAAGGATCTAATTTCAGTCTCTCCCCTCGGGGGTGGCATTTCGAGGATTGACTTAATCTTGGCAAGGTCCACTTCAATTCCTCTTTTGTTGACGATAAACCCCAATAATTTCCCAAAGGTGACGCCGAAAGTACACTTGGCAGGGTTGAGCTTGAGTTGATACTTGCAGAGTCGATCAAATACTTTTTGTAAATTGATCAATTGGTCCTCTTGGGCTCTCGATTTGACTATCATATCATCCACATAAATCTCCACTTCTTTGTGCATCATATCATGGAAGAGAGTGACCATGACCTTTTGATAGGTTGCCCCAGAGTTCTTCAACCCAAAGGGCATTACCTTATAGCAATACACTCCCCATAGGGTGATGAAAGCCGTCTTTTCTCGGTCTTCCCCAGCTATTTTGATCTGATTGTATCCCAAAAACCCATCCATAAAGGAGAACATTTCATGACCGGCCGTATTGTCCACCAAGATGTCTATATGAGGTAACGGGAAATCGTCTTTCGGACTGGCCTTATTGAGATCTAGAAAATCGATGCACATCCGGACTTTCCCATCCTTTTTTGGGACTGGGACGATGTTGGCCAGCCATTGGGGATATTCGACCACTTACAGGAACCCAACATGGAACTGCTTGACTACTTCTTCTTTGACTTTCAGACTCCATTCGGGCTTGAGCCTTCGGAGCTTTTGTTTCACGGGCTTGACTTGCGGATCTAAGGGCAACAGATGTTCAACAATAGACTCCTCCAACCCTGGCATGTCCTGATAAGACCATGCGAAGACATCAATGTAGGCGGTCAGGAGCTCTAGCATTTCCCGACGTTGCCAATGATCTAATCCTGTCCCTATCTTGACTTCCTTCGGGGATTCCTTGCTTCCCAAATTGATTGTCTCTGTTTCCTCAATATTGGGAGTTTTGCGGTTATCATGTTTTTCCAACTGCTCTAAAATCTCTTCTGGGATTTCATCGGTGTTGTTGACATCAAGTTCAATTCCTAAGCATTGATAGTCGAATTTAGTCTCAAAATTGTGATTAGTCAGAATAGGCGTTCTTTCAATCAGTTGGCCAAGACGTTGGACAAGCGGGCTCCTGATCAGAACAACAAGGAGGGTCATTCAATAACAGGGAAGTAATTCTCCTCTTTTATATATAGATATTTCATACTACAGCTTTTGATTTGAAAGCGGAAGTAACAATAGGAAGATAGACAGATGACAAAGTTTTAGGGATTTAGAGATGCATGGAGTGCCCCAGCAAACTTGTACCGAAACTTGCACGCTCGAAGAAGATTCTCACTATCCCAATTATCAAGGCTCTCACCCAGAAGGGTGGGCTTGATAGTGTCGTGCTCCGGTACTTCCATATCTGTAGGTGGAGGTAAATCGATCATCAAGGCTTCTTGAAGGTGATTAACTTGACTGCCTGCCTCCTTCTTTCCTCTCTTAAGGCCATTGTCGTTCTCTGTCAAGCAAAGTTCCATGAATTGGAGTACAACTTCTTCCTCTCCTCCCTTTTTGGGTGCAACCCTCGAGCACTTCCTTTTTTGAGCTTACTCCTTGATTTCTTTCTTTGTCGGCTTGTATCCCAGGCCAAAAGTATGTCTTTGGGACGGGATGTCTGGAATTTTGGGAATCCCTTGCAGCTTTCTCCCTAACCCCTTGCCTGGCTGATACCCGTTCTTTTGGAAGTAGCGAGCAATCATCTGTGCATTACCTGAATACCTTGGCTCGACCATGTCTCCTTCATGTATTGCGGTGACGTATTCCAAAGACTGGAAACAAGATGAGGCGGCCAACTCGGTGTATGGAACGGTCTCGGCTTTGTAAATCGCAAACTCCTCTTCAGCGAAGATGGAAATTAGCTTAGCCTTGATGATGAATTTAATCTTTTGATGAAGACTGGATGGTACTGCTCCGGCCGAATAAATCTGTGGCCGTCCGAGCAACATGTTATATGCTGAAGGTATTTGCAGAACTTGGAATTTGATAGCAAAGGTAATAGGCCCTATCTCGACGGGTATCTCAATTTCCCCCATTGTCTCTCTCCTGGATCCGTCGAAGGCCCGTATGACAATGCTGCTGTGGTTTAAGTGGGATTGGTCCATCCCAAGTCTCTCCAAGGTTGAGTACAGGCAAACATTCAGATCCAATCAATTATCCACCAGTACCTTTGATATGATTATCCCTTTAGTTTTGACAGTTATATGTAGCGCCTGCGTATGCCCCGTCCCATCAGCGGGGATCTCATCGTCAGTAAAGGTGATGACATTTGGTGCCATGATGAGGCCCGTCATGTTTTGCAGGTTGTCAGGGGTAAAGCTATCCGGCACACGGGCTTCTTTAAGGACCTTGAGCAAGGCGTTACGATTCGTTTCGGAGGTGAGAAGCAGACCCAACATGGAGATGTGGGAAGGAGTTTTCTTAAGTTGCTCCATCACATCATAGTCATTTTTCTTTAAGGCTTTGGTAAATTCGGCGATTTCGTGTTCCGTCAAAAGATTGGAACATTCTCCCTTCTTATCTTTTCCTCTCCTTCTTCTTTCTATCTCTTCTGAAGTACAGCATCGGCCTGACCTAGTCATTCCCCCAATTTTCGCAACAAGTTCGTCTATGGTAAGAGTCGGGGGGTAATTCCAGGGTACCTTATGCAGGTCGGTAACGGGTGGTTGCGACAGCAGAGGTAGGGTTGTTCTTGGTGGTACTGGTAGGGAAACGGATGTTGGTTTTTCCATTTGGGGGAGAACGGGTAAGGTGGTGGGAGACAGTGGGATACTCTGAGGCATGGGGGTATATACAGGGGGCGGGGGTCTCATGGCTCTTCGAGGGTCTGTGTGGGGGATTAATCTGGCCATTGCGACCATGGGTTCTGGAGCCTCCGGCTCTTGGTAGGGGGTGAGAATGATACAGAAATGCGGAGGGTGAGGTAAGGCTTCAGTGATTAGGATTAGACTGGTTTGCATAGGCTGGATGATTAGGAAAGGTTCCGGGGTGGTGGCTAGATTAGGTGTTTGAACTCTGACTGGGAGAGCAGTACCCTTCGGGATGAGGATCTCCTAAAGGCCCCTAGGTAGTTGCTCCGAGGTTGGCCAAGCCTTATCAGGGTCCCATTCTTTTTTGTCATTTTGAACAATTTTCAATAATTAGCAGTCATGACCCTTAACGTGGCGGAAATATCACCCAATTTGCCCTTTATCAGTCTTGGATCGACGGCTAGATCTTATGGTGGGATGACCATTTTCTCCACAGGGTCTATATTCTCTTGCATTGGTTGTTTTCCTCGTTTTATGGCAAGGATTCGGGCGGCATGACTGTGTTGATTGGGAGTGTCGCCTTCTTTGGACATTTGTGCTGTTTTTTGTCGGGTACGGACTGGCGTTCGAAGGACGGGGGTCACTTGTGTTTCTCTTTTTCCTTTCTTTGGAGCAATGGTGACCTACAATGTAAGCAGTCTCACCAAAGCTATGGCTAGTCTTTTGATGAGATGGGGGGGGGGGGGGGGAAGAGAAATTAAAGAAAAATAAAGCACAAAGATTGCAAGTTAGGTTCTTAATTTGGAAAGGTTTTATGCAATACATGACCTAAGGATGCCCCTGCTTTTTGAGGGGAACTAAGCATGATGCTTTGGCTCATGTCTGGAGATAAGGGATTGCCCCAGCATGCAAATACTATGCCTGCCCCTGTTCATTCATCCATTCGTAGATTCATTCATTCATTCATTTGACAATAAGAAAGATTTTATTAAGATGAATTCTTTTTGGTACATAGAATTTTCTAAAAAATACATAGAAACGGGGAGGGGGAACATTTTCCTTGGGACTTCCTCCTATCTCTACATTTATAGGATCCTAAACTACTCTTGAGCCTCCGGATCTGCTTTGCTGGTAGGAACCCTTGATTTGAATTGCTCCTTTGTCTTCTTGGCAACCTTATCTCCATGAGAGAAGAGGGATTAGGGCCCCTCTTTATGAGACGACTTTGATGCATGCCATAAATTCTTAGGGTCTCGTGGTACCCTTAGGAGTTTTGGGTTGGCTTGAATTGAGCGAGAAGGTCTTTGGGCCTTTCTCTAGGGGTTGATTGGATGCATGAAGATGCAATGACTTGAGTTACTTCGAGAACTCTTGTCTTGAAGTGGATCCCAATACATGAGCAGTTATGATGCATGTACATGGAAGCAACAAGAATTAGATAGCATAATAGCAAGGATTAAGCAAAATTTATAAGGAAAAATAAAGCTATCGCCCTTTCCTCCTTTATTTTGAAATTGAAGCGTGTGTCCTAAATCCGGCAGAGGTTCGGCTATGCATGGGATGCTACATGAGCATGGGGTTGGGGGTTTACTAATGCTTCCTAAAAAGCTTGGTCCCTGAACCTTCAAACCTCCGGCGTCCACCCCCGAAAGGGTGAACTCCATCTTTGGTTGGTGGTTCGAGCGGGGGAACTATCAAGAGACCGTAGGCTAAGAAACTGACACAGTATCTGCCCATAGTCAATATACTGTTTCCCCTTCTATCTAGAAGGGTAGTAACCAGGTAATACATGTAAGATGCAAATGTAAGTGAGCGCACTGAGTGTGTGTGGAATTTTTGAAAACGGAGGAAAGGACCTAACAACACACAACACATCCTATTCATTCATTCATATACATGGCAACAACTAAGACATGAAACAAAAATGTGAACAAAGGTCCACCTACAAAAGACAAATGCAAAGAGTTAGTAACTTTTCAAAAGAACTCAGTGCATGATAAAATGAATGGTCAATGCAAGAGCATGAATGTAGGCAGTGAATGCAAGCGATGACACTTATTTGAAAATCATTTAAAAAATAAGGTTTGCTTTGGAAACTTTGAAAAATTCAAAGAGTGGATAAAATTTGGACAAGGTAACTGGAGATTCTGGGTGAGTGAAGGGTGAAGAGACATGCTAATGGCCTAACCCTCTAAGTGTCCCCAGTGGATTCGCTAGCTGTCGCGCCTCGGTTTTTGGGGTGTCCAAGGTCTTTTCAGCTCGGAGACCCTAAAGCACGGAACTCTGTCACTAGAACTCGTCCCCCTAGAAGGACAAGTGCGACTAGGTTTGAAAGTTGGTTTGACTAAGGGCTTTTTAGAAAAATAGGAGTCGCCACCTAACTTCATTAAAGTGAGTTAGGACACCTAAAACTAAGTGTTAATCCGAAGATTAAACTTAGAGATTTTGAAAAAGGTTTTTGAAAATTTCCTCAAGAGAGGATTTTTAAGAAAATAGGTTGTTTGGCAACCTTTGGAAATGTTTAAGCCCTTTTTGAAAATAACTCCATTTTGGTTTTTCGAAAACAGAAATCTAAAGTTCGAGGGTTGGTTACGTGTAGGGAAGATATCCTAAGATCATCACCCTACCCTGCCCTTTCAGTACCTACATGTCTAATCACCCTTTTGTTCACTCGCTAGAATAACCGGTTACCATTGTCCACTTAATGTACACTTTAAAATTTTGAAAACGGGGTTTAGTCATCACTTTTCGGATGATCATGCATGATACAAGTTTGTGAAAGAAGTTTGAAAATAGTAAAGGCTTTGGACGAGTTTGGAATAGAAATTTTGAATTGATTGAAATTTTTGGAAAAGGGATTGGAGTTGGAATAAAAGTTATGACCGCACCATTTTAGGTTGCCTACGTATCTCACTTGGCGAGAATCAGGTCATTCGTAGTTCGAGCAAGAGCCTGATGGAGAATAGGCACATTAGGGCCTTTGGAAAGCTTGAAGACACATTGAGGTCTTTGGAAGAGTTTCAGACGCTTTGAGGTCTTTGGAAGAATTTAAGACGCTTTGAGGTCTTTAGAAAAGTTTAAGACACTTTGAGGTCTTGGAGGTTTTGACTTGAAATTGAATGGTGGAGTGTTTCTTGAAAATGTTTTTGGATCAACTTGAGGGAGATTTGGAAAAATGCTTTGGCATGACTTCGGAGAACTTGGAAGTATTTTTGAAGTGTTGTTTTGAAAACCTTGGAGGAATGTTTTGATGGATTAGTTCTGGAGAGTGGTTTTTGAAAATGACTAAGGGTTTGGAATCCTAATATGGACAACCTTAGAGGTTGTTCTTGATTTATCACTTGTCCTTGGGATCCCTAACCATGAGAGGGCTAGGGACACCTTAGGTTTGTGACTTTTTGAAAGTATTTTTGGAAATGCCTTAAAGATGGAGTGTAGGAATATTAGAAGAGTGTACAGAGTTGGATTTTTGAAATCAAGAGAATAGGAGGTTTTGGAAAGATAGCTATGAGAATAGTTTGAAAATTTAAATGATCATTTAGAGAAGGGTCCAAGAGTTAGGAGCTTGAAGTATACTAACCTAGGTTGGGTTGGCCTAGGGTTAGGGGTGACCTAATGGCTAACTAACTTAGGTTAGGTTAACCTAGGGTTAAGATGACCTATGGTTAACTAATTAAGGTTGGGTTAACCTAAGGTTAGGGTGACCTAGGGTTAACTAACTAGGGTTAGGTTAACCTAAGGTTAGGATGACCTACTGTTAACTAACTAGTGTAGGGTTAACCTAAGGTTTGGATGACTTAGGGTTAGGTTAACCTAAGGTGAGTGAACTTTGGTCAAGTTAACCCAGGGCTTGGTAACTAGGGTCAAGTTAACCTAGGATTGGATTGGAAGAATGATTTTGAAAATTGGTTTGGTGCATTTTTGGAAAGAGTTTTGGAAAGCAAAACATGATATGCAATGGACTTTGGTTGGCAATCTTTTTGAAGATCATTTCCATGAAAATTTTGACTGTAGCCAAGAGTATGGTTTATATGGTTAGTGATTGGAGACCATTCCAAGGAAGGTTTCCTTATGGCCATTATAACCTTTATCTTGACAAGAGTGGGGGTTTCAGAAATCAACATAATGATGGCAATTTTTGGAATGACATTTTTGATGCAACGATGGAGAGAATGCATTTTTGAAAATCATCTTTTGAGAAGGATTTTGAAAATCATTTTTCAAGGGGAACATTCCAACAACAGAGGGTTCATATGGCCAACAAAAGGGAGACCACTCAAGAGAGGGTTCCATGGGGCCATTCGAACCATTAAACTTGAGAGAATAGAAACCATAGGATTCAAAGGGTTTGAACATCATTCTTAGGCAAGCATAAAGAGAAAAGGGAACCATTCTAACAATTTAGGGCTCCTATGACCAATATAAAGAGAGACCACTCAAGAGAGGGTTCCATGGGGCCATTTTAGCCACTAAATTTGAGAGAATGGAAACCTTAAAAATTAGGGAGTTTGAAAGCAACTTTTGTGCAAGTTGAAATGTAATGATGCAAGAATGCGAATTAAGGGATTAGTAGGGGGCTCTTCTAGGGCATAATTCTAAGATCCCATCCTAAACTTCAAGGGCCAACCCTTGAAACAATTTTTGAAGGACATGTAGAACTTGGAAATGTCATAAAATCAAGAGCAATGCAAGCATTGTGGAACATGACAATAAGCATAAAATGAAGCCAAGGACACAAGACATGATCAAAATAGGAATATGCAAGGGGTCATGATTTACATACAAGGCTTTTAGGCTTCACCACATAAACAAGGGGCTCCTAGGCTATACCATCTTAAAGTAGGCTAGTGAGAGGTCCCCTTACACAGTGGCTCTCACTTGCTTTCCTCTAGGCATGATCTAAGAGCTCTCTTGGCTCAAGCATGTAAGAAAGGGGGGTTGAAGATGGGGATTAAAATAGAGAATAGCCTAAGTAGGCTAGGAGGGAGAAGAGAAGAGTGGGGGAGAGCACAAATGTAAAAGGGGTACCACCTTTTGTCTCCAACACACTTGTAGTCTTCAATGGATGTTTTGATTGGAGCTTGAGTGACTTCAAGAAGGCTTGAGAGGCTTAAGTGGAGTGTATAAGTGTGTATGAGGCCTTGTATATGGAGTGTATAGGCTTAGGAGGGGTAGAATCTAGCCTAAGTGTTGGAGGGGAGGAATATATGTAGAGATTCGAGTTTCTGGAGTGATTTTAGCAGAGTTTCGTATCAATTTCGGACCTGGAATATACAAGGGGGGAGGCCTCCATTTATAAGCAATCTGGAATAGGCCTTGCGCATGTGCTACATGCGCATGGCCAAATTTTGGCTTTGCGCATGTGGGACATACGCAGGTACTGTTCCATTGCCAGAATAACACGTGACACCCTGTGTACTAGTTAAATCTCGACAGTTGATCGAAAGTCGGTCGATCTGATCAAAATTTAAGCGCATGTAACATACGCTCCATCAACGTGAAAGTTCATCCAAACTTTGCCTCAATAATTGGGTTAATCGGGAAGGTTCCGGGGGAATCGATCGCACTGGGGATGTTTTTCTAGTGCTCCCGATGAACTTTCATGTTGTCGAAAAGTTTGAATTATGTTTGGAGGTGAGTGATGTCGTCTTGGGAAGTGTGACAAAAAGGACACTTTTGCGGAGCGTCTGTGATACGTTCCGTGGGTGTTTGAAAGTGGCTGTTTTCATTTCGTGTGATCGAGGCCCTCGAGAAGCGATCTACTCGATCGGACCGTACCGATGGAAAGTACTCTGGGAATACTTTCTGGAATTCCCAATTTTACGCATTTCTCATGTTGTTTGACTTTGATTAGGGAATCGGAGAAAAAATCAACCTTGGCGGAGCGTCTGCGAGACGCTCCAGGGGTTGCTGAAAGTTATAGTTTTTGTACCATACGATGGAGGGCTTCAGGAGGTGATCTACTTGATCTAACCATATCGATGGGAAGATCCATGGATGAGCTTTCGAGAATTTCCTGATTTACGCATTTCTTAAGTCGGTTGATGGTGCGTTATAATCAGGGAATCGGGAGAAAAGACAATTCAAGCAGAGCGTTTGTGAGACGCTCTAGGGAACTTTTATCGAGTCATGTGAGCTTAGTGTTGTAGGGTGTTCCTTGGGTTAAACAAGGGTGTGTGGTGAAACCTCCGCTTGAAATCCCAAGGCCGGTGCTGTTTCAGGGCACTTTTAGGTCTTCAGGGGCAAAACGACCATTTTGATTGGAGTTGGTTGGAAATGGTCAGGAATGGTTTGGTATGCTGTGTTGAGTGTGTAAGACTATTTAGGGATGGTTTGAGAGAGTCCTTTATCGTTCAACGGGGTTTGTGCCGTGCCAAGGCACTTGGGGGCAAAACGGTCATTTTGACCAGAGTGGGTCGGAATAGGACCAGATTTGGACCAAATGGCGTGCGGGGGACGCCAATTGGTTTAGTAACATTTTGGAAGGATGGACTTGTCATTTTGAGGAATTTTAAACTTTCCCAAAACGTGCTTGGAGGCCCATGGGGCAGGTTTGGTCATTTTTCACCGAGTCGGGCTAGCAGGCACCGGTGTTAACCTAGGTGTTGGTTCCCGAGACCGCCCGGTGTCAGAAAACTACCTGTGCGGTGTTGGTCTCCAAGAACGCCCGTTCTTAGAGAGCTACCTATAGGGGTGGTGTTGGTTCCTGAGAACGCCTTGTCCTAGAAAGCTACCTAGAAGGGTGGTGTTGGTATCCGAGAACGCCCGGTCTCGGAGAACTACCAAATGACAGACATTCTACATTGGTGGGCTAGCAGGCACCAGAAGTGAACCATCTAGAGTTTTTGATGAGGTGTTGGTCCCCGAGATCGCCCGATCTTGGGAAGCTACCTGGATGGCGTTGGTTTCCGGGACTGCCCGGTCTGGAAAACTGCTTGGAATAATGGTGCTTAAGGCTCCTTGTGGACCCGCGAAGCGACCAATTGACTGGATTAGAGATTGAAAGGCTCGTCTTGAGCCTGCATGAGTTGTGATGTTAGAAACCGAACCCGGTCGAGCCGGAGATTGCCGAGGGGGCAAAAATGGGGTGCTTACAGTAATTAACCTGCCATGACTTTTAAGATTACAATTATTTTGTGAAACTAATAATGATTTCAATTTTGTTCATAGGTAAAAAGGTGAATATAAGGTCAAAACCACACACCGTGGTAGACTGAGTGGGCACGACTAGGTAGTAACACTTAACCCTCCCAAATGTTCTTGTTCAAAATACATCACTAAAAAATATCCTTGTTCACACTTGCTTGCTGTCACTGCAGACTTAGGTGTCGATCCATTTTAGTTGGTGGCATCAAAGTACAGAATTGATGTATACCCACGCATTTGGAATTTTAAATTTAGCCCAATGCCCCGTGAAGATTACTGGCCCTTGAGTAGTATACCCACGTTGCTCCCCAATATAGGCTGTTTGCAATCATTGAATCCAAAGCCAGGTCGGCCCAAAACGGCCCATATTCTCAATGAAATGGACACCTCCAGGAAAAAGCACAGCTACTACTACAGTCTTTGTCAACAAACTAGGTATGATAAGCGAAAAATGTTCAGAGAGGCTTCGACAAGTGGCATAGTAGTAGTTGTTGTTTGGATACCTTAATATTGTATTAAGTAACTATATTTTGTTATGTAATGTAGTTATCTTGTCTCTATCGAATCATGGACTTGGAATAACATGGACCTATATTACATGAAATAGAAAATCCCAAATATGACCATTATATGGACATATATTACATAAAACATATGATGACAAATATTACCCTAACATATTAACTTAGTTCACACCAAACTTAACTAGAAATAGGAATAAGCTTTATGGACCATGTTCGTAACAACATAGTAGTTTGCCAACAACGAAAAGGCTACTAGGTAGATAGTTAACATAGTCATTGTCGCCTTCTACTTCTGAGAAGTCTAAAAGTTCTGGGTCAGAAACCAACAACGGATCTTCAATAATTTCTATTATTCGTTGTGTTGGATCAACACATTCTTTTCTCACATGCTCTATAAAATGATACCCATCCAACCTTTATTGCAATTGGTTAATCTCGCGTTCGAGCACTTTTATGACCTTACTAGCAAAAAGTGACAGATTGCCCTTAGCTGAACGAGCCTTTGGGACATGAAGGCTATGCCATCGGCAATACATCTTTGTTCATGCCGTTTATCGAGTAAGTTTTCCCACAGCAACCTCAACCTGTTGCATTGGTTGTTGGGATGCCTTGTCAATGAATATGTGGCTAACTAGACCCGTCATATCATGCATTAGGATACGTTTCTTGAGAAATTGACACTTTCGGCCATACCATTTATTACCACGTGCATCCGTGTACGTACCCACTCTAAGGAAGTCCAAAGAGGTTCGATTGTTTGAGTGCCTGTTGTTGCCTAGGACCGAAAGATTGGACGATACACCTTATAAGCCTTTTTGCTTCAGCATCTTTGGAGGTGCAGCTAAGGTTTATGACTTATTGATGGTATCACACAATTTATATAGGCTATAATGGCTTCACGTGATGCCTATAATTGATTAGCCAAATCATGCCAAGATGTGAAGGACAATACAATGGTTTTAGACTGAATGGTTCACATGAAGGCCTTCGTATAGTGCAATAGATTTATTCTAAACACTTGTTATGTCATCCTTCACATGAAGACTGCAATGGACTAAGACTGAAGACTTGCACTAACCCCTATTCAGACTATAGGGTGTGGTACATTCCTTTTAAGGCTTCATGTGAAGCTTGAAATGGACTGACACTGATTACTTTCAAATGACTCCAATGGATTGAGACTGAAGACATTTTTTCCAGCCTTTTATGGACTTGTCATGTCAATTTCTTTAGCCTTTAACCAAAATGGTACAATGCCTATAATGGCTTCACGTGAATCCTGAAATGGATTTAGACTATAAGGTATGGTACATTGGTAGAATGGCTTCACATGAAGACTTTAATTGACACGACAACTCATTGGTGCAGGTTGGGAGATGCAATGGATTGTATAAATACCGCTTATACAGGGGTGGAACTTCAACTGCAAAACTGTGCTAATACTCCTCAGTCATGATGACATACATTGCTGAGGACATTTTTAAGGTTGTGGGTCGTTATTGGGTTGCATACGATGAAGAGCTTTATGAATACCCTTTAGATCCAATTAGCGTTACATAAGGAGCACTGTTAATACATTATTAGAAGAGTTGTCATATAGAACTATAAGAATTGAGAAATTGGTTGTAGGCTTGCGAGCATCCAATCTTCAAATTCTTCGTCGATTGGAAATGAGTATGCCTACTAATAATCCTTAGTTATTACAGAAGGCAATGCACCATTTTTGTGAAGAGGATAATTGAATGCAAATGCGATTGTGGTGACACTCCTTTAGCGTGTCCACGACTGAGCATGCTGAAGAGGGGTTAATGGATGAGGCATAATTTTATTTACGTGCTATGAATGATGAACAATATCAATTTGACATTGACATGTCCGATAAAGATGAAAATTCATAAAGGGTTATTGAGTTGTAAATTATGTTCATATATGTTTCTTTAGTACGTTCATCAGCTTTATGAACATTATAATAAAAGCACTTTTTTAAATATTAATATAGATAACAACCTTTGTATTAATTTCAAAATACAAACATAGTACAAGATAATACACCTTCACAAAATATCAACATAGGGATTCAGGGCTGCTAATACTGGTTGCAAACTGATGAACATAAACATAAACACTCCTTCAAACGAACATAAGTGCTTAAGTCACTCCTCATCAGACATATAATAGTTTGATAGATACTGCTCGTTACTTAATACATTATTTTGTTCCCTCGGCGTCAGTTCTCCTACTAGCCTCGGCCATTTCGATAGCGAGTTGAAGCATGAAGTAACGACATTGTCATATCAACATTTGGTTATTCTCTCGCCTTATTCTTGCTACCGCTTCTTTATAATCTGCCTTGTTCCTCTTTGGTACCTCCTGAGAGTGTCGATGCAGTATCCGAACCCCGAGATTTTGTAGATCTCTTACCAATCCCTCCTGCTCTTTCACCTTGAATGGCCACTCTTATCGTAAGCCAACATAATACTCTTTTAGGTTAGAGTATTTTTTCCACCAATACTTATTGTGGAATGGAGGTAGGATCCACACTCAAGCATGTTGGTGATTACAAGAATTGCCTAGACCTTTGGTGACCATTGATTTACAAATGAGAGTGAGTAGATGAGGGTGTGAGAGATGGTGATGCGTTGTTCCTAGATGATGGGGGCATTATTTGTAGAAAATCTTAATACCCAATGGACTATACATTATTGTAATAAACATTGTCCACCGGCTTTTACTTGATGGTTATCAACATTGTCCAATGATAATCTTCTGGTGCAATGATAGTAACATGACATTTGTAATTGTTTTATTAGCATTTACTTGTTAGTTATTAGCATTTATTCATATCACTTTTTTGTAATTTTTTTGATTTATATGCATTAATTTATTTAATTCTCAATCATTTATACCTAACTTTATAGCATGTGTACATGTACATTACAACTTTTATGGATATAGACGTGGTTGGACTACCAGGACCTGTTGACCCATTAGTTCTCACTTTACATGAGCATCATAGGTCATCTATTATATGGATGCATCAGCAGGTTTGTGAAAAGCTATTGGCCAATATTAGATTTTCATTATTATTGTTATCTATTTTTTTTATTATCTTATTATTTCTTGTTACAGTGTGACCACATGCTTTATTATAGCCGAAATGATGCCGCATGCTGGGTCAGACCTTTATCCTCTCAGATAGTTTCATACTTGATGCGTGTCAGTTTCTACGGGTTGTACCGGATTGGTTGTATCAAGCTTGACCACGCACTTATCACAACCTTGGTCGAGAGGTGGTGGCAAGAGACTCATACATTCCACTTACTAGTTGGAGAGGCCACTGTGACATTACAGGACGTGTCTGTGTTGGGGGCCTGCCTATTGATGGTGAGCCAATTGGAGGCCTCGATGGTGGGGGTGAGGTAAAGCATTAGCGGTAGATTTGCCGAGAGTTATTGGGTGTTGAGCCTAATAGCCAGGATTTCAGTGGTGGCCATTTGAAGCTTTCATGGCTATCTCTTAGATTTTAGCAGTTACCAGACAATGCTGATGAAGTGACTGTGCAGCATTATGCTTGGGCATATATCTTGTAGCTCATTAGGGGGTTAGTATTTCTAGATAAGGCATATAACTTATTCAATTTGATGTATCCACCCTTCCTTCGAGATTTTGATCAGGTCGGGCGATATAACTAGGGTGCGCAGCCTTTGCCTCACTTTACCGGATGATGTGTTGGGCGACTAAGACCGACACGAAGGATATAGGAAGTGTTTTGGTGTTGCTACATGTATGGGGGCATTATAGGAAATGTCATATCTTTATGACTTTTGTAAGGGCATACATCGTTATGCTCTACTATTTGTGTAACAGATATGGGCTTAAGAGAGATTCCCTAAGATTAGCCCACATTAGCGTGTTGTACCAACTCTTAGATAGCAACCACTAGACATTGGAGATGGGCAGCACCTACCTGCTGGGCCTTGGGGTGCTAGGTATTGTACTTATAACTTCAAAAATAATATAGTTACGCAATATGCAATTACTATTAAACTTTGCATGTTATTTAAATATATTTTGTATTGTTTTGAAATAAGGTGGAAGAGTAAGTTGGCACTAGACCAAGTCTCCACCCACGTTGTTGCAGGTGTATAGAGACCAGTTTGATCGGTTGAGAGATGATAAGGTTTGCCTTTTAAGTGTTTACATTTTTTATTCTTACATTACATAAACTTAGTACAATAATGTATTTGTCATATAACCTTATATTTATATTGCATGATTTAGTTTTTGTGGTAACCTTATGGTCGACATGGTAATTTCATCGATACCCTCCTTGATTATTGTCGTGTTGGGAGTGACATATGGATGGCTGAGTTTCCATTTATATGCTTTGATGTGGTCGAGTGGCATTTCCCTAGTCATGTTCTCCGACAATTTGGTCGTCGCCAGGTCATACCTACAGCCCTTGACACTAGTATTGGTCTTTATAGCATAGACAGGCGGGGTAGGCCGAGCGCAGATTGGTTGCAGTTCCATAATTCTTTCGTCACTATATGGAGAGAGCGACGACATCATATTATTGTTGGTGATGTTATCGAGGAGCCTATGTCACACCATAACCCTTACGTGGGGTGGTACCGATCTATCACGCACCCCTTAATTGTCAATCCAACGCACATGTCTTCAGCTGGGTACTTTCGAGTGGGGGGAGACATGATATTTTGGAAAGGGTATTATATAACAGTATATAAAGTAGACTATTATTAAATAAATCTATTTGTTTTGAAAGTTTTTAATATAATATCCGTTATGATTTATTGCGCTATAGGCCCAGTGTGCGACCCTTATGCAGTAGCGGGCAACTGTCACCATACTCGAATACGATGTTGATGCAGGCTTAGAGACGCTTCTGTTCATCCGTAACATATGACACAACCTTGTACCTTATATGAGAGGATTACTGTATACCAGAGGTCGTAGCTGCTAATGTAGCCATGCCACCTGTCGTGCCCAAATTTTTCGCACTCGAGGAATACACACACAAGTGGGAAAAAGACTGTACTCTCTCGTTAGAACTCATCTTCCTAGAAGAATGAGTGCGACTAGATTTAAATTGAAAATTGGTTTGAATAAAGGGCTTTTAGAAAAGATTTGGAATCGCCACCTAACTTGATTAAGGTGAGTTAGGTCACCTAAAAACTAAGCATAATCTGAAGACTACACTTAGGGTTTTTGAAAACGATTTTGAAAATACTACCCTAAGAGAGGGTTTTTAAGAAAACAGGTTATTTGGCAACCTTTGGAAAATATGTAAGCCATTTTTTGAAAATAAACTCTATTTTGGTCTTTTGAAAACAGTGATCCTAGGTTCGGAAGTTGGTTACGTGTAGGAAAGACGCACTAAGCCATCACCCTACTCTACCCTTGCAGTACCTACATATCTATTTACCCTAGATTTACCTATGAGAGTCTTCAATTAACAAATGTTCAATCCTATCCACTTTAGAAAAAGAATGTTTGAAAAGACATGATGCATGATATGCAAGTGTAAGAAAAGAAAATTAAAAATAGATTTGAAAAGATAGAATTAAAATTGGAAAGTCTTAGAAATTGGAAAGGAAATAGAAGCTTGGAAGTGTGAAATAGATTATGGAATTGGAGATTTGAAAAAGGTTGTGGAAATAGAAGCTTAAAAAAGGTTGTGGAATTGGAGATTTGAAAGAAGTTGTGACCGCACCCATGAGGGTTGCCTACGTATCCGTTTGGAGGAATCAGGTCAGTCGTAGTTCGAACAAGAGTCCGATAGAAAATAGAAGATTTGATATGAAAGAAGAAGTTGAATTGGAATTTGGATTTGATTTGAATTTAGAATAAAGGATTGGAAATTGGAATTGAAGGATTAGGAAATTGATTTGGAAAGATAAAAATTGAAAGAGGGATTTGGAGTTGTTTTGGAAATATTGAGATTTAGGAAGTTAGACTTAGGAAGATAAGATTTAGGAAGGACTCGAGGTTTAGGAAAGATTTGACTCGAACATTAGACTTGAACGACTAGGAAATATTGGATTTAGAAAAGATTAAAATTAGGAAAGGTTCGAATTAGGAAAGTTTCGTTTTAGGAAAGTTTCATTTTGAGAAAGTTTCAATTTAGGAAAGTTTTCGATTAAGAAAGTTTCATTTTAAGAAAGGTTTTGAAATAAGAAAGGTTTCGTTTTAAAAAAGCATTGGAATTGGAAAGGTTTTGAAATAGGGAAGTTTTGCAAGTAAGAAAGTTTTGAGTTTACAAAGTTTTAGATTTAGAAGGATTTAAAGTTTAAGAAAGTTTAGAATTTTAGAAGGATTCAAAGTTTGAGTTTTAGGAATTCTTGAAATTAGGAAAGGTTTGAGTTTAAGAAAGATTTGAAAACTTAGATTTGGAAAGTTAAGATTTGGAAAAGGATGAAATTAGGAAGGAGTGAATTAGGAAAGATTTGGAAGCTTGAAGTTTAAGGAAAGATTTAAAAGTTTAGGTTTAAGAAACTTGTGGTTTAGGAAGGTAGGAGATTATGAAGGATTTAAATTAGGAAAGGTTTAGACTAGGAAGGATTGAGATTCCTATTTCCTAAAATAAGGGATTGGATTTTGTTTCTAAAAGAAAATGTTTGATTTTGTTTCCAAAAACGGAGGACTGGATCTAGTTTCCTAAAGGGAAGATTAGATTTGGCTTCCTAAAGGGGAGATTGGATTTGGCATGAATTTGGAAAGATGGAGTTTTGGAAATCCTAGTTTTGGGAAGACTATAGCTTTGACGTAGAAAAGAGGTTTTGGAAATATATATAGTTTTGATGTAGAAAACAAGAGATTTTGGAAACTTAGGTTTTGAGACCAAAATAAGGGATTGAAAATCATGCTTTTGGGAAGGAAAAATTAGGGTTTCCTAATTGTAGGTTCTAGGGTTTGACTTCGACTCTAAGGAAGGAAATTTTGGAAAGTGAGTTTTTGGAAAAGGAGATTTTTGGAAGGAAATTCTAGAGAGGAGTTTTTAGAAAGGGATTTGGAAAGAGTCTTTAGGAAGGGATTTTGGAAAGAGTTTTTAGGAAGGAGATTTAGGGAGCGTTTTTAGAAAGTAAATTTTAAGGAGAATGTTTTGGAAAAGAGTTTAAAAAGAAGTTTTGAAAAATAGATTTTTGGAGGAAGTTTTTGAAAACAATTTTGAAAAGGAGATTGGAGAGAGTTTAAGAAAGTATATAAAATATCTCATTTTCCTAAAACGATTCTAACTATAAGAAGGTTAGAACCGCTTTAAGATAGTGGTTTTGAAGGACCATATTAGTCACTTTAAATGTAACATTTTCTTAAAGCAACCCTAACCATGAAAATGCTAGAATCACCCTAGGATTGTGATTTTGAAAACATGTTTTGAAAAAGAAGATTTTGATGCAAGTTCGAAAACGATGTTAATGCAAGTTTTGAAAACGAGTATGAAAACGAATTTTCAAAGAATGCAAGATCATGATATGCACAATGCAAAGAGGGTCATGAACATACAAGGTTAAAGGCTTCACCACATAATCAAGGGGGTCGCTCCGGTTAGACTAAAAGAAAGCCCCCGTCACGGTGACTCTCCAATAGCCTAATACTACATATGGACCAGGAATTCCCTTGTTTCAAGCATGCAAGAAGGGGGGGGAAGAAGATGGGGGATTAAAATAGAAGAAAACTCAAGTGGGTTAGAAGAGAGAAGAGAGGGGGGAAGATCTGTAAACGTAAATAAGAAGCCTACCTTGTGTGTTCTTTATTTTGCTTAGCTTTGCGCACCTTGCTTTGCTTGTCTTGCTTCGGTCTTCACTTCAGTCTTCAAGAGTTTGTCTTCAATCTTCAAAGCTTTGTAATTACAACAATCCAAGTCTTTAATGGAGGGTTTGAGGCTAGTATATGAGTATATGAGAGTGTATGAGTATATAGGAGGCTAGGGTTTGTGTATGAAGGTTAGGGTTTGGAAAACCTAAAGGAGACAAGAGTTTTGGGAGGCTACGAGCTCTGTATACCAAAGAGTAGGGTTTTTAGACTGAGTTTTTAGACCACTTTCACGCTGGAGGAGGCTCTGTATTTATAGACAAAGGAATGACCTAGCGCCTGTTGCAGTGGTGCCAGGCCAAAGTTTACAGTAGTGGCGCTAGGCCATTTTTTGGCTTGGAGCCACAAGTAGTGGTGCCAGCCAGTTAGGAAAGTTTTAAGACCGGCAAGCAACATATCTTGAGAAGATTTGGGTGCCTGTACTAGTGACTACCATTCAATTTTTAGCTTGGCTTCAGTAGGAGTGACTCCGGAAGATCCGAGAAGGTTTCAAGGGACCGGGAATGGCCTGGAAGGTCGGAAAAAGACAGGAACACTTAAAACAGTGTCCCAGAGGTAGTAGACTTGAAAAAGGATGGCAAGATTTGTCGAAATGGTTGACCGAGTCATTAGGGGCAAAACGGTCAACTGGATCGAAAAACTACTGGAATGGACTTGGAATGTCCCATAAGAAGATTCAAGGCTTGGAAACATTATTTAGAATGTCCCAGGAGGTTACCGGGTTGATACCCAGAGCCGGTGTGATCGAAAAAGGCGACTGGCCCACCAGGGCAAAACAGTAATTTTGCACCGGGTTTGTCGGAATTGACTCGGAATGATCCAAAAAGATAAAGGAAGGTCGGGGATACTATATAAAGTATTCTTGGGAGGTTACCGATTTGATACCTAGAGCCGGTGTGGTCCCCGAGGCATTCAGATGTCTAGGGGCAAACTGGTCATCTTGACTAGAAAGTCTCAAAATTGGCCTGAAACTGACTAAAAGGCACCTAATCATGCCGAATTGCTTTTAAGACAATCTTGGAAGGGTGGACTTACCATTCTAAAGACTTAGGTATTATCTCGAGAAACGTGTCAGAAATGTCCCTAGGCGCAGTTTGCTCATTTTTTACTGAAGTGGGCTAGCAGGCACCGATGTTGACCTGGGTTTTAAGTGCTTCCGCCACTCTGACAACGGTCTCGTGATATAGGGGTTTGTTGGAAATTCCCTATATCGGGCTGTTTGCTAGTATTTTCGCTACTCTGATGGTTGCGATGTTTACGAGTACTTCCGCTACTCTGATGGTTCGCGATCATTCTCGAGACTATCTTATCTCGAGAAGTTGCTAAAGAGACTTAGCGCCTGAGAAGTCAACTTTCTCGGAAGGCGTGCTAAAACGGACATTTCTACATTGGCGGGCTAGCAGGCACCAATGGTAGACCGTTCTACCATCTAGGAGACTTGGGGTCTCGTCCCGGTCGATGGGTTTGAAGGGACTTACCGTTCCGAAGAAACTTTCTCTGAAAAACGTGCTGAATTGGATAGACTTACCGTCTCAAGAAATTAGCTTTCCCGAGAGAGGAATTAGAATTGGAATTGGAAAAAGGGTTCGAAAGGGGACTTACCATCTTCAGAAAGACATGCCTATTGGAATAGGGAAAGGGGACTTAACGTCTTCGGAAAGACACGCCTATTGGAATATGGAAAGGGGACTTACCGTCTTCAGAAAGATGCGCCTATGGGAATATGGATATGGGACTTACCGTCTTTGGAAAGACGTGCCTATGGGAATATGGAAAGGGGACTTACCGCCTTCGGAAAGACACGCCTGATTTAAAAATGGAAAGGGGACTTACCATTTTCGGAAAGACGTGCCTAATTTGGAATTGGACCGAACAATGCCCCTAAGAGCATTTCGGTCATTTTGCCTCTATTTGGGCCTGGTGGGCCCGCGAAGCAATGGATAGATGGGCTTAGACCTAGAATTCTAGAATATGTCCATGTTGACTTGAATACAAGTCTAGACGGACTGTAGACCGCCGAGCAGTAAAAAATGGGGTGCTTACAGCTGCCTCTCTTCTTCTGTCTTTGCTTATCAAAGACAGAAAACGATAAAGTAAGAGTCCCATGTTGACCGTGAGGCTGTTAGAGGGACGGACTTTGAAAATTTTGGAAGACGTGATTGTGGAAACGAATATTGGGCCCAAAAGGCCTTTGAAATTATGTTTTGGCAGGAAAAAGGGCGAAGCTGCCCGAAATTTGGAAACTGTCGCCACTAGGAGTGGCGCCGTTGGAAAGTTTAGCTTGGCGCCTCTGCTAGTGGCGCTAGGCTTGGGATTAAAACCAAAAAAATTCTAGTTCGAATACTTGCGGCATTTGAAGAGTTTTTTTGAAAAGTTGAGAGTGTTTGTGGGGAAACTGACTTGAACTTTGAAGGAGAACTTCGTGGAAACCATGGGTGATTGCCAGAAGGAGACCACGTAGCTAGAAAAGTCGCCGGAAGAGAAGATTTCGCCGGAGAACTCCAAAATGTGAGTTTTTAATTTTCTATTGATTTTGATGCGTAGAATTTTGTTTGAACCATGTGAATAGTAAAAATTGATGTTTGACATGCTTTAAACACTATGGTGATGTTCTTTTTGCATTTTGGTACTTGTTGAACTGAATTTGAGTGATTTACGTGATTATGTGAAGAGGGTTTTCTGCAGAAATTGGAGGTTTGTTCCTACAAGCTTGGGTATTGGGTTTTTTGGCTATATTTTTGTGCAACGTGCCTTAAAAAAAATGTATTTAACAATCGTGTTAAGTTTTGTGATTTTTTGAAAACTTGGTGAATTTTTTATTTTTTGAAAAATGGAAAAATACTTAGAAAATTAGGAAAATGGGAAAACTTAAGAAATTGATAAAATTTTTAAATTTTAAAATTTTGAAAAATGTAGGAATATTTTGAGAAAACATTTGAAATGATTTTGAGGAATTTTAGGGTAACTTTGAAAACCATTGATTTATTGGAAAAATAAAACATGTGTTTTGAAAATCTCGAAAAATTAAGAAGTGTGCGGGGGTGCTGATGTTATGCAATTGTAACGTTGTGAAGTGCATGGTTTATATTTTGTGTTGATGTCATGGGTGTTGTAGGGACCATTTTTAAACGAAACTCTGTCGAAATTTTTAGAAATTCAGGGAAAGAGTTGGAAAAGGTTTAGAAATAAAATCTTTTTGAAAGAAAAAGAGAGAAAACCCTTGAGATTTGACTTGAAGTTAGAAAATCAAAATGTGTGGGAATTTTGTTTTGACTTATCATTTGAAATCTTTTTATTATATTTTATTTTTTGTTGTTTATTTTATTTTACTTTATTATGTTATCATTTATCTGCATGTACGGTATATTAACACATTTTACCTTGGCTTACCTTTTGAGGATGGCAGATGCGGGTGATGATGGTTCTGAGAGGAGACGTTGCTCTGGGAAGGCAGCTCGTTCAGATTCTGTTGGCAGCTCCAGTTGATTCAGGGGCAGTCACAAATCAGCTAGCAAGGCATTTCTATCCAGAAGGGAAGGGAGAGTAGGCCTCCAGTCGACCCTTTCGCTCCAGTTGAGCCAGCCTTCGAGGATGAGATGGACACCGAGATTTTTCACTTTTGACTTTTAGGATGGCCGACGCTATTTTGAGTTAACTACGGGTTTGGTATGATGGGTATCCTCCAGATGAGCAAGATATTTTTCACCGGTTCTTTGGTTGCATGGCTTCTCTCCTATTGGCACAGCTTGTTTTTTGGCAGTGGTTCCCTTTTGGCCACCTGACCCGTCTTTCTTGGGAAATGTGAGCTTGCCCCCTACTCCCCATGAGTATGGCTTCCTCCTAGGTCGTCGGGATGGTTCAGCTGAAATTATGGGACCTACTTTTCCTAATAGCTGCATCGTGCTTGTCTCTTCTCAGCTTGGGCTTCGTTGTGCAGCCTTTTCTTCTGATCTGCTGCCCCAGTTTCCTCATGTCCTGGTGAAGTTCTTGTTTCTCTCATTTTGAGTTTGTGACAGATAGGGGATTGGCATACTCCTCAAGATTGGTCCATTTCTCCATGGCAGCCCTAGCTCTGCGTCCCCTAAACTTGTTGATGTTTCTACTGGGGGGAATGACTTGGTCGACTGTCGGTTATGTGCACTGCTTGTCAAGATTCGTGAGGGGCATTGCCATGCTCCTATGGTTGTGGGAGAGACCTTCGTGAGCCTTACCAAACTCCAGCTGGGGGTCAATGCTCATTTTCGGGGATATGCTTCATTATTCCAGCTTTGAGCAATCAGACACTTATTTGTTACTCCCCTTTTTCAGCATACATGGTATCTTGAGTCAGGAGTCATTTGATTGGGGAGGTCGAGGCTGGGTCATTGCCCCACTCTCTGTTTCTTGTCGGTTATGAAAATCTGAGCTTTCTAAGGTGTGTAACGGTGCTATAGATGTCTGAGTGGTGGCTTTAGCTCCTTTTTGCATTTTACCTTGTTCCCTATTTCTTATTTGAGAGAGGGGGAAAGACATAGAATTAGTTTTTGTATAAAAATAGTTTACTTATGCTAGCTCTCAAGATGCATAGGTAAAGGGGTGAATGCATGTTATACCTTTTTTTTTATTTTTATGAATGCACATGGAATTAGATATATAACTTATTTTGCATGTCCTACTTTTTTGATATGTATATTTTATGAATGCACAGGTTCATACAGAAATAGAGTTTAATGCATGTTATACTTTTTGGATGAATGTACATACAGGAGTGGCATGCCATGCTTTTGATGAATGCATGAATATATACAAACTATACAGGAATTTAAATGGATGTACAGGTTATACACGTCATGGATGCATTAGTACTAGATGTATATAAGCTATTTACAAATAATGTCCCAGGATTGCCCTAGGGCCCATACTCACAGGATTCTGTTTCCCTTTCAGGATTTTGCCCCATTCGATTTTATCCCATTCTCATTGGGGTGTGATAGCATGTGCACCATTCTTCAGGGATCTTGACCTTTTAGGTTTGCTATCCTATCCTTATTTTCTACAGGGTTGCTGTTTAGGGTTTTTCTAACCTCACTTGGTTTTTTTTTTTTTTCTCTCAGATTTCCAAAATGCCACCGTGGCTAGAGTGACAACTCGCATGCCCTTTGCAGAGCGATAAACAGCTAAGCCTTCAATCCGAGAAGACTTCTTTTAGGATCGTAATGCAGGCTAGGTTTAGGGGTTGTAAGAAACAAAGGGATATTTAGGCTTAAAGATTTTCTTTTAGTGGGTGCTTAAACCATAACCATCTGAGCACAATTTGGAACATAAGATTGCTCTTGCATTCCTCCCCAGTTCTCCTTTCTCACCCTTACTTGTCTTGGTATTGTTCAGGCTTATTTGGACTAAGCAATTTTCTTTGATCAGAGAGGATTTTAATTTGGATCGTAACGTAGGCTAGTTTAAGGGGTTTATGAATGAAAAGGATGCGCAAGCTCAAATTTGATGTTGTTTCTAGTAGGGTTTAGATCCACACCATCCTTAGTCGGTCTTCCAGCGGGGTTTCGTCCCCTAACATCCTCCTTTAGTTTCAGCAACACATTTGGTTCATTTAGATCAAGCAATCCTTTTTAATTGGAGAGGATTTTAACAGGGTTGTAGTGTAGGCCACGGTTTTGGGTTTTTACAAGAAAGGGTAAAGGCTTGAACCTATTGCTTCTACCGAGCTTCTTTGTTACCTAGGATCACCTTTGAATAACTATATATTCTTCAAAGAGTTTAGTTTTCTTGTAGTTTGATCCTTGACCTTCTAACGGAGTTGCCCTTTCATTTTTCTTCGTTTTCTTTTTTTACTTGCCCCGTGGTAGCCTTTTTTCTTGGCTTTTTTGTTTCTTCCTTTTCTTTTTGCTTTCTGCGAGACGAACATTTCCATAACTTCCTTCTCTCAGATCCCTTCCTTAGCATTTCAATTTAATCCATTGTGGGCGGTGATCCCTAGGTTGGGGTTTCTTTCTAAAGAAAAAGGTAACTGGCTCAATAGGTGTGACAAAGTTTGCCTTTAACTGTATGGGAAACAAAATGAGAGCCTCTCTTCATTTTGAATAAGATTGCTTGATCCATAGAGCCTTCACGTTACTTCAGCTTGATGGTCAATGACATTCTCTGCCAGATCTCCTGCTGCCTGTCTGCCCCAGTGTAGGGGGATGGTTTCAGATCGGGGTTGACAAAAAATCTTTCGCTTTCTGCGAGGCACTAGTGGGTTAAGTAAAGGGGATATTTTTGTGTATAGTAATAGAATTGAGGACCTCTAATCATTTTAAATTGAATTGCTTAGTCCATAAAGCCTTTGTACAAAATTTAGACAGTATTCCTAGGGATGATGTGTTTCGGCCAGTGAACCCCTACACTTTCTATTGAATCAACTACTCTGTACTTACCCCAGTGTGGGGGATGGTTATTGGTTTGGGGACATTTGAATAAAAATAAGTTACAGCTCTAGTGGGCTGAGCAAGGGGTAGTGTTTATTTAGGATAAATAGAACAATGGCTTCTCATCATTTCGAGGACTCAGCTGCCCATCGCTTAACCAGGATATCATGCAAGAGTTGCCTTTTTAATGAACTCTACACCTTTTTGATGAGACTATCTCCTTCCTATCTCTCACTCTCTCTTTGTCTCTCAAAGGTTTTGACCCCCTTTTGAATTGTTGCCCATGTTATCCCATCCTTCAAGCTGAGTCATTTAGCAAATGGGAAAGAATCCCTAAACGCAACAACCGTTCACAAGAGTATGAGACTAAGGGGATAAACTGGAAACTAACCATTTTCATTTAGAGTCATAATTACATGGCATGCAATGTTTATTTAAAAAAGATATGCGAGAAATAGAAAGACGAAAAGAAAATAGACAAATTTTGTGAAAATCTCACTTTTCTTGTGGATCTCTTGGTGAGAACCCCTAACAGGGTTTTGGAACTGTCAGCTTCTTTGGCATTTCATTCTTCGGGTGTATCACCAATCGACGGAGGGCAGATTGACAGATCTCTTGCCGTGTTTGGCATGCATTCGGAAGTTAGGAGATTCTTTTGTAGTAATGCATGTGTCTGACAGAACTTTGCATATGATGAAGCCTTTTTCTGCATGGACAGTGATTGTCGCGGCATAGTGGGAAGGTAACATCTTGCAGATGGATGGTTAGTTTTTCTTGCTCCTTGATGTAGTTTCGGCCTCTTCTAACAACAAGGCTTATTCTCCCATGAGTTTGAATCTGGTGAGGTGCTAGAGGGATTCCATGAATTCAGTCGTGCTCCCTAGCCTACAAAAAGAAAAAGAACAATAGAATGCAATCAGCATGTGGAGTTGGAGGTTCTATGCGATGCATGTCCTATGAAAGTCTCTTCTTTGAGGGAATCTAGGCATGATGACAAGTCCATTTTGGAGGTGGGGTTTTGCCCCTATTATGCAATACAATACCTTTTCGACATGGGCCAGTTGATGTTTCCTTATTTGGGCAATCCCGCCTCCATGGACTGAGAGAGATTTGGGCCTCTCTCGAGATATGGTTCTATGCATGCCATGAATCTTTAGGGTTAAGAACCCGTAAGAGTTTTGGTAGGTTCGATTAACATGAGATTGAATTGCTCCTTTCTCTCTATGGTTGATTAGATGCATGAGAATGAAATGACTTGAGTTTCTTGGAACTCTTGTCTCTGAATGGATATAGATGCATGAACATAATAAAAATGAACATATGAGCAGTATGATAACAATAAATGAATAGTTTAGAAAACCCCCTTCTTGTCTTGCTTCTTTCTTCGGTTCTCTGGGTACTTGGAAATGAGGATGGGGAGGATAGAAGACAAAAACAAAAGAGAAGTTAGTGCCTTGATCCGAAAATTTTTACACAATGCATATCCTAGGGGTGCCCCTACTTGAGAGAGAAAATAAACATGATGTGTTTGCTCACTTTTGGAGATAGGGGGTCTGCCCCTGTATACAGATACCTTACCGTCAAGTGGGAACATTCATCCGTTCATTCGTTCATCCATCCATTCATTCGCAGAGAATAAAGAAGTACACTTAACTTTGGGTTTAAAATACAAAAGAATTGAAATACATTTCAATAAAGGGGAGGGGGAACATTTTCCCTTGGGGTTACACCTATCTAGTTTTATATAAGAAGTCCTAAACTACTCTTGAGTCTTTGGATTTGCCTTCCTTAGAGTCAATGTCGAGGAGGTCGCTGAGAGACCTTGTTGATCGATTGCCCCTTGTCTTCTTGGCAACCCTATCTCCGTGAGCATAGAGGGATTGGGGCCCCTCTTATGGAATGAATTGATGCGCATGTCATGAGTTCTTAGGGTTACGTGAGAACCCTTAGGGTTTGGGTAGGTTTAATGCAAGGGAGAGTGAACTAGGTGTCGCTCTCAATGGGTTGATCATATGCATGAGAATGTAGTGACTTGAGTTACTTGGAACTCTCATCTTGACATGAAATACGGAATGCATGAAAATGGATGCACAGAGTATAAGGAGAAAAAATACAGTTGAAGTATATATACATGTATGAGCAGTTAGACAGGCACTATAACAGTACGAATACAGTCATTATAAAAATAGGAAGAGTCAGGTATAAATGAAAATAAGAACAGTCGCCCTTTCCTCCATAGTTTTGGAAAATGGTGCGCGTGTCTTAAATCCGGTAGAGGTTCGGCTATGCAAGGTGTCTATATGAGCATGAGGTTGAGGGTTGACTAATGCGTCCTAAAAAGGCTCAGTCCCTAGATCTTCAAACCTAGGCCCACTCCCCGAGGTGGTGCCATGATCAGTTGGTGATCCGAGCGGGGGAACCATTAAGAGGCCATAGGCAAAGAAACTGACACAGCATCTTGCCCACAACCAATATATAGTTCCCCCTTTCTAACTAAAAGGATCATATCAAGATAAAAATGCAAGTGCACATGCAGTGTGTGTGTGTGATTTTTGAAAGTGGAGGAAAGAGCCCAAGAACTCCCATTCATCCTGTTCATCACATTCATGCATAACAGTTAATAAAATTTAGACAAAAAGCGCACTTACAAAATAAAGATGCAAGAGTTAGTATGTGGACGGCAAACTCAATACAAGATAATATAAACAAAATAATTTTGAAAATTTGGTTTTAAAAATTTAAAGTGAATAGGATTGAACAACTTAATTAAAGACTCCACATGGTGAAGGGTAAAGAGACATGACTATGGTCTAACCCTCTAAGCGTCCCCAGTGGAGTCGCCAGCTGTCACGTCCAAATTTTTCGCACTCGAGGAATATACACACAAGTGGAAAAAATACTGTACTCTCTCGTTAGAACTCATCCTCCTAGAAGAATGAGTGCAACTAGGTTTGAATTGAAAATTGGTTTGAATAAAGGGCTTTTAGAAAAGATTTGGAGTCACCACCTAACTTGATTAAGGTGAGTTAGGTCACCTAAAAACTAAGCATAATATGAAGACTACACTTAAGGTTTTTGAAAACGATTTTGAAAATACTACCCCAAGAGAGGGTTTTTAAGAAAACAGGTTGTTTGGCAACCTTTGAAAAATATGTAAGCCCTTTTTTGAAAATAAACTTCATTTTGGTCTTTCGAAAACAGTGATCCTAGGTTCGGAGGTTGGTTACGTGTAGGGAAGACACACTAAGCCATCACCCTACCCCACCCTTGCGGTACCTACATGTCTATTTACCCTATATTCACCTATGAGAGTTTTCAACTAACAAATGTTCAATCCTATCCACTTTAGAAAAAGAATGTTTAAAAAGACATGATGCATGATACGCAAGTGCAAGAAAAGAACATTAGAAATAAAATTGAAAAGAAATTGATTTGATTGAAAAGATATTTGAAAAGATATAATTAAAATTGGAAAGTCTTAGAAATTGGAAAGTAAATAGAAGCTTGGAAGTTTGAAATAGATTATGGAATTGGAGATTTGAAAAAGGTTGTGGAAATAGAAGCTTGAAAAAGGTTGTGGAATTGGAGATTTGAAAGAAGTTGTGACCGCACCCATGAGGGTTGCCTGCGTATCCCTTTGGATGAATTAGGTCAGTCGTAGTTCGGATAAGAGTTCGATAGAAAATAGAAGATTTGATATGAAAGAAGAAGTTGAATTGGAATTTAGATTTGATTTGAATTTAGAATAGAGGATTGGAAATTAGAATTAAAGGATTAGGAAATTGATTTGGAAAGATAGAAATTGGAAGAGGGATTTGGAGTTATTTTGGAAATATTAAGATTTAGGAACCTAGACTTAGGAAGATAAAATTTAGGAAGGACTCGAGGTTTAGGAAAGATTCGACTCGAATATTAGACTTGGAAGATTAGGAAAGACTGGATTTAGGAAAGATTCAAATTAGGAAAGTTTCGTTTTAGGAAAGTTTCATTTTAGAAAAGTTTTCAAATTAGGAAAGTTTCATTTTAAGAAAGTTTCAATTTAGGAAAGTTTTCGATTAAGAAAGGTTTTGAAATAAGAAAGGTTTCGTTTTAAGAAAGTATTGGAATTGGAAAAGTTTTGAAATAGAGAAGTTTTTAAAGTAAAAAAGTTTTGAGTTTAGAAAGTTTTAGATTTAGAAAGATTTAAAGTTTAAGAAAGTTTAGAATTTTAGAAGGATTCAAAGTTTGAGTTTTAGGAATTCTTGAAATTAGGAAATGTTTGAGTTTAAGAAAGATTTGAAAACTTAGATTTGGAAAGTTAAGATTTGGAAAGGGATGAAATTGGGAAGGAGTGAATTAGGAAAGATTTGGAAGCTTGAAGTTCAAGGAAAGATTTAAAAGTTTAGGTTTAGGAAACTTATGGTTGAGGAACGTAGGAGATTAGAAAGGATTTGAATTAGGAAATGTTTAGACTAGGAAGGATTGAGATTCCTATTTCCTAAAATAAGGGATTGGATTTTGTTTCTAAAAGAAAATGTTTGATTTTGTTTCCAAAAAAGGACGATTGGATCTAGTTTCCTAAAGGAAAGATTAGATTTGGCTTCCTAAAGGGGAGATTGGATTTGGCATGAATTTAGAAAGATGGAGTTTTGAAAATCCTAGTTTTGGGAAGACTATAGCTTTGACGTAGAAAAGAGGTTTTGAAAATATATATAGTTTTGATGTAGAAAATAAGAGGTTTTGAAAACCTAGGTTTTGAGGCCAAAATAAGGGATTGGAAATCATGCTTTTGGGAAGAAAAATTAGGGTTTCCTAATTGTAGGTTCTAAGATTTGACTTGGACTCTAAGGAATGAGGTTTTGGAAAGTGAGTTTTTGGAAAAGGAGATTTTTGAAAGGAAATTATAGAGAGGAGTTTTTAGAAAGGGATTTGGAAAGAGTCTATAGGAAGGGATTTTGGAAAGAGTTTTTAGGAAGGAGATTTGGGGAGCGTTTTTAGAAAGTGAATTTTGAGGAGAATGTTTTGGAAAAGAGTTTAAAAAGAAGCTTTGAAAAATAGATTTTTAGAGGGAGTTTTTGAAAACAATTTTGAAAAGGAGATTGGAGAGAGTTTAAGAAAGTATATAAAATATCTCATTTTCCTAAAACGATTCTAACTATAAGAAGGTTAGAACCACTTTAAGATAGTGGTTTTGAAAACAACAATGTTTTGAAAATATGGACCATATTGGTCACTTTAAATGTAATATTTTTCTAAAGCAACCCTAACCATGAAAAGGCTAGAATCACTCTAGGATTGTGATTTTGAAAACAAGTTTTTGAAAAAGAAGATTTTGATGCAAGTTTGAAAATGATGTTAATGCAATTTTTGAAAACGAGTTTGAAAACGAATTTTGGAAGAATGCAAGATCATGATTTGCATAATGCAAAGAGGGTCACGAACATACAAGGTTAAAGGCTTCACCACGTAATCAAGGGGGTCAAACCCACGTGGTCTCCGGTTAGACTAAAAGAAAGCCACCGGCATGGTGACTCTCGAATATCCTAATCCTACACATGGACCGGGAATTTCCTTGTTTCAAGCATGCAAGAAGGGGGGGGGGGGAGGGGAAGAAGATGGGGGATTAAAATAGAAGAAAACTCAAGTGGGTTAGGAGAGAGAAGAGAGGGGGGAAGATGTGTAAACGTAAATAAGAAGCCTACCTTGTGTCTTCTTTATTTTGCTTAACTTTGCGTGCTTTGCTTTGCTTGTCTTGCTTCGGTCTTCACTTCAGTCTTCAAGAGTTTGTCTTCGATCTTCCAAGCTTTGTAGTTGTAGCAATTCAAGTCTTTAATAGAGAGTTTAAGGCTAGTGGATGAGTATATGAGAGTCTATGAGTGTATAGGAGGCTAGAGTTTGTGTATAGAGGCTAGGGTTTGGAAAACCTAAAGGAGACAAGGGTTTTGGGAGGCTACGAGCTCTGTATATCGAAGAGTAGGGTTTTTACACTGAGTTTTTGGACCTCTTTTATGCTGGAAGAGGCTCTGTATTTATAGACAAGGGAATGACCCGGCGCCTGTTGCAGTGGCGCCAGGCCAAAGTTTACATTGGCGCTACTACTAGTGGCGCCAAGCCATTTTTTGGCTTAGCGCCACTGCTAGTGGTGCCAACCAGTTAAGAAAGTTTTAAGGTCAGCAAGCAACGTATCTTGAGAAGATTTGAGCGCCTGTACTAGTGACTACCATGCAATTTTTAGCCTGGCATCACTAGGAATGACTCCAGAAGGTCCGGGAAGGTTTCAAGGGACCGGGAATGGCCCGAAAGGTCGTAAAAAGACAGGAACACTTAAAATAGTGTCCCAGAGTTAGTAGAATTGAAAAAGGATGACAAGATTTATCGAAATGTTTGACCAAGCCATTAGGGAAAAAACAGTCAACTGGGTAGGAAAACTATCAGGATGGACTCGGAATGTCCCGGAAGAAGATTCGAGGATTGGAAACATTATTTAGAATGTCCCAGGAGGTTACCGGGTTGATACCCAGAGCCAGTGTGGTCGGAAAAGGTGACCGGCCTACCAGGGGCAAAACTGTCATTTTACACCAAGTTTGCCAGAATTGACTCGGAATGATCTAGAAAGATAAAGGAAGGTCGACGATACTATAAAAAAGCATTCTCGGGAGGTTAACGATGTGATACCCAGAGTCGAAGTGGTCCCCAGGGCGTTTAGATGCCTATGGGCAAAATGGTCATCTTGACCGGAAAGTTTCAGAATTGGCCCGAAACTGACTAGAAGGCACCTAATCATGCCTGATTGCTTTTAAGACAATCCTAGAAGGGTGGAATTACCGTTATGAAGACTTAGGTATTATCTCGAGAAACGTGCCAGAAATGGTCGTAGGGGTAGTTTGGTCATTTTTCACCGAAGTGGGCTAGCAGGCACTGGTGTTGACTTGGGTTTTGAGTGCTTCTGCCACTCTAAAGGCGGTCCCGTGATACAAGGGTTTGTTGGCAATTCCCTATATCGACCTGTTTGCGAATATTTCCGCTACTCTGACGGTTGCGATGTTTACGAGTACTTCCGCTACTCTGACGGTTCGCGATCATTCCCGAGACTACCTGATCTCGGGAAGCTGCTAAAGGACTTAGCGCCTGAGAAGTCAACTTTCTCAGAAGGCGTGCCAAAATGGACATTTCTGCATCAGCGGGCTAGCAAGGGCCAAAGTTGGACCGTTCTACCATCTAGGGGACTCGGGGTCTTGTCTCGGTCGATGGGTTTGAAGGGACTTACCGTTTCAAAGAAACTTTCTCCAGAAAACATGCCGGATTGGATAGACTTACCGTCTCGAGGAATCAGCTTTCTCGAGAGGGGGATTGAAGTTAGAATTGGAAAAGGGGTTAAAAAGGGGACTTACCATCTTCAAAAAGACGTGCCTATTGGAATTGGAATAGGGACTTACCATCTTCGGAAAGACGCGCCTATTGGAATAGGGAAAGGGGACTTACCGTCTTCGGAAAGACGCGCTTATTGGAATATGGAAAGGGGACTTATCGCATTTGGAAAGACGCACCTATGGGAATATGGAAAGGGGACTTACTGCCTTCGGAAAGACACGCCTGATTTGGAAATGGAAAAGGGATTTACAGTCTTCGGAAAGACGTGTCTGATTTGGAATTGGACCGAACAATGCCCCTAAGGGCATTTCAGTTATTTTGCCTCTATTTGGGCCTGGTGGGCTCACGAAACGATGGTTAGACGGGATGAGACCTAGAATTCTAGAATATGTCCATATTGACTTGAATACAAGTCTGGACGGACTGTAGACCGCCGAGCGGTCAAAAATGGGGTGCTTACACCACCCCCCATTATAGTGCCACCCCCTTCAGATAAAGCTGACCCTTGTATTGACTCTATGCCTTGATTTTAATGATAACTAAATCTTGTATTAGTTTTCTAATGAATTTAATTAGTGTGCAGATCAATGTGAAATGTGTTTTTAAGCCTAAAGCTTAATGTATGTCAAAATGGATGCACAACATATTAAGAATTGAGCAATGCACCAAAATAGATAAATGGCAGCTATTCAAACATCAAATCAATTATTTGAATTCGAAGAGATTGAAGGTGTTCAAAAGAAGTGCTCATCAAGTTTAAGAAGATTCAATGACGAATCTAAGAGAAGTTTTTGAAGAAACCAAAATGAATTCAATCCAAATTGAATTAAAGACTTTCTTGAATAACCAAATTGGATTGAAAGTCATTATACCCCAAAGGTAAGACTCCTTGAAGATCTTAAAGTGTTTTAGAGCTTAGTTCATTAATGAAAGCATGGAAGAAATTTTTTGGGTAGAAGTGTCAACATGTGAAAATGAAGTGTCGACACATGAAGACAGATGCCAATATTTGAGAAATGAATGATCAAGTGTTGAGACATGGATTTGAAGTGTCAACATATGGAGATAGAGGACAATAGTTGGAGAATGTAAGCATGAAGTGTCAACACATGAAATGAAGTGTCGACACTTGGGAACTAACAGCTATATTTTTAAACGTTATATTGATCTGAGTGCGTATCAAATGAGTCCTCAACTACCATCAACGGGCAAATTCAATTCAAGGCTTTATATGCAAGCTTCCAAATGCATTTAAGGTGAAGAACTACTACATTCCACTGGTGATTGAGCTAAAAATTCTTAAAAATTCTAAAAATCCTCTTTGTCCTCAAGAGTTGATATTTAGTGAGCCATTCAATTCTTATCTACTCTTCATAGAGAGTGTGTACTTCAATTGTATATCTCTTATACACTTGTGAGTTAGAGTTTGAGTGTTCTCTTGTAAAAGAAAAACGCTTGTAAGTTTGAGAAAGCTTGTATAAAATTCTTGTAGCATTAAAGCTTAGGTGTAAGCTTCAAGGAGAGTGAGCTAGACACTTCAACTAGCCTCTACTTTGTAATTGGACATTGCATAATGGAAGAAGACTTTAAGGGAATATGGGGGTGAGGATGCAGATCACAAGTTGTGGTTAAACCTCGATAATTCTTGGTGTTTCTTTCTTATGCTTTGTTTTAATTTTTTGCTTGATTTTATTGCATTGCATATATCTTGAATTATTGTCTCATTGCTTGCATTAATTTTAAATAGTCTTAAATGCAATTATTTTTTAAAAACCCAATTCACCCCCCCTCTCGGGTTGCCTTTTAGGCCAACAATTAATATCGGAACTTGTATTCCTGTATTTGGCTTAACATCCTAGGAATTGATTCATGGAAACTAACTTTGGAAGCTCTCTAGGTGAGGGTCAATCCACCAATAAATCACCTATATTTAATGACACCAATTACAACTATTAGAAGAATAGACTGAGAATATATATTCAATTCGTTGATTATGAATTGTGGAGGATTATAGTAAATGGTCTCAAGACTCCTGCTAAGAGAGTTGAAAGGGTTGATGTCCCTAAGCCTGAATCCGAATGGGATTTGGATGATTTGAAAATGTTGCAATCTAATGCAAAAGCCATGAACATTTTATATTGTGCGTTGATGTTAACAAATTTAATCGTATCTCTACTTGTGAATCGGCCAAGGAAATATGGTATAGACTTGAGGTAACCTATGAAGGTACTTTTCAAGTCAAGGAATCTAAAATCAATATTTTAGTTCGTAACTATGAATTGTTTAAAATGAAACTAGATGATTCCATTACCGAAATGTTCATAAGATTTACCGATATTATTAATGGTTTGAAGTCTCTTGGAAAGGTTTATCCTAATAATGAGCAGGTCAGAAAGATCTTGAGGTCATTGCCAAAGACTTGGGAAGCCAAGGTTATTACCATCTAAGAAGCAAAGGACCACAACACTTTGTCTCTTGAAGAATTCTTGGGCTCCTTTATGACATATGAACTTACTCAAAAGAAACATGTTCAAGATGAGGAAGAAAAGAAAAAGAAGTCAGTGGCATTCAAGTCCACCAACCAAGAAGATGAATTGGCAAGTAATGAGGATGATGATGAAATTGCCCTTATCACACAAAAATTCAAAAGATTTATAAAGAGAAAATGGAAAGGTGGAAAGAAGCATGAAGCTAAAGGAGATTCTAGCAAAGAGTCAACTATTATATGCTATGAATGCAAGAAGCATGGCCATATAAAGGCTGAATGCCCCATGTTTAAAAAGAAAGGAAAGAAAGACCAAAAGAAGAGGACAATGGCAGCTATGACTTGGAGTGACGATGAAGAATCCAATTCCGAATAAGAAACTAAACCTCAAGAAGTGGCCAATCTATGTCTCATGGCTTATGAGGAAGAAAACGAGGTATCATCTTCTAATTCCTCTCAATTTACTTTCAATGAATTACAAGATGCTTTTAATGATTTAATTATCAAATTCAAAAAGATGAAAATTAAAAATGGTCTTCTCAAAAAGATGATTTCTACTCTAACTAAAGAAAATGAGGACTTACAAAAAGAAAATAAAGATCTGAAGAATGAAATTTATGTTTTGAAAGATAGAGTTATGAAAAATTCTTTTCAAAATGATTCCTCACTTTCAAAGGAAAATCAAGTTTTGAAAGAAGAAGTTAAACACTTGGAAGCAACTCTTTTTAAATGTGCAAATGGAAAAGAGAAATTGGATGCTATTCTTGGAAAACAAAAGTGCTCACTTGACAAACCTGGACTTGGTTTTAATCCCTTTAAAAGGAGAAAATTTTCAAAAACTAAATTTGTTTCTTCCACTTGTAAACCACAAATTTCATACTTCTATTGTTAAAAACTAGGACACATTGCCAGTAGCTGTTATGACATGCAAAAGTCTATTGCACCTAATAATGCATGGGTCCCAAGAAAGCCATTGAGGACTAACCCCCAAGGACCCATGATGATTTGGGTATCTAAAGTCAAATAAACTCTTTTGTAGATGTGCCTTCAAGTGAAATCCAAAAAAGACCGTTGGTACTTGGATAGTGGATGTTCAAGACATATGATGGGAGATGAAGCATAATTCACATCTCTCACCAAAGGATGGAGGACTTGTCACCTTTGGAGACAATAACAAAGGAAAAATCATCAGTATAGGTAGTGTTGGTAAGAACTCTTCCACTTTTATTGAAAATGTCTTACTTGTTAAAGGAATCAAACACAATCTTTTGAGCATTAGTCAACTTTGTGACAAAGAATGGAAGGTTGTATTTGAATCCTCTAAATGTGATTGTAAGCACCCCATTTTCGCCTGCTCAACAATCTTTGACCCGACCGGATCCAGTTTTCAAACATTACAACTCATACGAGTCTGAGACAACTCTTTCAAATTTCAATCCAATTAGTTGGTTGCTTCTCCGGCTCACAAAGCTCAATTGAAGTTGTAGAGACCATCATGCCCCTAGGCATTCCAAGCAGCTTTCTAAGACCAGGCGGTCACGGGAACCAACGCCATCCAAGTAGCTTCCCGAGATCGGGCGATCTCGGGGACCAACACCTTATCAAGTTCTAAACGGTTCACTTCTGGTGCCTGCTAACCTACAAATGTAGAACGTCCATTATTTGGTAGTTCACCGAGACCAGATGTTCTCGGAGACCAACACCACCCTCACAGGTAGCTTTCTGAGACCAGGCGTTCTCAGAAACTAACACTACCCTACAAGTAGTTCTCTAAAACCGGGTGGTCTCAGGGACCAACACTGCACAGATAGCTTTCCGAGACCGGGCAGTCTCGAGAACCAACACCTAGGTCAACACCGATGTCTGCCAGCCCGACTCAATGAAAAATGACTAAACTTGCCCCTTGGGCCTCCAGGCACGTCTTGAGAAAGGTTAAAATCCCTTAAGACGGTAAGTTCGCCTTTCAAAAGTGATTCTACACAGTTAGGCATACTTAACACACCATCCTGTCCAATTCTGGTCCCCTTCCAGTTAACTCCGGTCAAAATGACCGTTTTGCCCCTAGACACCCCATGTAAGCACCCCATTTTTACCCGCTCGGCAACCTATGATTTATCCGAACTTACATTCAAACCAACACAGATATGTTCAAGTGAGAATCAACTTTCCAAAATTAATCCAATCAATCAATTGCTTCGTAGGCCAACTGGGCCCAATAGAGGCAAAATGACCAAAATGCCCTTGTGGCATTACTCGATCCAATTTCAATTGGCACGTCTTCCTAAAGATGGTAAGTCCCTGTTTCAATCTTAAATTCAATTTCAAATCCAATTCCAATTCAAATAAAATTTAGCATGCCTTTTGAGAAAGTTAATCCCTCAAGCAATAAGACCATCCAATCCAGCATATTTTTCGAGAAAAACTCTTCAAAATAGTTAAGTCCCTTTAAACCCGTCAACTAGGATGAAACCCAGGTCCTCGAGATGTAGAACGGTCCATCTTTAGTGCCTGCTAGCCCGCTAATGAAGAATGTCCATTATTCAGCACGTCTTTCAAGAAAGTTAATTCCTCAGACGATAAGTCCACCTAGCAGCTTTCCGAGATCAAGTAGTCTCTGGGATGAATGTGAACCGTCAGAGTGGCAAAAATACTCACAAACATCGCAACCGTCAGAGTGGCGGAAATAGGTCGACATTGGGAATTGCCAAGAAATTCCCTATATCACGGGATTGAATTCGCCTCTTGGCCGTGATAAGTTTACCAAAGGACGAGATAACTTTGAAAACCAACTCATCGTAGATTGTCAGAGTGACGAAAACACTCAAAACCCAGGTCAACACTAGTGTTTGCTAGCCCACTCCGGTGACAAATGACGAAATTGCCCCTTAGGCCTTTTTTAGCATGCCTCTTGAGAAAGTACCTAAGTCCTCAGAGCAATAAGTCCACCCTTCCAAGATCATCCCAAAGACAATCCGGCATGTTCAAATGCCTTCCAATCAGTTCCAGACCAATTTCGAGACCATTTGGTCAAAATGACCATTTTGCCCCTAGGCATCCGAGCGCCTCTAGGAATCACACCAGCTCTGGGTATTAAACAGATAACCTCTAGGGGATGCTCCTAATAGTATTCCCAACCTTCTGATACATTTTCGGATCATTCCGAGTCAATTCCGGTGAGCCTAGTACAAAATGACCATTTTACCCCTGGTGGGTCGATTGCCTTTTCCAACCATGCTGGCTCTGGGTATCAAACCAGCAACCTCTCGGAACACTCTAGGTAGTGTTTCTAAGCTTCGAGCCTTCTTTCAGGACATTCCGAGTCCATCCTGGTAGTTTTGCCCCTAATGGCCCGGTCGACCTTTTTAACAAATCCTGACATTCTTTTTCAAGTCTACTACCCCCGAGACACTAGTCTAAGGGTTTCTACCCATTTATGGCCTTTCGGCCTATTCTCGACCTCTCAGATTATTCTCGGATTTTCCAGAGTCATTCCTAGTGGAGCCAAGCCAAAAATTGCATTATAGTAGTCACTAGGACAAGCACCCAAATCTTTTGTCTTGCATGTCTAGGGTGAAAGATATGTTTCTTGCCACCTTAAAAGGTTTCTAAAGTGGCTAGCGCCACTAGTAATAGCGCCAAACCAATATTTGGCTTGGCTCCACTCCTAGTGGAGCTAGTGTATTTTTTGGCCTAGCTCCACTAGGAGTGGAGCCAGTGTATTTTTTAGGCCTAGCGCCACTCCTAATGGTGCCAGTGTATTTTTTAGCCTGGTGCCACTGCAACAAGCACCAGATCAGTTTAAGTTGCCTATAAATATAAACCCTTCCCCCTGCGTAAAAGGACCGGCAATTTAAGTCCAGAAACTCTGTCTCTCTGCATACAGACCTTGAACTCTCTCCAAACCTTAGTTTTCTTAGGCCTCTTTCAAACCCTAGCCCCCATATACTTTAACCCTAGCATACATACACTCAATACACTCCTATATGAGCCTCCAAGCCGACCATTGAAAACTTAAGGTACTACAATCTCAAAGCTCTCGAAGATTAAAGCGAAGTAAAGTAAATAAAGCAATCAAATCAAAGAAAACATAAGGTTGGTTTTCTCTTTACGTTTATGCAATTCCCCCCTTCTCTCTTCTTCCTCCTAACCCACTTAGGTTTTCTTCTATTCTAATCCCTTATCTTCTTCCCCCTTTTCTTGCATGCTTGAAACAAGAGTTTTCTCCGTTCATGTGTAGGAAGAATGGTTGAAAGTCACCGTGTCGGGGGCTTTCTTCTAATTCAACCTTAGACTATGTGGATTCGGCCTCCTTTGATTATGTGGTGAAGCCTAAACCTTGTATGTTCACAACCCAATTGCATTGCGCGTATCATGTTCATATATTCATCTAAAATTGTTTTCAAAACTTGCCTCAAAACCCTTTTCAAAACTTGCATTAAAATCTTCTCTATTAAACTTGTTTTCAAAATCATAATCCTAAAGTGATTCTAGTCATTCCATGGCTAGGGTTGCTTTAGGAAAGTGTTATATTTAATGGGACCAATATGGTCCATATTTCACAATCCTATAACGGTTCTAATCTTATTATGGTTAGAATCGTTTTAGGAAAGTGAGATATTTTTAGAGACTTACAAAAGTCCACATTCAAATCCTCTTTCCAAAATTGCTTTTTAAATCCTCTCCAAAATCTCTTTATAAATCCACTTTCTAAAACTTCTTTTCAAATCTATTTCCTAAAAACTCTTTCCAAAAATCTTCTTCCTAAAAACTCTCTTTTCAAAGTTATACTTTCCAAAATCTTTTTTTCTTGAGGTCCAAGTCAAGCCCTAGAACCCATGATTAGGAAACCCTAGTTTTTCAACTTTCTTTTTCTACATCCAAGCGTAGGTTTCCAAAATTATTTTCTATATCAAAATCATAGGTTTCCATAACTTCATTTTTTCACATCAAACCATAAACTTCCAAATCCAAGCTTTCCAAAATTCAACCTTTCCAATTCATTGTTAAATCCAATCTTCCAATTAGAAAACCAAATCAAATCCTCCGTTTTTGAAAATAAAATTAAATCATCTATTTTTGGAAACAAATCTAAACTTTTAGAAAATAGAAATAAAATTCTTCCTAATTCCAACCTTTCCTAATTCCACCTTTCCTAGTTCCATACCTTTCCAAAACTTAACTTTCTAAAGTCTAAAATTTTCAATCCTTCCTAAACTCAAATCTTTCCTAAAACTCAAGCGTTTCCAAAACTCAAACCTTTAAACCTTTCCTAATTTCAAACTTTTCAATCTTTCTAAATTTAAACCTTTCCTAATTTCTAAACTTTCTAATTCCAAATCTTTCTTAAATCAAACTTTCTAAATTCAAATCTTTCTGAAATCAACTCTTTCTTAAAAAGAAAGCTTTCTTGATTCAAAACTTTTCTAATTTGAAAACTTTTCAAATTTCAAATCTTTCCAAATTCAAAACAGTCCTAACATGGCACTTTCCTAAAATGAAACTTTTCTATTTTAAAACTTTCCTAATTCAATGATTTTCAAATCCAATCTTTCTTAAATATTAAGTTTTCTAAACTCTTTCAAATCAAATACTCAAGCATTTTCAAATCAAGTCAAATCTCTTTTCGAATCTTCCTTAACTCCAACTTTCCTAATTCGAACCTTTCCTAAATCTAACTTTCTAAAATCAAACTTTTCAAATCTAAATCAAATCATTTTCAATTCAACTACTTATTCCAATCTTAGGTAACCTAAACACTAGGTTATCTAAACTCTAGGAGGCCTAAATCCTAGTTCAACCCTAACCCTAAAAGTTAGGAGGTTTCAACTCTTTTCTAAAACTCTTTTTCTAGACCAAGATGGTTTTCCAATTTAAAATTTCAAAATGTTTTCAAAACTCAACTCTATCTTTCCAAATCTAGTTCAAGTTTTCTTTCAAGGATCAAAACCCTTTCTTCAAGTCTAATCCTAAGTCCAAATTCTACTTCAAATCAACTTTCAATTTCAAATATTCTTTTCAAAGTTCAAATCAAACTCCTTTTCAAATCAAATTTATTTCGAATCAAATCTTTTCAAAACCTAAAAGTGTTTATTTTCAATTGGACTCCTGTCTGAACTACTATTGACCTGATTCCTAAAAAAGGGATACGTAGGCAATCCTCACGGGTGCGGTTACAACCTTTTTCAAGCTTCCAATTCTATGATCTATTTTAAGTTTATCATTTTAAATTCTATTTGCAAATCTCCAATTTCAATTTCTAAAACTTTCTTTCAAACTTCAAAGTCTTCTTTTCAAATCTATTTTCAAAATCAAAGTCTTTTCTTGCGCTTGCATATCATGCATCATGTCAAATGTCTTTTCAAAATTCTTTTCTAAAGTGGATAGTTTTGGACATTTATTAATAAAAGATTCCGAATGAGTGAACCTAGGGTGAATAGACATGCAGGTACTATAAAGGCGGGGTAGGGTGATGGCTCAGTGTGTCTTCCTTATACGTAACCAACCTCCGAACCTAGATTACTATTTTCAAACACCAAAATGGAGTTATTTTTTTTAAAAAGGGCTTAAATCTTTTCAAAAGTTGCCAAACAAACAATTTTCTAAAATCCCTCTCTTGAGGAAGTTTTCAAAAACCCTAAGTGTAATTTTCGGATTGTTCTTAGTTTTAGGTGACCTAACTTACCTTAATCAAGTTAGGTGGCGACTCCAAACCTTTTCCAAAAGCCTTTATTAAAATCAATGTATTCCTCAAGTGCCAAAAATTGAGGCGACACTCCAGTACAATAAAAATCCCACCAAATACTACACAACTTTTTTAAGACCATCCTCAAATAGTCCAGCACGCTTAACATGTAACTCCAACACATTCTGATCTTTTTCAACCAATCTCGATCGAAATGACCATTTTACCCCTGGCAACCCAAACACACCCCGAAACTACACTGGTCCTGGGTATCGAACGACGGGTCCCATCATACACCCTTGTTTAACCCGAGGTAAACCTTACGACACTAAACACTCCCGACTCAACGAAGTCCCCCTGGAGCTTCTCACAGACGCTCTGCCAGGGTTGTCTTTTCCCCCGATTCCCTAATTATAACCCACCGTCAAATGACCTTAGAAATGCGTAAACTAGAGAATTCCTGAAAGTTCGTCCATAAGTCTTTCCATCTATACGGCTCGATTGGATAGATCACTTCTTGAAGCCCCTCATCGCATGGCTCGAAAACTGCCACTTTTAGTAACCCCTGGAGCGTCTCACAAACACTCCGCTACAATTTACTTTTCTCCAATTCCCTAATTATAACGCACCATCAAACAACTTGAGAAATGCGTAAATTAGAAATTTCCCGAAAGTATTTCCAGAGCACTTTCCATTGATATGGTCCGATTAGAGAGATCGCTTTCCAAAGGTCTCAATCATATGGCCCCACAAACGGCTACTTTTGAACACCTGCGGAGCGTATCACAGACGCTTTGAAAAAATGTGTTTTTATACTCATTTCCCGAAATGATATCTCACTCTTTTGAACACCTTTCAAGCTTTCTGAAATTTCAAGGTTCATGAGAAACACTAGAACAATACTGTGAATGTAATCGATTTCCCCGAATCCTTCCCGGTTGGCACAATTATTGAGACAAAGTTTAAACGAACATTCCCAGCGGTGGAGCACATGCTACATGCCCCTAGATTTTGATCAGATCAATCAAACTTTGCTTAGCCCTTAAGATTTAGCCAGTACAATGAGTGCCACGTGGCATTCTACCAGTGGAACAGTATTGGCGCATGTAGCACATACGCTACGGCAAAATTTGCTTAAGCACATGTACTGCATACATCAGGGCAAAATTTGCCCAGGCGCATGTACTGCATGCACTAGGGCAAAATTTGCCTAGGCACATGTACTACATGCAATAGGCCTCTGTAGCTTTGCCTATAAATACAGGCCACCCTCTTTACATATTCCAGAATCCAAAATTGATAGCGAAGCTTTGCTAAAATTGCTCCAAAACCTCGAATTCTTATATATATCCCACACTTCAAACACTTAAGCTAGATTCCATCTCCCCCTAACCCATACGCTACACCTATATAGCCTTTAATGCCATAGAATACATCATTCCAACCCCTTCAAGCCTATTCAAGGCTATTCAAGCTCAAGTCAAGGCATCTATAGAGGTTTGCAAGTGTTTGAAAGAAAAATGTAGTATTCCTTTTACATTTTTGCAATCCTCACTCCTCTCTTCTCTCTCCTAGCCTACTTATGCTATTCTCTATTTTAAATCTCATCTTTTACCCCTCTTTCTTGCATGCTTGAAACAAGGAAGCTCTTAGTTCATGCCTAGAGGAAAGTTTATGAGAGCCGCCGTGTAGGGAACTTCTGACAAACCTACTTTAAGATAGTATGGCCTTAAAGCACTTTGCTATATGGTGAAACCTCTAGCCTTGTATGATTTCATGACCCTTTTGCATATAATTATCTTGTTCATGTTTTGCATGCTTAGCTTTGTTTTCATTTTTCCAAAGCTTTCACTATCTCTATTTCTATAGCAACCTCAAGCTCCATATTCAAATGCTTTCCTAAAAATGGCCCTAAAGTTGGTTCCTTGAAGCTCAAGTCAAATCCTTAATTTCTACCCCTTAGAAAATCCTCTTTAAGTCTCTTGACTTCATTTCGCAACCTTACATTTCATTACTTTTCAAAATTGCATTAAAATGGCTTTCAAACCCCCTTCTTCTATATCGATGTTCAAGGGTTTTACTTTCTTGAATTTGGTGGTTGAAATGGTCCCTTGAAACCCTCTCTTGAGTGGTCTCCCTATTATCTCGACTATATGAACCCTAGTTCATTAGAGTTGGCTCTATTCTCTTTAAAATTGTTTTCAAAACAATTCCCTTCAAAAAGGATTTTCAAAATTGAACTCTTTTCAATTTGCATAAAATCCCCTAAACCACCATTTTCACCTTGATTTTTAGAAGTTTCACTCTCTTGAATATTGTGGTTGGAATGGTCCCGTGGAGTCCTTTTTGGAGTGATTTTTCTTCAAATCAACTATATGAACTCGTATTCTTTAGAGTGGTCTTCAACTTGTTAAAAGTGGTTTTCCAAAACCTCCCTCCCAAAGACAATTTTCAAAAGGTCATTTTCTTTAATTTTCAAGTCTTCAAAACTATCTATTCAATGTTGTTTTTTAAAAGTTTTGCTCTCTTGAGTTTGTTGGTGAAATGGTTCTAAAGTAACCCTCTGTTAAGTGGTTTCCAAATATCAACCATAGGACCCCAACACTCACTTGAGTGGCTTTCATAAAATGGTTTTCAAAACATAGTTTCAAATTCCATGCATATAACCACCTTTACTAAACCACTATGTCAAAACCCTAATCCAAAACCCCTTTTCAAAACCACCATTCAACCCTAGGTTAACTTGACCCTAGGTCAACCAAGCCCTAGATTAACCTAACCTTAGTTAGTTAACCCAAGTTTACCTTGTCCCTAGGTTAACCTTACCTTAGTTAGTTAACCCTAATTTACATTAACCCTAGGTTAACCTAACCTTAGTTAACTCTAGGTCAACCAAGCCCTAGGTTAACCTAACCCAAGTTAGTTAACCTTAGGTCCCCTTAACCCAAGGAAAACCTAATCTTAGTTAGTTAACCTTAGGTCACCTTAACCCTAGGTTAACATAACCCGAGTTAGTTAACTTTAGGTCTACCCAACCTAGGTTAGTAAGTTTCAAGATTCCAATTCAAAGACCCCTTTTCAAATAATCTTTCAAGCCAAAAACCATTTTCATAACATATTTCCAAAACATCCCACTCTCGTAAGATTTCAAAAATCAACTCCAAAACCTTTTCAAATATCTCCACACTTTATGCCTCCAAGAAGTTCTCTTAAGTTTATCTCAACTAAAATGGCTAGACACTTAACATTTTTTCAAAGACTATTTCCAAAATATTTCAAAAAACTCACAAACCTAAAGTGTCCCCAACCCTTTTTGGTTAATGGATTCTAAGGAAGGTAACACATTAAGTACAACCTTCAAGGTTGTCCATATTACGGTTTCAAAACCCTAAGTGTTTTTAAAAGCTCTTTTCAAAAATAATTTTCAAACATCATATTCTTGAAACAACCCTAATCCTTCCATGGTTAGGATTGGTCAAGTATAAGTGAGATATTCAAGAAGGGCTCTACAACCCTAAAGTTTTAAAAACCAAAGAGAAAGTTTCTAGTCTCTTTTTCAAAAATGTTTTCGAAAATCATAACCCTAAAGGAGTCTAGTTCTTCAATGACTAATCTCTCAAGGGTGATGAAATATTCACCATTCCATTTATAAGGTACATGAAAACTATTTTCAAAGATCATTTCAAGACAAGTCCATAAGAGCTCTTGTGAGTCCAAATCTAACTTTCAAGTCCATAACCAAGTTTTCAAAACTTTCAAAACTGTCTTGAGTTATGTTCAAAAATATTTTAAAACACTTCACACACTCCAAGACCTATTTCAAAGGCATTTTTCTAAACTCTCAAGTTCTCTTTTCCAAAGACCTCAAAGTGTCTTCAAGCCTTTCTAAAGACCTCAAAGTGTCTTCAAGCCTTTCTAAAGACCTCAAAGTGTCTTCAAGCCTTTCCCAAGACCTCAAAGTGTCTTCAAAACTTTCCAATGGGCTCAATGCACTTCTTATCCATCGACCCCTTGCCCGAACTACGAATGACCTAATTCTCAATCAATGAGATACGTAGACAACCTAAAATGGTGTGGTCATAACTCTTGTTTCTACCCAAGTTCCCTTTCTAAAACTTTCCATCCATTCAAGATTTATATTTCAAATTCCATCAAACTACCTTATTATTCAAATATTTTTCTTAAGACTTGCATCATGCATCATTCATCTAAAAATTGATAACCAAACCTCGTTTTCAAAACTCTAAAGTGGATATTAAGTGGATAATAGTAACTAGTTATTCAAATGAGTAAATTAAGGGTGATTAGACGTGTAGGTACTGAAAGGACGGGGTAGGGAGATGATCTTAGGATATCTTCCTTACACGTAACTAACCCTCAAACCATAGATTTCTATTTTCAAGAGACCAAAATGGAGTTATTTTTAAAAAGGACTTAAAACTTTTCAAAGGTTGCCGAACAACTTATTTTCTTAAAAACCCTTCCTTGAGGAGGTTTTCCAAAACCTTTTTCAAAAATCCTAAGTTTAATCTTCGGATTATACTTAGTTTTAGGTGACCTAACTCACCTTAATCAAGTTAGGTGGTGACTCCTATTTTTCTAAAAGAGCCCTTAATTAATTAATTTCTAAGTTCAAACCTAGTCACACTCGTCCTTCTAGGAGGATGAGTTCTAATGACAGAGTTCTGTGCTTTTTTTCCAGCCAAAAGGAATTGGTTAAAAATCAAGGCATGACAGTTGGCAACTCTACTAGGGACACTTAAAGTGTTAGGCTATTGACATGCCTCTTCACCCTTCACTCACCCAGAATCTCTTGTTGCTTTGTTCAATTTTATCCACTTTTCAAATTTTTCTAAGTTTTCAAAACGGTTTTCAAACAACCATCATCACTTGCATTCATGCTCTTGCATTGACCATCGATTTTTATCTTACATTAAGTTTTTGAAAAGTTACTAACTGCTTGTATTTTCTTTTATAAGTGGACCTTTGTTCACATTTCTTTGTATGTCATAGTTTACTGCCATGAATATAATGAATGAATAGGATGTAATGTGTGTTGTTGGGTCCTTTCTTCCATTTTTGAAAATTCCACACACACTTGGTGCGCTCCCTTGCATTTGCATCTTACATATATTACCTGGCTACTACCCTTCTAGATAGAAGGGGAAACAGTATATTGACTGTGGGCGGATGTTGTGTCAGTTTCTTAGCCTACGGTCTCTTGATAGTTCCCCCACTTGAACCACCAACCAAAGATGGAGTTCACCCTTTCGGGGGTGGATGCTAGAGGTTTGAAGGTTTGGGAACCGAGCTTTTTAGGAAGCATTAGTAAACCCCCAACCGCATGCTCATATAACACCCCATGCATGACTGAACCTCTGTTGGATTTAGGACATGCGCGTCAATTTCAAAACCAAGGAGGAAAGGGCGACCGTTTTACTTTCTTTATATTATGTTCAATTCATGCTGTTATGCTGCTTAATTTTTTTCATTATGTTATGCACACATCTTTTTGCATCATACCTGCTCACGCATCTATATTCATTTCAAGACAAGAGTTTCTAAAGTAACTCAAGTCATTGCATCTTCATACATCTGTTTAAGCCCTAGAGAAAGGCCCAAAGACCTTATCGCTCAAATAAAGCCAACCAAAACCCATAAAGGTACCAAGTGACCCTAAGGACTCATGGCATGCATCAAAGTCATAATGAGGGGCCCTAATCCCTCTTTGCTCACAGAGATAGGGTTACCAAAAAGACAAGGGGCAATCCAAAATCAAGGTCTCTCACCGACCTCCATCCAAGAAGGCGAATCTGAAGACTCAAGAGTAGTTTAGGATTTCAAATGTAAAGATAAAATAGGAGGACGTCCCAAGGAAAATGTTCCCCTTTCCTGTTTTAATGTATTTTTTGAAAATTCTATGTACAAAAGAAATTCATCTCAATGAAATTGTTGTTTCTGTTGAATGAATGACTATATGAATGAATGGCTACAAGTATAGATATAGTATTGCATAATAGGGGCGAGGCCCTATCTCTAAAGCTTGAGCCAAAACATCATGTTTAGTCCCCCTCAAAAGGCAGGGGCATCCCTAAGACATGCGTTGCATAAAAATTTCCAAAGTTAGACACTAACTTGAAAATTATGTATCATTTGCCTCCCTATCTTTAAAAAGGACTGAACTCTAGAAAACGACGTTCTGGGGAGGCTACAAATCGCAACATGGAAGACGTGACAAGGATCCTCGCTACAAAACAAGGAAAAAGGCCAGTGCAAGAGGCAATGGATCTTGTGGAAATAATAGATATCCCAGGGAAAATGCCAGTACAAGAGACAATGGATCCTGTGAAAATAGTAGCCCTCCCGCCAGCGGACCGAGCCATCAACCCAAGACAAGTAAAGGGGAAGTTGGGTGATATCTCTGCGACACTGAGAGCTGTGGCTGACAAGTTACTGAAAATAGTCCACAATGACGGAAAAAAGTGGAGCCCTGACAAATCTTGGCCAATGCCAAAACAGTCACAAAAGGGTCTTTAAGAAATCCTTGTCCCTAAAGGGACCACCTTTCCAGTCAAAATCCAAGGGGCTAACCTTCCTAGGACCGTAGCAAGAACTGACGAATCATTAGAACCTTTTTTAATTATTCAACCTAAGTAGACTAGCATGATCCTAACCACTGAAACCTTACCCCACTTCCCATACTTTCGTATCATTCTCATTCCTACTAAGAACCAAAAGCCCTAGAGCCCATGGTCGTAGTGCTGGGTTCATCCCACACACGGACCCTCGACAAGCCATGAGAGCCACACCTCCTATATATGCTCCCACACCCCCAAGCATTCCTCCATCACCTGTCACCTTACCTATCTTCCCCAAAATGAAAAAACCTAAACCCTTCTCCCTGCTAATACTAGAAAAGATGACCCTGCCATTGCTATCTCAATTGCCTGTCACTGACCTGCATAAGGTACCCTGGAACTATCCTCCAACTCTTGCCTAAACTGCGGAGGAATCCTTTGCAGAAATAAAAGGAATGACTAGGTTTGGCCGATGCTATACCTCAGAGGAAGTAGAGAGGAGAAGAAAAAGGAAAGACAAAAAGGGAGAACGTTCAAACCCTCTGACAGAGCATGAGATTTCTGAGTTTTCCAAAGCACTAAAGAAGAACGACTACGATATAATGGAACAATTCAAGAAGACCCCTTCCCACATTTCCATGTTGAGACTGCTTCTCACATCCAAAACTCATCACAATGCCTTGCTCAAAGTTCTTAAAGAAGCCCACGTACCACCAAATAGTTCACCCCTAAAAATTTACAAAATATGGTAGGACTCATCATGGCACCAAACGTCATCACTTTTATGGATGACGAAATCCCTACAGATGGGACTGGACATACTCAAGCCCTACATGTGACGGTCAAGACCAAAGGGATGATTGTATCAAGGGTACTAGTGGACAATTGGTTAGCCCTGAATGTTTGCCCATACTCAACCCTAGAAAGGCTTGGGATGGACCAATCCCACTTGAACCACAACAACATCATCATACAAGCCTTTGATGGATCTATAAGAGAAACAATGGGGGAAATCGAGATACCAGTTAAAATAGGACTTATCACCTTCGCCATCAAATTTCAAGTTTTACAAATAGCATCGGCCTACAAAATTTTGCTTGGGCAGCCTTGGATTCATTCAGCAGGGGCAATACCATCCAGCCTTTATCAGAAGGTTAAATTCATTATCAAGGCTAGGCTAATCTCCATCTATACTGAAAAGGAATTTCCTATCTACAAAATTGACGCAGTCCCTTACACTAAATTGGCTGCCCCGTCCTGTTTTCAATCCCTGGAGTATGTCACTGTAATACATGAATGAGATATAGTCGAGCCCAAATATTCAGATAACGTGCAACTGATCGCTCACTATTTCTAAAAAAATGGATATCGGCCGGGAAAAGGACTAGGAAAAAGGTTATAAGGGGTTCACGAAATTCTAGACATACCATCTCAAAAGCACACTTTCAGCCTAGGACACAAAGTAACAAAAGAAGAAGTCAGGGAACAGGCCAAACAGAGAAAGCGGCAAAGGGTTGCTCAAAGAAATGGAGACGAGGAAGAAATGACGCACCAGCTTCAGGCACTTTACCTGACTGAAGATAACAGAAGTCATAAGAAAGGAAAACTGTAGACTGAAGAAACCCTAATGATTAATGTACCTCTACCCTCAGACACGGGAGAACCAAAAAGTACCACTATTAGGCTAGCTCTTTCTGGAGAGAATCTTAATAATTGGGATAGTGAAGACCTCCATCGGGCATGCAAGTTTCAGTACAAGCTTGCCAGGGCATTCCATACACTTCTGACTCTTTAAAATTTGTCATCTGTTTATCTTTCTATTTTTGTTTCTATTTCCAATCAAAAGTTGTAATAGAAATACCTATATATGGAAGAGTTGTTTCCCTGTTTTGAATGATTCTCCTTGTTGTTTTTAATCAGGAACCTGCATATCCAACGTCTTGGCCAATTAATTGAAAGAATGTCTATTTTGACTTATTGCAATTTTGAAACTAAATTTGACTACCAGCTCTTGGGAATTAAACTCAATGTAAACAACACTGATGAGGTCTCGAAGGAGATTCTAAAATAGTTAGAAAGACATGATAACTGCAAAACTCCTAATATTGAAGAAACAAATGCAGTCAATTTGGGAAGCAAAGAATCCCCTAAAGAGGTTAAGATTAGAACTGGTTTAGATCATTGGCAACATAAAGAAATGCTGGAATTGCTACCTGCCTATATTGATGTCTTTGCATGGTCTTACCAAGATATGCTAGGATTGGATGAGTCCATTGTCGAGCACCGACTGCCGCTGGATCCGCAAATCAGGCCCATAAAACAAAAACTCCAAAGACTCAAACCCGAATGGAGTTTGAAAGTCAAAGCGGAAGTGGTTAAGCAGTTTCATGCTGGGTTTCTACAAGTAGTCGAATATCTTCAATGGTTGGCCAACATTGTCCCAGTCCCAAAAAAGAATGGGAAAGTTCGAATGTGTATTGATTTCTGAGATCTCAATAAAGTAAGCCCAAAGGATGACTTCCCCTTACCCCATATAGATATCCTGGTAGATAACATTACAAGCCACAAGATGTTTTCCTTTATGAATGGGTTCTCAGGATATAACCAGATCAAGATAGCCAAAGAAGATTAAGAAAAAACAGCCTTTATTACCCCATGGGAAGTATATTGCTACAAGGTGATGCCCTTCGGACTGAAGAATGTTGGGGCAACCTATAAAAAAGTTACGGTCACTCTCTTCGATGACATGATGCACAAAGAAGCAAAAATCTATGTAGATGATATGATAGTCAAGTCTAAAGCCCAAGAAGACCATTTGATCAACCAACGAAAAGTGTTTGATCGGCTCCGCAAGTATCAGCTCAAACCCAACCTTCCCAAATGTACTTTCGATGTTTCTTCTGGAAAACTGCTAGGGTTCATTGTCAACAAAAGGGGAATAGAAGTAGATCCTGCTAAGATTAAGTTAAACTCTGAGATGGCACCCCCAAAGGGAGAAACCGAAATTAGTTTCTTTCTGGACAAGTTGAATTTTATTAGCAGATTCATTTCTGAGATGACCCACCTTTGCGAACCAATTTTCAAATTGCTCAAAAAGGATGCCCCAAAAGAATGGAACGCAGACTGCCAACAAGTTTTTGAAAAGATCAAAGAATACGTCCTAAATTCCCTAATTTTGGTGCTGCCAACTCCGGAGAAACCCCCACTTAATGTATCTAACGGTCCTCGAAACTTCAATGGGATGTGTTTTGGGGCAACATGATGAAACTGGGAGATGAGAGTGAGCCATCTACTACCTCAGCAAGAAGTTTTCACCTAATGAGATCAAATATACCATGTTGGAGAAAACCTCTTGCGCTTTGGCATGGGCATCGCATCGGCTTAGGCATTACATGCGGCATTACTCTTTCCAGCAGGGTAGCTAGATGGCACATGATTTTGGCCGAGTTCGACACAGTCTTCACCACCCATAAGGCAGTTAAGGGGCAGGTTATAGCAGACTACCTAGCAAAAAACCCCATCAAGGAATACCAACCCATGGAGCCCTATTTTCCCGACGAAAATATCTTGTACACCAAATCAGAGGCCAAGAAACAAGAAGAGCCAGGCTGGAAGATGTATTTTGATGGTGCCTCAAACAAGAAGAAAGCTGGAATTGAGGTAGTCGTGGCTTCCGAAAAAGGCAACCATTACCCCATCATGTCCAAGTTAAAGTTTGATCTTTGCACCAACAATATCGCTGAATGTGAAGCTTGCATTCTGGGATTAAGGTTGGCAGCTGAAATGAAGATTGAGGAACTAATGGTCTTCGGGGATTCCGATATGGTAATTCAGCAAACTAAGGAAGTATATCAAACCAGGGATGACAAACTCTCCTCTTATCATCAGCAAGTCAAGGACCTTTATCAAATGTTTCTAAAAATAGACTTCTTCCACATTCCCCAAACTGCAAATAGTTTTTCTGATGCCTTGGCTACCTTGGCCGCAGCCATCAAAGTGGATGATGATACCAAAATTCCTGCCTTCCAAATCTTTGTTCGAGATACCCCATCTCACTGCCTTAACACCTCCACTAAATCGGATGGGCGGCCCTAGTTCTATGACATTAAAAGATATATGTAGACTAAGGAGTTCCCTACTCAAGCTATACAGAACTATAAAAAGATGATCTGAAGGCTGGCAGCCTAATATTTTCTGGTTGGAAAAAAGCTCTTCAAAAAATCCACTCTGGGGCCACTAAAATGTATTGATATAGTAGAAACGGGAGAAATCATGAGAGAGGTCCATGAGGGCGCCTGCAGGCCCCATATGAATGGCCATACCTTCTCCAAAAAGATTCTCATGATAGGGTATTATTGGACCACTATGGAGACAGATTGTATCCAGTATGTCCTCTGGTGTCACAAATGTCAGATACATAAGGATATAATCAAATCCCCACCTGTTAAGCTCCAGCCAATAACAGCCCTGTGGCCTTTTTCCATGTGGGGGATGGATATGATTGGCCCGATCTCCCCAAGAGCTTCAAATGGACACTGGTTCATCTTGGTCGCTATTGATTATTTTACAAAATGGATTGAAGTAGCATCTTATGTCCATGTCACCAAAAAGGTAGTCAACAAGTTCATCAAGAATCACAATATCTGTCGATATGGGATTCCGGAATCATTCATCATGGATAATGCTACCAACCTGAATAATGGCTTGATGTCCTAATTGTGTCAAAACTTCAAAATCACCCATCGAAAGTCAATAAGCTACCAACCATAGATGAATGGGGCAGTAAAAGCTGCCAACAAAAACATTAAGAGAACCCTCCGAAAAATGATCGACCTGTTGGCCCAAGAAGGCAACTCAAGAGGGGGGTGAATTAGGTTTTATAGAATTTATATCAAGAATTTCAATTAAAAACTGTTTATGTATTTCAACAATAATTAATCAAAGTATATATATCAAGCAGGTGAAGTATATATCAATGTATATATTTATGCAAGCATGTATAATGAGCAAATAAGCAAAACAGAGGCAGAACAGAAGAGCACCAGATTTATAGAGGTTCAGCCAACCTTGTCTATGTCCTCTCTTCTTCGATCCTTTCGAAGGGATTCCACTATGTAACACTCTTTACACAGCTGCTGGTTTTGCCACAAGTGCCCAGCTCACTCTTACAAAAGCTTCTTCCCAAGCTTTCAAAACTCAAGAGATTTTGTCCAAGCTTCTCTCAAAATTATAAATAATTTTGTCCAAACTTTACTCAAACTTACAAGTGTTTTTACCAAGAACACTCAAACTTACAGGTTTACAAACCCACCCAAGTGAAATGAATAAAGGTTATACAATGGGTAACTCTCCTAATGAGTATATGAACAAATACAACTCAATGAATAACCTTAAACACTCAGCAAAAATATGTGGCAGTTAAGGCACAGGAGATTTTCAGCTTCAAGCTCTGGATATCAATGATATAATTGCTCTAATCATCAATATAGAAGCTGTATATATCTTGTATTTAAAGATATGGATCGATTCTAGCCGTTGGAGAAGTATGGGAGAAGTTTTGGTTGTAGATTGCCCCATACCGTATGTCAGAAATATAGCCGTTACTGTCGGGGGTTGACTCTTTTTACTATGAGTCGACTCTTTTTGCAGTTTGCTTCAGGATTTTGCCTTCAAGAGTCGACTTATGACTTAAAAGAGTCGACTCTTTTGGTCAGAATCAGCAGACTCAACTCTCTGTCCTAATGAGTTGATTCTTTTTACAGCAAGGGTCGACTCTTTTAAGCAGTCTTCAGAATTTTTGCTCTCTGTTGAAATGAGTCGACTCCTAAATGATGAGGGGTCGACTCTTTTGAGTCTTCGGCAGATTTCCAAGGCTCTGTTTGAAAGAGTTAACTCATGAAACTTGAGGAGTCGACCCTTTTTACCAAAAAGGTTGATTTTGTAGCTTTTATCCAATCTTTTTCAAAGTCTCTAATCTTTTCATGGATCATCCAAATAGGCTTTTTAAAGCTTGAAAACACTTCTTCAAGGCTTGATGACTCCAAGAACATCTTTAATTCTTTCTAGATGAATTTTCTCCATTTTCATTACTTGTAGAGCTCTTCCATCATCAATGCTTCAACCATTTAACTAAGTCTTCTTCATGATCTTCAAGAGAGCTTCCAAGACTTAAAATCTTCATTTCTTCAACTGATTTTCTATCCTTCTTCTTGATTTCTTCTAGGATTCTTTAATCAATATAACTTCTCCATAGACTTCAACAAATCTTCCAAGAAAGCTTTTCTAGTCTCGTGATTTCTTCCATGTCTTCAAAACACCTTCAAATCTTCCAAGAAAGCTTCCATGTCTTTGAGTTGGTCTCTTCTTCTTTGTCATCCATCATTTTTGGCATTTCTTCATTCTCTATAAGATCACCACTTGTTGAATATGCCATCTCATCATGCTTTTCATTCTTCATTCTAATCTTTGCATCACAAATCCTCCATTATGATAAGCTTTAAGTCAAGATCTAATTAATAATCAATCTGCACACTAAGTAGAATTATTAGATCATTAAATTATATTTTTTTATCATCAAAATCAAGGCATTGATTCAACACAACCATTACAAAGACTGGCATGAGAAGCTTCCTTTCACGCTCATGGCCTACCAGACTACGATGAGGGTCTCCATCGGTGCAACCCCTTATGAGTTGGTCTACAACAATGAAGCCGTGCTCCCTGTCGAAGTAGAAGTTCCTTCCATAAGGGTACTAATGAAAACTCAGCTAGAGTGGCACTCATATTAGTAGAAATGGATGGATAAGAATTTCCCAACCCTTTGAACTTAGATGCAGTCAAGCATTACTTTATATGAATCGAGTACTCTTACTTTCTCTTGAGCAACAAAGAAGTCCATTGCAATGAAGGAAGACCTGTGAACATTTCTTTTATTAGAAAAAATGCATGTTCCTTTCCTGAATCATCAAAATTCTTATAAAAGAACTCGTGGATACTAAGTAGGTTAAATTGACATGATGAGAGGCCATCAATTCTTTTTACCCTATACACCACATCCCTTGCTCCGACCCATTTTGAGCCAATTACATTTCTTTGACAAACCCGACCTGGTGATCACCGCCCACAATAGGCGAAAACAAAATTGGAAAGAAAAATATTAAAGGAAGAAACCTAAGGCAAAAGAAAGCCTTCTTTCACATTTAAAGAAAGGGAGAAACAACGCAACACTCTAAAAAAACTGATGATGAGATGCCCGATAAATCAACAGACAATGCAAATAGTAGTGCTGGGGCAAAACCAGGAAAAACAATAAAACCTGTATGGGTAAAAGTTCGTACAAAAACATGGCAAATACCTAAAAGAGAAAATTGACATGAAAAAGGCATAAGGGAGAAGAAGTGTTGAAAGAGTGATCACCGGTCTATGATAAACCCCAGGAGACGTGTAATACATTGGGCCTTCAATACCCTTCCTTTCAAAAACCACATAACCTAGCCACATTTCAACCTAATTTAAAGCCCTCTCTAATCAATAAAAACTGCTTAGTCCAAACTGAGTCTAGCATAAGAAAGGTGATGATTTTCGAATATGGACAAATATCTGGAACATCCAGGTCTCCGTTCCTGACACGGATCCTTCTTGAATTATAAGAGAATTCCTTGTTGCTAAAAAAAAAAGGCGTGACCCCAAGGGCACGGTGAAAACTCGAAAGAGTGTAAAGGCACCGATGGAAAAATTAGATTGAAAAAAAAAATCTTTCTTATCCCTTCTCAGATTCATCTCAACCAATGGGTAAACAGTTCATAGGTCGTCGCAAGAAAAGACAGGGGAGAAAATCGCAATTGTCAAAAAATACATTTTTCCAAAATCAATGGACCAAGAAGAAGAAACAATGCGGGCCCTTGCCAGAGAACATCTCAATGAGAATCCCATCCCAGGGAAGTAATTCCTACCTGTAAGCACCCAATTTTTGACCGCTCGGCAGTCTACGGTCCGTCCAGACTTGTACTCAAGTCAATATGGACGTATTCTGACCGAAATCAACTCTCTAAGCCTAATCCCATCTATCCATCGCTTTGTGGGCCCGCCAGGCCCAAATAAAGGCAAAATGACCAAAATGCCCTTAGGGGCATTGTCCTTTCCAATTCTAAATTAGGCGCGTCTTTTCGAAGACGGTGAGTCCCCTTTCCAATATTCCCACAGGCATGTCTTTCCAAAGACGGTAAGTCCCCTTTTCAATTCCAAATCAGGCACGTCTTTCCAAAAACGGTAAGTCCCCTTTCCAATTCTAAACCAGGCACGTCTTTTCAAAGACGGTAAGACCCCTTTCCAATTCCCACAGGTGCGTCTTTCCGAAGACGGTAAGTCCCCTTTCTAATTCCAAATCAGGCACGTTTTTTCGAAGACGGTAAGTCCCCTTTCCAATTCCAAATCTGGCACATTTTCCTGAGACAGTCTCTTTGGAACAGTAAGTCCCTTTAAACCTGTTGACCAGGACGAGACCCCAAGTCCCCTAGATGGTAAAACGGTCCACCTTTGGCGCCTGCTAGCCCGCCAATGCAGAAATGTCCATTTGGACACACCTTTCGAGAAAGTTGACTTCTCAGGTGCTAAGTCCTTATAGCAGCTTTCCGAGATCAGGCAGTCCCGGAAATTATCGCGAACCATTAGAGTAGTGAAAGTACTCGTAAACATCATAACCGTCAGAGTAGCGAAAATACTCGCAAGCAGGTCGATATAGGGAATTGCCAAACAAACCCTTGCATCACGAGACCACCGTCAGAGTGGCCGAAACACTCAAAATCTAGGTCAACACTAGTGTCTGCTAGTCCACTTCGGTGAAAAATGACTAAACTGCCCCTAGGGCCATTTTGGCACTTTTTTGAGAACACACCTGAGTCCTCAGAATGGTAAGTCCAACCCTTCCAAGATCGTCTTAGAGACGATCTGTCATGATTAGGTGCCTTCTAGTCAGTTTTGGGCCAATTCTGAGACTTTTTGGTCAAGATGACCATTTTGCCCCTAGGCATCCAAATGCCCCGGGGACCACACTGGCTCTGGGTATCAAACCAGTAACCTCCCGAGAATGCTTCTTATAGTGTTCTCAACCTTCTATTATCTTTCCAGATCATTTTGAGTCAGTTCCGTCAAACCCGATGCAAAATGACCGTGTTGCCCCAAGTGGACCGATTGTCTTTTCTAGCCACATCGGCTCTGGGTATCAAACCAGTAACCTCCTGAGAATGCTTCTTATAGTATTTTAACCTTCCTTTATCCTTCTGGATCATTCCGAGTTAGTTCTGGTAAACCCGGTGCAAAATGACCGTTTTGCCCTAGGTGGGCCGGTCGCCTTTTTTGACCACACCGACTCTAGATATCAAGCCGGTAGCCTTTGGGAACATTCTAAATAATGTTTCTAAATCTTGAGTTTTCTTTTGGGACATTCTGAGTCCGTCCCGGCAGCTTTCCGATCTAGTTGACCGTTTTGCCCCTAATGGCCCGATCAATCCTTTCGAAAAATGTTGTCATCCTTTTTCAAGTCCACTACCTCTGGGACACTGTTTTAAGTGTTACTATCCTTTTCTAGCCTTCTAGGCCATGCCCGATCCCTTAAGTTCTTCCCGGGCTTTCCGGAGTCACTCCTAGTGAAGCCAGGCTAAAAATTGCATGGTAGTCACTAGTACAGGCGCCCAAATCTTTCAAAAATACGTTGGTTGCCGACTTAATGAACTTTCCAAAGTTGTTTGCGCCACTAGTAGTGGCGCCAAGCCAAAAAATGGCCTGGCGCCACTCTTAGTGGCGCCAAGAGGAAATTTGCCCTAGCACCACTACAACAGGCGCCAGGTGCTTCCTCTCTCTATAAATACAGAGCCTCCTCCAGCATGAAGGAGGTCCACAAACTCAGTCTAAAAACCCTACTTTTCGATATACAGAGCTCGTAGCCTCTCTAAACCCTAATCTCCTTAGGTTTTTCAAACCTTAGCCTCCATACACAAACCCTAGTCTCCTATACACTCACATATACTTCTATACACTCATACACTAGCCTCCAAAGCCTCCTTTGAAGACTTGAAGTTCTGCAACCTGAAGTTTTGAAAATTGAAGACGAACTCTTGAAGATTGAAGTGAAGACCGAAGCAAGACAAGCAAAGCAAAGCGCGCAAAGCTAAGCAAAATAAAGAAGACACAAGGTAGGCTTCTTATTTACGTTTACGCATCTTCCCTCTCTCTTCTCCCTCTAAACCCACTTGGGTTTTTTTCTATTTTAATCCCCCATCTTCTTCCCCCCCCCCCCCTCCCCCCCTTCTTGCATGCTTGAAACAAAGGAATTCCCGATCCATGTATAGGATTAGGCTATTGAAGAGTCACCGTGTCGGGGGCTTTCTTTTAGTCTAACCGAAGACCACGTGGGTTCGGCCCCCTTGATTATGTGGTGAAGCCTTTAACCTTGTATGTTCACGAACTCGACTTGCATTGTGCATATCATGATCTTGCATTCTTCCAAAATTCATTTTCAAACTCATTTTCAAAGCTTGCATTAACATCATTTTCAAATTTGCATCAAAATCTTCTTTTTCAAAACCACAATCCTAAGGTGGTTCTAGCCTTTTCATGGCTAGAGTTGCTTTAGGAAAGTGTTACATTTAAAGTGACCAACATGGTCCATATTTTCAAAACATTGTTATTTTCAAAACCACTATCTTAAATTGGATCTAATCTTCTTATGGTTAGAATCGTTTTAGGAAAGTGAGGAATTTTATATACTTTCTAAAAAACTCTTCTCAAAAATCTCCTTCTAAAAACCTCTCTTTCAACATACTTTATAAAAATTCTCTTCAATCTCCTTCTTTAAATTCCTTTTCAAAATTATTTTCCAAAAAGTCTCTCCAAAAAATCTATTTTCAAAACTTCCTTTTCAACTCATTTCCAAAACACTCTCTTCAAAATTCTTTTCCTAAAAATACTCCCTAGATTTCCTTCTTAGAAAACTCTCTCCAATCTCTTTTCCAAAATTGTTTTGAAAAACTCCTTTCCAAAAATCTCTTTCCAAAAACATCTTTCCTAAAAGCTCCTTTCTAAAAACTGCTTTCCTCAAAGTTCACTCTCCAAAAACGCTACTTACGTTTCCTTCCTAAACAACTCTTCCTAAAAAACTCTTTTCTAAAAGCTTCTTCCAAAATCTTTTTCCTAAAACTCCTTTCAAGTTTACTTTCCAAAAACTCCTCTCTAGGATTTCTTTCCAAAAATATCCCTTTCTAAAAACTCCTCTCTAGGATTTCCTTCTAAAAATCTTCGTTTTCAAAAATGCATTTTTCAAAAAACTCTTTCCTCAGAGTCCAAGTCAAGCCCTAGAGCTAGCGATTAGAAAACCCTAATTTTCTTTCCAAAAACATGATTTTCAAACTTGCCTTAAAACCTAGGTTTTCAAAATCTCCCTTTTTACATCAAAATCATAGGCTTCCAAAACCTATTTTCTACATCAAAACTATAGTCTTCCAAATCTATGGTTTCTAAAACTTCCCTTTCCAAATCCATGTCAAATCCAATCTCCTCATTTAGGAAACTAGATCCCATCCTCCATTTTTGGAAACAAAATCAAAACATTTCTTTTTAGAAACAAAATCCAATCCCTTGCTTTAGGAAATAGGAATCTCAACCCTTCCAAACCCAAATCTTTCCTAATTCAACTCCTTCCTAATCTAGTACTTTCCTAAACCTTAAGTTTCCTAAACTTAAATTTTTAAATCTTTCCTTAAACTTTAAGCTTTCAAACCTTTCTTAATTCCATCCCTTTCCAAATCTTAACTTTCCAAATCTAAGTTTTCAAATCTTTCTTAAAACGAAACCTTTCCTAATTTCAAAATCTTTCCTAATTTGAAAAATTTCCTAATTCAAAAACTTTTCTAAAATGAAACTTTCCTAAATTGAAACTTTCCTAAAACGAAACTTTCCAAAAATGACACTTTCCTAAATCGAACCTTTCCTAATTCGAACCTTTCCTAAATCCAATCTTTCCTAATCTTCCAAAGTCCAACATTCCAGTCAAGTCTTTCTTAATCTCGAGTCCTTTCTAAATCCTATCTTCCTAGATCTAGGGTCTCTACTCTTCCATTTCAAATTCCAATATTCTATTCTAAATTCAAATCAAATCCAAATTCCAATTCAATTTCTTCTTCCATATCAGATCTTCTATTTTCTATCGAACTCTGGTCTGAACTATGACTGACCTGATTCGTCCAAAAGGATACGTAGGCAACCCTCATGAGTGCGGTCACAATTCTTTCAAATCTCTAATTCCACAATCTTTTCAAACTTCTATTTCCATAACTTCTTTCAAATCTCCAATTCTACAATCTTCTTCAAGTTTTCAATTCCATAATCTATTGTTCTAATTCCAAATTTCTATTTCTAAATCTCTATTTCCAATTTCTAAAACTTTCTTTCAAAATCAAATCTATCTTTTCAAATATCTTTTAAATCAAATCAATTTTTTTCCAAATCTCTTTCCAAATCTATTTTTCCAACTTTCTTTTCTTGCACTTCCATATCATGCATCGTGTCTTTTTAAACATTCTTTTTCTAAAGTGAATAGGATTGAACATTTGTTAGTTGAAGACTCTCATAGGTGAATTTAGGGTAAATAGACATGTAGGTACCGTAAACCAACCTCTGAACCTAGAATCACTATTTTCAAAGACCAAAATAGAGTTATTTTCTAAAAAGGACTTAAAAGTTTGCTAAAGGTTGTCAAACAACCTATTTTCTTAAGAACCCTCTCTTGAGGAGATATTTTCAAAATCGCTTTATAAAACCCTACGTGTAGTCTTCGGATTACGCTTAGTTTTTAGGTGACCTAACTCACCTTAATCAAGTTAGGTGGCGATTCCAAATGTTTTCCAAAAGCCCTTTATTTAAATCAATTTTCAATTTAAACATAGTCTCATTCATTCTTCTAGGAGGGTGAGTTCTAATGAGAGAGTACAGTGTTTTTCCCGCTTGTGTGTATATTCTTAGAGTGCAAAAAATCTGGGCGCAACACTACCCCATAGATGTAATTCTTGCTATAGCTTCTGTTATAACATGTGTTTAAGTTAACAAAGTGGTGCAGAAACAAACAGATGGTAACACTCCCCGAAAGGAAGATAAAATCCATTACCGCAAAATCATAAGAACCATGCTAACATAAGCATATTTACAAATGTAGGGAATCCAGAAGAAAATCCAAACATCCTAGGGCAGGCTAGCCGTTAAACAAACAAAAAGGGAAAAGAAGACAAAAGGGAAAGACTGCATCAAGAACGAGGAACCACGACGTAACGATCCATGTCCCCATCCGATGAGTCATCATCCGAACCCCTGGTGACAAGACTCGCAGGACCAGGGTGAGCAGACGAAGGACCAACCTCACTAGACGGTGGTGTCACCAATCTCTCCCCAAAAGGGCCGGCACTGGTAGAGGCTTCGAAAGATGAAGTCGATAACTGGCTTAGTCCATGACATCAGCATTGGTCGAGAAGGTGATCCCTCTACTATGAAAGGGTATGTACCATGTCCCTCAATAAAATTATGATCTCATCCCGAGGGTCAATCACCGCTGAAGAAAGGATGTCTCGAGACCCCCGAGGGCGCCTAAGTCCCTAAGAAACGTCAGCCGAAGGACAGTCTCTCATCCTGGGAGCCACCTCAAGCTGCCTCTCCAAATCACTCACTCACCTCCTGCTAGCCTTCAATAGAGCCTCCAACTCACCCAATCAGGTGCAATAAAGTCTCCAGTGATGTCTCGCCCTGATGATGACAATGGCTAAAAGATCGACATATCACACTAGAGGTAGGGGAGACTCTAGGAGAGGATCTCTGACTATGGCATCCCCCAAAGCATACATCTGGAACCATCTGTCATAATCAATAGTGGCTGTAAAAATGAAGGAGAATGGACCATCTGAGCTGTCATGCGCTATCAAAGTCTACCACAACTTCATCAACTTGGTCACCAAACCTCTCGAAACATCATCACCAAAATAAGTCTGATATCCTGTCGTCATGGCTGTGTAGGGGACGTCCTGTGCCTGACCTAACTAGCGAAGAACTCGAATGCTAAAGAAAAGGACAACACCCTTCAAGTTGACTAAAGGGATGAAAACCTGGCCAGAAGTCTATACTCGCAACGGATCAACATTACACAAACCCACAAACCACTAAACTAAATCAGATCTCCTCATCTAGAGGAACGCCATCCATGTCGTGTAGGAATCAGGGCAGTCCACACTGTCAATGATCTCCTGTCACCAAGGCATGAATAGGGTCGACCTCTAGATACCATTTGTGACAAGTGATGTGGTGAATGAATAGATGCTTGAGAGCCCATAGTTGGAAAAGGGACCAAGACCCTCTAAAGAAAATATCCTCCCCACTCTAAGGCCGAGTAAAGCTCACATAGTTCTCACCCATGGCTAAAGGGGTGTAAGAATGCCCTCGTCGGATCAACAACAACAAGGAGCAAAGTCTGCCATCCACCTAGCCATCTCCTCGAGGGAATACCAGAAGACTCAACAGAATCAGGGCAAGGAAATTCATCTGAGTGATAGGCCACTCCGAAGAAGTATGCCAAACACCAGGATGAGTAAGTTGACCCATGTGAAACTCAAAATGATCTAGTAAAAACCCTACCTCAATGACCGAAAAAGCAGGATAAGAGTCTGAATCCAAAATCTAGCACCTGAGTCCCAACTGACCAGAAAAATCAGACAGAAAGCCCCTGGGAAAGTCTGGAGCCACAATACCCTCCTGACCGCTCCTCAGACCTAACAAGTGCCCATACTCGTGAGGGGTCGGTGTCATCTCAAAATCGCTAAAGCGAAACATAGTTCAGGGCACCAAAAGGTGTTAGATGACTCAACTAGACTCGGTATCAACCGGACAAAGAGAAGTGATCCCAGGTACTTGAAAGCCTTACAAAAAATTCGCCGCTCCTCCTCAGTATAGCTATCATAAAAAGCACAGAGCCGAGACATGACGGCAACATCCTCCTTGACTTTTGCACCTAGAGCAGTAAAGGACTACCCCCTCGCAGCACTATCATCTCAGGTGGAACCAATCCTCCTACCGCTACTCTCTCCGGGCTCAACCCGCAGCGCCTCCTATTAGAACCATCATCACTTGCCCCCTACATCCTGAAAAGCAACAACAAAAAGAAAAATGTAGAAAGTTGATCACCAATAGAATATGCATGAAAGAAAAAAGATATATATACATCGAAAAAGAAAAGAAGTAAAAAAGACAGAAAAAAAGAACAAAAGAACGAAAAAAAAACCAAGAAAAAAAAAAGGAAGAAGAAAATATAAAAAAAAACTAAGGCCCTATCCATTCCCTAGTTATATTTCAAAGTATCAAAAACCAGTTTCTTGGGCATTCTCCTTCAAAAGTCCCGTTTCAAAGAGTTTCTAACGGTTTTCCAAGCTTTTTTCTCAAAAAGTCTCATTTCAAAGTATCAAGACCAGTCTCCTGGGCTTTCTCCTTCCAAAGACCCATTTCAAAGATTTTCTACGGTTTTTCGAGCTTTTTCCTTAAAAAGTCTCATTTCAAAGTATCAAGATCGATTTCTCGGGCTTTCTCCTTCGAAAGCCCCGTTTCAAAGATTTTCTACGATTTTTCGAGGTTTTTCCTAAAAAAGTTTAGTTTTAAATATCAAACCGATTTCTCAGGCTTTCATCCTTAAAACCCTTATTTCAAAAATTTTCTAACAGTTTTCCAAAATTTTTCCTCAAAAAGCTCTACTTCAAAATATCAAGCCGGTTTCCTGACTTTTCTCCTTCAAAAGCCCTATTTCAAGGTTTTCTAACAGGTTTTGCTGAGCTTTTTCCTTAAAAAGTTCTATTTCAAAATTTCAAACTGATTTCTGAGGCTTTCTCCTTCAAAAGCCCCATTTCAAAAATTTTCTATGATTTTTTGAGCTTTTTCCTTAAAAGTTTCGTTTCAAAAATATCAAATCGATTTCTCGGGCTTTCTCCTTGAAAAGCCCATTTCAAAGGTTTCTAACGGTTTTTTGAGCCTTTTGCCTCCAAAAAAAAATGAACTTCTACTTCAAAACGTCAAACCGGTTTCTCGGGCTTTCTCTTTCAAAAGCCCAGTTATAAAAAATAACTGCTTTTTTTAAGAATTTTAGAGTTGAACGTTGAATTCCTAAAGGGTCAACACTTTTTGAAAATTTTCAACAAAGTTCTGCCTTAAAAACTCACTATCCCAAAATTCAAAAAATCACATAACACCTCACCAAGGCTCCCCGAGCCTGGAACCATGTCAATCGACACCATCCCATCCTCCGTAACACATGACCCATGATTAAACACAATTTCTAAGGTCATTTCTTCATTTTTCAAAATGTTTTGATTTTGTCTCTATTTCTAAAAATTTTTGAAAATTACCAAAACACTCAAAACGATCGCCACAATTTTATAAAAATATCCTACAATTTTTCTGCCTTCAATAGGTATAATTTTTCAATTTTTCTTAATAATTAAAAATTCAAAAATTCAAAATTTTTCAGAAAATTACGAAACTTCATACGATTGTTCTATGAATTTTTCTAAAACACCCAGTACAAAAATAAAGCACAAACACGCGATACCCGAGCCTATAGAAGCAAATTTCTCAACCCTATAAGAAACCCATTTACATAAACAAGCAAAATCATCCAAAACACGCTCAAATCTTCACCAAATCGCAAAAACAATCCTCCCATTGCATTCTAAGCATCCTAAAGCATAGATTTACACTAATCATATGCAAAAAATGAACACATATGTATCAAAATAGACAAAATTTCAAAAACTAACATTTGAGTTCTCTAGTGAGAAATGAGCTTTCCAACAAGAATCCGGCAATAATGTTGTCCTTCGGCAAGCACCCAACCTCCCTCGAGACTTTCCTAGCAAGACCCGACGTAAACCCTTTCAGAATCCCTCAACCAAGCTCTCCTATCGCTCTAAATATTCAAAACCCGTAATACAAAAACACGAACCTGCTCTGTTTTGAAACCCACGGCCTGGCGCATGTAGCAGATGCGTTAGCAGAAAAACCCAACTGGCACACGTGCTACATACGCCAGGGTTATTTTACACCAAGCACGTGTGTTACATGCACCCAGCCCTTCAGCTTCCTACCAAAACCAACTTTCAATCCTCTAAGTGTCAAAAATCATTTTTGAGGCTTTAAAAGGCCAAAAATCAAGGTTTCAAAAATTTGTTTTCAAAAACCAAGTGTTCTGGGCCAAACTTCCTCAAACCAACATTTTCAAAACTCGGACCTTGAACAAAATTTCCAAAACACAGTTTTTTGAAATTCAAAGTTCTCCAGACAAACGACTCACAAGTAGTCTAAAACTTTCAAAACTTGCCAAGTTGTCGTCCCTCTGATTGCCGCGCAACAAAAAAGGGATTCTTACTTCGTTATTTTTCTGCCTTCGACAAGCAAAGACAGAAAAAGAGGGGCAATTATAAACAACCCATTTTCGCCCGCTGTAAGCACCCCATTTTTGCTCGCTTGACAATCATCAGTCCGTCCGAACTCATATTCAAATCAACATAGACATGTTTAAGTTCAAATCAATTTTTTGAACTCAATTCAATTAATCCATCGCTTCGCGGGCCCATTAGGCCCAAAATGCCCTTGTAGCATTACTCGGTCCAATTTCCATTGGCACATCTTCTTGGAGACGATAAGTCACCGTTTCAATCTCAAACTCAACTTCAAGTTCAATTCTAATTCAAATCAAATCTGGCATGCCTTTCGAGAAAGTTGATCCTTTAGGCTATAAGACCATCCAATCCGGAACGTTTTTTGAGAAAACTCTTCAAAAAGGTAAGTCCCTTCAAACCCATCAACCGGGACAGAACCCAAGTCCCCGAGATGGTAGAACGGTCCACCTTTGGTGTCTGCTAGCTCGCCAATGAAGAATGTCTGTTATTCGGCATGTCTTTTGAGAAAGTTGATTCCTTAGACGATAAGTCCACCTAGCAGCATCCTGAGATCAGGCTGTCTCCAGAATGAATGCGAACTGTCAGAATGGCAGAAACACTCGTAAACATCACAACTGTCAGAGTAACGGAGACACTCGTAAACAGGTCAGTATCAGGAATTGCCAACAAACCCCCTATGTCACGGGACCGAACTCGCCTCTTGGCTATGACACGTTTACCACTGGATGAGACACCTTTGAAAACCAACTCGTCACAAACCGTCAAAGTGACGGAAACACTCAAAACCCAGGTCAACACCAATGCCTGCTAGCCCACTCTGGTAAAAGATGACCAAACTACCCCTCGGGCCATTCCGGCACGTTTCTTGAGAAAGTACCTAAGCCCTTAGAGCGGTAAGTCTACCCTTCCAAGATTTTCCCAAAGACGATCTGGCATGTTCAAATGCCTTCTAGTCGGTTCTGGACTAATTCCGAGACCATTCAGTCAAAATGACCATTTATCCCATAGGTATCCGGTTACCTCCGAGAACCACACTGGCTCTGGGTATTAAACCGGTAACCTCCTGAGAATGCTTCTACTAGTATTTCTAACTTTTTAATGCCTTTTCGATTCATTTCGAGTCAAATTCCGGCAAAACTAGTGCAAAATGACTGTTTTGCCCCTGGTAGGCCAGTCGCCTTTTCCAACCACACCGGCTCTGGGTATCAAACCAGCATTCCCTTGAAACACTCTAGATAATGTTTCCAGCCTTCAAGTCCTCTTACGAGCTTTTTCGAGTCCATTTTATTCATTTTTTGGTCTAGTTGACTGTTTTGCCCCTAAAAACTCAGTCAACAATTTCAACCTTGCTTTTCATGTTCGTTATCCCTGGGACACTATTTTAGGTGTTTCTACCCATTTTCGGCCATCAGAACCCTTCCCGGCCTTCTAGAACATTTTTGAACCTTCCGGAGTCATTCCTAGTAGAGCCAAGTCAAAAATTGCATGGTAGTCACTAATACAGGCACCCAAATCTTTTGCCTTAGGTATCAAGGCTTGAAAGATACATTGCTTGCCGACCTTAAGACTTTCCTAAATGGCTGGTGCCACTAGCAATGGCACCAAGCAATTTTTGCCTAGCGCCAAAAGGAATTTTAGCATAGCGCCACTGCAACAGACGCTAGGTCAATCTTTTGTTTACAAATACAGAGCTTCCCCCTACGTGAAGGAGGTCGGCAATCTCAGTCCAGAAACTCTATCTCTTTGCATACATACCTCAAACTCTCTCCAAACCCTATCTCTCTTAGGCTTCTTCAAACACTAGCCTCTATACACTCTAACCCTAGCCTATATACACTTCATACATTCATATACAAGCCTCTAACATCCATTGAAGACTGAAGTGCTGCAAGTTCGAAACTTCCAAAGTCCAAGAAAAGCAAAGCAAAACAAAGCAAACAAAGCAAAGAAGATACGAGGTTGGTTTTCTCTTTTATGTTTACGTACTCCCCCCTCTCTCTTCTTCCTCTTAACCCACTTGGGTTTTCTTCTATTTTAATCCCCAATCTTACCCCCCCTTCTTGCATGCTTGAAACAAGGGAATCCCCGATTCATGTGTAGGAAGAATGGTTGCAAGTAATTGTGTTGGAGGCTTTCTTCTAATTCAACCTTAGACCATGTGGATTCGGCCCCTTTGATTATGTGGTAAAGCCAACTTGTATATTCATGACTCTACTTGCATTGTGCATATCATACTCACACATCTATTCAAAATTGTTTTCTAAACTTGTCTTCAAAACTTGCATCAAAATCTCTTTGAAAACTTGTATTAAAAATCTCCTTTTTCAAACTTAGTTTCGAAATCACAATCTTAAGATGATTCTAGCTACTCCATGGTTAGGATTGTTTTAGGAAAGTGTTACATAAGTTTTGAGTGTAAACCCTAAAATTGATTTTGTCAAAATCACAATCCTAAGGTGATTCTAGCCATTCCATGGTTAGGGTTGCTTTAGGAAAGTGTTATATTTCATGAGCCCAATATGGTCCATATTTTTAAATCTTTGTTGTTTTCAAAACCACAATCTTAGAATGGTTCTAATCTTCCTATGATTAGAGTCATTTTAGGAAAGTGAGATAATTTTAGAGACTTGTAAAAGTCAATATTTCATTCCCTTTTCCAAATCGCTTTTTCAAATCTCTTTCCAAACTTCTTTTCCAATCTACTTCCTAAAATGCTTTAAAAAATCTCCTTCTAAAAACTTTCTTTCCAAAAATTTATTTTCCGAAAAGCTCTTTTCAAACTCATTTCCAAAAGTTCTCTTCAAAAATTCACTTTTTAAAAACTATCTTCAAGTCTTCCTCCTAGAAACTTTTTTCAAAAGGTCTACTTTCCAAAAATTCTTTTTTTGGGATTCCAAGTCAAGCTCTAGGTCCCATGGTTAGGAAACCCTAATTTTAATTCTCAAAAACATGACTTCCACTTTTGTTTCAAGTCAAAGTTTCCAAAAAAAAAATATTTTCTACATCAAATCTTATGTTTCCGAAATCTCTTTTTCCACCAAAATCTTAGGTTTCCAAATCCTAGATTTTCAAAACTCAACCTTTTCAATTCCATGTCAAATCCAATATTTCAAATTAGAAAACTAAATCGAATCTTCCAATTTTAGAAACCAAATCAAATAATCTCTTTTTGGAAATAAAATCAAATCTTCAACTTTAGGAAATAGGAATCAAATCTTTCTTAATTCAAACCTTTCTTAATTCCAATCTTTCTAAATTTCAAAACTTTCTAAATTTAAAACTTTCCTAAGTTCAAACTTTTCAAATTCTAAAGCTTTCCAAAGTCCAATCATTCCTAAACCATAACTTTCCAAATTACTCCAAGTCAAGTGTTTTCAAATCAAGTCAAATCTCTTTTCGAATCTTCCTTAAATCTAATTTTTCTAATTCGAATCTTTCCTAATTCGAACATTTTCTAAACCCAACTTTCTAAAATCAAACCTCCCAAATCTAAATCAAATCCTTCCTAATTCAACTACATGTTCCAACCCTAGGATACTTAAATCTTAGGGTACCTAAACCTTAGTTCAGCCCTAATCCTAAGTTAGGAAGCCTCAACTCCTTTCTAAGATTTTTTTCTTAAACCAAGTTGATTTTTCAATCTAAGTCAACATGTTTTCAAAACTCAAATCCTTCTTTCTTAAATTAAGTCCAAGTTCTTTTTCCAAGTTCCTTCTTTTCAAATCAAAGTCAAATCTAAGGTCAATTTTAAGTCCAAATTTCAATTTCAAATCTTCTATTCAAAGTTCAAATCAAATTTTTTTTTTCAAATCAAATCTTTTTAAAAACCTTAAAATATCTATTCTCAATCGGACTCTTGTCCGAACTACGACTGACTTGATTTCCAAAAAGGGATACGTAGGCAACCCTCATGGATGCGGTCATAGCCTTTTTCAAACTTTCAATTCCAAGATCTTTTTCAAGTTTCTAATTTTAAAATTCATTTTCAAATCTCCAATTCCAATTTCTAAAACATTATTTCAAATTTCAAATCAAGTCTTTTTAAATTTATTTTCAAAATCAAATCAAGTCTTTTCAAATCTACTTTCAAAATCAAATCAAATTCTTGCACTTGCATATCATGCATCATGTCAAACATCTTTTCAAAATTCTTTTTTAAAGTGGATAGTTTTAGACATTTATTAATCCAAGATTCCAAATGATTGAACCTAGGATGAATAGACATGTAGATACTGCAAGGGCAAAGTAGGGTGATGGCTTAGTGTGTCTTCCCTACATGTAACCAACCTCTGAACCTAGATCACTATTTTCAAAGACCAAATGGAGTTATTTTCAAAAAAGGGCTTAAATACTTTCAAAGGTTTCCAAACAACCTATTTTCTTAAAAACCCTTTCTTGAGGAAGTTTTCAAAACCTTTTCAAAAATCCAAAGTGTAATCTTCGGCTTGTGCTTAGTTTTAGGTGACCTAACTCATCTTAATCAAGTTAGGTGGCGACTCCAAATTGTTTTTCAAAAGCCCTCGTTCAAAATCATATTTTCAATTCAAACCTAGTCATACTTGTCCTTCTAGGAGGATGAGTTCTAACGAGAGAGTACTGTATTTTTCCCACTAGTGCGTATTTTTCTCGAGTGTAAAAAATCGGGGCGCGATAGTTGGCGACTCCGCTGGGGACGCTTAGATGGTTAGGCCATTGTCATGTCTATTTACCCTCACCCATTTGGAGTCTTTGATTAATTTGTCCAACTCTATCCACTTCAAAAATTTTCAAAATCAAGTTTTCCAAATTGCTTTCCAAAAACTTGTCACTGCTTACATTCAATTATTCAATCTTGCATTAAGTTTTCATTCAGAGTACTGACTTTTGCATATTTATTTTTGTAGGTGGACCTTCATTCATATTTGTTTCATGTTATATTAATTTCCATGCATGAATGAATATATGGAATGGACAGGATAGATGGGAGTTATTTGGCCCTTTCCTCCGCTTTTCAAAATTTCATACACCCACTGCACATGCCCAAGCATTTGCATATTTGCATTCTTACCTAATTATGTCCCTTCTAGTTAGAAAGGGGAATGGTATACTGGTTGTGGGCAAGATGTTGTGTCAGTTTCTTCGCCTACGGCCTCTTGATGGTTCCCCTGCTTGGATCACCAACCAATCATGGCACCACCTCATGCAGTGGGCCTAGGTTTGAAGATTTGGGAATCGAGCCTGCTTAGGTCGCATTAGTAAACCTTCAACCTCATGCTCATATAGACACCATGCATAGCTGAACTCCTGTCAAATTTAAGACACGCACACCGTTTTCAAAACTATGGAGGAAAGGGCGACTGCTTTACTTTCCTTTTAACTTGTCTATTCCTGTTGTTATAATGCTTGTATTCCTGCTGTTATAATGCCCATCTAACTGGTCATGTATCCATGTTTAGTTTACAATTGCATTCTCTCTCTTTCTACTCTATGCATCTATGTTCATGCATTCGATATTCCATGTCAAGACAAGAGTTCCAAAGTAACTCAAGTCATTGCATCTTCATACATATGATCAACTTAAAGAGGGTGACACCAAGTTCACTCTCCCTTGCATTAAACCTACCCAAAATCCTAAGGGTTCCCATGTAACCCTAAGGACTCATTGCATATATTTCAAGTCATTCTATAAGAGGGGCCCCAATCCCTCTATGCTCACGGATATAGGATTGCGAAGACGACAAAGGGCAATCAAACATGGTCTCTCAACGACCCCCCCTTAACATCAAGTTCAAAGCAGATAAATTCGAAGACTCAAGAGTAGTTTAGGATCCCTAGATGTAAAAGTAGATAGGTGAAAGACCCAAGAAAATTTTTCCCTCTCCCCCTATAAAAATGTATTTAGATTCTATTGTATTTAGACTCCAAAGTTCAATGTACTTCCTCATTTTTGAATGAATGTATGTATGTTCGCACTCCAAACGGTAAGGTACCTGCATACAAGGGCAAAACTCCTTTCTCCCAAAAGTGAGCCAAAGCCATCATATTTAGTCTCCTTCTCAAATAGGGACACCCTAGGGCATAGAGCTCTTTAAAAACCAAAAATTAACTTGAGGTTTGTGTCCTTGTTTTTCTTCTTTCTTTTTCATTTACAAAGATCACACTATAACGAGTCAACATTGCTCCCAAGAAAGGTCAACATCCACCTAGAGACCCCATTATCACCTGACAAAGAGCATCACTTATGGCTGCCAACCTTGAAGAATCATCCCAAGTCTCTGCGAGAGGAAGTCAACGAAATGAGGACCAAGATTGATGAAATGTTCAAGCTCATTCAAACTATGGCCGTGAAAGATGTTGTTATAATCCCATCATCGTTTATGACCTCTTCCAAAGACCCTAAACCTGCTAACCCAAGGATCATACTTCAATCTGATAATACTAAAAAGAACAAGGAAAATGCCAAGGGGGCTAATACTGAGGAAGAAGAAACCATACTGCTCTCGCCTGCTATGAAAAGAACTCCCCAAGACCTTCTCAGTTTGAAAATCTAAGGGTTGGAGGACTCACTACGAAGCCTTCATGGTCATGATTCCTCTATACTTGCATCTTATGATGAGTTGTGTTTCTTCCCAAACCATCCGAGACCTGCCAAGTTCAAAATGCCTGACTTTCTAAAGTATGACGGTACTGGTAACCCTATTGCTCATCTTTGCCTGTACGCTGGAGCACTGAGTGGTCATGGGAATGATTCGAAACTCCTCATGCAATTGTTCCAACACAGTCTCACTGGGTCTACTCTATAATGGTTCCCCCGTCTAGACCAAAGGAAGATCACGACTTGGATTGAGTTGGTCAATGCATTCAAAGCCCAATACTGTCACAACATCGACCTCAGTTCCGATCGATGGTCCTTGATGATGATTAGTAAAGGTGAGAAAGAAAGCTTCAAGGGCTATGCTCTGAGATGGAAAGAAGCCGCAGCCCAAATCAATCCCCCATTAGAAGAAAAGGAGTATGTGCAATTGTTCATACACACATTCCAAGGCATATACTACGAGAAACTTTGCACTACCGTGGGAAAAAGCTTTTCTGAGCTCATCAAGCAAGGAGAAATGATAAAAAAACGGGCTCAAGATAGGAAGGATTATAGACCCATACGCAAAAACTAGAGAAAGTTCTGCCAACATAGTAAAAAAAGTGGCTACTACAAGGGAAGTGATCAAGAAGGAAAGTGAGGGTGTCTACCATCTTACTCGTTCAACCACCTCAATACCGTCCACCACTTCAGTCTCACCCTATCTTACCCATGCCCACTCTAAACATGCCTGCTCAAGTACCCAATATTGGCCCTACTAGGGCACGACCTAATTTTAATAGGCTTGCCCGACGCTTCCGTAACTTTGATGCCTTAGCTTACACCCAAACTAAAGCCTACCATAATCTCTTAAAGAATAACATCCTAAAACCCATACTGGCCCATCCATTGCTAAGTCCCCTACCCCGAAAACTTTAATGGCACTCTCACTTATAAGTACCATTCGAGCGGCCAAGGGCATGACATCGAGAGTTGCTTCTCCCTCAAATATAAAATCCAAGACTTAATCGACAACAAGACCATTGATCTGTGTCGCGCCCAGATTTTTCGCGCCCGAGGAATGCTCACCCAAGCGGGAAAAATGCTGTACTCTCTTGTTAGAACTCACCCTCCTAGAAGAATGAGTGCGACTAGGTTTGAATTGAAAAATTGTTTGAATAAAGGGCTTTTGAAAAAGATTTGGAGTCGCCACCTAACTTAATTAAGGTGAGTTAGGTCACCTAAAAAAATTAAGAGTAATCCGAAGACTACACTTAGGGTTTTTGGAAAACAATTTTGAAAATATCTCCTCAAGAGAGGGTTTTTAAGAAAAACAGGTTGTTTGGCAACCTTTGGAAAATATTTAGCCCTTTTTTGAAAAATGACTCCTTTTGGTCTTTCGAAAACAGTGATCCTAGGTTCGGAGGTTGGTTACGTGTAGGGAAGACGCACTAAGCTATCACCCTACCCCGCCCTTTCGGTACCTACATGTCAATCTATCCTAAATTCACCTATGGGAGTCTTTCACTAACTAATGGTTCAACCCTATTCACTTTGAAAAACAATGTTTGAAAATTAATTTAGCATGATGCATGATATGCAAGTGCAAGATGAAAGAATTGGAAAATAGAAATTGATTTGAAAAGAAATTGATTTGATTTGAAAATAGATTTGAAAAGATGGAATTGAAATTGGAAACTTTGAAAACTTGGAAATAGGAATTTGAAAATAGAAATTTTGAAATTGAAATTTGAAAATTGATTGGAATTTGAAATTTGGAAAGATTTTGGAAACCACACCCATGAGGGTGGAATTGAAAGTTTGAAAAGTATTGTGACCGCACCTATGAAGGTTGCCTACGTATCCCTTTGGGGGAATCAGGTCAATCGTAGTTCGGACCGGAGTTCGATTGAAAATAGATTGATTTGAAGAGAGAGATTGGATTGGAAGAAAGAAATTGAATTGAAAATTGGATTTGGTTTGAGATTAGAAAAGGAGATTGGAAATTGAAATTGAGATGAAGATTGGACTTTGATTTGAAAAGATTGATTTTGGACTTGTTTTGGAAAAAGAGAAAGTTTAAGAAAACCTAGACTTAGGAAAGAGAAGAGACTTAGGAAAGATTTGACGTGGAAGAGTTTTAGGAAAGATTGGATTTAGGAAATGTTTGAATTAGGAAAGGTTCGATTTAGGAAAGTTTTAGAATTAGGAAAGTTTCGACTTAGGAAGGCTTTGAATTTAGAATGTTTCAACTTTAGGAAAGTTTTGAATTAAGAAACGTTTTGAATTAGGAAAAATTTAGTTTAGGAAAGACTTAGAATTTAGAAAGTTTCAAGTTAAGAAAGTTTTGAATTTTGGAATGTTTCGAAAAAGGGAAGTTTTGAAAGTGGGAAGCTTTGAAAACAAGGGAGTTTTGAAAATAAGAAAGTTTCGTTTTGGAAAAGTTTGAAAAATGAAAGTTTTCAGTTTAGGAAATGTTTGAATTAAGAAAGTTTTCAACTTAAGGAAGTCTTGAATTAAGAAAGTTTTGAATTTAGAAAAGTTTTAGATTTGAAAAGATTTTGAAGTTTTGAAAAGTTTAGAATTTGGAAAGATTTAGGTTTAGAAAGATTCAACTTAAGAAAGTTTCAAATTTAGGAAGCTTAGAATTTTAGAAAGATTTGAAATTCAGAAAGTTTAGGATTTAGAAAGTTTTAGAATTTAAATTTTAGAAAGTCTTGAAATTAGGAAAGGCTTGAGTTTAGGAAATGTTTGAGTTTGAATTTAGAAAGTTAAGATTTGGAAAGGGGATTGAATTAGGAAGGGGTTGAATTAGAAAAGATTTGAAAGTTGAGTTTTAAAACTTAGGAAAGATTTTTATGTTCAAGTTTTTAGAACTTAAGGTTTAAGAAAGTGGAAGTTTAGGAAGGATTCGAATTAGGAAAGAGTTGGATTTTGAAACTTAAGGAAAGGTTTTAAGTTTAGGTTTAGGAAACTTATGGTTTAGGAAGGAATTGAATTAGGAAAGGTTTGGATTTGGAAGGGATTGGATTTTGTTTTTAAAAGAAAATATTTGATTTTGTTTCCAAAAACAGAGGATGGGATCTAGTTTCCTAAACGGGGAGATTTGATTTGGTTTCTTAAAGGGAAGATAGGATTTGGCTAGGATTCGGAAAGGAGATTCTAGAAACCCTATATTTGGAAAATTGTTGTTTTGACGTAGAAAAGAGGTTTTGGAAACATGTATAGTTTGGATGTGAAAACTAGAGGTTTTGAAAACCTAGGTTTAAGGCAAAGTTTGAAAATCGTGTTTTTAGAAAGAAAACTAGGGTTTCCTAATTGTGGGTTCTAGGGTTTGGTTTGGGCTCTAAGGAAAGAGTTTTTTTAGAAAACGCGTTTTTGAAAACGAAGGTTTTCTAGAAGGGAATCCTAGGGAGGAGTTTTTTTGGAAAGCATGTTTTTGGAAACGTAGAGTTTAGAAAGAAAATCCTATAGAGGAAATTTCTAGAAGGAAGATTTTGGGAAGAGAGTTTTTAGAAAGATCTTTAGGGAGTGTTTTTGGAAAGTGGATTTTGAAGAGAGCGTTTTGGAAAGGAGTTGAAAAATGAGATTTTGAAAAATAGATTTTGGAAGGGAGTTTTTGAAAACAATTTTGGAAAGAAGAGCTTTAGGAAAGTATGTTGAAAAAGAGATTTTTAGGAAGAGATTTCTGAAGAGAGAGTTTTTAGAGGGTGTAAAAACATCTCACTTTCCTAAAGCAATTCTAACCATAAGAAGGCTAGAACCACTTTAAGAAAGTGGTTTTGAAAACAAGGTTTGAAAATATAGACCAAAAGGCCACTTTTAATATAACACTTTCCTAAAGCAACCCTAGCCATGGAAAGGCTAGAATCACCCTAGAATTGTGGTTTTGAAAACATGTTTTTGAAAAAGAGCTTTTGATGCAATTTTGAAAACAAGTTTGAAAACGATTTTTGAAAACAACTTTTTGAAAACGAATTTTGGAAGATGCAAGACTATGATATGCACAATGCAATTTAGGGTCGTGAACATACAAGGTCAAGGCTTCACCACATAATCAAGGGGGGCGGACCCACGTGGTCTTTGGTTAGACTAGAAGAAAGCCCCCGACACCGTGACTCTCCCATAGTCCAATCCTACACATGGACCGGAAATCCCCTTGTTTCAAGCATGCAAAGAAAGGGGGGGAAAGAGATGGGGGATTAAAATAGAGAAAACCCAAGTGGGTTGGAGAGAGAAGAGAGAGGGGGAAAGTGCAGAAAATTAAATAGGGAGCCTACCTTGTTTCTTGTTTATTTTGCGCGCCGTGCAGTCTTCGGTCTTCGGTCTTGATCTTCACCCTTCAGTCTTCAAGGGTTGTCTTCAAGCTTTGGAGGGCTGCTCTTCAAGTCTTTAGAGAGTGGTTGAATGCTATTGTATGAGTGTATGGGGAAGTGTATGAGTGTATAGGAGGCTAGGATTTTGTGTATAGTGGCTAGGGTTTAGTGTAGGGTGGCTAGGGTTTGGAGAATTTAAGGAAACTAGGGTTTTTAGAGGTGCTCGAGCTCTGTCTATCGAATTGTGTGATTTCTAGGTTCAGTTTGCAAACCCCTTTCACGTTGATTGAGGGTCTGTATTTATAGAAGTTGGACAAGCCTAGCGCCTGTTGCAGTGGCGCCAGGGCAAAATTTATACTAGCGCCACTAAGAGTGGCGCCAGGCCATTTTTTGGCTTGGCGCCACTGCTAGTGGCGCCAGCCATTTAGGAAACAATTAAGGTCGGCAAGCAACGTATCTTTGACTAGATTTGGGCGCCTGTACTAGTGACTACCATGTAAACTTTAGCCTGGCTTCACTAGGAGTGACTCTGGAAAGTCCGGGAATGATTTGAAGGAGCCGAGAGTGGCCCGGAAGGCCAGAAAGGAGCAGGAACACTTAAAATAGTGTCCTGGAGGTATTTGACTTGAAAAGTGAGGATTGGATGTGTCGGAAAGGTTGACCGAGCCTTTAGGGGCAAAACGGTTAATCGGACCGGAAAACTGCCGGGACAGACTCAAACTGTCCCGGAAGAAGACTTGGGATCTGAAAACATTATTTAGAATGTTCCTAGAGGTTTCCGGTTTGATTCCCAGGGCCGGCGTGGTCGGAAATGGAGACCGGCCCACTAGGGGCAAAACGGACATTTTGCACCGGGTTTGCCGGAACTGACTCGGAATGGTCCAGAAAGGTAAAGGAAGGTCAAGAACACTATAAAAAGTATTCTCGGGACATTACCGGTTTGATACCCAGAGCCGGTGTGGTTGAAGAAGGAGACCGGCCCTCCAAGGGCAAAACGGTCATTTTGCACTGGGTTGGCCGGAACTAACTCGAAATGGTCCGGAAAGGTAAAGGAAGGTCGAGAACACTATAAAAAGTATTCTTGGGACATTACCGTTTTGATACCCAGAGCCGGTGTGGTTGAAGAAGGAGACCGGCCCTCCAGGGGTAAAACGGTCACTTTGCACCGGGTTGGCCGGAACTGACTCGGAATGGTCCGGAAAGGTAAAGGAAGGTCGAGAACACTATAAAAGTATTCTTGGGACATTACCGGTTTGATACCCAGAGCCGGTGTGGTTTCTAGGGCGTTCGGATGCCTAGGGGCAAAAATGGTCATCTTGACCGGAAAAGGTCCAAAGGGTAATTTGGTCATTTTTCACCGAAGTGAGCTAACAAACATGGGTATTGACCTAGGTTTTGAGTGTTTCCGCCACTCGGACGGGGTTGAGTATTTCCGCTACTCGGACGGGGTTGACGATTTGAGAGTATTTCCGCTACTCTAACGGTTCTGTGAGTATTTCCGCTATTCTAACGGTTCTGTGAGTACTTCTGCTACTCTAACGGTTCTGTGAGTATTTCCGCTACTCTAACGGTTTTGTGAGTAGTTTTGCTACTTGGACCGTCTCGAGGAATAAACTGTCTCGAGAGAGGGATTGGAAAGGGGTCTTACCGACTCCGAAGAGACGTGCCTAGATTGGAACCGTCTCGAGGAATAAACTGTCTCGATAGAGGGATTGGAAAGGGGTCTTACCGACTCCGAAGAGACGTGCCTAGATTGGAATCGTCTCGAGGAATAAACTGTCTCGAGAGAGGGATTGGAAAGGGGTTTTACCGACTCCGAAGAGACGTGCCTGGGTTTTGAGTGTTTCCGCCACTCTAACGGTGTTGTGAGTGTTTCCGCCACTCTGACGGTTTTGTGAGTGTTTCCGCCACCCTAACGATTTTGTGAGTGTTTCCGCCACTCTGACGGTTTTGTGAGTGTTTCCGCCACTCTGACGGTTTGGTGAGTGTTTCCGCCACTCTGACGGTTTTGTGAGTAGTTTTACTACTCGGACCGTCTCGAGGAATAAACTGTCTCGAGAGAGGGATTGGAATTGGAATAAGAAAGGATAATGCCCCTAAGGGCATTTTGGTCATTTTGCCTCTATTTGGGCCTGACAGGCCCGCGAAGCGATGGAAAGGCGGAATTTAGACCTAGGGAATTGGATTCAATAGGAATATGCCCAAAATGACTTGAAAACAAGTCTGGACGGAGTGTAGACTGCGGAGCGGTCAAAAATGAGGTGCTTACAATCTGCAACTTGTGAACCCTACTCCAACCCCTAATATGACCACTAACCCTCTGCCAGACCACACAGTCAATGTGATACTAGTAGAAATAAAAGACAAGGGAGGGTTGGATGAGACCATGGTTGAGGATTGCAAAGAGGATTGGGAGGCTAATGAAGAGAATGACTGGGAGGAGGATCTCCCATTATACCCGATCTATCTCTATAACCCTAATGAGGTGTCTGATTCTTCTGATTGGCTAGTTGAGCGGCCAATACCTATAAAGGAGGATCTTGCTAAAGACATGGTTGTTGATGGATAGGGTGATGAGTTTCTACACCTGAGGTATACCACGATTGAACATCACTTATTGGAGAACCTCTGGCCCGTGACTAAGTTCGACTATGAAGACATGAGCTGGGAGCTAGAAGAGCTGAAGGCACTAACAAAGCTATTCGAGTTGGAGGGAGGCGAGTTAGCCATCCTATGTACGGAAGAACTTGCAACAAGGAGGACAATGAAGCTAACTACTGCACCATCACTGCCAACATGCCTGGAGTTCTAGAAGAAGCTTTTACCTGTCCTGCCTTGGCTAGAAGCCGCGACTATGGATTGAGTATTGAAGATGTGGGCATCATCCCAAAGCCATGCTAAAGAAGGACTCTCCACAAAAGCGTACAAGAGAGGGGTGTTTTCACCCACTTTATTTCTATCCCTTTTATCTCACGTCTTTAAATTGATGTTTGCATTTCCATATTACTTAAAGAACTCTATGCTTTTCATTAAAAGTATAAAATGATAGTCTTTTCATTTATTACTGTTAGCTTATATTTTTTTTGTGAATGGTGAATGTTTCCTACACAAGGGGCATGGTCTGCCTTAATGGAGAACTTGACTTAAAGTGTATGATAGCATAAGTTAGCCACTCGACGATTGATCAACTTTCCGAAGAGAAAGAGAATAAAGATGAGTGAGGAAACTACCCCAAAGGCAACACTTGAGAGACACCGAAGCTAAGCGAAGTGTGGCCAAACTATCAAGATGAAGAGGAGCCATCTTTTATTTTCGCATATAAAAAGAAATGTTTATATTCCATTTTCTTATCCCGCTAATGCCTCACAAAAAGCGACAATTTTCTTGTCAACCCCAATCCAAGACCGTTCCCCCCACATTGGGGCAGACAGATAACTGAGAACTCCACAAGGAATGTCATCTATCCTCCATCAAGCTGAGGCAACGTTGAAGGCTCTATGGATCAAACAACCTAATTCACAGTGAAGAGAGGCCTTCATTTCATTTCCCATACGGTAAAAAACAACCTTTGTTAAACCTGCTAAGCCGGTTACCCTTCTTTTCAAGAAACAAAACCCAACCTAGGGATCACTGTCCACAATGGGTTAAATGGAAATGCTAAGAAAAAGCTGGGAGAGAGAAGTGGTAGAAGTCTTCATCTCCCAAAAATGATAAAAGGAAAAGTAAAAATGGAAGAAAAAGAAAAACAAAGAAGAAAAGGTTGCTAAGGGGCAAGAGGCCAAAAAAAAAGGGGGGGCGGGCATATATGAGAAAAGGTCGGAGAAGAGTCATGTTTATCTCGAAAAGCATATAGAAAGGCTGAAAGGAAAAGAGTCATTCTCATAATATCCTGAGGAGTATATAGTAAAGGTAAGAAGGAAAGTCCAAAAGTGATCCTAGGTAATAAAAAGAGCCCAATAGAAGCTATAGGTTCGAACCTTTACCTTTTCTTGTTAAACCCCAAACCATGGCCTACATTAAACCCTATTAAAGTCTACTTTGATTGAAAAATGATTGCTTGATCTAAATGAGCCAGATGTGTTGCCAAAGCTAAGGAAGAATATCGAAAAGATAAAACCTGCCAAAAAAACAATCAAGGATGGTATGGATCTAAACCTTGCTGAAAGCAACATCAAATTTGAGCCTGCATATCTCGTTGCTTCGAAACCCCATAACTTAGCCTACATTACGATCCTGAAGCAAAGTTTCCTCAAATTGAAAGATTAGCTGCTCATCGCTCCGCTAAAGGTTAGGTAAATTGTTGCCAAAGCCCTGAGGGTTGAGAGTTCAAGCCAAATGATCCCATACACTAACCTAAGGTAGAAAATTAGAGTTGGTCAAAAAGCTGAGAAGGGTACAAAATGCTATCATCCAGTCAAGGTAAAGTCAAGCCAAAAGGGAAACCAAAAGCCTTGACAAGGAAGGAGTTGCCATTTCGGGGATGTATAATTTAACAACGCCCCATTCATTATATTAATTGCTGCATCCCTAACATTTATATGTATTTTTGTAAAAATTTTGGCATGAGCTTCGCATAAATAGGACATAACTTCCTGTAGAAATAGAAGTCACCAAAGCAGTTTAATATCATCTCACGTAATAAATATATATCATCATTATCCCTGTACATGCATCTGTTCATATACCTAGCTGTGTAAATATCTCTGCTTGTCCATGTATCAATACATACATCTAACTATCTGAAGCATAAATACCCATTCTATGCAAAATTTACAAAAATAAACTGTTTGATAAAGAAATTAAATACATGTCCAGGATAGAATACAGGAAACATCTAAGTCAATGTCCAAGGGGCACTCATCACAGATCAAAGTCAATGTCCAAGTCAAAGTCTCCGAAGCATGGCTCTAGAGGAGGCGGATGACTGCTAGAAGCACCAGCATCCTACAAGAAAGTAAAAATCGGAATCAATAAGGCGAAGGAATAACCAAGCAACATCGGAACAAAAAGAGGGAAAGGATAACATTCCCCGCCACCTCCCATCTAAGCCAACCGTGCCGTCAAGGAAGTTATCTCCTCCTGGAAATGGTCCCTCTCCATCTAGAGCTGGTCCCTCTCAGTCTGGTATCAGTCCCTCTGGTCCCTCACAATGGTAAACTCAACCCGGGGCACATATCCTCCAGCTCGATGCCACAAGTCCACCACCTCCTAGCCAACGGTGTACCCACCGACTACCACCTCGAACTGCGTAAAAGCACCTACAGAATGGGCTCCAAAGTGTGTGGCATAATCAATCTCCGAAGGAAGCAGAAAACCGGCACCAAGCTGATGGTCCTGATATGGAATGGGGACCCCCTCAACCAAGGCTCCGAACATGTACTCTAGTGGATCCCTTGTTGACCGGAACTCCTCGTGGAACTGGCGCCAACGTCGGTCTCCCAGATAAGACTCCTAGGAATCATCTCTAAGAAAGTAAAGTCTTGACAAAGACAACAGAACCAAGTACCTGACCACCTCATAATGAACCGATTCGATGAATGGCCGCCACGTCACATCCTTCACCTCAATGAGCTCCAGGTTAGCCCGAATCGTCACAAAGTCAGTAATCTCCGACTGCAAGGCTACTCGGTCATGAGCCTACCTCAAAGCACGGGGGTAAAGGTCATTCTTAATAACCTCGAGACAATAGACTGACAGGTATTCATAACTCCACCAAACAAGAAAGGGCCAAAAATCAGTCAGACTGCCCCAACGGGAGGAAGTCCGAACTCGCATCGATCGAAAGAAGCAGCTGAAGGAGAAGGACCCCCAATCTAGCTCAGACAAAGCCCCAAGATCAGCTATTATGCTCACTAATCAAAAAGGCACAAGCAACTTATTGTTGTTGCAGAAGCAGCTAAAAATGATATACAAAACGAGTCTCCGCCTCATGATGTCTCGCTGGGCAGGTGGTGGCTCAACAACAAAGGTACTATCATCCCGACTAAGCCAAGAGACTGGGAAGGCAGAACGCTCAGGAGGAGGCAAGTCCAGCAAAATACACACGTTGGCTCAACTAACTGACCGTAAGGTGATCCGCCGACTGACAAATGAAAGCCCCGTGATGATAGCCCAATCCAACGGAGTAGGTCCCAGCTAGAAGCCCACAAAATGGAAAGTCCCGGTCTCGCCAAACCACTTCTCAATAAGCCCCAACACTAGGTGGTGGTTCAGGTTATTAGCCTGAAGGCCCATGAATGCACTGAACCCGATCTCTGAAAATAAGGCCTGGAAGGAGGGGGCAGCCCACTACATGGTCACAAATACTAGCGAACAGCCCCTCTGAAGGATGTATGAACGCGTGGAGAAGGCAGGTGTTGTCTAGAATATACACTGGGATGATAAGCAAGATCTCCCAGTGGTGGAATATCTGATATCTCCAATTCACCACGATCTATGTTCATCTTTCGATGTCTAGTGGACGCCCGACCATAACCTATCACTCGATCTCCAAGGCCTGGGGCCTCCACCTCCGTATTCATCTCCTCCTCGAAGGCAGGCTCGACTGGTGGGAAGGAGTCGACTGGAGGTCTACTCCCCCTTTCACTCTGGCTGGATGATGCTCGACCTGCAAAACTCTGACTACCTCTCGAGCGGCTGGACCTTCCAACAAAATCCGTCCAGGCCGCCTTCCTGGATCGACATCTCCTCTCAAAACCATCATCGCCTGCATCAGCCATCTTGAAAGGTGAACCCAGGTAGGAGGTATTAATATAAAATTTATGCAGTTCATAAGACAAGAGATAAAAACAAAGCAAAATATGAAGCAAAAAATAATAACAACAAAAATGGAATAAATGAAAACAAATGACATCACTTTCAATATATTCCACTCAAATGAACTCAAAGGGTTTCTTAAAATTTTCCTTCAAAAATTTCTTTTCTAAAATCAACTCTCTAAGGTTTCATAAAAAGTTTTTCCCTTCAAAAGTCCCTTCCCAAATCAATTTTCCAAGGGACTTTCCAAATATTTTCTCCAAAAAGTCCTCAAAAGAGTTTCTTAACTCTTTCCTTCCAAAAGTTTCATTTTCAAAATCAACTGTCAAAAAGGTTCATTTTCAAATCATTTTCAAAATCAAATCCTAAGGTTCTTAAAGGTTTCCCTTCAAAATCTATTTTAAACATCTGGGACAAAAATTCTTTTCAGAATCAAATCTCAAACTTTTCCAATCCTTCACAGAGGTTTGCTAATTTCGTTTTCTAGAAAAATCTCTATTCCAATTAAGTTTAAGGTTTTCCAAAATTCTTAGTCAAAACAAATTGTCAAGAATTTTCAAAGCTTCAATCAAAACTCCTTCCAAAATTTCTATCAAATTCCAAGGTTTTCTGAGCTGCTCCGTTTCACAAGTTTTCTAGGTTCATTTTTAAAAGATTTTCCCAAGTTTTTCCTCCAAATTTTGTTTTCTAAAAATCTCCTAAGTTTTTCTGTTCAAAAATTTTTCAAAGACCCCCGAGTTTCTTAGGGTCTTTTTTGTCAAAAAGGTCCCGCCCTCAATAGTTTTATATCTTTTTCCTTCAAAAATATTTTATTTCAAAAATGTTCCAACTCTTTTCTGAATTTTGAAAAATTTCGGCAGAATTCCGCTTGAAAATAGTCCCTACAACGCCAATGACACCAGAACCAAACAAAAACTATACACTTCACAGCATCACAATCACATATTACCAACATCAGTGCACATTTTTCGGATTTCCAAATTTTCAAAAGACATTTTAATTTTCAAAAAACCAATGGGTTCCAAAGTTGCCACAAAATTTCTCAAAATCATTTTCTAAAATATTCCCATATTTTTCTAAATATTAAACTCTAATAATTCCATCAATTTCTTAAATTTTCTTAAATTTTCCAAGTATTTTTCTATTTTCTCAAAAATCAGAAATTCACCGAGTTTTCAAAAAATACGAAACTTCACATAGCTATTAAACACATTTTTCTAAGGCACATAGGATAAAAATCTAGCCAAAAAACAAAATACCCAAAGCTGCAGGAACAAGCCCCCAATTCCTGCAAAAAACCCCCTTCATATAATCATGCAAAATTACTCTAACTAAATCAAACAAGTATCAAACATCAAAATAACATCACTAGAGCGTTCAAAGCACGTCAAAGAATCAATTTCAGCTGTTTACATGACTCAAACGGAGTTCTATACATCAAAATCTGCATAAAACCAAAAACTCACATCTTGAAATCCTTCAGCGAATTCCCCTTCTCCAGCAACTTTTTCGACAATGGTAGTTGCTTCCGATGACCTTCCTAGGTCCTCAAGTCCACTCCTTTCAAGTTTTAAATTGCTTCCTTGCGAGACCTCGGCAAAGAACTCTCAAATTTTTTAAAATCTTTCAAATCCCGCAAAATGTCGAACTAGTAGTTTACTGATTTTAATCCCAGGCCAAGCGCCACTAGCAGTGGCTCCAAAACAAATTTACTAAAGGCACCACTAGTAGTGGCACCAAGTTCCAAACCCATGCAGTTTGCCTTTTTCTCGCCAAAACTCGATTTCGAACACCCCCTTGGACCAAATATCCATTTTAAAACTCTCATTTCCAAAAAGTTTCCAAAGTCCATCCCTCTTATCACCTTGTGGTCAACATAGAACTCTTACTTTATCGTTTTCTGACTTTGACAAGCAAAAATAGAAAAAGAGGGGCAGTTGTAAACACCCCATTTTTGCTCGCTCAGCAATCTCCGCTCCATCCAAACTCGTATTCAAATCAACATAGACATGTTTAAGTTCAAATCAATTTTTTGAACTCAATTCAATTAATCCATCACTTCGTAGGCCCATTGGGCCCAATAGAGGAAAAATAACCAAAATACTGTTATGGAATTTCTCGGTCCAATTCCCATTGGCACGTCTTCTTGGAGACAATAAGTGCCTGTTTCAATCTCAAACTTAACTTCAAGTCCAATTCCAATTTAAATAAAATTTGGCATGCCTTTCAAGAAAGTTAATCCCTCAGGCAGTAGGACCATCCAATCCAGCATGTTTTTTGAGAAAACTCTTCAGAATGATAAATCCTTTCAAACCCGTTAACCGGGACGAAACCCTAGTCCCCGAGATGGTAGAACGGTCCACCTTTGGCGTTTACTAACCCACCAATGAAGAATGTTCATTATTCGGCATTACTTTCGAGAAAGTTGATTCCTCAGACAATAAGTCCACCTAGCAGCTTCCCAAGATCAGGCAGTCTTTGGAATGAACGCGAACTGTCAGAGTGGCGGAAACATTTGTAAACATCGCAACCGTCAGAGTGGCGGAAACACTCGTAAACAGGTCAACATTAGGAATTGCCAACAAACTCCCTATGTCACGGGACTGAGCTCGCCTCTTGGCTGTGAGACGTTTACCAAGGACGAGATACCTTTGGAAACCAACTCATCACAAACTATCAGAGTGACAGAAACACTTAAAACCCACGTCAACACCAGTGCCTGCTAGCCCACTCCAGTGAAAATGACCAAACTACCCTTTGGGACATTTTTGGCACGTTTCTTGAGAAAGTACCAAAGTTCTCAGAGCAGTAAGTCCACCCTTCCAAGATTGTCCCAAAAATGATCTGGCATGTTTAAATGTCTTCTAGTCGGTTTCGAACTGATTCTAGGACCACTCGATCAAAATAACCATTTTACCCCTAGGCATCCAGGTACCTCTAGGAACCACACCGGCTCTAGGTATCAAACCGGTAACCTCTCGAGAATACTTCTAATATTATTCCTGACCTTCTAATGCCTTTTCAGATCATTCTAAGTCAATAGCAAAATTAGTGCAGAATGACTATTTTACCTCTAGTGGGTCGGTCGCCTTTTCCAACCACATCGACTCTCGGTATCAAACTGGCACTCCCTTTGAACACTCTAGATAGTGTTTCCAACCTTTAAGTCCTCTTATAAGCCATCCCAAGTCCATTCCGTTGGTTTTCCGATCTAGTTGATCGTTTTGCCTTTAAAAGCTCAATCGACAATTTCGACCCTGTTTTTTTAAGTTTGTTACCCCTAGGACATTATTTTAGGGGTTTCTACCCATTTTTAGCCTTTCAAACCCTTCCCGGCCTTTCAAAACATTCCCAAACCTTTCGGAGTCACTCCTAGTGGAGCTAAGCCAAAAATTGCATGATAGTCACTAATACAAGCGCCCAAATCTTTTGCCTTGCGTATCAAGGCTTAAAAGATATGTTGCTTGCCAACCTTAAAACTTTCCTAAGTGGCTAGCTCCACTAGCAGTGGCGCCAAGCCAAAAATTGGCCTGGTGCCACTCCTAGTGGTGCCAGAAGGAATTTTAGCCCGGCACCACTACAACAGGCGCTAGGTCAATCTTTTGTCTATAAATACAGAGCCTCCCCCCTATGTGAAGGAGGTTAGCAATCTAAGTCCAGAAACTCTATCTCTTTGCATACAGACCTCGAGCTCTCTCCAAACCCTAGCGCTTAGGCCTCTTTAAACCCTAGCCTCCATACACTCTAAACCTAACCTATATACACTTCATACATTCATATACAAGTCTCCAACATCCATTAAAGACTGAAGTGCTATAAGTTCGAAGCTTCCAAAGTCTAAGAAAAGCAAAGCGAAACAAAACAAACAAAGCAAAGAAGATACTGGATTTGTTTTCTCTTTTATGTTTATGTACTCCCCCCTCTCTCTTCTTCCTCCTAACCCACTTGGGTTTTCCTCTATTTTAATCCCCTATCTTCTTCTCCCCTTTCTTGCATATTTGAAACAAAGGAATCCCCGATCCATGTGTAGGAAGAATGGTTGAAAGTCAACGTATCGGGGGCTTTCTTCTAATTCAACCTTAGACCATGTGGATTCGACCCCCTTGATTATGTTGTGAAGCCAACCTTGTATGTTCACGACCCTACTTGCATTGTGCATATCATACTCATACATCTCTTCAAAATTGTTTTCAAAACTTGCATCAAAATCTCTTTCAAAACTTGCATTAAAAATCTCCTCTTTCAATCTTGTTTTCAAAATCACAATCTTAAGATGATTCTAGCCACTCCATGGTTAGGATTGTTTTAGAAAAGTGTTACATAAGTTTTGGGTGTAAACCCTAAAATTGATTTTGTCAAAATCACAATCCTAAGGTGATTCTATCCATTCCATGGTTAGGGTTGCTTTAGGAAAGTGTTCTATTTAATGAGACCAATATGGTGTATATTTTTAAATCTTTATTGTTTTCAAAACCACAATCCTAGAATGGTTCAAATCTTTCTATGGTTAGAGTCGTTTTAAGAAATTGAGATATTTTTAAAGACTTGTAAAAGTCCATATTCCATTCCCTTTCTAAATCGCTTTTTTAAATCTCTTTTCAAACTTCTTCTCCAATCTACTTTCTAAAACATTTTAAAAAATCTCCTTCTAAAAAATTTCTTTCAAAAAATCTATTTTTCAAAAAGCTCTTTTCAAACTCCTTTCCAAAAGTTCTTTTAAAAAATTCACTTTCTAAAAACTGTCTTCAAGTCTTCCTCCTAGAAACTTTTTTCAAAAGGTCTACTTTCTAAAAAATCTTTTTCTTGGATTCCAAGTTAAGCCCTAGTTCCCATGGTTAAGAAACCCTAATTTTCTTTCTCAAAAACAAGACTTCCACTTTTTCTTCCAGTCAAATTTTCCAAAAAAAACTATTTATTGCATCAAATCTTAAGTTTTCAAAATATTTTTTTCCACCAAAATCTTAGGTTTCCAAATCCTAGATTTCCAAAACTCAACCTTTCCAATTATATGTCAAATCCAATCTTTCAAATTAGGAAACTAAATCGAATCTTCAAATTTTTTAAACCAAATTAAATCATCTCTTTTTGAAAATAAAATCAAATCTTTCTTAAATCAAACATTTCCTTATCCCAACCTTAATAAATTTCAAAACTTTCTAAATTCAAAACTTTCCTAAGTTCAAACTTTTCAAATTCTAAAGCTTTCCAAAGTCCAATCTTTCCTAAACCATATCTTTCCAAATTACTCCAAGTCAAGTGTTTTCAAATTAAGTCAAATCTCTTTTCGAATCTTCCTTGAATCCAATTTTCCTAATTCGAACATTTCCTAAATCCAACTTTCTAAAATCAAACCTCTCAAATCTAAATCAAATCCTTCCTAATTCAACTACATGTTCCAACCCTAGGATACGTAAATCTTAGGGTACCTAAACCTTAATTCAACCCTAATCCTAAGTTAGGAAGCCTCAACTCCTTTCTAAGATTCTTTTCTTAAACCAAGTTGGTTTTCCAATCTAAGTCAATATGTTTTTAAAACTCAACTCCTTCTTTCTTAAATCAAGTCCAAGTTCTTCTTTCAAGTTCCTTCTTTTCAAATCAAAGTCAAATCTAAGGTAAATTTTAAGTCCAATTTTCAATTTCAAATATTTTATTCTAAGTTCAAATCAAATCTCTTTTTAAAATCTAACTCTTTTCAAATCAAATATCTTTTCAAAATGACACTCTTTTCAAATCAAACTTTTCAAAAACATCAAAATATCTATTTTTAATCAGACTCTTGTCCGAACTACGACTGACCTGATTCCTAAAAAAAGGATACGTAGGCAACCCTCTTGGGTGCGGTCATAACCTTTTTTAAACTTTTAATTCCATGATCTTTTTCAAGTTTCTAATTCTAAAATCCATTTTCAAATTTCCAATTCCAATTTCTAAAACATTATATCAAATTTCAAATCAAGTATTTTCAAATTTATTTTCAAAATCAAATCAAGTCTTTTCAAATCTACTTTCAAAATCAAATCAAATTCTTGCACTTGCATATCATGCATCATGTCAAACATCTTTTCAAAATTATTTTCTAAAGTGGATAGTTTTGGACATTTATTAATCAAAGATTCCAAATGATTAAACCTAGGGTGAATAGACATGTAAGTACCTCAAGAGCGGGGTAGGGTGATGGCTTAGTGCGTCTTCCCTACACATAACTAACCTCCGAACATAGATCACTATTTTCAAAGACCAAATGGAGTTATTTTAAAAAAAATGGCTTAAATATTTTCAAAAGTTGCCAAACAACCTATTGTATTAAAAACCCTCTTTTGAGTAAGTTTTCAAAACCTTTTCAAAAGCCCTAAGTGTAATCTTCGGATTGTGCTTAGTTTTAGGTGACCTAACTCACCTTAATCATGTTAGGTGGCGACTCCAAATTATTTTCCAAAAGAACTTGATCACAATCAAATTTTCAATTCAAACCTAGTTACACTCGTCCTTCTAGGAGGATGAGTTCTAACGAGAAAGCACTGTATTTTTCTCACTCGTGGGTATTTTTCTCGGGTGCAAAAAATTAGGGCGCGACACCCGCTAGGCAATCTCCGGCCCAACCGGATCCAGTTTTCAAACATTACAACTCATACAGGCCTGAGACGGCTCTTTCAAATTCCAATCCAATCAGCTGGTTGCTTCTCCTGCTCACAAAGCCCAATTAAAGCTGTGAAGACCATCATGCCCCTAGGTATTCTAAGTAGCTTCCCGAGATCAAGCGGTCTCGAGAACCAACACCATCCAGGTAGCTTCCCGAGATCAGGTGATCTTGGGGACCAACACCTTATCAAGTTCTAGACGATTCACTTCTGGCGCCTACTAGCCCACTAATGTAGACTGTCCGTCATTTGGTAGTTCACCGAGACCAAGTATTCTCGGAGACTAACACCACCCTCACCCTACAAGTAGCTCTCTGAAACCAGGTGGTCTCAGGGATCAACACTGCACAGGTAGCTTTCTGAGACCAGACGGTCTCGAGAACCAACACCTAGGTCAACACTGGCGCCTGCTAGCCCGACTTGGTGAAAAATGACCAAATCTGCCCCTTGGGCCTTCAGGCACGTCTTGAGAAAGTTCAAAATCCCTCAAGATGGTAAGTCCGCCTTTCCAAAGTGATTTTAAATAGTTAGGCATACTCAACACGCCATCCTATCCAATTCTAGTCTCATTCCAGTTAACTCCGATTAAAATGGCTGTTTTACCCTTGGACACCCCAACAAAGTACAAATCCCACCAAATACTGGATAACTTTTTCAAGACCATCCTTGAACAGTCCGGCACACTTAACATGTCACTCCAACCCATTCTGACCTTTTTTTACCAATCTCGATGGAAATGACCATTTTACCCCTAGCAGCCCAAATGCGCCCCAAAACTACAATGGCCTTGGGTATCGAACGCCAGGTTACATCATACACCCCTGTTTAACCCAAGGTGAACCTCACAACACTAAACACTCCTGACTCAACAAAGTCCCCTGGAGTGTATCACAAACGCTCCGCCAGGGTTGTCTTTTTTCCTGATTCCCTGGTTATAATGCATCGTCAAACGACTTGAGAAATGCATAAACTAAGAAATTTTCAAAAGCTCGTCCATGTCTTTCCATTGATACGACTCGATCAGATGGATCGCTTGCCGAAGCCCCTCATCGCATGGCTCAAAAACTGCTACTTTCAATAACCGTTGGAGCGTCTCATAAATGTTGTGCCAAGATTGACTTTTTCTCTAATTTCCTGATTATAACATACCATCAAACGTCAAACGAATTGAGAAATGCATAAACTAAGGAATTTCCAAAAGTATTTCCAGAGCACTTTCCATCGGTATGGTTCAATTTGAGAGATCGTTTCCCAAATGCCTTGATCATATGGCCCACAACTGGCTACTTTTGAACACCTGCAAAGTGTATTACAAATGGTCTGCAAAAATGTGTTTTTATGCACACTTCCCGAAATGATATCTTACTCTTCTGAACACCTTTTAAACTTTTTAAAAAATTCAAAGTTCATGAGAAACACTATAAAAACACCGTGAATGTAACTGATTTTCCCGAATCCTTCCCAATTGGCACAATTATCGAGACAAAGCTTAAACAAACCTTCCCGGCGGTGAAGCAGATGCTACATGTGCCCAGATTTTGATTAGATCGATCAAACTTTTCTTAGCCCTTAAGATTTAGCCAGTACAATGAGTGCCACGTGGCATTCTACCAATGGAACAGTACTGGCGCATGTAGCACATGTGCCTGGGCAAAATTTGCCCAAGTGCATGTACTATATGCGCCAGGCCTCTCCAGCTTTGCCTATAAATACAGGCCGACCCCTTTGCATATTCTAAAATCAAAATTGATAGCAAAGCTCTGCTAAAACTGCTCCAAAACCTCAAATTCCTATATATATCCCACACTTCAAACACTTAGGCTAGATTCCATCTCCCTCTAATCTATACACTACACCTATATAGCCTTCAATCCCATAGAATACCTCATTCCAACCCCTTTAAGCCTATTCAAGGCTATTCAAGCTCAAGTCAAGGCATCTATGGAGGTTTAAAAGTGTTTGAAAGCAAAAGGTAGTATTCTGTTTACATTTTCACAATCCTCACTCCTCTTTTCTCCCTCCTAACCTACTTAGGTTATTCTCTATTTCAATCACCATCTTCTACCCCCCTTTCATGCTTGCTTGAAACAAGGAAACTCTTAGTTCATGCCTAGAGGAAAGTTTGTGAGAGCCACTGTGTAGGGAACTTCTGACAAACCTACTTTAAGATGTTATGACCTTAGAGCACCTTGCTATGTGGTGAAGCCTCTAGTCTTGTATAATTTCATGACCCTTTTGCATATAATTATCTTATTCATGTTTTGCATGCTTGGCTTTGTTTTAATTTTTTCAAAGCTTTCACTATCTCTATTTCTATGGCAACCTCAAGCTCCATATTCAAATGTTTTCCTAAAAACGGTCATAAAATTGGTTCCTTGAAGCCTAGGTCAAACCCTCAATTTCTACCCTTTATAAAACCCTCTTTAAGTCCTTTGACTTCATTTTGCAACCCTACATTTCATTGCTTTTCAAAATTGCATTAAAATGGCTTTCAAACCCCCTTCTTCTATGTCAATTTTCAAGGGCTTTACTCTTTTGAAGTTTTTGGTTGAAATGGTCCCTTGGAATTCTCTCTTGAGTGGTTTCCCCATGATCTCGACCATATGAACCCTAGTCCATTAGAGTTGGCTCTATTCTCTTTAAAATTGTTTTCAAAACAATTCCCTTCAAAAAGGATTTTCAAAATTTAACTCTCTTCAATTTGCATAAAATCATTTCCCTAAACCATCATTTTTACCTTGATTTTTAGAAGTTTTACTCTCTTGAATATTATGGTTAGAATGGTCCCATGGAGTCCTCTTTGGAGTGATTTTCCTTCAAATCAACCATATGAACCCATATTCTTTAGAGTGGTCTTCAACTTGTTAAAAGTGGTTTTCCAAAATCTCCCTCCCCATGCCAATTTTCAAAAGGTCATTTTCTTTAATTTTCAAGTCTTCACTATCTATTCAATGTTGATTTTCACAAGTTTTACTCTCTTGAGTTCGTAGGTGAAATGCTTCTAAAGCAACCCTCTCTTGAGTGATTTCCAAATATCAACCATAGGACCCCAACACTCACTTGGGTGGCTTTCATAAAATAATTTTCAAAACATAATTTCAAATTTCATGCATAAAACCACCTTTACTAAACCACTATGTCAAAACCCTAATCCAAAACCCCTTTTCAAAACCACCCTTTAACCCTAGATTAACCTAACCTTAGTTAACCCAAGTTTACCTTAACCTTAGGTTAACCTAACCTTAGTCAACCTAGGTCATCCAAACCCTAGGTTAACCTTACCTTAGTTAGTTAACCCTGGTTTACCTTAACCCTAGGTTAAGCTAACCTTAGTTAACCCTAGGTTAACCAAGCCCTAAGTTAACCTAACCCAAGTTAGTTAACCTTAGGTCCCCTTAACCCTAAGATAACCTAACCTTAGTTAGTTCACCCTAGGTCACCTTAACCCTAGGTTAACCTAACCCGAATTAGTTAACCTTAGGTCAACCCAACTTAGGTTAGTAAGCTTCAAGGTTCCAATTCAAAGACCCCTTTTCAAATTATCCTTCAACTCAAAAACCATTTTCATAACATATTTGCAAAACATTCCACTCTCTTAAGATTTCAAAATTGAACTCCAAAACCTTTTCAAATATCCCCACACTCTATGCCTCCAAGAAGTTCTCTTAAGTTTGTCTCAACTAAAATGGCTAGTCACTTAACATTTTTCCAAAGACTATTTCCAAAATATTTTCAAAAACTCGCAAACCTAAAGTTTTCCCAACCTTTTATGGTTAAGGGATTCTAAGGAAGGTGACACATTAAGTACAACCTTCAAGGTTCTCCATATTAGGGTTCCAAAACCCTAAGTGTTTTCAAAAGCTCTTTTCAAAAATAATTTTCAAACATCACATTCTTAAAACAACCCTTATCCTTCCATAGTTAGGATTGGTCTAGTATAAGTGAGATATTCAAGAAGGACTCTACAACCCTAAACTTTTAAAAACCAAAGAGAAAGTTTCTAGTCTCTTTTTCAAAAATGTTTTCAAAACTCATAACCCTAAAGGAGTCTAGTTCTTCAATGACTAATCTCTCGAGGGTGATGAAATATTCAACATGCCTTTCATAAGGTACATGAAAACTATTTTCGAAAATCATTTCAAGACAAGTCCATAAAAGCTCTCGTAAGTCCAAATCTAACTTTCAATAACCAAGTTTTTGAAACTTTCAAAACTCTCTTGAGTTATGTTAAAAAAACATTTCAAAACACTTTACACGCCCAAAGACCTATGATTGCTCCTGAATAATGCTTGGGAAGCTCCGCAAGGGGACGGAAGCGATGTGGTACAGACTTGGTAAGACCAAGTTCGATCCTCGAGGAAGGGATAAGAGTTCACTGATGTAACTGCACTCAATAAGAAGTGGTTCCTTTAGGGTTATTGACTCGGCAAAATTCTAAAAGCAAATAAAATCCAATTATGATGGTGAAGTCCTAAATTATCCAAATTAAATTAATTATTGCTGTAAAAATATGAGAAAAAAGACTTGGCATGGTTGATTTGGTCTAAGGGTTTAAGTAAATTAAGGTAGTTTCACTTAATAGGGCTTCTGATTCATCAATTTGAATAGTGTTTTACTAGATAATCCCAATCAGCCCTACCAGGGTTTCAAATCTTTCCTATCCCAGTTTAGGGCCCATCTACAGGACAAGAATGAATCTTAATTAGAACTAATCGTTTCAGAGTTACTCAAAGGAATTTGTAATCAATTAAAATCCACTAATTTTACCATTGACCTAGGCCACATACACCCTTGCTCCACCATAGTCTATGTATCTTTCCTAGGTTTAGTCAAAATCAATGTTTTCTTGAATATCCTTGATTACAGATGAATTCTTGGTTCAAAATTCCAAGATCTTGAAAGCTATCTTCAATTTACCCTTACCTGGAAACCTCCTCAACCCATGCTAAGTTTAAGCTTAGCTATGATTAAACATATTCAAGACTATAAAGCATAAACGAAATCCAATGACATTCATAAAACAAACTGAATACATAAAAAAACAATTCAATAGAGTTAAGAAACCTTCTCTAGGCTATGGAAACAAGTAATCTTGACAATGATCCTTCCAAAAACGTAGTCCAGAACTGTTCTTTTTTTTTTTTTCTCTTTAAAGTTCCTAACCTAGTCTAACTCCTATCAGTCGTCCCCTTCTTCCTTAGGACTCCTTCTTCATTTAAATGACTTAATTCGGATAAGGTAGAATCTAAGTTTTCGTCAAGCCATTCACAAGGTCGTCCGAACGGGCATTCGGACTGGTTTGCTATAGTCATCTGATATGGCATTCGAACGGGGTGTCCCAAGCCGTCCGATATGGTGTCCGAACGGGCAGAAAACTTCCACCTTCTAGATTTTTCTCCCTATTGCATTGTTTAGCTCCCTTTTTTCCTTTGACTCATCCCAAAATCCTACAAATTGCAACGAGACCTCAGTAGCACAATTTAGAGTTAGTTATACCCATTATGTCTCTAAATTAGGCTCAACATGGGAAGATAAATGGGGTATTATATACAATTGCACGGTACAATCACACCCCCTAACTTACCCTTTGCTAGCCCCTAGCAAAGCAGTTTAAGAAACCCTCAATTCGTGTAAACTGAGTGTTGCATGAATAATCATAAGCAATTCACCTGCCACCCACAATTTACCAATCTCCCCTTTTCCAAGTATACCCGTATCTCAACATAACAATACACATTAATTAGAATTACGTCAAAACCTGTTAATTTCACATACAAGTACAACTCACAATTCAATTAAGTGTCATCTAAATAAGTGTATCATGTAGCTTTGATTTCAACACCTTATTGGGAATGCACTCACAAAAATAGAACACACAAGGTTTCTCTCTTAACTTATTCTTACAACGAGTAATTGCGATGATTAAACGAGCATAACTTATAAATAAAAAATGAAATAGAGAAATGGAGTGAATTGGCATAGCTCTATGAAAGGTATTCAATTGCATCAAACATTCAGAATATTAGCATAAACTCTACATTTCCAACCTAAAACTGTACACACTGTAGTCACTTAGGACTTGTTCAGGTCGTAAAGTACTAAGATAGAGATTGAGTCAATAAAACTGGCAAGATATTGAGATATATAGGACACCCTTTTTGGTTCTCATTCTCTATTCTTATTGTTTTTTTTTTCTTTTTCATCTCAACTCTCTTTGACTTTTCAATTTTTCAAGATACCCTCTTTGTTGGAGTCTTTGCTTCTCTTGTTGGCCATCCCCTACTAGAGATTTTTCTTCCCTTTTTTTTTTTTCTCTTTTCATTTTCTTTTTTTTTTTTTTTTTTTTTTTTTTCTTTTTTTTTTCTATTGAAAGCCATAATCTTCACAGGCTCACAACCTTACAAAATCAGCATTTACAAATAAAACCCATAGCCCTACAGGGGTTACAAGCGAGGGCACACACACAAAGAACTTTGTGGCGCAAAGTTGCAATGATGCCCTAAGATCATCCTTAGAAGTGCATAGTATCAAGTTTTTCTACAAGTTTCATGCATTGATATTTCTTCCATTTGAACAATTGAACTCAAAGCAACAAATAATAGAGCTATTGAAAGAATATACGCAAAACGAATACAAAGGAGTTAATGTAAAACTCTCCAACAATGAAAAGCTCAATCCTAACCAAGCAATAATCTCCACTGTCTTTAGATACACTATTAGAATTCAAGTAATTGAAATCGCTTATTGCACTTGGGCATTCAAGTAATCAGGCTATTTAGCAATTCCTCAACATGTGCCATAGATATGTAAAGACATAGTATCTTGGAAACAGTAAAGAAAGATGTATTACAAATCACAAGTATAATTACCAATCATCACTCATTTTCACTTCAGCTTAAGCATCCTTTATCCATTCCAAATACTAAAGGTAACAAAGGATTTTACTTATAGACCGTTTACCGTTACCCGGGAGGATGAGTCCTGCTTGCTAGTAATCCCACCAATCTCTAAGGCAAGCACACAACAAAATAACAGTGTAAGGGAGCGGGCCAACTCATCCTCCATTAATGCAAACATAAGCAAGATATATCCATAAGATTGAGAATAAATAAACGGAGAAGTTCCTTCATAATTAAAGCAACCATCACTGTATATATATATATATATCCAAGTACGACGTCCATGAGCATCCAAAGGAACTATCCCTACCTAGGCTTCAAACCATCGCATTGTAATGAACAATCCAAGCCATAATCAAAATATCATCCAACAGTCATAAACTAACATCCAACTAAAAAGAGAGTTTTAGATCATAGAGATATAAACAAAAAGTAAACAGATCTAAACTCTAAGCATCTCCCTCTCTCACTCATCCATCTCGGGCTGCCACACTGTACTTTGAATTTCCCTCTGAAGCTCCTCTATGGCCTACATGTGCTGCTTTTGCTCCTTAATGCGGTCAAAGCGTCCTACCACCTCCTCCCTAAATGCCCCAAAAGTTTTTGTATTGGCTTCCAGCAGATCAGAGTGATGCTTCTGAGTCAAGGTCTGCAACTCAAGTATCTCAATGATCTTATCCACAGAAGCCTGCTCTGGCGGATCCTCCACTCCCATGGTCGGTGCCTCCAAATCTATGCCCCCTACTCTGCTACTCTCACCTGCTTCATCATCATCACTCCCTCTCTGTCTCTTACCATGACTCATATATTGTCCCTCAGATCTTTTGAGAGAAGAAAGACCAATGGAGCCAATGGATGCTTTTGTGGTGAGGAATGGTGGGGTTGTACCTTGGCCTCCCTAATGAGTTGGGTCAACATGCACACAAAGGGAATGCTACCACCCTGGCATAAGTTATTGGCATCATTACAGGGTTGTAGGAACATATACCTAGGGAGGTCAATCACCTTCTTCTTTCCTATAGCCCACATTACTTGGGCTCTCGGGAGACTAAGTTGGGCTTTTCGAGCTAGAGGTAAAAGATTATGGAGAGAAAATAGGAAAAGGGGCAAGTATCTCATTTTCATAAGTTTTTTCTCCATTTGAGGCTTCCCCTCTATCCATTGTTGGTTGTTGGCCAAAATCTCTCCCGACAACTCTTGGAGAGACAGATTCCCCACCCCATGATAGAATACGGGATTCAGGTCACGCTTAATCCCATAGAACTTACAAAATGACTCAAGGGTGATCTCTATAGTCTTTCCCCTCACCCATGACACAATTTTTTCCGACCCTCTGTTTTTGCGAGTTAAAGAGATATTGGCCATAAGTTTGGCGCAAAGAGTAAAGACATAAGTTCCCTTGGTTTGTGCCAATTAGGTCTACCCACTCTTTTTGAATTCTTGCTCCCAATCGAACCTGCCCCCAAAACTAAACGATTCTATTTTTCTCTCTACAACGGCTACCTTCCCCGCCCAGTATTTTCTAAAATCTGATAGGCTTGACTGATTTTGAAAATCTCAGGGTCGAAGTTGTCAAGATCAAACTTGTGGGGGTCATCCTCAACTTGAGATTCAACTTAGGGGTTAGCTGGTTAGGGGTCAACTTGTTGCTTTCCCTTCCCTTTGTTGGTCTTGGGTGCCATCGGTAAAACTCACAATCAAAAGATCTTTGGACAATATAATAGAGGAAGAGAAAAAGATCACAACACCACAACACAACCAATAAAGATCACAAATATCAAAGTAAAGTGATATGTGTGTGTTTGTATCTCTAAATAAATCAAAACCGAGAGAGACGACAGGTTGCATTAGTTACTTATGAGAAAAATAAGGCGGGAAGTTAAGGAGTCACACCGTTTCAAATCACCAGGACTTTGTCACCCGTCCGAACGCCTCTGCTCTCCCTCACTCGGCACGTGCGAATTATACGAATGAGAGAAAAACAAAAGAGTGCAGAATTTATATGTGGCGGGGGGTTGTTCGGACGACCTTGCGAACGGCCCCAAAATAGCATCATTCCACCAAAATGCCCCATCCGGATGGCCTTTCGGACGAGATGGCCTGTCCGATACCCCGTTCGAACGGGCAAAGAGTAATGAATTTCCAAACTAAAAGATTCTAAGTGTTTTGGTCGTTCGAACGGGTAGTGAGTGTGCAATTTTGTCAACCCCAATTTTTTCTAAGTGTCTAGCCCATCCGCAAGCCCCTTCAAACGGGCAGGGGGGTGTCCAATTTCTTCAACCTCAAATTTTTCTAAGTATTATCCCCGTTCGAAAGGCAGTTCGAATAGGTAGAGGCAACATTTTCCCACATTCTAAAAGATTTCTAAGTATGGAGCCCCTCTTGCCAACAAAACTACATGTGGCCACTCCCAATAACACACCAAAACTACAACAATCAAATCACAAGGAACGAATGAAGAAAAACAAAGAAAACACAATAAAATCAATCCTCCTAACCCCTCCCCCCAACTTGAATTGGCCATTATCCTCAATGGACAACCTTCTAAGGAAGGAAAGAGAGGAACCTTATGACATCAACGAAACACAAACAAACCAAAGCAAGACTCACTAAACGAAACTAAACTAAACTAAACTAAACTACTAGTAACGGGATCGTGGCGGGTCATTGAGATCCCAAGTTTCAATCTCCACCACAAAGTTCTCTACATACGGCCTAAGCCGATGATCATTCACTGTAAAAGCATTCCCATTCATGGAATTCTCAATTTCTATCACACCATGAGAATGAATGGTTTTCACAATGTAAGGTCCAGTCCATTTACTCTACAACTTGCCAGGAAACAAATGAAGGCAAGATTTATAAAGGAGGACCTTTTGACCAACTACAAAAGATTTTCGGGCAATGTGTTGGTCATGAAGAACCTTCATCTTACCCTTAGAAATTCGCGCGTTCTCATATGCATCATTCTGAAGTTCTTCCAACTTGTAGAGTTAAAGTCTTCAGTGGTGGCCGAACTCATCGAGGTTCGCATGCATTTGACAAATGGCCCAATAGGCCTTATGTTGAATCTCAACTGGAAGATGGCAAGATTTGGCATACACTAAGCAATAAGGGGACATCCCAAGTTGGGTCTTATACGATGTCCTATACACCCACAGTGCATCCCCTAAACGTAAGGACCAATCTTTACGATTGGGATTTACTGTTTTCTCAAGAATTTGCTTAATTTCCCTATTGGCTAGCTCTATCTGGCCACTAGTTTGTGGATGGTAAGGTGTGCCTACTTTGTATATGACCCCATATCGATGCATGAGAACCCCTTTGCGCCTATTACAGAAATGCAAGCCGCCATCACTAATAATGGCACGGGGCATACCAAATCTCGAAAAGATATTTTCTTTTAAAAACTTAACCACCACTTGGTGATCATTGGTTCAAGAGGCCACAGCCTCCACCCACTTTGACACATAATCGATACCAACTAAAATGAATAGATATCCACAGGAGCTTGGGAACGGACCCATGAAATCAATACTCCAACAGTCAAATATTTCAATAACAATGATAGGGTGAAGGGGCATCATATTCTTACGGGTCAAAGCTCCTAACCTTTGACATCTATCACATGCATGACAGTAAGTATGGACATCCCGAAACATTATAGGCCAATAAAATCCACATTGCAAAATCTTTGTTGTGGTTTTCTTTGCAGAGAAATGGCCTCCACACGTATATGAATGGCAAAATGACATGATGAATTGAAACTTGTCGTCAGGAACACACCGACGAATGACTTGATCAGCACAATTCTTATACAAATATGGTTCATCCCATGTGAAAACTCTTACATTCCACAAACATTTCTTTCGATCTATGGACGACTAATGCAAAGGAATCAGAGTCGTAGCCAAATAATTGGCTATATCAGCAAACCAAGGGGTGCTAGTGTAAGAGACATAGTGAATGGAGATAATCTTCTCATCCGGAAAGTGCTTAGAAATGGGAGAGGAATCTAAATCTCGCCCCTCAACGGGAAGTCTAGACAAATGACCAGTTACCACATTTTCTACCCACTTTTTGTCCTGGATTTCAATGTGGAATTCCTAAAGGAGTAGGATCCAACGAATAAGGCTTGGCTTAGCCTCTAGCTTGGTAAGCAAGTACTTAAGTGTAGCATGGTCTATGTAAATAATAACATGTGAGCCGACTAAGTAAGATCTAAATTTGTATAGGGCAAAGACAATCGCGAGCAGTTCCTTCTCCATGGTAGTGTAATTCATCTAGGCCTCATTTAGGGTCTTACTCGCATAGTATAAGCATAAGGCTTTTTATCCTTACGTTGACCCAAAATAGCCCCAATCGCGAAGTTACTCACATCACACATAAGCTCGAATGGCAAGGACCAATCTGAAGCTTGCATGATGGGGGTCGTGGTCAATAGCCCTTTAAGCTTCTCGAAAGATTCCTGACATGCAGATGTCAACTCAAAAGGAACATCATTAGACAATAAATGGCACATAGGATGCGAGATGGCACTAAACTCTGGAATGAACTATCTATAGAAACCGGCATGGCCTAAGAATGATCGATCTCCTTCACGGTAGTAGGAGGAGGAGGTTTTGGATAAGATCTATCTTAGATTTGTCAACCTTTATCCCCTTACTAGAAACTATGTGTCCTAACACTATCCCTTGTGTCACCATAAAGTGACACTTCTCCCAATTAAGAACCAGATGGCTCTCCTAACATCGTTGCAAAACTCTTTCTAGATTCTCTAGGCACTAATCATACGTATCCCCATAGATGGAAAAGTCATCCATGAAAACTTCTAAGATACGTGATTGTGCATCAAAATTGTCATTTAAATTTATAGTTTTTCATATGTATTTATTTGTTTATTTTGTTTCGAATAATAGTTTTGTGTGCCTTTGGTCATAAAGTTTGGTTTAATGTTCTGATAGATTTATAAAGCTTAAATGAAGTATTTCAGAGATCTTTCAGGCCGGGATTTGGAGCAAAGAATTAAAGTGAAATTGAGTTAAAGATTGAAGCAAATTTTGGTTCAAAGAAGTGCCCCAAATCTGCCCCATTTCAAATCCAAGAAGAGGCTAAAAGATGATCCACTTCAGCCCAAACTTGTTCCATGTATTGTGCAAACTTCAACCCAAAATTTGAAGGCCCATTACAGCTCATTTGTAGGAAGTTACTGGGAGAAAAAAGAGTTTGCACATGGTTGGGGTACAATAATTCTTCATTATGGAAAAAAAAGAGCATGCACATGGCTAGAAAGAAGTAGATTACAATAATTCTTCATTATGGGGTAAAGAGAGAAGAAAAAAATATTCCAAAAGATAGAATAAAGAGGTCCACCAGCCAGCTTAAAATGCTGGCCGAATCTGCCTTTCTCTCCATATACTAGACAGACCTCTAGTGTTTGCACCATAACTTTTGACTTAGATGTCCAAATGACCTGTTCTTTTTGGGGCTGCAAAGTAGACAAGAAGCTCTATAAATATCTATCTAATAGTCATCTCTCAAAACAGAGTAGAAGAGGGTGAAAACTTCGTCCAAAGTTAGAGGATAGATTTGTGCGAAAATCTGGGCAGCTTGTATTTTGCTTTCTTTTGTTGATTTTGGCTTTTCAATGTTAAAAACCTTTTATTTTATGTTGATGCAATTGTTTTTCTTCATAATGGTTGTTGGCCAAGCTCTTTCTTGGTTCAAGATCAAGGATGATGGTAGTTGAGGTGATCTCTTTAAGGTATTAATGCATCTCAATAATTTATCTTCTCACTTTGTACATGGATGATCGATAATTGTTAAGAATTTTTAGAAATCATTTAGGCAATGTTATAATCTTGAATTTCTATGCACAAACCTCAGTTTTTGTATAGGGATTGCTTGATTCAATATCTTGCCTAGTTTGAAACTATTTTTCCATTTCTAAGCAAGATTCAATCATTCATTTCTTTAAACATTGTTGTAATATTTTCCAACCCAATATCACCATTGTTGATGTTAGGTTGAGTTATCTTAAATATCTTAAAGGAACCACCAATATACCACCATCGGAATTGATTTTGAGCCAAGACTTTTATTTCTCTTGTAATTTTAAGCATTGTCATTTGAATACTATTCACAACTACTCATCTTTCAAAGAAAATTTCACATTCATTGTGAACCAATTTTTTTCTGAATAAATTTCTCTTAAGTTTTTATCACCAAACTGTTTTCTTAATTTAGCTCCCTGTGGATATGACCTCGGTCTCACTGAGTTAATTGCTACATCGTACACTCGTGCACTTGCGAGTTAAAATAAGCCGATAAGAAAGAGCGGTCAAGCAATTTTGGCCCCAACTAAGATTTTGCTTGTCCTCAAGCAAACCAAAACAAAAATAATTGTTGTCTACTTTATTCAAATGCCACTTTCGTAGAATTCACGATTGCATTTAGCGTATGTAATAAGCCTTTAAACCCCTAAGTGGCCCTAGTGGACGAGTTGTAGTCTAGTGAGGGTTGTCAGCGATGATACCCACAAACATCTTGAATTTCGCCTTCATCCAAATCTCGAGTCAACCTATTCACAACAACTCAAACAAGTATTAAACACAAAATACAGATTTCTCAAGTACGATATAAAGGACATGTATGGTTCGAAATACTAGCAACTCATAAAGACATTCATAGCATCCTTACTCGGAGTGTGTGTGGATAAACTAACATGATCATTTTCTCAATATCAAAACTTAGGATCACTCGAATTTCTATCGGAATCATGCTTCAACTCAAAAGCTCACTAGATATGCACTCAACAAATGAAACTCTCAGAAACATATGCATTTGTGCTCTCTCAACATTTGTATGCGGAAGAAGTAATGTAAACAACCCAAAAGGCCGCATACCAAGACCCTAAAAAACGCTAAAACAAGAGTATACGTAGTCTCATGAAAGAATGCCAAGTGTCAGAAATCGGAATGTAACCACACCACCACATCTATACACATTCACAATTCAAACTATCTTATAATCGGAATCAATTAGGACTTCATTTTGGTTGTAATGTTAGGTAAGGAAAAGTGTATATAGCAAGGGTCAATCAAAAACTCATGTGTCCGAGAATGGGCTAAATAAAGCACAATGTGATTTTTTTTTATAAGGTTTACCACTTTTTGAGATGCACCGAACTCTCTTTCCTTCCATTACATACACAAGTTCACATCGCCTCTCAAATTTCATTTCTTCAAGCTTGCTTTTGGATATTCGCTATTTTTTTTTTTTTTAGATCAAATGAACACTCCCTTCACTTTTGACTTTGCTCTCACAAATCAAACCAAACCCATTAATCTCAAAGATACTTTTGGCTGAGGAGTTCGAAAAATGGATAGTATACAAAAGGCTCAAATTGGTAAACTAGGGATGAGTGTATAAAGAAAAGAAATGAACAAGCTCAAATATCAAATATGGCCTAAAATCCTTTCCCAAGCATAACATGATTTTCCAAGTGTTCATCAAATTCCAAATGTAAGTGATGTGGCACAAATGATGAATTTCCAACAACTCAACCAAATCAAAATGAATAATGAGACCAACCAACAACAATAATGCATTTTCAAGAAAAATGCAAGAGTAGCTGTGATAAAACGCCTCCAAGAAAGAATAGCTTTAAATCTCACAACAAGGGTACAAGTCTCCATTTTGTTCCTCAAGATTTCCAAGTGACCCTTTATCATCAATTAAGATTATAGTCATGCAAGTTACGAGTGAAGTGTAGAAAGTCCGAGTATAGATGCCGTGAGATACTCTAACAAGAAGTTAGTATAATAAGCTAAAATGCCAACATATCAAAACTAGAAAATCCATAACTCATGCTTAATTACTCAAATGAATTACTATGATCATGCCGACTTTCAATTAGTATGAAGAATAAATCTTGTTTTTTTTTTTTTTTTTTACCAAACCATCAAAAATAAAGTTTTTTTTTTTTTTTTTTTTTTTTCTTTTCTTTTCTTTTTTTTTTTTTAACAAACCAACAAAAATAAAGGCCTCACCGCTCAACCATGTCACTGAATATACTCATCATGCACCTTTAGAATGTAGCCAGTGCATTGCACTGGCCAAAGGGCATTCATCTATATGTATATGTGCCAAATGGACATGTGAAAGTCATCTTGTTCTGGTCATCAAGGGCTATCTCTATCTGATTGTAGCCTAAGTACCCATCTAGAAAACAATAGTAGGCCTTACCTGACACTCTCTCTATAACCTGGTCAAGGAAAGGTAAAGGCAAATAGTCTTTAGTGGTCACAGCATTAAGACGTCTATAATCGATGCACATACGCCAACCAGTTTGAATTCTAGTCAGAACTAATTCATTTTGTTCATTCTTAATTATTGTGACCCCTGACTTCTTTGGGACCACTTGTGTCGGGCTAACCCACCTAGAGTCTGCAATCGGGTATATAATACCTGCATCAAGAAGTTTTAAAACTTGTCCTCTCACTACTTCCTTCATATTGGGGTTTAATCGCATTTGCATCTGGTGAACAGGTTTGGCATCATCCTCAAGGGATATACGATGAGTACACACCAAAGAGCTAATGCCTTGTAAATCGGCAATCGACCACCCTATGGCTCTACGGTGCTTTAAGAGCACCTCTCTCAGTTTTGCCTCTTGGCCTTTAGATAGGCTAGAGGATATTACTATCGGATAAGATTCGCCATCACCTAGAAAGATATACTTGAGGGTCGAGGCTAATGGCTTCCTTTCTGGAACAGGAGCTTTCACATCAGATGACTCAGGCCTATTAGTACTAGGCCCCAATGGCTCTACACATGGGGTCCTTTAACCCATGGACAAGACAGGGACACTCTTTCCCCTCACTTCTTCACTCGATTCCTCGTCTAAAAGCTCTAAAGGCTCACTCAATACCAGTGCTTGTTCAAGACAATCTGTTAGAAACTCTTTATGAAAGTGCTCTTGCACTATAACATCTATCATGTTCAACTCTCTAATGTCCTCATACTCCCCCGATTTTCTACCCGCATGAAAGATATTCATTTTGACTGTCATATTCCCAAAGGATAAATTTAACTCCCCACCCCGACAATGAATAACCGCATTAGATGTTACTAAGAATGGGCAACCTAAAATGACATAAATAGGTGTATGACCATGCGGGCCTCCTATAGTGTCTAATACAACAAAGTCAATCGAGAAGTAGAACTTATCCACCTGAATAAGCACATCTTCCACAATATCCCTGGGAATCTTAATGGATCTATCGACCAACTGTAGAGTGATACCTGTAGGTCTCAGATCTCCTAACCCCAACTGCTGGTACACAGAGTAGGGTAAGAGATTTACACTGGATCCTAAATCCAGTAAGGCATTATCTACTCTACGGTCTCCAATGATGTATGATATGGTAGGACTCTTGGGGTCCTTGTACTTAGAAGGGAGATTGATTTGGAGAACCTCACTTACCTTTTGTGTCAAAAATGAGGCCTCTCTCATATTAAGTCATCTCTTGATAGTACACAAGTCCTTCAAGAACTTAGCATAAGACAGGACCTGTTTAATAGCATCTAACAAAGGAATATTGATCTTAACTTGTTTGAACACCTCATAAATGTTAGAATTGATGGATTCGAACATAGGAACCTATGAGGGAATGGAGCATAGGATAAATTAGCCTTGTCCTTTTTCATATTAGATTTGCTAGACTCAACTCCCTTAGGTTCTTTCCCACCTATATCCTCTACCTCTTTCGGAGAACTTAGTTCTTTCTCCTCCTCTACCTTAGGCTCTGGTTACTTAGCAAGAATGGTTTTTTCTATGGTTTTCCCACTTCCCAAGGTAGTCACTACTTGAACTTGCTCATAGTTGGTAGAATTAGGATTGGTCTCAACAACATGAGTTTGTCGGTTCAGGTTGGGCAATGGTTGTGCTAGGAATGTGCCTTTCTCCTTAGTGAGAGATTGAGTAACAAGATTTTTAAGGTCATCAATAGACCTCTCCATTCTGGAGTTGGTTGCCTATTGTGTTTGGATGAATTGGTTCAAGTTGTCCTCTATAGTCCTCATCGAGGGAGGCCTATATGTATCAGGGGCATTCGACTGAAACTGTTGAACAGAGCCTTGGTATTGGTTTGGGGAGCCATGGAATTGCAGTGGTGGCTGGTACTATTGGGGTGCGAAGTGACCATCATTTCTCCAACTAAAATTTGGATGGTTCTTCCACCCCGAGTTGTAGGTAGGTGCGAAAGGATTACCTTGGCCTTGAGGGGGTTGTGCCTGTTTGTTATAAGGGGTAATCGCATTGACTTGCCCATTTAATACCTCCCTAAAGGCCAGGATAGTGGGACAAAGGTCTGTCCTATGCTCAGTGCTATCACACACACTACATACCTCTAGGGTTTCAGTTTCAACTACAGCAAATTTTTTCATTTCTAAGGCCTCAAGCCTCCTGGCCAATGCAGCCAACTTAGAACTCTCTTCATCTGGTTGCTTAACAAGGTACATCGTGCCTACCCTAGGGTTGTTTCTGATCTTAGGATTTTTAATCTCTATGGTGTCCCAGTCTCTCGCATTATCAGCTAGGAAATCAAAGAAATTATAAGCCTCCTCTAAGGATTTATCATAGAAAGACCCATTACATATAGTTTCAACAAATCTTTTAAGTTCAGGGGTCAAGGCTGAAAAGAAAGTACTAACCAGCCTGCATGGGTCTTGTCCATGATGTGATCACAAGTTCAAAAGCTCTTTATATCTCTCCCAACTATGATAAAAGGTCTCATTCTCATTAGGGGTGAATTGGGAGATTTGGCGACAAATCGCCTTGGTTCATGCTCAGGAAAGAATTTCTTTAAAAACTCAGCCTGGAGCACATCCCATGAAGGAATGGACCTCAGCCTTAAAGAATTCAACCAGATTTTGGCCTTATCCTTTAACGAGAACATAAGCAACTTGAGACGCACGATCTCCATGGAGCATGAATTATCAAAACACATATTACAAACTTCCTCAAATGCTTTTAGGTGACTGTATGGATTCTATGAATCCATTCTGTGAAAAGTGGATATCAATTGCATTATTCCTGACTTAAGATGGAAGGCATTTTGGTCAGGAAGCAATATAATTCAAGACATAGGGGTCTGTCTTTAAGGGTTAAGATAATCCCTCAGGGTTCTCCGTGCAAGTGCAGGAGGCGGGTCCTCATTGGCCCTATTCTGGTTACCCTCATTTCCTGGTAGGTGAGCCATGTCAAAGTCAATAGGGATAGGGGTGTTATCTAGAACAATTCTAGGTCGAATGGTGTAAATAGATGGGGTTGTTCTCAATAGTCTCCCTGATATTTCTCTTCACCAAATGAGCATGCATTGCAATGCAAATGAATGCAGCAATCAATCCCAATACTCAAAACATAGACAATCAGATTTTCAATTTCCAGCCAACCCTCCAATCTCCACATAAAATGTCCACCAATTAACATGTATTCCCTATCCTCCTCTAATTGAAGAAATTAGCTAACCTAAAAACTATGAAAAGAAAGAAAAACAAAAACCTAGTATGCTCATAATTTACAAAAGATGGAACAAGATTACCATACGAGCTTGTTTGATTTCCTGTGGATGTAGATGGTGGTGAATTATAACTGCTCAGTGGCACTCAAGTTTGCCAATTCTTCTGGTTGAATGCTTTTTTCTGCTAGCTTTTTGCTAGTTTTTTTTTTCTTACCTCAGCTATTGGCTGCTATTCCTTCCCTAGCAACAGCGCCAAAATTTTGATCGCTCCCGAATAATGCTTGGGAAGCTTTGCAAGGGGACAGAGGCGATGTGGTACAAACTTGGTAAAGCCAAGGTTGATCCTTGAGAAAGGGATGAGAGTTCACTGATGTAACTGCACTCAACAAGAAGTGGTTCCTTCAGGGCTACTGACTCGGCAAAATTCTAAAAGCAAATAAAATCCAATTATGATGGTGAAGTCCTAAATTATTCAGATTAAATTAATTACCGCTGTAAAAATATGAGAAAAAAGACTTAGCAGGGTTGATTCGGTCTAAGGGTTTAAGTAAATTAAGGTAGTTTCACTTAATGGGGCTTCTGGTTCATCAATTTGAAGAGTGTTCTAATAGATAATCCCAATCAGCCTTACCAGGGTTCCAAATCTTTCCTGTCCCAGTTCAGGGCCTATCTACAGGACAAGAATGAATCTTAATTAGGACTAATTATTTCAGAGTTACTCAAAGGAATTTGTAATCAATTAAAATCCACTAATTTTACCATTAACCTAGGCCAAATACGTCCCTGCTCCGCCACAATCTATGTATCTTTTCTAGGTTTGATCAAAATCAATGTTTTCTTGAATATCTTTGATTATAGATGAATTCTTGGTTCAAAATTCCAAGATCTTGAACACGCAAGCTATCTTCAATTTACCCTTACCCGAAAATCTCCTCAGCCCAAGCCAAGATTAAGTTTAGCTACAATTAAACATGTTCAAGACTATAAAGCATAAACAAAATCCAATGACATTCATAAAGCAAACTGAATATGTAAAGAAACAATTCAATAGAGTCAAGAAATCTTCTCTAGGCTATGGAAACAAATAATCTTAACAATGATCCTTCCAAAAACGTAGTCCAGAACTGTTCTTTTTTTTTTCTCTTTAGAGTTCCTAACCTAATCTAACTTCTATCAGTCATCCCCTTCTTCCTTAGGACTCCTCCTTCATTTAAATGATTTAATTCGGATAAAGCAGAATTTGAGTTTTCGTCAAGCCGTTCGCTAGGTCGTCCGAACGAGCATTCGGACGGGTTTGCTACAGTCATCCGATAGGGCGTCCGAACGGGGTGTCCCAAGACGTCCGATCTGGCGTCCAAATAGGCAGAAAACTTCCACCTTCTAGATTTTTCTCCCTGTTGCACTATTCAGCTCCCTTTTTTCCTTCAACTCATCCCAAAATCTTACAAATTGCAACGAGACCTCAGTAGCATAATTTGGAGTTAGTTATACCCATTGTCTCTAAATTAGGCTCAACATAGGAAGATAAATGGGGTATTATATACAATTTCACAGCACAATCAACCTATTTCAAAGGCATTTTTCTAAACTCTCAAGTTTTCTTTTCTAAAGACCTCAAAGTGTCTTCAGCCTTTCTAAAGACCTCAAAGTGTCTTCAAGCTTTACCCAAGACCTTAAAGTGTCTTCAAAACTTTCCAATGGCCTCAATGCGCCTCTTATCCATCGGGCCCTTGCCGGAACTACGAATGACCTGATTCTCGTCAAATGAGATACGTAGACAACCTAAAATGGTGCGGTCATAACTCTTGTTTCTACCCAAGTTTCCTTTCTAAAACTTTCCATCCATTCAAGATTTCTATTTCAAATTCCATCAAACTACCATATTATTCAAACATTTTTCTCAAGACTTGCATCATGCATCATTCATCCAAAAAGTGATGACCAAATCCCGTTTTCAAAACTCTAAAGTGGATATTACGTGAATAATAGTAACCAGTTATTCAAGTGAGTAAATTAAGGGTGATTAGACATGTAGGTACCGAAAGGGCGGGGTAGGGTGATGATCTTGGGATATCTTCTCTACACGTAATCAACCCTCGAACCATAGATTTTTGTTTTCAAGAGACCAAAATGAACTTATTTTCAAAAGGGCTAAAACTTTCCAAAGGTTACTAAACAACCTGTTTTCTTAAAAACCCTCCCTTGAGGAGGTTTTCCAAAATCTTTTTCAAAAATCCTAAGTTTAATCTTCGGATTATACTTAGTTTTAGGTAACCTAACTTATTTTAGTCAAGTTAGGTGACAACTCCTATTTTTCTAAAAGAGCCCTTAGTTAATTCAATTCCAAGTTCAAACCTAGTCGCACTCATCCTTCTAGGAGGATGAGTTTTAATGACAGAGTTCCGTACTTTTTTCCAAGCAAAAGGAATTGGTTAAAAACTGGGGCACGACAATGATGTGATTAACATCAACAGTAATAAAACTATTCTCACTGGGCATAGACAAGGCAATAAATACATTTTTTATTTAAATGACTTGTCTTCTTGCAATGTTGAATGCCTTGCTGCTATGAGTAGTGATGAAAGTTGGCTGTGGCATAGAAGATTTGGTCACATTAGTATAAGCATATTTTCAAAGGTTTCTAAAAATGATTTGGTCAAATGACTTCCAAAAATCAAATTTGACAAAGATAAAGTTTGTGATGCTTGTCAAATGGGTAAGCAAACTTGAATTTCTTTTAAATTTATAAACATGCTCACTACTTCTAGGCCACTACA